>JASDFA010000006.1:22237500-23472500 GCA_035772735.1 Datura wrightii | reverse complement strand
ATTATTATTATTATTATTATTATTATTATTATTATTATTATTATTATTATTATTATTATTATTATTATTATTATTATTATTATTATTATTATTATTATTATTATTATTATTATTATTATTATTATTATTATTATTATTATTATTATTATTATTATTATTATTATTATTATTATTATTATTATTATTATTATTATTATTATTATTATTATTATTATTATTATTATTATTATTATTATTATTATTATTATTATTATTATTATTATTATTATTATTATTATTATTATTATTATTATTATTATTATTATTATTATTATTATTATTATTATTATTATTATTATTATTATTATTATTATTATTATTATTATTATTATTATTATTATTATTATTATTATTATTATTATTATTATTATTATTATTATTATTATTATTATTATTATTATTATTATTATTATTATTATTATTATTATTATTATTATTATTATTATTATTATTATTATTATTATTATTATTATTATTATTATTATTATTATTATTATTATTATTATTATTATTATTATTATTATTATTATTATTATTATTACTATTGGACTCTTTAGTATAAGCAATTATTTAACCCTCCCCCCTCCCCAAATTATATATTAGAGTAAAAATTAGGGTTATTTTTTCACTTTTCTTTTTCGTTTTATAGCATCTTGCTTTCAAACAGAGACAGTGACTCGCCAGCGGAGAGTGTGGAGGAGACTTGTTGGACTTTTGTTTGACTAGGGTTTTATGACAAGTGAGTAGGCATTATTGATGTGGCCTCTCTTGATTGAGTGATGAATTTTTTCTCTCTCTGGTGGATCCATTTCATGTAATTCTTGAGAAGAGAGATATAAGTAATTTTGTGTATTATATTTCTAAAACGGGGAGAGATAAAATAGAATTTAAAAAACCATAGCCTTCACTCCTCCTATATAAACCCCTCATTCGTGTCTTTTCAGTTTATAATTCATTCCTTTTATTTTCTTTTATATCTTAAAGAGTCTTTTCTCTTATGTCATGCTTTCTCTCTCATCTGTTTGAGTGCCTCATACTCATACTCTCTCTCTAAAATTTTCACAAGTGTAGGGTTTCTCTTTGTTTCTCCCATGAATTCCACCTGAAACTTTTCGAGTTAATCCAAGATTCCTTTTCGGGTGTCTTTGATTTTTCTGTGGAAAGGTGGTGTTTTTTCCTCAGCCGTGGAGAAATTTTTTTTGGGTGGAAAAGTGGGTATTGGTTCTGATCTGAGGTCTCGATTCAGGTGAAAGGTATGCTTTTCTCTTCATTTTTGATTATTTTTTTCCAGTTTGGGTTTATTTTCTTAGTTTAATTTTATTTGCTTTTCGTTTTTTGGATATCTTTAGTAACTGGTTGTTTCTTATGACTTTTCTTGAAATGAAAGAATTTACTGTACGTTTTTTGTGGTGTCATTTAATTAATTTTTGTTTCTCTTTTATTCTGTTTGGTTTGTTTATTTTTTTTGTACTTGCTTTCCAGGTTTTGTTTTACTGTGGTTCTAATTAAATCTTTTTGAGTTGTATTATCATGGAGTTTATCCTTTGGGTGTATCGAAATCATAGGCGCCTCGTAAAATCTTAATTTGGCTTTCGGATGACTTTTGGTTAGATTTGATATAAATTCAACTATGTTATAGCGATTTTTATGTGAATTTTGAAATTTTTGATGAAGGTTTGTCTTTTTTACTTTTCAATTGAAGTGAATTGCTTAGAATAATCCTAAATTAGCTTAACAATTTGTTACCATATGTTATATGATTGTTTTTAAAGGTTCATTGAACTTGTTCTTCGATTGTGACTTCAGCTGATTAAACGATGGTGGATTGATGAAAAGAAGTTAGTTTTCCGCCAATTGAGAACTAGGGTTTCAAAAATTTATTCCATTAAAGGTTTTCACACTAAATGTTGTGTTAATCATGACATTGAATGTATTATATTATATCATATATACCTTTGAATTTGCAGGTGTATAAACACATGTCTATGCTTTGTATATATCTATCTGCCTATTTTTGACATGTTGAAATTTTGATATATATTTGTCATTTTCTCAAAATTTCTGATTGGAATTTCATTTTATGTAGATGTACACATCAGTTGAAGGAGTTTTTTGCGATAAAGGAACTGATTCTGATACTAGTACTTGTGTATCAAAATCATCGGGATCACAATTCATGAATATTAGTTCAATAACCATTGATCTTAATCTGCCAATTCCAGTTAAAGAGAAGGGAGAATGCCAGCATTTCTCCATACGGTTAGTCTCCAATCTCTACTTGTGCTAATACTTACTGAATTTGTTTTTGGCTTTTTCTTTGATCTCTTTTGTTCATTTAATTAACTAATTGGTCTAAAATCAATCTTTAATTTTTTTGTCTCACTTACAATATTAATTTCAAGATGTGTATGTATTGACTATCTTTGGATGATCTTATAATTGGTCGAATTATTGTGAATTAACTGATGCACATCAAATCCCTCCTTTTGCATTTGCATTTTCCTCTTTCAAATTCGTTACTTAGCCTTAGTGTTGAAGCTGTAGTACTTTTTTTATGATACTATAGTGAGAAAGTTCTCTTTTTTTTTTCTACACACATTGTTATTCATATCTAAATAAAAGATAAGGGGTTTTCTGTGAAAGGATTCAATGTACCCTGTCAATTAGAGGGTTGATTTCTTCTTGATTTCATTTTTTGTCAATAAAGTAAGTCAAGTGACTTTCTGAGATAATAACTAGTAGTTCAGTGATTATCTGAGAAATCAACTCATGGCTAGTCAAATATTATTTTATCCATGGATTTTAAGATTCCAAAATATATTTATTGGTCATTTTCTTTGTGACACAGTGGATATGTTGCTGAGATGAGAAATAAGGACATGAAAATTTGTTCACCTTTTGGATCAAGCAGTAAGTCCGAAGAACAACTTCCTCCTCTAGATGTTCCAAAATTTAAGTGGTGGCGGTGCGATAAGTGCATCGAAGAGATAGGTATTGATCATGAAAGTGTAGGAGATGAAATTGGTGATGCGTCTGTGGACACAGACTCTACTATTGTTGTGTCACAGATATTGTTAGAGATGAAATATATGTTCGATTCGCGGAAAAGTGACAAAAGCAAAGAGATCATGGATGATGCCGCAAATACTAGTAACAATAAGGTCAGCTCGTCATGGAAACGCAACAAACCGATGTGCAATGTGGTTGGAAATAAGACTGTCAAAGCTGGTATATATATATATTCTTTAATATTTTTAGTGATATGATATATATATATATATAGTGTTATTTGTTCAATTGTTCTTAACCTGAAGCATGTTTTTTCTTCTGTTCCCAGTTAGCTCTTTAGGTGATGGAACTGAATCACAAATTGAGGAGATTGGCAATCCAGCTACCAAGATGATAGTATCTAAGCAATGCTCAACTGGAGAAATAGAAACAAACAGCCTAGGTAATTATTTTAACTAAGAGCATTGAAACCATTTGTCAATACCATCTTTAGATTTTGTACTTGTAGAATTGATAATGGTGCTTTTGCTTTTGAAAACAGTTACTAATTTGTTGGACAACAGTACAAATACTAAGCTATTTCCCTCAAATAATGGGGAGAGAATTGCTTCAGATCAAATTGAAGCACTCGGTAGCAAAGAAAAGGTACTTAATACGAGCAACGTGAAGTCACGTGGATTACCTTCTCTTGGATCGAGAAAGGGCACTGGAACATCTAAGGGAAGTGATACAAATTTGGCAGAAAATAGTCTGTGCGATTTGCATGAGGATATTGCAAATGATCTACCGCGGCGCCGAAAAACTCCAAAAGTGCGATTGATGGCTGACTTGTTAAGTGGAAAAGACAATTTGGAGAGGCGTTGTGCTAGTACCATGCCCATGGTGCCTTTTAAGCCAGATATAATTGTTGTACCTAGCGATAAGGTATCCTTGCTTGAGGATATAAACAAGGATATCAAGATTTATCAGAAGAAGAGAAATGCATCTCAAGAAGATGGTTCCAAGTCAGGCATGAACTTAAATGCTAAGATGGATAAAAAATTGAAGGCATTTAATCAAAATCAAAAAGCTGATAGGAGTCCCATTGAAATTAAAGTTAATGATACACGTCCAGGAGATAATGGATCTGATAGAGAGCAAAGTCCACAGAGTGGTAGCAAAAGTGTGAAGGTGAAGCACAGAAATGATAAGGACTCTAGAGTAAGTAGAAAGAAATACAAGCAGGCTCAAGTTGTCGATGGATATTCTATTCAAATTCCCTTGGAAGGGAAAACCAGTGGTCTTGCCACTAACGGGCACGATGCTAATGTTCTCTTCAATTCATCATTTGTTTCCACAAGTACTGAAAAAGTTGAACATTATTTGAGGAATAACAATGAATCATTACATGAAAAAGAAAGGGACTCTAGTTTGAACTGAAACAATAACAAGTTTCTTGAAGTTAAAGATGCCTCTTCTCAGATGAATGTGTCTCTAGACAAGAATTTTAAAATAGAAAGTTTATCAAACAGGAAAGATGTTGTACAAATGCCGATTGATATGTGAATGGTGATGAATTCCGAACCAGAAAAGGAGTTACCTTTTAAAGAGAAGCTAGACCAGTCTTTAAGAAGCTTCAGGGACGCTCAGAAACATGTTGAAAATGACACAATCCAAAGCAAGAGCATAACAAATTGTCCATTGACTCTACAGAAGGATAGTAAGAGTTGTGATCCTCTTAGGGAAAATGTGTTTGAACTAGGTCAATCACTAGGGAAATGAGTGAACTCTCTAGTAAGACAGTCAAATCTGTTTGAAATGGGTCAATATTCAAGGAAAAGAGTGAACTCTTTTGTAAGATAGCCAAATATGGATGAAACAGGTCAATCTTTGATGAAAGGAGTAAACCCATTTGTAGGACAGCCAAATATGGAGAAAATAGATCAAGCTTCGAGGAAAAGAACAGACCCACTTATAAATATGGATGAATTAGGTAAATCTTCAAGGAAAGGAGTGAATCCTCTTGTAAATGCGACTGAAATAGCTCAATGTTCGAGGAAAGGATCGAATCCTTTTGTAAATGTGGTTGAAATAGTTCAATATTCAAGGAAAGGGGTAAACCCTCTTGTAAGACAGCCAGATGTGTCTGAAATAGTTCAATCTTCAAGGAAAGAAATGGACCCTCTTGTAAATGTAGATGAAACAAATTAATTTTTTAGAAAAGAAGTGAACCCTCTTGTAAATGTGGCTGAAACAGCTTAATATTCAAGGAAAGGCTTGAATCCTCTTGTAATACATCCAAATGTTCTTGAAACAGGTCAATATTTACAAAAAGGAGTGAACTCTCAGTTAAGATAGTCAAATTTGTCTGAATCAGGTCAATCTTCTAAGAAAGTATTGATTGACATTAACTAGGGAATTGACCTCAATCGGTAGAAGAGATCGAGAGATCTCTACATTTTCTTCATCAGGGAAATCTTCAAATTCAAAATCCAATGGTACTGGCTTTTTCCTATCTTGGTAGTATTTTTGAGAATTTCCACTTTTGCTGAATAATTTGTTTCCTCTCCCATCTCCTTCACACCTTTATATATATTTTACTATTATGGTTGAAGGACTAATTACCATTATAAAATTGCTTAAAATGCATTTAAGAGATATTGGTTTTATTTGGTGTGGTCAGGTTAAAAGTAAAGCTGATAACTCCTATAGTTCTTAATGTACTTCTTGCCTGCTAATAAATTGACATTGCCTTAAAACTATAACCAAAAGCATGGTAAGTTGTTACGATTGTTATTACCTAACACTAATTGGCTAATATCCATAATTTCTATAACGTGAGAAAGGTCAGCTTTCCCTCAACTTTGTTCTTACAATGTTAAAAAGGTGACGATGAAGGGACTACATGCTGAATTGCAAGTCTGAACTCTAAGAAGCATTATCATGATGTCTAATTGGTGTGGATATGCATTTCTTTTTTGGTATGAGTTTACTTGGCTTGTGTTTTATATATTTGATACTTCTCAATTGGTTTTAATAGATATTACTGGCTGAAGTGGAGTTCAATGAGGAATATCTCTCTTTTGGTTCAAAATTTGTGTTTTATTAAGTTCCAAATTAATTTAATATAACTCATTGGCTCAAATTTTATCTTGTCAATTCACTGGGATTACTTGTAGGAAATGCCTCGTCCTAGCAGTAAAATAAATCTTAACGAAGTTCAAGGTCATTCATATGTAACTAAACCACAACAAAATCGATGGACTAATAATATTATGAAAAAGGGACCATCAAATTATGTACGGCCAATTGTAGAGATGTCGACCAGGAATCCACATGAGAGAATTCATCCCCATACCCAAAGTAATTAGAGGATTGGAACAAATGAAAATGGAGTACTTACATGGTTAAATCCTAGATCAGCCAACTTCCATCCAGTTTTATGCAAATAATGTTGGAGCACTAAGAGGTAATACTCCCCCATTTATCTAATGTTAAAATGAATAGTGCTGAGATGATTCAAGTGGTCTAGCAGCAGTTCAGACTATTCAACACTAACACATAAAGTCAACAGAAACCGTCAAATGGAGCGCAAGTTTCTGCTCCTGTCCCCACCTGATGGGGGTTGCACCATGGAAAAGGATCAAACCTTGTATGATTTTCTACTGCATAGAGCATATTGTTTGGACATGATAATCCATAGGACTATGTCAATCAGGAAAATAACAAAGTGATTCTTGGAAAAAGCTTTGGCTTATTTCAGAAAGGAAGGACTATCAGTGATATAAAAAGTAGTACTATGGATTTAAAAAGTTAGAATGAGTGGTATGGAACTTCAAAGAAAGCAGCACAAAAAGAACATAATAGAAAAGGTATAGGGTCTTCAAATCCTTATTCTTGTGAGGGCATGCCAAAAACACAGTCACTTAAACTTCAAGAGAGACCTTTTGCCCCCTCCAACAACCATCAACTGATTCACATGGATAGAAGGCAAAGTATCTTCAATGGGTCACTTTTTCCACATCATCAATTGATGAAAGAGTCCTCTGGTGTTCATATAGGTGATTTTACTGCAGTTTAAAGCTTTCGACAACCTGTTCCTTACTTTAACAGTAAGCTTGAATTCCCCACAAATTCATATGATGATTGGTGCATTTATTGTTTCACACAAATTAATGGTATTCAAAAAGGTTGTTGATTTACAGATCAAGTATTTCTTGGAATGATAACAAAATAAAACTGCAGCAATCTACGTCTTCAAGTGGCCTCCTGCATACCAGTAGTAAGGAAGAGTCAAGAGGATTCATTGATGGTGCATCAAGTTCAAAAGTTGTTCCGCTACAGGATGATAATGTTTCCAAATCATTGTACATGGGGGGTACTGTAACTATATTGCCTGTCAGTACCATTCTTGAAAAGGATCCTCCTTGCCTTTTCAACCAAATTCCAATTGACATTGCGGAAGCCGATGATGAAAGGTACTGGAGAAGTGAAAAGGATCAAAGAATTCGGGACAAGAGTTCACTATGGGAGAAATCTAAAGATGTTAATATGGATTGGCAAAAGAGGCAGAGGAGAAAAGAAAGGCCTGGGAGAAAGCCGATTGTTGCTTCGAAGAGGCCATTCTTCTAGGAGAATGCTTGTTTGGTTTGGTTATATAATATTTTTTCCCTTTATGTTCTTAAGACATTAGATTGGTTTACTACTTGGTCTCTAAGAAGATAGTTTTATTTATTTTCAATTTTAAATAGAAACAATTCTTTTAAATATTAACAATTCAAAATTTGAAGGACGTGCCTTTAGAGATATAATCTTAATATTGATTCAAAAAAGTGTAGCTCTTATTCCAGCTATTATCTATGGTGAATACTAGGAAACTTGTGTTTATCATTTAAGAATCAAGATTCTAATATTTTGGTGTAAAAGACTATGTTTTTCAAACTTTGAGATTCTAATATCCTTTTTGTCATAACCTAAGATCAATTGAGTACCTTGCAATTTATAAGGAATTTTACTCCTTCTCCAATTATAATTTTCTAATTTTTCACTCCTCTCATCAAATAGTTAATAAACTATTATTTTATAAAATGAGATGGTGAGCAGATTCAAATTATTATTTCCTGAAATATCTTATCCATAAATATGTATCAGGGATTGGAACAAATAGGATGTTTCTGTGTCACCATTTAAGTTTTGACCCTATTAAGAAGATTTTTGCAAGAGTAGACTCACAATAAAGTATTTGTAACAAAATTCTAGAGAATCCTCGACAGGATTGGTGGTAAAGTATTACTTTTCAATTCAGATGAACCAAGTAACTTTTGCTAGAGCCCTGTATTTGCATATATAATTAAAATTGTGAACCCAACAGAAATGGCAAATGGGTTGTTTAGACTAAAGTTGGGCAGATCAAGATGAGTTGAATGAATAGATGGGTCAATTCCTTAACCTTATCCAAAGCTTGCTTTATTGCTTGGGCTAAGATGAGTTAGGTTAAGATAGCTAAATGATAGGTCATAACCAAACCTGTCTAATTTGACTTAACTCTTATTATTTTCTTTTAGAGATATTAATAAATTTACTTAACCAAATATCCACAAACAAATCTTCATAAATATTATATATTATAATAATTTATAAATTTATCTGTTTGTATAACCACAAATTTTAAAAATGCTAAACCAAATAAAGAAAAAGAAGACCGACTGACACTTAGGGAGAATAAGATTGATTGGTTATGCTTCTTTTAACCAATCAAGAGTCTACGAGCTTTATAACCAATAATAATGTCAAAATAAGAATCTACAATGTTTATAATATTTTCCATTGGACTATTTAATTAAAAAGATTACATTTCATTTCGTTTTAAAGAAGAATTCAAGTTGAAGATTTAAAAATGTAGCTCACAAAATGGAACCTGACTGGAAACTAGAGGAAGATTTCCCCTTCGCTTTACTTTGGGTCTTGCTTCCTAAACTACCTATGATTATCATAAATGGGATTATATTAAATAAATTCTTGATCCTGTAGAGTTAGACACCAAGGGAAGGATTAGACTAAGTATAGTCAAAGTAAGAGTCAAAATAGATTTATCAAAATCCTCCTTTATTCAATATGAGTAGGCTTGGAGGATGAAAGTACTGGTTTAAGAGGCTTCTCTTAGAAAATTGAATATGAATTAGCTCCAAAATAATATAAACACTTTAGGCTTTTGAGGCATTCCATATCTTAATGCAGAATTTTAGAACAAAAGCAAGAAAAAAGAAGAACAATAAAACAGTGAATGGAAATAAAGCCGAAAGTGAAAACTCAAATGGTCCAGTAGAAAATGATGGGGAGTACAACACAACCACTACTGCTGGGGTTGATGAGAAAGGTTTTACTACTAGTATTAATAGGAAGAATAAGAAGACTAACAAGAATAAACATTTGAATGAGGGGCAGTTTTCTCAAGAAGTGAGTTATGATGAGAATAAAAATGAAGATCCTAATACCAAAAAGGACACTAAGATCTTTTTCAATATAAAATCTCAAATTCATGATGTTAAAGATGGAAAATCTACAAACCTTAAAGAAACTGATAGTAGAGGAAAAGAAATTGCTATCACATCCTAAAATTCTATTATTCCAACATATGTTAATGTGACTAAAAAAGAAAATGATTTGTCCGTCAATCCTCAAGTTCATACTGAGCCAAATGTGATTAATAGTATCATAAATGAGACTATAGGTGAAGGAAATGATTTTAATGTCACTCTCCAACTTTATCAAGAGATTAATGTGGTCTCTAAAGATGCAGATGAAAGAATGAAGGTTGCAGACACTTCTCAATCTCATTCTTAGATAGATGAGTTATAACGATCCATCCATCATTACAAGGGAAATAAGCCTAGAATACCCTAACTGGCCTAGGTGGTGCTTATAAAGGTGTTATTAAGTGAGATGGTGAAATTTTGATGTTGAAGAGTGAGTTGAGAGCTGGAATTAGGAGCTACTAGGGGACTGCTGCAGCAGTGGGAATTCTGCTGCGGTGAGACCGTTGTGACGGTCGGAGTCTTGCTGTAATGGATCAGAGAGCTAACCATTGGATCTGCCATAACAGTGTCCCGACTGTTGTAGCAGTTCAGCTGCAGCAGAAAAGTGACTGCTGTAGTGGATGATGAAAATTAGAAAGTGGATTTTAAGTGGAATTTTAGGGGTTTACCCCATTATTTCTAAAGTACGGATTTATGAAATTTGAGGTTATCTTCCCAAGAGTAGAGTGATTCCTCTTCCCAAGGTAAGAGTTGCTTTGATTTTCCCATTATTTTGATTCCCTAGTCTCATAAAATTGGGAAGGGGGGGGGGACCCCTAATAGTGATTCCCAGCAAGAAAACTCTAGTTTGGTAGAACTAGGGCTGAAATCATGAGAAATTATGGGTGTTGATTCTAAGTTCAAAATAAAGTAATGATCGCTCCATATGTGTTGTTCTTATTGAACATAATTCATGTGGGAATTGAAACCTAGAACTAGGTGGAATAGACTCTTTAACCCTAAATTACCTTAAAGAGGATTTGAGGAAGGTAATGAATAAGAATTGAACCTTGGGAAATGAGGTGGTTATGATAATGGGTAGATTGGGGAGGGTTTGAATCCCCGAAGCCTTTGTTTTGATAGTATATTATTGAAATTGTGTTCCCTTCTTGTCTTTAGACTTTGAGCATTCAGAGGCGTTGAGGAAAAACAAGGCTCCAACCGTGTGATTGTTGTTCGAATTCTCCAAATTAAGATAGGTTATGGTTTAGAAGGAGTTAGACCTTTCATAATGGTATGCGTAGATGTGGAATTGTAATGTGTATGATGTCCCTGGATATTAAATATTTCACAATACTTTGTTGAATTCCCTAATTTCGTGACTCTAATATGGTGTAGTTACTTGTGCAATATGAAACAAGTGTGTATTTGTGCATTTCTTTTGTACTTGCTGAGATTGATTGAACTGTTAAAAAAAGGTTAAGTTAATAGGGGTAGAATGAGACCTCCTTAAAGTCATAACAATGGCCTAAAGTTAATATATGAATTATGAGGATGAATGTGGATAAAATAAATATCCTGAGTTGAGTAGCTCGTGCCTGAGAAGAGCATCCAGGTGAGCAAGACTGATTGAATGGCTTGTGTCCGAGGGGAGAATCTAGACGAACATATGAGTGAGAGCGGGTATCACGCCGGTATAGTTAATTTCTAGAGTCCCCTGCAGGTCATGACTAGAAGGGCAGAAATAAGACCATCTGGCATGTGTGTATATTGATGTTTAGTGACTGAGTGTTTACGGTGATGTGATAGATGTGTGTGCCCCACATGTTACTATTTGTTGTGTTATCAATACTTGTAAGAATTGTAAGACTCTGACTGAGTATGTGTATTTAACTGAAATGAACTTGTGGTCATGTGCCTGTAGTCTAAATAGTTGAGGCTTGCAATAACTTGTTGGATAGAATAATGGAAAGAATTTAGTGATTGACGTGCAATCTTTGGAAATGACTCATTGTATACCCTATATGGTCACGTGATATCTACTGTTTTATTGATGACTATGGCAAATGAGGATGTTTGTAATGATGTATTGGTTGTAAGGAGTTAGTAAAATATTGAATGAGCAGCTAAGTCGATTTACTGCCAAGCAGTATCGCTGCAGGAGGACATGTTTCTCCATGGTAAGACCGTGGCAGCGGTCAAGTGACCGTTGCAGCGATGGCCTAATTCAGTGAGCAGGCCGGTTAGTACCTGAGTAGAATTTAATTCCTAAATTGAGTAAGCTTATGTATGAATGATGTCTTGGATTAAATGCACATTATTGTCTATATGTATATGTGTTATGTCACGCCCCAAGCCTACACCCTGGACGCAACACGGTACTTGAAGCTACAAGTGCCCAAGTCAATGTCTATCATACACTAGCATTCTGAGTAAACATGCACAACAGAACTTTTAATTAACAACATTAACTAGTTTAAGAAAATGTAAAAACTGAAAGTAATGAAGAAAGTGACATTTTCTGAAATACATCTCTGAGAACAAGTCTAGTCTGAAAGCCATCTACTGAGGAGTTGCTGGGACAAGCCCCCAGCAAACTCTAAATATATAGAAAATCATAACTCAACTGAAGAAAATAAACAAGGCCCTCGAATGAGGAGGACTCATACTTCGACTGCTGAGGTAGAGGCTCTGAAACTGTGGTGACTATCTGATCTGGGTCTGAGAATCTGCAGCTGTATCATGAAACAATACAACATAAAATTATGCATCAGTACTTTGAATGTACTGAGTAAGTGAGAGAAACATGAATAACATGACAAGACTGGTTACTAAACTGATACGACATGAAATGACCAACTAAAATGCTGAAAACTGATACAATTGATAATAAACTGATATGGTCAAAAGTGACCATGGCTGATAGTCATAAACATGACCTGAGTCTGAAATACTGAGTCTGTAATAATACACTAAACTAATTTGGATTGAAGAATCTGAGAGAAAATTATATTGACTAGTGGGAGAGGCTATAACCGACATATAACCATGCGAGCTAGACGTGGAGTCCGATGTACACACCCCACTAGTAGGACCCAATTTACCTTGCCAGGATATAAAGGCATGGACTGTGAGAATCACTGTCAAAGGGGCCATAAGGCCAAGTAAATATATATAACCTACGGTGGCAACATAGTTCTGGAACCTGGGTGCGCTGGAACCCCAACCCTTTCGGTGCTAAGTCCTACTCCCACTGGATAATTCTATTACTGCTACTACTGACAAGCGGATAGCTCGATACTGGGGCCCAAGACTGTACTGACTCAGGGATACTGTCAGATATTTCCCTGAGTGTCTATAGGACTAGATTTTGAAACTGAGTTCTAAGACTGGTCAGAGCTGCTTATCTAGAAACGTCATAACCGTCTTATGAACAACTAATAACTGAACTGGGGTCCGGGGGCTGGTCGGAGTTGTAACTGAATTGTCATGACCGCCTAATGGATCAAATAACTATAATCTGAGTCTGAGTCTGATTACTGAGAGGCACCACTGACACCTCGAGAAGAGGCCATAGTCAAACTGATCAGCTGACATTTCTGACTAACACTGAAATATTCTAATACTATGACTGCAACTGAACTGATAATTCCAAGAAAATACAAAGTATATAGACTTTCTGACTGAATCTAAATATCATACAAGTAACTGAGTTGTTAACACATACAAGTATTATAAAATCCCATAACTCTGAAAGATGCAATCCAATTCTCAAGAATTCAAAGCCTAAACAGGAGTTTAATTTCTGACATTTCAACAGTTAGGGCTGAATTTCTAAAGTTGGTGGAACAAGCATCATTTTTATTAACAGCTGGTGGAAAAATAGCTACAATTAACATATGACCAGATTCTACATGAATTAATCCAAGAACAGCAACAATATCTTAAATTTCGTAAGTTTAGGGCTAGGACTGAAAGTTAACTGAGAGAGGGTTTCTGGGGGACGCAAGGGGAGAACAATCTCCTTGCTGAATTCCCACATACCTGTAGAAGAGAATCTGGTAAAACTCTTGAAGAAAGACTGAGAAGATCAATGTTTTCCCTAGCTTCTACTCTGAACTCCTGACTGTTTCTATGCTATGGTTTTTGAGAGGATAAGTGAAGGAGGAAGGGGAATTTTCATTCTATCCCTTTTTACTCCCTCCAAAGACCCCAAAATGACAAGGTTTGGGAATTAAAAAAATTGGGAAAGTACTAAAGTACCCCTGGTAGAAAGAAATAAAAATTACCCGACACTAAACAATGGACCTCAGAATGGGTCGTTGGTAGGAACGATGACCCGTTAAATCTGGCCGTGGTTTCTGGGTTCTGTAAACAAGGTTTACTGTAGGTGTCCCATGGTTAGGTACAATGGTCTGTTGGAAGCAACAATGGGCTGTTGATACCCCCGTAGGAACTGGTAAGAAAACTGGCACGAGGATATGCAACTAGAATACATGCAGAAAATCTAAATAAGGATGATGAGTACGGAACTGAGTAGAGACTGAGAAGGAATTTAGTACCTGATTCTGGGTCTGAACTGGAAGGTAACAAGTGAGGGTATCTAGCCATCATTCTGCTTCCGCTTCCCATGTGGCTCCCTCAACTTACTGATTTCTCCATAGCACCTTGACTGAAGCTATCTCCTTATTCCTCAGCTTACGAACCTGACGGTCAAGGATCTAGACTGGTACCTCCTCGTATGTGAGACTATCATTTATCTCCACACTGTCCAATGGCACTACTAAAGTTGGATCATCGATGCACTTCTTCAGAAGTGACACATGGAAAACTGGGTGTACTGCTTCCAGTTCTGAAGGTAATTCTAGCTCATAGGCCACCTTACCAATCTGTCTCAGTATCTTATAGGGTCCCACATATCGTGGACTAAGCATTCCCTTTTCCCCAAATCTTATCACCCCTTTCATTGGCAAGATTTTTAGTAAACTCAGTCACCAACTTCAAACTCCAATTCTCTTCTCCGCACATCGGCATAGGATTTTTGACGGCTCTGAGCTGTTTTCAGCTGTTCTTGGATAAGCTGAACTTTCTGCATTGCCTCATGCACTGAGTATGTCCCTATCAAGGTAGCTTCACCAACTTCAAACCACCCTATTGGTGATCTACACCTCCTACCATACAGCGCTTCGAATGGGGCCATTTGAATGCTGGAATCGTAGCTGTTGTTGTACGCAAACTCGATAATAGGCAAATGGCCATCCCAATTATCCTTAAAATCGATCGCACACGCTCTTAGCATATCTTCCAGGGTTTGTATGGTCTGCTCAGCTTGCCCATCGGTTTGCGGATGAAAAATAGTACTGAGTTTAACCTGGGTGCCTAGTCCCGTCTGAAAGGACTTCCAGAAGTGTGAGGTGAACTATGCTCCCCTATCTGAAATGATGGACAAGGGTACCCCATAAAGTCTGACTAACTCTCGAATAAAAAGTTTGGCATAGTCCTCTGTTGAGTCTATGGTTTTGACTGGGAGGAAATGAGCTGACTTGGTCAACCGATCTACTACTACCCAAATTGAGTCATGCTGCCGGCGAGTTCGAGGTAGACCTGTAATAAAGTCCATATTTACCTCTTCCCACTTCCACATGGGTATACTGATATCTTGGGTCATGCCCCCTGGCCTTTGATGCTCCACCTTGACTTGTTGGCAGTTTGGGCACTTAGCTACAAATTCGGCAATATCTCTTTTCATGCCGTTCCACTAGTAAATGTCTCTCAAATCGCGGTACATTTTGGTATCACCCGGATGAATGGAGTACCTCGAGCTATGTGCTTTAGCCAAAATCTGCTGTCTCAATTCGCCAACATCTAGCACACACAATCTTCCCTGGTAACGAAGCACTCCATCTCCCCCTTGGGAGAAAGCCTCAACCTCCTTTCTAAGAACTGCTTCCTTGAGTTTAAGTAAAACTGGATCTTCATCTTGTCTGGACTTAACCTCAACTACCAAGGATGAATCTGACCCGCTTTGTACTACTATCCCACCTTCGACTGAGTCTACCAGCTGCACCCCTAACCGGGCTAGTCTGTGAACCTCCTTTGCTAATTCCTTTTTACCTTCTTCCACATGAGCCACACTACCCATAGACACTCTTCTTAGAGCGTCAGCCACTACGTTGGCTTTGCCCGGGTGATACAGCACACTCATGTCATAATCTTTTAACAGTTCCAACCACCATCTCTGGCGCAGGTTTAGGTCCTTTTGATTGAACACATACTGAAGGCTCTTGTGATCTGTGAACACATCCACTTGAGCCCCGTACAAGTAATGTCTCTATATTTTTAACGCGAATATCACTACTGCCAACTCCAAGTCATGAGTTCGATAATTCTTCTCATGAACTTTGAGCTGCCTGGAGGCATAGGCTATCACCTTGCCACGCTGCATCAGAACGCAGCCAAGTCTAACTCTGGAGGCATCACAATATACAACAAACCTATCTGTTCCTTCTGGCAGAGTCAAAACTGGAGCGGTAGTGAGTTGAGTCTTCAACTCCTGAAAACTCTTCTCACACTCATCTAACCACTGAAATTTCACCTTCTTCTGTGTTAATTTGGTCAGAGGGGATGCCATGGAGGAGAAACCTTCAACAAACCATCGGTAATAGCCTGCTAAGCCCAAGAAACTCCTGATCTTGGTCGGAGAGGTGGGTCTGGGCCAATCCTTTACTGTTGAAATTTTGTGAGGATCTACTTGTATCCCTTCACCTGATACCACATGACCCAAGAATGACATAGACTTTAACCAGAATTTACACTTGCTGAATTTAGCGAATAGCTGGTGATCTCTGAGGGTCTGTAATGCTAATCTTAGGTGATTGACATGCTCTTTCTCATTTTTGGAGTACATTAGAATGTCATCAATAAATACGATGATGAACATATCTAGGTACGGCTTGAAAACCCTGTTCATTAGATCCATGAAGGCTGCTGGGGCATTTGTTAACCCAAAAGACATCACCACAAACTCATAGTGATCATACCGAGGTTCGAATGCTGTTTTTGGTATGTCACCCTCTCTAACCCTTAACTGATGGTACCCTGACCTGAGGTCGATCTTGGAGAAGCAACTAGTTTCTTGAAGTTGGTCGAATAGATCGTCAATTCTGGGCAAAAGATACCTGTTCTTAACTGTGACCTTGTTCAATTGATGGTAATCTATGCACATTCTGAGGGTACCGTCTTTCTTGCGCATGAATAGCATTGGAGAACCCTAGGGAGAGATGCTAGGTCTGATAAAACCCTTGTAAAGAAGATCTTTTAGCTGCTCCTTCAATTCCTTAAGTTTAGCTGGAGCCATTTTGTAAGGAGGGATGGAGATGGGCTGAGTATTTGGGAGGAGATCTATTTTGATGTCTATTTCCTGTTCAGGGGGAACTCCGGGAAGATCCTCAGGAAATATATTTGAGAACTCGCTGACAATTGGAACTGACTTAATGGTTGGGGTCTCGGAGTTGGAATCCTTGACCCAAACCAGATGATATAAACATCCTTTGGAAATGAGTTTCTAGGCCTTGAGGTAGGAAATAAACCTACCCTTAGGAGCTGAACTGCTACCCGACCATTCTAAAACAGGCTCATTAGGAAATTGGAATTTGACAACTCTAGTTTTGCAATCGACTGTGGCATAGCAGGAGTGTAACCAATCCATGCCGAGAATAAGGTTGAAGTCGACCATGCCTAGTTCTACAAGATCAGCTGGTATGAATTTACTCAAGACTGAGATTGGTTAGTTTCTATACACCCGACTGGCTCTAACTGACTCGCCAATTGGGGTGGAGACTGAGAAGGGTTCTGATAGGACCTCTAGCTTGATGCTAAACTGAACTGCTATATATGGAGTTACAAATGAAGGGTAGCTCCTGGATCTAGGAGGGAATATACGTCTATGTGGAAAAGACGTACCATACCAGTAACTACGTCAGGTGAGCTTTCCTGATCTTGATGAGAAGAGAGAGCATAAAAATGATTCTAGCGCTGACCGCTATCTATACCTGATGGGTTGGCCTGCTGAGCTGGTCGGCCTGCTGGAGCTGCTAAGGTAGTGGATTGTGATCTTCCTCGCCCTGCTGACGGACATTCTTTGATTCGGTGCCTAAGCTGTCCATAACCGAAACAGCCTTCCCTACCTTGTAGACACTCTCTAGGATGATTTTTTTCCACTTGGGGCATACTGGATACATGTTCCATGAGCTTTGGGCCTGAGACTGAGTGCCTGATGAGCCACCCCTCCGATCTTGGTGGGACCGAAAGGTTGGGGCACTGGCTGAGTTAGGTGTTAGGGCCCTGTGTTGTTGCTGCTGCTGCTGTGGGTGACTACTACATCCAGATCTCTGGTGGCCAAAATCTAAATGGCCTATTCTTTCTCGATTGTTCTTTCGCTCCATATCTTTCAGCTTCTCGGCCTTAATCTGTTGAGCGTAAACAATTAGGCTGGACAAATCCATGTCCTTGATCAGCATCGCGGTCCTGCACTCCTTGAGAACCAGATTAGATTCTACGTTGACGAACTTCAGCATGCAAGCCCTTGGCTCGGCCACCATCTCTGGAGCATACTTTGATAATCTGGTGAACTCCAGAGCATACTCCTCCACTGTTTGGTTGCCTTGTCGTAGGTTCATAAACTCTTCCATCTTAGCCTCCCTCAGCTCCCGGGGAAAGAACCTATCTAGAAAAGCTGTATGAAACTCCTCCCACTCAACCGGTCCTGCTTCTGCTGACTGCTCCTCCTTCCACTGCTCGTACCTAACCTAGGCTACCCCTTTTAGCTGGTAGGCATCCAGGTCAGCACTCTCGGAGGAGCTGACACCCATGATCCGGGTTATCTTTTTGATCTCGTCTACAAAGCCTTATGGGTCCACTCCCACCTTTGTTCCGTGAAAGTCTAGAGGGTTCATCCGGGTGAAATCCCACACTCGAGTAGCAGCTGTAGACCCATTTGTGGCTACTGGAACCACCTGTTGGTTCACTAGGTTGGTGACGGTCTGGGCAAGCAATTGAATGGCCGCCCTGAATTCGGCATTAGATACAGAATCGTCCTAAGGAGCTGCCGGAGCTGGTAGGGCGGGTCTATTGGTGTTTCCGGCCCTTCATCCATTTCCATGTCGAGGAGGCATTGTTCACTGAAAAGGAAATAGGACATGATTTAGAAAGATGCCTTTGGAATCGGACTTTAACGCACGATAAAGAGAATGAACAAAAGGGAAATTTTCCTAATAACATCTCATAGCCTCCTTGTCATAAATGTGGCGTGATTCACACCCATGAAAAGGACTCTACTCGATGCGGCTTTTAGACTTTCCGAGGATACTCTAAACCTAGTACTCTTATACTAAGTTTGTCATACCCCGAGCCTACACCCTGGACGCAACACGGTACTTGAAGCCACAAGTGACCCCAAGTCAACCCCTGGTCTATCATACACTAGCATTCTGAGTAAACATGCATAACATAACTAGTTTAAGAAAACGTAAAAATTGAAAGTAATAAAGAAAGTGACATTTTCTGAAATACATCTCTGAAAACAACTCTGGTCTGAAAGCCATCTACTGAGGAGTTGCTGGGACAAGCCCCCAGCTAATTCTAAGTCTATATAAAATCATAACTCAACTGAAGAAAATAAAAAAAGCCCTAGAATGAGGAGGACTCATACTTCAGCTGTTGAGGTAGAGGCTCTAAAACTGCGGTGACTATCTGTTGGGTCTGAGAACTTGTAGCTGTATCATGAAATGATACAATATGAAAGTATGCGTCAGTACTTTGAATGTACTGAGTAAGTGAGAGAAACATGAATAACATGACAGGACTGGTAAGTGAACTGATATGACATGAAATGACCAACTAAAATGTTGAAAACTGATACAACTGATAATAAATTGATATGGTCAAAAGTGACCCTGACTGATGGTCCTAAACATGTCCTAAGTCTAAAATACTGAGTCTGTAATACTACACTGAACTAATTTGGATTGAAGAATCTGAGAGCAAATTGTACTGACTAGTGGAAGAGGCTATAACCGACATATAACCACGTGAGCTAGACGTGGAGTCCGATGTACACACCCCGCCGGTAGGACCCAATATACCTTGCTAGGGTATAAAGGCATGGATTGTGAGAATCACTGTCAAAGGTGCCATGAGGCCAAGTAAATATATATAACCTACGGTGGCAACATAGTTCTGGAACCTGGGTGCGCTGCAACCCTGGCCCTTTCAGTGCTAAGTCCTACTCCCACTGGATAATCCTATTACTGCTAGTACTAACGAGTGTATAGCTCGATACTGGGGCCCAAGACTGTACTAACTCAGGGATACTGTCAGATATTTCCCTGAGTGTCTATAGGACTAGATTTTGAAACTAAGTTCTAAGACTGGTCAGAGCTGCTTATCTGGAAGCGTCATAACCGTCTTATGAACAACTAATAATTGAACTGGGGTCCCAGGGATGGTCTGAGCTATAACTGGAATGTCATGACTGCCTAATGGACCAAATAACTGTAATTTGAGTTTGAGTCGGATAACTGAGAGGCACCACTGACACCTCAAGAAGAGACCATAGTCAAACTGATCAGTTGACATTTCTGACTAACACTGAAATAGTCTAATACTATGACTGCAACTGAACTGACAATTCCAAGAAAATACAAAGTATATAGACTTTCTGACTGAATCTGAATATCATACAAGTAACTGAGTTGTTAACAAATACAAGCATTATAAAAGCTCCTAACTCTGAAATATACAATCCAATTCTCAAGAATTCAAAGCCTAAATAGGAGTCTAATTTCTGACATTTCAACAGTTAGGGCTGAATTTCTAAAGTTGGTGGAACAAGCATCATTTTTATTAACAGCTTGTGGAAAAATAGATACAATTAACATAATACCAGATTCTACATGAATTAATCCAAGAACAACAACAATATCTTAAATTTCGTAAGTTCAGGGCTAGGACTGAAAGTTAACTGAGAGAGGGTTTCTGGTGGACGCAATGGGAGAACTCTCCTTGATGAATTCCCACATACTTGTAGAAGAGAATCTGGTAAAAATCTTAAAGAAAGACTGAGAAGATGAACGTTTGCCCTAACTTCTGCTCTGAACTCCTCACTGTTTCTACGCTCTGGTTTTTGAGAGGATGAGTGAAGAAGGAAGGGGAACTGTCGTTCTATCCCTTTTTACTCTCTCCCAAGACCCCAAAATGACAAGGTTTGGGAATTAAAAAAATTGGAAAAGTACTAAAATACCCCTGGTAGAAAGAATTGAAAACTGCCCGACACTAAACAACGGACCTCAGAACGGGTCGTTAGTAGAAACGACGGCCTGTTGAATCTGTCCATGGTTTCTGGGTTTAGAAAACAAGGTTTACTGGAGGTGTCCCATGGTTAGATACAATGGTCCATTGGAAGTAACAACGGGCCATTGATACCCTCCGTAGGAACTGGTAAGAAAATTGGCACAGGGATAGCGGGTGATAAGAACGACTCGTTGGTAGGACCAACGGGTTGTTGTATCCCCTCGTGGTTCACACTGCTGGGTTTTGAAACTGATCGACGGGTGGTAACAACAGCTCATTGGTAGTAACCACGGACCGTTGTTCCCTCTCGTTGCCTCAGGAAAAGGTCTGGTACTCCTCTGAACTTGAGATTCAACAGAAGTCAGGACGACTTATTATTAGGAACGACGGGTCATCCTATGTCTCATTGTTTCCACTCGAAGGAAGGCTGCTACTAACCACGACCAGTTACAACGGTCCGTTGAGGGGGTCTTCTGAGACAAAAAATTCTGGTTTTCCTATAGTTTTTCATGCAACGTTTGAATTTGGTGTAGGAAAATTTCGAGGTGTTACATGTTATTATATAAGGTCAGCCGACGATGCCTACTGATATTGTATTTTGTACTGACGCTACTCCTGTACTTCTTTTTTGAGTGTAGAATCTGATCTCGGAAGCCAATCTCGACCTCACCTTTAGAGTAGCAGTAGAACCTTTGGAGGTGAGTGATGTTGGATGTGCGGCCTATTCTTCCGTTGAAGATGTTTCTCATTCAAACATTTTTAATCTTACTTATTTCTAGTTTTTATTGATCTTAGACATGTACATAGACGTTTGATGTGCAATAACAATTGGATATTGGGAACGTTATGTGAGAATTGGTTTTTCTATTTGTTTCGAACTGCTCATTTACGTTAAACTTAGTGGAATGTTTCATTTATTCATAAAAAGTGTTATTTTCAGTCTGAATGTTGCGGTTGTTGGGGGAACTAGTTGGGCCTTGGATGGTTCGCCCACCAGGGGTCAGTGTGGGTGCCAATCACGGCCATTCAAGTCGTGATAAAGTTGGTATCAGAGTTCTAAGTTTGTCAATCTCATTGCACTAAGAAGGGTCTTGTAGAGTCTCATAGATCATACCGAGATATCCATAACTTATATTTGAGAGGCTGCAAGTCTTTAGGAAAACTTCCTTCTTCTTTCCCTTTTCGTGTGATTACTTGATTCTAATTGGTATCTGATGATACAAATTGGTATCTACCAACTCTTTTTTATTTCTCCCATAGATGGTGAGAACACGTGCAGGTGAAAATAGAGAGGGAGCACCAAAACCCGCAGCAACAGCTGTAGTTTGAGGTAGAGGACATGCCCGAAGTTGCGGGCAGAGGCCTGCCGCTGTCAGAGAAGGGGCCCGTGCTCCTGCTCTGGTTCGAGAGATGTCCGTATCTCTTGTACCACCGGCAGTTCAATAGAGGGTGGATGTTCCAACTCAGGGAGAGGCTGCAATCACTCCAGCATCTTCTGAGGTCCTGCCTCAGGTCCTTAACCTGTGATAACACTCAAACCACACCTCCTTCGGAAGTATGAAGCGGACGTTGTCAATAAAGAACCCAACTAGAGGTTGGGGTCGATGCCACAAGGAATATGGAAGGATGTAGAAGAACACTAGTGCTTAAACTTTTTAGTTAATTATTTCCTGGGGGGGGGGGAGGAATTTAGAAAAGCAACAAACAATGTCGTTGAGAGAAAGTGAAGGTTGATTTCAAATTAATGCAATTAACTAAGGTAAATATTCCCCATGACTTAATAACCACAAGGCGTTTTATACTAGTGATCTATTTCGGTGCTTAGCATGCAATATCGGTAAGTTAATTTCACCTAAATGGTTGGTCCCCTATTTAGATGATTATCACCACGCGACTTGATCCGTCTACGGGTATGATTTAGTAACCCTTACCCTTGATATCAGATTAGCTATTCTCGGACAAGGTCAAGCTATTAAATGAGGGTTGATAGCCTCAAATCTCCGTTGTTAATCCCTTTTCCCATTCACTACCTCCTTGGTCCGGTAAGTAAGAATAAGGCAAGTTCTAACGTTTGCAACTATTAAAAATCAACTAAAACGAAGGAAGAAACAATATATGCATAAACTTCGTTCAAGAATCATTAAGTATTTAACTAATGTGTGTCAATTCATCATGGTTTCGATAACCCTAGTTGTGGTGGTTTTAGCCTATCATATTTATAAATAAATTCATAACATTTATATAAAAAAGTATAAATTAATACTTACAATGATGGTAGGAAGAAGCTCACTTGATTATTGCAAAAATAAAGAAGATCAACTTTACAATCGTATCCTGAAGTATGTCTTCAAAACGTGTTAAGACTTGTCTAAAACTTGGCTTCTAATTGTTCTCTAAAACTTTAGACTCTAATTTCAAACTTACAACTTCAACTCTTGAAGACATGCTTATTACATGAAAATAAAGGGGTATTTATAGTAGTAGATTTATGTTTTCCTTGTTCCTTGATGAATTTGACTTGGGATTTAAAATTTTCCTTTTCCTAGTTGAAGTAGGAAAGCCAATTTTTGCTGTTTTGGGAGCCTTGGACGTCGCCCCAACCATTGCCGCGTTGCCAGTTGTGGCAATGGGTCACCTAATGACTCGTTCTGCATGGGAACAAGTCGTTAGGCCCCTCGTGGTCTAACTCCTTCAAATTTTCAGTTCACCTTACGACTGGTTCCAGTGATCTGCCAACGAGTCGTTTAGTCAACTAACGACTTAAGTCTGTCATCATCTTCACTGGTTACTTTGGCAATAATATCTCTTCCAGCCCTCACGACTGACTTCATGACTCGTTACTAGATGTAACGAGTCGTTCCCTCAACCCTTCAGGTACACTATCTCTGCTTCTGCAAACTTCAGTAATTTCCCACGCCTTCAGCTTCTTTTCATCTTCATTCCATAAGCCTCAAATACATTCAAATCCATCCTTTTTAGCCCCGAAAACATCTAAAATGCGCTAGCTAATTTTAACAAATATATAACATAAATACATGCAAACACACATAATTTGTTCTCAAAATATAGTAAAGTACGGGCAAAATATATCTATGAAGTGCGTGAGTACGCCCTTCATCAATACCCCACACTTAAACTATTGTTCGTCCTCGAACAATCTACTACTTCCCTTCTAACAATTAAGCACAAAATTCATCTTACAAACAGGTCTATTTACACTTAGGATCATGAGACACATCTATGAAGCTCAAACAATTCACTCGCATGCATATAGGATCAACATTGGAATGTCAAAGTTTAAACTCGCTTAGCTTTTGAAAGCTAACTCATCAAGACATACTTTTGGCCAACATGAATCACATGTACTTTAGCAATCAAAATAAACCAAAGTCTTACCATTGTGCCCCTTACAATATGGAGAGATGCCCTTTCACACACAAGATATAAGTCAATATAAACTTAGACATCAATAAAACAATTTCCGCTGACTCTCCCAAAAGAACTCAACGCACATGTAAAAGACAATCCATAGACTTGCCCTTAGTATAATACTCCGCTAATATAGAATTTTGAATCAAGGATCAATTAGGACTTCAATTTGGTTGTGATGTAGGCTAAGGGACGGGTAGAAACTATTTGGCCAAGATACTGACTAATCTCCGTAAGAACTTTAATACTTCACAACACTTTGAATTTTTTTAGCACTTTCCTCAATTTCCAAATTCTCTCCTTATACCCCCTTTTATTTTTCAATTTTCAACTTAGGTGACTAGTGGAAAATTTTCTTTTAACATTGAGCTCATTCACACATATTTTTTTCTCTTTTCTTTTCCTTTCTTCCGTTCCCACCCTTTACGCACCCCTACTTTGGCCACCCTCAACTTAAGCATTTTTCTTATGTTGAGGTTCACAATATCTAAGGAAGGACCAAGGCCAAAACAGGTTCATTGTAAACAAATGGGTACGGTTAATCAGTAAATCATGGTTTTTTTCATCTTCAATTTTTCAAAGCTCTTTCTTCTTTTTGTTTTTCCACTAAAAATCACCCTCCTTGTTTAGCGAAATTTCACCTTTTTTCTTTTCTTCCAATTCACCACACGTTTTAGCTTTCCCTTCACTTCTCCAATTATGCTCTTTCATACAAAAAAAATTCATTAAAGTGCTCTATGAGTCATTTGGATCAAATATAAGTTAATAGAACAAAAAGAGATTCAAGCTTATAATATGGCTATCAAAAGAATAGGCTAAGGCTCAACATGGCTAACTGGGATAATTACAATCAAGGTAGGTAAAATAGGATAAAAATAGGGCTATCAAAGAAATGCCTATATCACTTCCTAAATCCATCATTCTTATTTCGCTTTGCACACACACCGGGCAAGTTCTAGACATCAATTTACAAGCATGGAGTATATAAAAAATAATTTCTCACACATTGGCATAAGATGGTTTAACAATGGAAATCAAGATCACATAAACACATATATCCATATTGCATGCATAACATATTTAAGCCCTTTTTTTCAAGTACAAGAGTCAATTTTCAAAAGACTAGGTGTTTCTTCCTTTTTCATGCATTTTTGAGAGAATTAAATGAAGTCCCAATGATACCTAGAGTGAAGCACCTAGCATTCATAGAATCCAAGTTCTTGTTCTTCCTAATGATTAATCTACCCTTAAGACGGTCGTCATCCATCCATCATCGGGCAAATTCATGACTCAATGACTAAAATAAAAAATAAAAAATCTAGACTCTCTAGTCGGTTCTAAGGGACTATCCACCGGAAAAGTATTGAAAACAAAAACCAGAGGAACCCAAAGTAAAAACTAAAAAAAAATACTACAAACCAACAAGCATGCATGACAAATCATAAATCTCAAAAAAAAAAATTGTCCTACCATGTATAAATTTAGAAATTAAAGTATGCATGGTACTATGGAGTTCACTTCTCCCACCCCACACTTAATTGGTTTCACCATCCCTAGTGCTAAAGCAAATAAGCATAAAGTAATAGAGTGTAAGAAGAACTCCCTTGGCTCTACTCCTCGTTTTCAATGTTTAAGCTCAATTTTTGTTGAAACTCATGACCTATCACCTACACACTTGAACAAACACATAAAAATGAAACAAAGAAAATCATCTTGGGTTGCCTTCCAAGTAGTGCCTGATTTAACGTCGCGACCCGAAACATGTATCTTGATGACTCAGACTTCATCAAGATGCTGGTTGAGACCGTGATCACATTTTGGCCGCTTGTTTTACTATGCTAACCTGTGACACGTTAGAAGATAAAAGAAAAAAAACAAAAAAATAGGAAATAAAGACTAAAAATTAAACACAAGCAATTAATCTAATCCTAAGTCGTATTCCCCAGCAATGGCGCCACTTTTTGATAATGCTCAAACCACACCTCCTTCGGAAGTATGAAGTAGACGTTATCAATAAAGAATCCAACTAGAAGTTGGGGTCAATCCCACAGGCAATATGGAAGGATGTAGAAGAACGCTAGTGATTAAACTTTTTAGTTAATTATTTCCTAAGAGGGGGCAAAATTTAGAAAAGTAACACACAATGTCGTTGAGAGAAAGTAAAGGTTGATTTCAAATTAATGCAATTAACTAGGGTAAGTGTTTCCCATGACTCCATAACCACAAGGCGTTTTATATTGAGAGAAAGTAAAGGTTGATTTCAAATTAATGCAATTAACTAGGGTAAGTGTTCCCCATGACTCCATAACCACAAGGCGTTTTATACTAGTGATCTATTCCGATGCTTAGCAAGCAATATTGGTAAGTTAATTTCACCTAAATGGTTGGTCACCATTTAGATGATTATCACCACGCAACTTGATCCATCTACGGGTGTATGCTTTACTAACCCTTACCCTTGATATTGGATTAACTATTTTCGGACAAGGTCAAGCTATTAGATGAAGGTTGATAGCCTCAAATCTCCGTTGTTAATCCCTTTTCCCATTCACTACCTCCTTGGTCTGATAAGTAAGAATAAGGCAAGTTCTAACGTTTTGCAACCGTTAAAAATCAATTAAAACGAAGGAACAAACAATATATGCATAAACTCCATTCAAGTATCACTAAGTATTTTACCTATGTGTGTTAATTCGTCATGGTTCCCACAATCCTAGTTGTGGTGGTTTTATCCTATCATGTTTATAAATAAATTCATAACATTCATATACAAAAGTATAAATTAATACTTATAATGATGGTAGGAAGAAACTCACTTGATTATTGCAAAAATAAAGAAGAAAAACTTTACAATCGTATCCCGAAGTATGTCTTCAAAATGTGTTAAGACTTTTCTAAAAATTGGCTTCTAATTGTTCTCTAAAACTTTAGACTCGAATTTCAAACTTACAACTTCAACTCTTGAAGACATGCTTATTACATGAAAATAAAGGGGTAGCTATAATAGAAGATTTATGTTTTCCTTGTTCCTTGATGAATTTGACTTGGGACTTAAATTTTCCTTTTCCTAGTTGAAGTAGGAAAGCCAATTTTTGCCGTTTTGGGAGCCTTGCACGTCGCCCCAACCACTGCCGCATTGTTAGTTGTGGCAACGGGTCACCTAATGACTCGTTGTGCAAGGGCACGAGTCGTTAGGCCCCTCGTGGTCTAACTCCTTCAAATTTTCAGTGCACCTTACGGCTGGTTCCAGTGATCTGCCAATGAGTCGTTTAGTCAACTAACGACTCGTTAAGTCTATCGTCATCTTCACTGGTTACTTTGGCAATAATATCTCTTCCAACCTTCACGATTAACTTCACGAGTAGTTACTAGATGTAACGAGTCGTTTCCTCAACCCGTCAGGTACACTATCGCTGCTTCTTCAAACTTCAATAATTTCCCACACCTTCAGCTTCTTTTCATCTTCATTCCATAAGCCTCAAATACATTCAAATCCATCATTTTTATCCCTGAAAACATCTAATCACATGCGTTAGCTAATTTTCACAAATATATAGTATAAAAACACACAAACACACATAATTTGTTCTCAAAATATAGTAAAGTATGGGCAAAGTATGTCTATGAAGTGCGTCAGTACGCCCTTCATCAACCTGCTGTGGCTCCTCATATAGATGATATGTGAGAGGCAATGATGTTTCCAAGGCCGATGGTTGGACTGGTAATGACTGGGGAGGAACATGATCTATTTTGGAGGTTCACCAAGATGAAGCCTTCCACTTTCTATGGAACTGAGGCAGACTATCATGAGAGGCTCCAAAAAATGAGGGTAGTGGAGAAGTATAGGGTGGAGTTTTTCACTTTCCAGCTGATGCGCGATGCTAAGCTCTGGTGGAGGCTTTTGTGGAGTGCAGATCAGCAGGGTCACCACCATTGACCTGGATCCAGTACTATTCCACCTTCTTCTAGAAGTATGTACCCCATACCCTAAGAGATATGAGGTAGAATGAGTTCAACACCATCATGTAGAGGGGCTCTTCCGTTGCAACTTACGAGGCTCGATTTCACTCCCTGTCCAGGTATGCCTTGTCCCTACTGCCCATAGAGAAAGAGAGGATCAGGTGATTTGTTAAAGGCCTGAATGTGGGAATTCAACTATCAGCTCTTCAGATGGTTTCTACAAGTAAGACCTTTTACGAGGTAGTAGAGTATGTGAAAAATGTGGAGGGGTTGAAACTAAAGGGTTACGCAAAAAATGCCGAGAAAAAGGCTCGAAAGGTTGGTTCTTACAGTAGCTCTTTTACTGGGACTCCAATACCTCAGGGCTACTCAGGACGCCCTATTCAATCAACTATGCAGGTGTCAGCTGGGGGTCCATCAGGAACAACTCCACAACTAGCAGGTACAGTTGAAGGTAACCAAATAATTGGCTCAAATTTCGGGGCTCGTCCTAGTTTTTTGATTCCAGCTTAGATACCAGTGATTAAGAAGGTATTCCACGAGTGTGGAGAGTATGGTCATATCCGCAGATGGTGTCCTAGGTATGGACAAGGTAGGTAGATTGTTTCATACCCAGCTTCTCGAACTCCGGCCCTTACCGGGAGAGGCAGCGGTTTCAGCAGGGATCACCCCCAGTTAGGGAGGGGAAGTTAGCTAGTGGTTAGAGGTGGCACCCAGACTAGTAGAGGTGGTTCTTAGACTAGAAGGGGTGGTATTTAGTTCGGTTGAGGGGTTGCATAGCCCAACCGGGGTGGTTCTCATGCGGGTGGTCAGGCTCATTTTTATGCACTCCTATGTAGGCCTGAGGCAGAGGCTTCCAACGCTGTTATCACAGGTATAATTTTTGTGTCCAACAAAATGGTTGTCTTTGTTTGGTCCAAGTTCTAATTTTCCTATGTGTCTGCTTATTTTGCTTTGGGATTGGGTCTTGCCTGTGATATACTTGATACTGCTATCCATGTATCTACTCCTATTAGGGATTCTGTGGTGGCAGATAGGTCTTCCGTGATTGCATTGTTGACTTTATAGGGTTTGACACTCTGGTAGATTTAGTAATATTGAACATGGTAAATTTTGATATGATTCTAGGGATGAGCTGGTTATCTCCTTATTATGCTATTCTGGATTTCCATGCTAAGACTATCACTATACCAGGCCCAGGGTCATCCAGGTTGGAATGAAAAGGAAATTGTAGCCCTACTCTTAAGAAAATCATTTCTTATATTCATGCCCATAAATTGATAGAGAGGGGGAGGGGGTATTCAACATATTTAGTTTATATTCGGGATACCAGTTCTGAGGGTCCTTTCATAGAGTTGATTTTGATAGTTTGTGAATTCTTAGAGGTATTTCTTGCAGATCTGCCTGACATGCTACTGAACTACAATATTGATTTCTACATCGCTTTAGAGCTAGGGACTTGACCTATTTCTATTCCGCCATACAAAATGGCACCAGCTAAATTGAGAAAACAAAAGGAGTAGTTGCAAGAATTGCTTAATAAGGGGTTTATCAGTCCGAGTGTCACTCTGTGGGGTGCCCTAGTTTTTTTTTTGTGAAAAAATATGATAGTATGCAGATGTGCATTGATTACCGCTAGTTAAATAAGGTAACCATCCAAAATAAATATCCTCTCCCTTGAATAAATGACTTGTTTGATCAGTTACGAGAAGCAGTGGTGTTCTCCAAGATTGACCTGAGGTCGGGTCATCATCAATTGAAGATTCATGCTAAAGATATTCCCAAGACAACTTTTCAAACCAGGTATGGACATAATGAGTTCCTAGTCATGTCCTTCAGACTCACTAATGCTACAACAACATTCATGAGCTTGATGAATGGTATCTTCAAATCTTATCTTGATTCATTTGTAATCATGTTCATTGATGATATCTTGGTATACTCTAAGACTAAGCAGGAATATGAGAATCATTTTAAGGATTGTGCTGGGGTTGCTGAAGGAGAAATAGTTGTATGCCAAATTCACCAAATGTGAATTTTGGCTGGAGTCAGTATCTTTTCTGAGGCATATGGTCTCCAAGGAGGGGATTAAGGTGGTTCCACAGAAGGTGGAGGCGGTTCAAAACTGGGCTTTACCTACTATGGTGACTGAGATTCGGAGTTTTATGGGGCTGGCCAATTACAACTGCTAGTTTGTGAAGGGATTTGCATCCATTGGCTCAGTATTGACAGCATTGACTCAGAAGGATGTGCACTTCCAATGGTCCGAGAAATGTGAAGAGAGCTTTCAAAAGCTCAAAACCTTGTTAACCACGATGTCAATCCTGAGATTTTGTAGTTTATTGTGATGCCACATGGTTTGAATTAGGTTTTGTGTTGATGCAGGAAGGGCAAGTTATTGCTTATGCATCGAGGTAGTTAAAGGTGCATGAGAAGAATTAAACCATACAAGATCTGGAGTTGGCAGCGATGGTGTTTGCCTTATAAATCTAGAGATATTACCTGTACAGGGCCCGTTGCGAGGGATTCACAGATCGTCGCAGCTTGCAATATGTGTTCTCCTATAAAGACCTCAACCTGAGATAGAGGAGATGGATGAAGCTGCTAAAAGATTATGATATGGCGATCCTGTATCACCTAGGGAAGGCAAATGTAGTGGTCGATGCCTTAAGCAGGAACAGTGAGTATGGGAATCTTAGTGTGTTTGGAAGTTACTCAGTGGCGATGGCTAGGGAAATCTAGACACTGGAAAATAGCCTGATGATACTTTCATTGATGGAAACTGGTGGAATCCTATCCAGCATGGAGGCTAAGTCGTCACTGCTAGAAGAGATAAAAGTCAGACAGTTTGAGGATGCAAAGCTGAGCAAGATTCAATACAAGGTTCTGCACGGGGAGGCCAAGAAAGCAATAGTAGATGATAAAGGGGTCCTGAGAATAAAGGGGTGTGTGTGTGTCCCCCGAGTTGATGAAATTTTTAAAACAATCCTGGTGGAAGCTCACAACTCAAGGTACTCCATCCATCCCAAGGTTACTAAAATGTACCATGACTTGAAGTGGCATTATTGGTAGGGAAGAATGAAGAGGGACATTGTTGATGATGTCGCCAAGTGCTTGAACTGTTAGTAGGTGAAGTAAGAGAACCAAAAACATGGGGGAGTACTCCAGAGGATGCCCATCCTAGAGTGGAAGTGGGAGAGAATAGCGATGGACTTCGTGGTTGGTCTCCCAAAGACATTGGGAAAGTTCGACTCTATCTGGGTCATTGTTGACAGACTGACCAAGTCTGCCCACTTCCTGCCGGTCAAAGTTACCTATAATGCTGAGAAACTAGCCAAGCTGTATCTGAAGTAGGTGATTTGGTTGCATGGGGTGTTGGTTTTTATTGTGTCAGATAGAGGTACTCAGTTCACCTTCCATTTCTGGAGGACCTTGCAGGCAGAATTAGGCACTAGATTGGACTTGAGTACAACATTCATCCGCAAATAAACAGGCAATCAAAAATGACCATCCAGGTGTTAAAGGACATGTTCCGGGCTTGGAGATAGATTTTGGTGGCCATTGGTATAAATTCTTACCCTTGGCGGAGTTTGCTTACAAAAACAGTTACCATTCGAGCATTAACAAGGCGCCATTTGAAGCGTTGTATGGGAGGAAATGCAGGTCTCCAATTGGGTGGTTCGACGCATTTGAAGTGAGGCCTTGGGGCACGTATTTGCTTAAAGAGCCATTGGAAAAGGTTTGAGTAATCCAAGAACATCTGGTGGCTTCTCAAAGCAGACAAAAGCAGTATGCAGACCGAAAAGTGAGAGATATGGAGTTAATAGAGGGGGAGCAAGTGTTACACAAGGTATCTCCCATGAAAGGAGTAATGTAGTTTGTAAGAGGGGAAAGATAATCTCGAGATACATTAGGCCATTTGAGATTCTCCAACATGTAGGGAAAATGGCTTATGAATTAGCATTTCCACCAGGACTATCCGAAATATATCCCACCTTCCATGTTTCCATGTTGAAGAAATAACATGGGGATGGGTCGTACATAATCAAATGGGACTTGGTGTTGTTGGATGAGAATTTTTCTTTTGAAGAAGAGCTAGTGGAAATAGTAGATAAAGAGGTTCGGACGCTGAGATCGAAGAAGATTGCAACGCTAAAGGTTAAGTGAAAGAATCATTTCATAGAGGAGGTCACTTGGGAGACCGAGGCCAATATGCAGATCAAATACCCTCAATTGTTTGAGGAATCTGGTATACTCTCTTTTCTCTTTTTGTAGACCGTTCTGGGATGAACATTATTTTAATTGGTATCTCATTTAATGACTCGTCCATCATTATGAGGGAAATAAGCCTAGAACTCCCTAACTGGCCTAAGTGGTGCTTATAAAGGTGTTATTAAGTGAGAAGGTGAAATTTTGAAGTTGAGGAGTGAGTTGAGAGCTGGAATTAGGAGCTACTAGTTTCGGGGGACCACTATAGCGATGGGAGTTCTGCTGCAGCGAGATCGTTGTGATGGTCGGAGTCCCACTGTAATGGATCAGGTGGATAACCGCCGTAGTGGTGTCCCGACCTTCGTAAAGGGTCCGCAACAATGGAAAAGTGACTGCTGCAGTGGACAACGAGAATTAAAAAGTGGATTTTAAGGGTTTTTCCCTATTATTTCTAAAGTACAAATTTTTGAAGTTAGAGGCGATCTTCCCAATAGCAAAGTGATTCCCCTTTCTAAGGTAAGAGTTGCTTTGATTTTCCCATTATTTTGATTCCCTAGCCCTGTAGAATCAAGGGGAGGGACCTCTATTAGTGAATTCCTAGCAAGAAAACCCTAGGTTGGTAAAACTTGGACGAAAATCATGGAAAAACTAAAGTTGTTGATTCCAAGTTCAAAAGGAAGTAATGATCGCTCCCTATTGTGTTGTTCTTATAGATTGGTTCATGTGGGAATTAAAACCTAGAACTAGGTGGAATGGAATCTTTAACCCTAAATTGCCATAAAGAGGGCCTGAGAGAGGTAATGAATACGAATTGAACCATGGAAACTGAGGTAGTTATGATAATGGGTAGATTGGGGAGGGTTTGAATCCCCGAAACCTTTGTTTTGATAGTAGATTATTGAAATTATGTTCCCTTCTTGTCTTTAGACTTTAAGCATTCAGAGGAGTTGAGGAAAGGCAAGGCTCCAACTGTGTGATTGTCATTTGAGTCCTCCGAATCAAGGTAGGTTATGGTTTAGAAGGAGTTAGACCTTCCATAATGGTAAGCATATAGGTGGAATTGTAATGTGTATGATGTCTCTGGATATTAAATGTTTTACTATACTTTGTTGAATTCCCTGATTCAGTGACTCTAATGTGGTGTAGTTACTTGTGCAATGCGAAATAAAATGTGTATGTCTTTTCTACTTGCTGAGAATGATCGAACTGTTAAAAGTGGTTAAGTTAGTGGGGGTAGAATGAGACCTCCTAAAATTCATAACAACAACCTAATGTTAATGTATGAATTATGAGGATGAATGTGGATAATATGAATATCCTGAGTTGAGTGGGTCGCACTCGAGGGAAGCATCCGGGCAAGAAAAACTGACTATGTGGCTCATGTCCTAAGGGAGAATCTAGACGAGCATACTAGTGGGAGCGTGTACCATGCTGGTACAATACATGGATTTCTAGAGTCCCTTGCAGGTCATGATTGAAAGTGTAGAAATAAGATCCTCAAGTGATGTGTCATGGTTTTATGTCACTTACGACACTTAAAACTAAGAAAATATGCTAATCCCAGGTATGTTTATATAGAGCTAATGTGTTTGTATTAAAAGTGTTGTATGGAAACATGTTCAAAAAGTGAGGGTCCAAAACAGTGGTGACAATGAGTGGACATAATGACTCGTCGAGTCTGATAATGACCCGTTAGGAGAAGTCATTGGAATTGGAAGCAAAACTTGATTAAAACAACTGAGAGACTTAACAAGTGGAGCAATGAGTCATACATGACTCCACGACTCGTCCTGTGTATTCATTAGTAGAAAGCCCAAAATCTAAGCAAAGTAATGAAAGTGGTGATAAAAGGAGCTACGAGTCATCATGAGACACAATAACTCATCATGAGCAGTCACGGTTAATCGTTAAAAACACAGGAAATTTAGGTCCTGGAAGAAACAGAAGACCAAAAGACTCATTGAATAGCTTGACGAGTCATTGGGTGATCCATCATTAAGAAGAAGGATTTTCTAAGAACGAGTCGTTAGTGCACTTAACGACTTGTTAGGTCATCTAACGAGTCGTCATCACTGCCAACCTGACTTTCTTGTTTAGTTAGGAAAGGATTTATTTTATGTCTATAAATACTTTGTCACGCCCTGCCTTGGGAGGCATGACTGGCACTTGGTGCCCTACTAGGACCTGGACGGCTGGACAAACTAAGCCTAAGCACTTCTAATGCCAGGCTGGCTCTAATTCTGGATTCATGAAAACAACGGGCTATATAACGGCTGTAAATACAGCCTCCGGCTAACTAGGCCTATAGCCACCTATAGGAATATAACAACCAACCAGAACAACTGAGCATAAGGGAACCTATGCGGGCCGACAAGGCCACCATGCTGACTTGTTATTACTGAAAAGTAGAATCAAGTGTTGAACTGATCTGTGACCGACAAGGTTACTAACTAACAACTGAACAAGGCCCCACACGATCATCACATGAAAACTAAAACACACACACGGCCCCACATGGCTGGTACAACTAACCACAGGGAATATACAATTCGCAAGCCTCTAAGAATAATAAGAGGGTCGGGACAGGGCCCCGGCCTACCCATACTGTACAAACAAAAAGGGAAGTAAACCTTTAGCTGTCAAGCTCCGGATGACAGGAGCTGAAGGCTCTGTGCGCTGGCTGGAACTACGAGGGATCTGCTCCTCGTCTATGAGTACTTGCAGGGAAGTAATGCAGCGCCCCAAAACGGGCGTCAGTACCACTGGTATTGAGTATGCAAAGCAATAACTGAAAATAACTGAAAGTAAACAATAATACTGATAGATACTAAAGTAATAGGAGACGGGCTGAGACTGAATGAAAAGAGCATAACTTTACTGAAGAGAGTAAGAGTCATACCTGATAACATGGTGGTCTACTTTCTATCTATTAATAACTAACACAACATAGCATACAAGAACCTTACCATCCCCCATAAGCCATAAGGTAACAACTAGCACACAATCTATATACCCCTACCCAGGTCATACTATCCACCTAGTAACTATGAGCATCCCGCCGGCCCCTTGGGTACGCAACTTGGGCCCACTAGGCCCCTGACTATAGTTGGATCTGAGTCCGGAGGACTCCTGAAATCTGAAATCTGAAATCTGTAATCTAAAAACTGTAATCTGCACCCCGGGCGCAAGCGCTCGACAGGGGGTGTGGTATAGTGCTGATTAGCCTGCTATGGGGAATCTACATCCCATCTTCGTCCGCTGGCAGACGACATGCCACTCCGTAGAGCGACGTATCCTCACCCTCTGGCGGGTGAGTCGACATAGCTATTAACCCTGGAGCGGTCAAGGAAGCTCTAAGGGTGCCCAACACAGAACAATCATGTCTCCACAGATAGCAATAACCACCTGTAATATATATATACTGAATCTGATAATAATATTTATATTCTGGCATTCTGTTCTGAATTTCATACTGAAATATACTGAATATGAAACTAAAATATGCTAAATATAATACTGAAATATACTGAATCTAATACTGAGATATGCTGAGTCTGAAATAATATTTCTGGAATATTCTGTTGGGAATTATACTGTTTTACTGAGTTTAATGCTGAACACTGTGTAATAATTCTAACATGCTTACTGAACTCATACTGAATATAATATACGTCTTCTGAAACATTCTACTGGAATTTGTACTGTTTTGATGTACTAAAAATACTAGCTTTCCGAAAGAAATTGGCTTTACATACCTCGCCTAGCGATTTTCTGATTAACTAGCGCAACTCAGCTAATGTTCATCTATTTCTCCCAACTGTATTCATATTCACGAAAGAATATAATTAATTCTACTATTATTTTGGAAAGAAACCATACTTATGGATATACCTACTGCCTATTCTTCGACTTATCGAAGAACGACGTAAAACTCATAATTTATCGGAAGTCTAGAAGGGAGAAATACTCACTTTAATGCTGGGAGTATATTAACACTAGTTTGGAGCAATTCCACTTACCTTGGATCGGTGAAACGATGATTTGTCAGCCAAATTTCATGAAACTAACTCCGTAGGAATGCTCCCTGCAGCTTATACTTCGCTACCCAAAGTTAATTTGAGTTTGGACTACGTTTGATGACGTAAACGGAAGGAAATTTATGTTTAACCTTCGTGCCTCCCCTATTTCTGTTTGTTCTTTGGAAATGAAGAATGAAAATGACCAAAAATAAATCGAAGTGGGGCTTTATATACTTGGACCTGAACCCCCTTTAAGTCACATTTGTCGAATGCGATTTATAAGTCGTATTTGTCGAATGTGATTTATAAGTCGCATTTGCCTTGCGACGCTCCGACTTGGCGCTTGTCCAGTATCTCCCTGGGCCCTTTTCTTGCACGTATGGCATTCTAAAACTCTTAACCAACATGCGAATAGGCTAACTAAGTGTCAAGAACTTACGGGGTGTAACATCCTTCCCCCCTTAAGAACATTTGTCCTCGAATGTTAACTTCTGTTTATAGAAATTTTAACTTGTTTTACTTATTCTGGAAAAATTTCGGTAGAGTTTCCCCTGTAATATGGACTATTTCAAAAATCCTGAAACACAGAAAAGTCCAATACAGGTACTCCATATAATAATATAGCATTCATTTCATAATAAACTGAAGTCAACATCTCACTTATACACATGAATATAAAGCAACTCATAAAATAGCAATATCAACATACCTCTGGCTGACTAAGTCTTAAATAACTGAGGGTATCTGGATTTCATATCTTCTTCTGCTTCCCAAGTCATTTCTTCTCGGTTCCTGTTATGCCATAACACTTTGATAGAAGCAACATCTTTAGTTCTTAATCTGCGGATCTGCTGGTCTAGTATGGCTACTGGAACTTCTTCATAGGCCAACTCCTCTGTAACCTGAACATCTTGGACTGGGACAATTCTGGAGGGATCTCCTATGCACTTTCTCAGCATTGATACATGGAAAACTGGGTGGACAGATTCGAACTCCAGAGGTAAGTCTAGCTCATATGCCACTTGGCCTATTCTTCGGCGAATCTGATAAGGCCTAACAAACCTCAGGCTGAGCTTGCCTTTCTTGCCAAATCTCATTACACCCTTCATCGGCGAAACTTTCAGAAACACCCAATCAAACCACATTAAATTCCAAGTTTATGCGCCGCACATCAGCATAAGATTTCTGGCGACTCTGAGCAGTCAGTAAACGTTCTCTGATAAGCTTTACTTTTTCCTCTGAATGATGAATGATATCTGACCCAATCAATGCTGATTCTCCTACCTCAAACCAACCAACTGGAGATCTGCACTTTTGCTCATATAATGCCTCATAAGGCGCCATCTGAATAGCTGAATGGTAAGTATTATTATAGGCGAACTCAATGAGTGGTAAATGTTCATCCCAGCTACCTCCGAAATCCAACACAGATGCTCGCAACATATCCTCGAGCGTTTGAATGATGCGTTATGCCTTCCCATCTGTTTGAGGATGGAAAGCTGTGCTCAGGTTAACCTGCGTCCCCAAGCCTCTCTAAAATGATTTCCAGAACTTAGCCGTAAATTGCGCCCCTCTGTCGGAGATAATGGACACTTGAACCCCATGCAGCCTGACTATTTCTCTGATATACAGCTCAGCATAATCTTCAGCTGAAAAGGTAGTCCTTATTTGCAGGAAGTGAGTTGATTTTGTCAATCTATCAACTATTACCCAGATCGAATCATATCTACGCCTGGTGCGAGGTAGTCCTCCTACAAAGTCCATATTCACTGCTTCCCATTTCCATAAAGGCATTGCTATATCTTGAGTCAATCCGCCAAGTTTCTGAAGTTCAGCTTTTACCTGCTGGCAGTTGGGACACTGAGCTACGAATTCTGCTATCCCCTTCTTCATTCCTGGCCACCAGTAGATTTCTTTTATATAGTGGTACATTTTCGTCGAACCTGGGTGGAGAGAATAACGGGCATAATGTACCTCGCCCATAATCTACTGGCGAAGCCCTACAATGTCTGGAACACAAAGGCGATCTTTATATCGCAATACCCCATCCTCGGTTATCTGAAAATCTGTCAGCTCTCCTTGCTGAACTCTGTTTCTATTCTGAACCAAGCTAGGATCTTCACATTGTCATTCCTTTATTCCATGACCAAAGATGACACTATGGTATTCTGGATTACCGCTCTGTTGTCCTCTGTTTCTGCTACACGAATGGCTAAACTGGCTAACTGATGCAATTCCCGGGCTAATTCCCGCTGCATAGGCTGTATGTATGCCAAACTCCTGATAGACTTACGGCTAAGGGCGTCTTCCACCACATTGGCCCTTCCTGGGTGATACAGTATATTCACATCATAGTCTTTCAACAGCTCTAACCAGCAACGTTGCCGCAAGTTCAGTTCTTTTTGGGTGAAGATATACCATAGGCTCTTATGATCAGTGAAAATATCCACGTGGACTCCATACAACTAATGTCTCCATATCTTCAAGGCGTGAATCACTGCGGCCGATTCCAGGTCATGGGTAGGATAGTTCTTTTCATGTTTCCTCAGCTGTCTGGAAGCATAAGCAATTACTTTACCATGCTGCATCAACACACATCCTAACCCAACACCCGAAGTGTCACAATAAACTGCATAAACTTCTGTACCTTCTGGCAATGCTAACACTAGAGCTGATGTTAACCTGTCTTTCAATTCCTGGAAGCTCTGCTCACATGACTCAGTCCACTGAAATTTTGCTGCCTTCTGTGTCAGTTTAGTCAGAGGTGCTGCTAAGGTGGAAAATCCTTCAACAAACCTCCTGTAGTACCCTGCTAATCCCAGGAAACTATGTACCTCAGTCGGAGTGGTAGGTCTGGGCCATGTTTTCACTGCTTCTATTTTCTGTGTATCTACCTGTATACCAGCATTCGATATGATATGCCCCAAAAAGGCTACTGAATTCAACAAAATTCACATTTAGAGAACTTGGCATATAGCTGACGGTCTCTGAGAATCTGGAGCACTATCCGCAAATGATCCTGGTGGTCTGCCTTTGAGCGAGAATACACCAGAATATCGTCAATAAATACTATCAAGAACAAGTCCAGGTATGGTCTAAAAATACTATTCATTAGGTCCATAAATACTATTGGAGCATTCGTCAGCCCAAAGGACATGACTAAGAATTCAAAATGACTGTATCTAGTCCTGAAGGCAGTCTTTGGAATGTCCCTTTCACGAACCCGAACCTGATGATATCCGGACCTTAAGTCAATTTTGGAGAAATATCTAGCTTCCTGTAACTGATCAAACAAATCATCTATCCCGAGAAGCGGATACTTATTGTTGATCGTAACTTTATTCAGCTGCCAATAGTCTATACACATATGGAGGGAGCCGTCCTTCTTTCTCACAAATAGAACTGGTGCACCCCAAGGTGAAGTACTCGGCCTGATAAAGCCCTTATCTAATAAATCTTTCAACTGCTCCTTTAGTTCTCTGAATTCAGCAGGAGCCATGCGATAAGGGGGAATTGATATGGACTGGGTGCCTGGTAATAAATCAATTGCAAAGTCTATTTCCCTTTCTGGGGGAATACCAGGTAACTCATTTAGAAATACATCAGGGAATTCATTCACCACTGGAACAGACTGGAGAGTCAGAGGCTCTACCCGAACATCCTGAACTCTGACAATGTGGTAAATGCACCCCTTGGCTATCAACTTTCTCGCCCAAAGATAGGAAATAAACCTACCTTTTGGCATAGCTGTACTGCCCTTCCACTCTCGTACTGCCTCCCTTGGAAAGTGGAATCGGACTGTCTTAGTCCAGCATTCTACATTGGCATAGCATGGAGCTAACCAATCCATACCCATAATGACGACAAAATCAACCATTTCTAACTCTACCAAATCTGTTGTGGTCTGACGGTTAGCAACCTCTACTGTACACTCTCGATAAACCCTTCTGGCTATAATAGAGTCACCGACGGGTGTAGATACTGAAAAGGGTTGCTGAAGCAATTCTGGTACAATACTGAACTTTCGAGCCACTAATGGGGTAACATAGGACAAGTTAGATCCCGGATCAATTAATACATAAGCAGTGTGAGAGAAAATAGTCATCATACCTATCACAACATTTGGAGACGCCTCTGAATCCTATCTCCATGGTAATGCATAGGTACGACTTGTGCCCACACCTGAACTAGAGGCCTCTGATCTACCTCGGCCTCTGCTTGCTAAAACTGAGGGCCTGCACCCTGCCGGGGCTGCTGGAGCTCGCGACCCTGCTGATGCCCTGTCCTGTCTATCCCGGTCACCCTGACCCCTGTCTAGACAATCTCTTATCACATGACCCTCCTGTCTGCATATATAACACCCTGTGGAGCCATATCTGCAAGCTCTAGAGTGGCGTCGACTGCAAATAGGACAAAGTGGTGGTGTATACCTGCTCTGTTCTACCCTCCTCTGCTAGGGTGAATCTACTGTTCGAGAACTTCCGTCGGACTCTGACTGTCCTCGGAGACTGAATCTACCCCTCTGCTGCTATGATGGAGGCGGGGGTCTAGGTGGCCTATCTGACAACCGTCGCCTAGGCCCTCTCCTCTCCTCCTGTAACTCATCTGACCTGTCCCTGCAGCGCTGTTCCTGACTTGTTCGTCTGCTATCCTGTTGCCGCTGTTTGAGGCCCTCAATAGTCTGAGCAAAAGCCTACACTCGAGCAATATCCATAGCTTCCCGCAAAGTAGATATCATACAGGCCTCAATATACTTTGGGTTCAGCCCCATAATAAACCGGTGGACTCTAGATGGCATGATGTCTACAATGGCCGGAGCATAGCGGGCTAAAGAATCGATCTGCAGGGCGTATTCTCGAACACTCATCGCCCCCTGCTCCAGGTGTAAAAACTGGTCCATCCGGGCCTATCGGATCTCTCATGGCAGGTAATGGTCCAGGAAAGCCTCTAAAAAGCTGGACCAGGTCGGAGGGCCAACATCTCTCCCTCGAGACCTTTCCCAACTCTCATACCACAACACAGCAATATCCCGCAGTCGGAATACCGCCAATTCGACCGACTCTTTATATGCAACATGCATTACCCAGAAAATCCTCTACATCTGATCTAGGAAGTCCTGGGGGTCCCCTGTTTGATCTATCCCGATAAAATGCGGGGGACCTAGTGCCAGGAATTCTCGGACCCTCGAACTACTAGGCCTACCTGATGATTCTGCCGCTGTAGGTTGCATTGACTGGCGCTGAGTAGCCATCATTTGCGCTAACATAACTACTGCACTCCTGACCTCTTGGTCAGATGGTGTAGGTATAGGAACTGTTGGAGGTGGGGTCATCTTGAGTGGCTCCTGATGGGGTGGAGACTGCTGAGAAGGTCGGGACGATGCCTCTGTATCGCCTAAAAATCGGGCTGATTCTAAACAAGGCTGAGGCATCCTGCTGGTGCCCTCTCCTACTGCTATGTCCAATCTTCATCCTGTGATAGGATGTCGCTGATCTGACATTTTATCTGTAAACAAAGAGTATAATAAGCTTTAGGGACTCAACCCTATACTGTACTGCTCTATGGCACAAATATGAAGAAAGAGTAACCACCCTATCATGCCTTGCAGCCTCCTGCCTATGGTATGTGGTGCACAACACATCCATAGACAAGACTCTACTTAGCATGGCTTACAGACTCCATGGGATACAACCTGCTCTGATACCAAGTTTGTCACGCCCTGCCTTGGGAGGCATGACTAGCACCTGGTGTCCTACTAGGACCTGGACTACTGGACTAACTGAGCCTAAGAACTTCTGGTGCCAGACTGGCTCTAATTCTGGATTCATGAAAACAACGGGCTATATAATGGCTGTAAATACAGCCTCTGGCCGACTAGGCCTATAGCTACCTGTAAGAATATAACAGCCAACCAGAACAACTGAGCATAAGGGAACCTATGCAGGCCGACAAGGCCACCATGCTGACTAGTTATTACTGAAAAGTAGAATCAAGTGTTGGACTGATTTGTGACCGACAAGGTTACCAACTAACAACAGAACAAGGCCCCACACGGCCGGTACAACTAACCACAGGGAATATACAATATGCAAGCCTCTAAGAATAATAAGAGGGTCGGGAAAGGGTCCCGGCCTACCCATACTGTACAAACAAAAAGGGAAGTAAACCTTTAGCTGTCAAGCTCCGAATGATAGGAGCTGAAGGCTCTATGCGCAGGCTGGACCAACGAGGGATATTCTCCTTGTCTATGAGTACCTGTAGGCAAGTAATGCAGTGCCCCAAAACGGGCATCAGTACCACTGGTACTGAGTATGCAAAGCAATAACTGAAAATAACTGAAAGTAAACAATAATACTGATAGATACTAAAGTAATAGGAGACGGGCTGAGACTGATTGAAAAGAGCGTAACTTTACTGAAGAGAGTAAGAGTCATACCTGATAACATGGCGGTCTACTTCTATCTATTAATAACTAACACAACATAGCATACAAGAACCTTACTAGCCCCCATAAGCCGTAAGGTACCAACCAGCACACAATATATATACCCCTACCCTGGTCATAGCATCCACCTAGTAACTATGAGCATCCCGCCGGCCCCCTAGGTATGCAACTTGGGCCTGTTGGGCCCCTGACTATAGCTGGATCTGAGTCCGGAGGACTCCTTAAATCTGAAATCTGAAATCTGTAATCTGTAATCTGAAAACTATAATCTGCACCCCGGGCTCAAGCGCTCGACAGGGGGTGTGGTATTGTGCTGATCAGCCTGCTATGGGGAATCTGCATCCCATCTTCGTCCGCTGGGGGACGACATGCCACTCCGAGGAGCGACGTATCCTCACCCTCTGGTGGGCGAGTCGACACAGCTATTAACCCTGGGGCGGTCAAGGAAGCTCTAAGGGTACCCAACATAGAACAATCATGTCTCCACAGATAGCAATAACCGTATGTAATATATATATATATACTGAATCTGATAATAATATTTATATTCTGGCATTCTGTTCTAGATTTCATACTGAAATATACTGAATCTGATACTGAAATATGCTGAATCTGATACTTAAATATACTGAATCTAATACTGAGATATACTGAGTCTGAAATAATATTTCTAGAATATTCTGCTTGGAATTATACTGTTTATTGAGTTTCATGATGAACACTGTATAATAATTCTAACATGTTCACTGAACTCATACTGAATATAATATATGGCTTCTGAAATATTCTACTGGAATTTGTACTATTTTGCTGTACTGGAACTACTAAAGAAACTGGCTTTACATACCTCGCCTGGCAACTTTCTGATTAACTGGCGCAGCTCAGCTAATGTTCAGCTATTTGCCCCAACTGTATTCATATTCACGAAACAATAGAATTAATTCTACTATTATTTTGGAAAGAAACCATACTTATGGATATACCTACTGCCTATTCTTCGACTTATCAAAGAATGGCGTAAAACTCGTAATTTCTCGGAAGTCTAGAAGGGAGAAATACTCACTTTAATGTTGGGAGTATATTAACACTAGTTTGGAGCAATTCCACTTACCTTGGCTCGGTGAGACGACGATTCGTTGGCCGAATTCCACGAAACTAACTCCGTAGGAATGCTCCCTGCAGCTTTATACTTCACTACCCGAAGTTAATTTGAGTTTGGACTATGTTTGACGGCGCAAACGGAAGGAAATTTATGTTGAACCTTCGTCCCTCCCCTGTTTCTGTTCGTTCTCTAGAAATGAAGAATGAAAATGACCAAAATTAAACCGAAGTGGGGCTTTATATACTTGGACGTGAACCCCCTTTAAGTCGCATTTGTCGAATGCGATTTATAAGTCACATTTTCCTTGCGACGCTCCGACTTGGCGCTTGTACGGTCTCTCCCCGGGCCTTTTTCTCTCACGTATGGCATTCTAAAACTCTTAACCAACATGCGAATAGGCCAACTAAGTGTCAAGAACTTACGGGGTGTAGCATACTTTATTTAGGTTTCTTTTTATGGTTTACGATTTTTGACCATAGTTTTGAGATTTTTGTTCAATATTGGAGTCCAAGAAACAATTTCATAATTTTTTTCTTGGGCTTTCGAGATTCCAACAACTTTTAATTATTGATTTTGGGTTCTTGTTGATTAATTCAAAAAGTGTTGTTTCTTCTACAATTTATTGTAAGTTTACAACTATGATTTTTACTATAATTCTTAATTTAATTCTTCAAGCATGAGTAGCTAAACCTATAACTAAGGTTGTGGGAACTATGATGAATTAACACACACAAGAAAAAACACGTAGTGAATCTTTAATGGGGTTTATGCATTTATTGTTCTTCCCTTCATTTTAATTATTTCTTAATGGTCGAAAACATTGAAGTTTGCCTTATTCTTACTCACCAAATCAAGGGGATAATGATTGGGAAAAGGGATTAATAACAGATATTTGAGGCTATCAACCCTCATCTAATAGCTTGACCTTGTCCGGAATAGGTAATCCGATATCAAAAGTAAGGGTTAATCAAGTATACACCCGCATACGGATCAAGTTGCATAGAAGTAATCATCGAATTAGGAGGTCAAGCAATTAGGTGAAGTCATGGGAAACACAATCCTAGTAACTTTAGTCATTGAATGCAATCAATTTTAACCAAGAATCTACTCACTGCTATGCACTATTTTTAATTATTTTTGTTACAATCTTTCCCCATAGGAAATAAGTAGATTGATAGTAATAGTAAATGCATTAACCGAGGTCCTCGCTATATTTCTCGCGGGATTCAACCCCAACCCTTGTTGGACTCTATATTTTAACATCGATCGCTTTATATTTCATTTAGAGGTGTAAATTTGGGTGACATCAAATTTTGGGGTCGTCGCCGGCTAATACAACTTAGGCTTTAGTTAATTGTGTTTGCTTTGCTGTTGGTCCTTATTCTTTTTTATTTTTCTTTGTTGTTTTTATTTCTTTATAGGTATCAAGTTCATGTATACCCAGTACATGGAGCTAAGGAAAATCCCTGGTTCCAATTGATCATGAACTTGAGCAAACTCTGAGAAATATAAGGAAAATGGCCAACGTTTGCGAGCAAGAGAGAAGAAGCAACAACTCGAATGTTGGATGAGGAATAGGCTCATGCACGAGAAAGAGAGGCAGCTAGGCTTGCTGAAGAGCAACGCCAAGTTGTCAAAGCTGAGCGAGCTAGGAGGAATAGAGGTCAAGACCAGCAGAGGCATCAGTACTTTGATAACGATGTTGATGATGATACTGATATTGATGAGGCCGGTGCCACTGGTGTTCTTGCTGGGGAAAAGTTTGATATTACTAGTACAATGATCCTATTACTCAATATGAAGGGGATATTCAGTAGTCATGCTACTGATAATGCACATACTCACTTGACAAATTTTGTGGGTATTTGCAAGGCGTACAAACAACCGAAGGTGAGTCAGGACGCAGTAAGGTTGAGGTTATTTCCCTTTTCATTGGGGAGTTAGGCAACACTTTGTTTGGTTGAATTGCCAAATGATTCTTTTACTACATAGAGGGAGCTCAAAAGGGCTTTTCTTGAGAGATTCTTTCCACCTTTCAGAGCATTGTAGCTGAAGGATGAGATTTACAACTTTAGACAGTTGAATTCTAAAGCACTCCATGCGACTTGGTTGTGGTTCAACAAAAAGCTAAAGAAGGTGCCCAACCACATAATCCTAGATGATACACTATTGGAGATATTTTATAGTTCTCTGAATGCTAATACAAAGGCGGTGGTAGGTACTGTCTTCGGTGGAGCATTCCTGAGTCACACATATGCTGAGGCTACTGAGGTACTTGATAGGATCACCAAAACCAACCGCGCATGGCACACAAGAGAGTCAGAAGTTCCTACTGGTACTTATGCAGTAGGTATATCTATGGAGCATAGGAGGAAGGATAAAGTGCAAGATCATGATATTGCTGAGATCAAAACCACAATGGGGCTCCTTGCCAAGCATATTATGGGAGCGGGGTGATAAGCTGGTATATTGACCAACTTATTTGGTCTATAAGCTTAGATTTTTGTGATAATTTGATATGAAAAGAAGTACTTATCATGACTTTTTCTCATTTGTACAGAAAATTACCATTCAAAAGAAGTTGAGAAGGAATCAAGTAAAAGTACTACAAAGATCAAGCTAAGTAACTAAAACTCTGTGAGAAGTCCTAAAGCACGGACCGCGAATGGCCAAATGTAGGCTGCGGATCCATCACATTTAGGACCAGAAGAACCCTTCTTAGTGATAAGATCTATGGTTGAATCATGGACTGCAGATTTCAAAGCGCGGACCGTAAATTAACCACGTCTCAAGCTAGAACTTCATGTTCAATGACAGTGTAAATGCCATGCAAGCGCCGACTGCAGATCGCAAAAGGCAGGGTGCGAATAGGCCACGGATCAAGGAAGAAAATTGGCCATATTGTGTCACCTGAACCGTGATTGAAGCGTGGACCACAAATGGATAACCGTGACCGTGGACCCACAATGAATGCTGTGATGATGGCATTTTTGTAAATATAAGTACACTAGTTATTTTCTTTTTTGAATTTTTACAAGGCTTTTAAAGGGATATCAAGGATGAAAATATGGATCATGACATTACGTTTTGAAATAATTGAGAGAGGGAAAGATAGAAACACATATTTTATTGAGTTTTAAGTGAAGAAGTTGGAATCAATCATGAATGGATTATCTTTATATTCATCATTGCAAGTATATGTCTACCATCTTTTCTCTTCCCACGATTGTTATTATCTTTGTTATGAGTAGCTGAGGTTTATACCTAGGGTAGTGTGAAACTTGGTCTATTAACATTGATGGGTCTATGATTATAAATACTTAGGTTAGCAAGCCACGTGTATTATCAATTCTTCCGTTTTGATTGTTATTTATCAATTGCAAATGTTGAATCTTGCCTAAAATATGATTTGCTTGATCAAAGATTTCATAGTTAGGAAAAAATTGATAACAAGTATTTGAGGCTTTCAACCCTCATTTAATGACTTTAGCTATTATAGAAAAAGTCAACTCGGAACTTATGACAACATTTAAATCAAGAATCACCCAAAGGCCGGAAGAATTGAGGGTGATAATTCTCTAAGTGGGTTGATAGACTTTGGAGAAGTTTATAGAACTGTCTATTCTGCATGTGTAATGTTAGCCTAGATTTGAATACAATATAGACCTTTCATAGTTAAGAAATCTCAAGAATCATAGCCCTAATTTAGTTAAATTATTGATATAAATCATAAATTCTCTCTAACTGTTGCTAAGAAAATCTTCGATTCTAAGTGTGATTTTATTTCTTCCTTTTGAAATATCGACTAAATAAATTTTAATATTCACTTTTGAGTTTTGCACCCTATTCCTTGTGGGATTCGACCCCAATCTTGTAGGTTCTATATTTGAAACAATGACCGCTTTATAGCTATTTAACAGGTGTTATTTGGACACATCAAATTTTGGTGTTGTTGCCGGGGAATTCGATTTTCAAAATTTATTGTTAGTGTAAATTCAAAATTTCTTTAGTCCTTATTTCAGGATTTATTTTATTTTGTTGTTTTTGTTCTTTGGCAGGCTCAATGGAAAATCTTGATCATGTTGAGTTGACCGAAGTTCAACTTGCTGCAGCTGCAGCAGCAGCAACCCGAAATGCTCAAGAAGGGTTGAGAAATCAGCCCCCGATTAACAGGCATGCTCCTCCTGCAGAGGATCCTGATTTGGAGCAAACCGGGCATGAGGTGCCATTGTACAGCCTGAACTTGGGGGAAGCACCAAGTTCAGTATCACCAAAACCATGATGCATCTACTTAGCATGAAGGGGCTATATGGAGATTTGGCTCATGCGTATCCAAAACAACATTTGAAGAACTTCACAAATATCTGTAGTGTATACAGGCTTCCTGGTGTGTCACAAGAGGCAATGAGGCTAAGTTTGTTCCCCTTCTCATTAACTAGAGAAGCAACTACATGGATTGGGAAACTACCGGATGAACCAATTACATGCCGGGGGAGAACTTACAGCTGCATTCTTAGAAAGATTTTTCCTTCCCTGTCGGATGATCCAGTTGAGGGACGAAATCAACAATTTTTGTCAGCTGCCGAATGAAGCATTGCATGAAGCTTGGTTGAGATTCAAGAAGAAGATCAAGCAGTTCCCAAATGATAGACTTCCTGATGAAGTCCTCCTCTAGTCGTTTTACAGGTCGCTAGATAGCCTAAATAAAGCAGTAGCAAACAACATTGTTGAAGGTTCACTGATGGATCAATCATTTGCTGCTGCTAGTGTAATGTTAGATAAAATGACTAGAACTAATAGAGCTTGGCACACATGAGTTGCAGAAGCTGTAAGTCATGTGCAATCTAAAGGATTGTCCAGAGAATAATTGAGAAGAAAAGAGGAAAGAGATGAGAAAATGGCTCAACTCAAGACTCATATGAACTTGCTCACAAAACACCTAATGGAAACTAGATCACAGAAGGCGAATTCCGTGTCAAATCAAGAGCAGATGCCTCAACATGATGAATATTATCAAATTTATGAAGAAGAGGCTAGACTTATTGCTAATCAGGATGGAGTTTCCCTACCTACAACTCAAGGATCTAACCAAGATTCTTAGATGAAGGGTCAGGGAAATCAAGGTTGGAACAGGTATCGAGATAACAATGTGTCACGACCCGAGTTTACACCCTAGTCATAACACGACACAAAGAACCCCGAGAGGCTCTAAGTAGACCCATGGCATAATCATAGCATGAGACTAACAAAATAACAACTAAAATAAATATAACTGAGTGGAAGCTAACTGAAAGAGTCTAACCAAAATCATAAGAACATAGTCTATCAAAGCTCTGAATCGTAAGCTAAATCTATCTATACATGTATAAAAGCCTCTACTAAACTGTTGAGCTATTGGGACAAGTCCCCAGCTAACTTCTAAAGTCTGAAACTAAAATAAATCTGAAATAGGAAAATCATAACTCTTTTCCTCGGTAGATGAGGACTCACCACAGTCATCTGAGAAGGGAATAGAGTGTGTCTAACCATAAGGCTGAATCTGAAAACCTAGATCTATATCATAAAATAATATAGCACATAAAGTATATGGTCAGTAGTTGGAATGTATCGAGTATATGGGAAATGTAAAAGAATTGAAACATGCAAAATATACTGAGGGAAAGTGACTGAGTACATAACTGAATGCATAACTGAAGTACAATGACCTATTTTAATGCATAATTACTGATGAGATACGCTCATATGAAACATTTAATAATATAAGAGTGAAGCGAATGCATAAGGTTCATGTACATGCAATGGGTACTGATACTATAACTAATATCATATATCGTACTGACTGACTACTAACAACTGAGACTGAACTCCATTGTGACTGAGCTGAAATGAAGTCTAAGGCTATACTGAGCTGAACTAGAACTGAAATCATAAACTAAAGGAACCCTTCTCTACTATTGAGAATCCCTGAGTGAGCTGAAAGAATACTCTCTACTATAAAAGATCCCTGACTGAGCTAAGGGGGTCACTCTATACTATTGAGGATCACTATCTAAACTAAGGGAGACACTCTCTACTATGGAGGACCCCTGACTGAGCTGAGGGAGACACTCTCTACTATTGAGGATACCTATTTGAACTGAGAGAGTCACTCTCTAAATTGAGGATCCCTATCTGAGTTGAGGTAGACACTCTCTACTATTGAGGATCTCTGACTGAGCTGAGGGAGTCACTCTCTACTATTGAGGATCCCTATCTAAGTTGAGGGAGTCACTCTTTACTATTGAGGATCCCTATCTGAACTGGAGGGGTCACTCTCTACTATTGAGGATCCCTATATGAGTTGAGGGGTTCACTCTCTACTATTGAGGATCCCTGACTGAGCTGAGGGAGTCACTCTCTACTATTGAGGATCCCTATCTGAGCTGAGGGGGTCACTCTCTACTATTGAGGATCCCTGACTAAGCTGACGGAGTCACTCTATACTATTGAGGATCCCTAATATGCTATCATGAAATACACCAATATGACAATTTTCATCTAGTCTAGGCTACTTCAACTAACCAAAGACCTAAGTGCTCAACTAATTATAACATAAATTCATTAGAGTCTGATTAGGGCTACTTTCGACTAACAAGAGGCCCAAAAAACTGAAGAGTTGTGTGCATACTTTATCATCAAATTTCATAACATCATAGACTTAAAATTTAAGTATAAATTGTTTGTTCTAGATTTATGAAAACTCATAGATTCACATCATAATTTAGACATGTATATCGAATTCATTACAAAGTCATTTAAATATTTCATAAGGGTCATATCTTGAAAATAGTGTTAATTCATGGTGAAATTCTAGAAGATCATGCTACTATCATATCATATATATAAATCGTGAATTTGGAGGCCATTTCATCAACATGCATAACTATTTATCATGAGAGTCTAGAAACCCATAGGAGACATGTGAGGGTTCATGCATAGATTGAAACCCTAAGACATGCTTTTCTAGAAATCAAGGAAATTAGGGTTTTAACATACAATTGGGACACAAAGATGAAAGGAGATCTTAGTTGAAGTCCCACATACCTGGCTTGAAGAAATCCCTCACTAGAACTTGGATCTTGAAGCCCTTGAAGTAAACCCTAGATGTTCTAGAGCCTTGAGAGAGAAGAGGAAGAAGAGTTTGGGAGTGTTCTTGGATGGAATGAGGGATTAGGCTATATATCCCCTTGAAATCGTCCCATATGATACTTAAAACGGTGTAGTTTAGGAATTAGAAGCATAGGATTTTACGAAAATACCCTTAGATATTCGCAGGAAAAATCATACTGCTAGTCCTCACGAGGGATTTCACGGGTCGTGAGGTGGTAAACAACTCATTAAGTCCCACTCGTGATCACTTCTGGAAATCCCTTTAAAAAATCCTTGAACTACCGACAACCAATATAATGAGTCGTTGCTTGACCTAGTGGGTCATCATATCCGTCTGTTGCCACTAAATCATTTATTCTGAACTTCCACTCAACGACTCTCAGGACGACTCGTTACTGGACCCAACGTGTCATCACGTCTCTCATCCCTTGAAGAGTTTATTATGAGTTGCTGCTCGTAACGAGGGAGTCTAGGACTTTGTCGCCTCACACCATGAGTCGTGACGTGGGTCATTATCCCTGGGCTCTGAAAAGAACACTCAACGCCTTCATGCCACGAGTCTGACCACGACTCATTTAGTCACTGGACGAGTCATGCCACGACTCTTTCTATGGTAAAATTTCCAGTTTCCAACTAATTTCTTTTTTAAGTCTGGGGTCTGATCTTAAGAACTTTCGGGGTGTTACAATATCTCCCCCTTGAGAACATTCATCCTCGAATGTAGAGTGAACATACTGAGAAATTGGGGAAGGGAACTGAAATCTCAAATACAGAACATCTGAAGATGAAGACTGACGGGGTGACTGAGCTGAAAGGCTAGGGAAAGAGCTGCAATCCCGAGACTTGAATACTAAAAGTTGAATGCTAGTGGAGTATTTGACTCTGAGTTGAACTACATATCTAAACTGAGTTTCTAAATTGTACATGCGTGCTAAGACGTGAGAGGGACTGAAAGACATGAAACTGACATGGAACTAGATAGAGTACTGGGGAGGAACTACTTCCTCAAATTGGAACTCAGCTGGTAAGGATTGAGATATCATTCTCAAACTACTTTCTGAGACTGAACTAGAAATCATGGTATCTGGTCTGACTAAAAATAAGGGACTAATAACCACAAATCATTCATGACATCTAAAATTAACTGCATACATGAGGTAACTTGATCTACTGAGCTACTAAAGCAGCTTCTAAAGACTAGGTTTGAGGGCTGAGCATACTGGAAGACATGAGTTAACACACATAGCTAGTTTATGACATGCAGTTGAGACTTAAGGATTCATAGAGTAAGACTGGTATCGATGTCTAACTCAGTTATCTAGAAATTCTGGAAGATTGCACATAAGAACGATTAGAGCATAACTTTATCTAAGCATGAGAGAAAATAATTTGAACCTGCAAGGATTGGCATCCCATAACTATTAGTGTCAGGACTCCCCCCCCCCCCAGCGTACTCAATATTTGACTTGTCTCATCGACTTATCATCTCCCCCTTAACTTAAAGCCATCGTTTCAAGGCTCCTAGACTTTCTTAAGGTTGGGCTAAACCACTTACTCTTAATTCCTTCTTTATCTCTAAAATTCACTGATAGGTTCATACTAGTAGCTATTTCATAGCAGGTATCGATAATTTCCTCTCAACATACATTGAAGGACTTCCTACTCTATACTGGGGTTTTAGGGTCTAACAATATGCAAAGAGTAACACGAATAGCTTATAACATACCTATGACTACCTCTAGCAATTTGCCCTTATCCTGATATACTGACAAGGCGTAAGAATGATTTCATGCAGTCCGCCACCTGTACTAGATGATGCGCCCTGCTAAAATGAGCGGGCTGTCAAAGCTACCGAAGAGGAGGCTAGGGCTCTACTCTAGCCCCACTTGGTTGCTAGGAAATCTATGAGCTTATTACCCAACTTGCCATACCTAAAACAAGCATTCGAGCCAATCATGAACTCCCCCAAATGGTTCTTCCCATATCTCTTACAAGCTGGATATGTAATCTCACTTACCTTGGGTATATACGGGACACTGGTTGTCGAAGGCGCTGGGGTTGATAACCTCTGTTGGGAGCGTGAGCGGTGTCCACCACTCGACCTATGATAGGAGAACTTTGAATCTCCTGTCCTAGCTCTCTTGGCCTCTCTCTCATTTTCTTTCACCTGCTCCACCTCTATTTGTTTTGCATATATCTGTTACAACCCAAGCATAGACCTGGAGGCTCCAAGTCGACCCATGGCATGAACATAACATCTAAACTCAACAACATAAAACGGAATGGTAAACATAATTAACATAGTGGAAGTTTGCATATATATATGTATCAAGCTAAAACTAAAACAACAACGACAAGCTAATTTCTACATAACATCTGAAAAGCTCTAACATAACTGATGAGCAGATGGGACAACACCCCTAACTAGCTCGAAAAAGTCTGAAAATAAAAGGAACATAATAAAGTATAAATGACTGAGCGTCCTCGAAGGCTGAGGACTCCCCAACACCAGCTGGACAATTCAGAAAAGGAGGCAAGGGCTAAGGATGCTGCTGAGACTGATCCCTCAGACCTATATCATGAAACGGTACAGCATAGAGTATACAGTCAGTATTTTGAATGTACTGAGCATCCAAGGTAAGTAAAAATGGACAGTTAAAATATATAAGAGTTCATGAGAGTAGGACAACATGATCAAAACATAAATATCATAATGTGAACATAAGGGCTCAAGGTTTTCAAAACATTCATAAATCTGTATAATCATAATAATAGGAGAAAAGCTTCATTAAACATGACTTGAGCCAAAGTAATGTAAACATAATCATGCATAAATCATGAGGAACAATGGTATGACTCGTCATTACCGATACCATATTGATAGAGCTTACATGATGCCCCAACTATCTCACTCAAGTGGGCAAAGCCGTCCTAGGCTTGCCAGGCAAGGGACATGCAACATGTGATATCACAAAGAGGGGATCCATTAACATTTGAATAAATATAAACCTACAATGGCACGTAGTTCTTAGACATCGGCATAGTCCTTTGAACGCCGGGATACTCGGTGCTACACACTGCTCCCAAAAACATACACATGGCTCATATCATAATCATAAATCATCCATAAAGTACATGGACGATTATAACATAACATATTTGATCATACTTGAAATACATAATTGGCCAAGAATAAGGGCCCATAAGTTGGCCAAGAGTCATAAATTCATAAATCATGAAATCTATGCATACTTATAAAACATTGACATACTTGCTGTTCATATATTCATGATGAGCATTTGAGAGAATTCATATCATAAATCATAAATCGTAATGGGCTAAAGAAATCAAGATCATATTGAAATCATAACTTGACTTTTCATGAAATATACCTATTTGGGAATAATTAAATGAAAATTCAATTCTATAAATTTATAATTGAAATAGTTGTAAAATCTGCCCATAAATCATAAAACATGGTTTGATACATGAAGGGAATCGACCCATAGATAGATCATAGAGAAATTCACAAAGATTGGGATAAACCCCATAGATCATGAAACTTGAATTTAGAATTGAAATTCATAGAATTGAGAGAAATTTAGGGCATGAGAGTGAAAGGAACTCCTATTTATAGCCTCACATACCTGGGTAAATTGAATTCACACTCCTACTTCAAAGCACAAATGAAATGGAAGAGAATTTGATGAAACCTCTCAAACTTGATCTTCAAGGAAAGCTTTAGGTTGCATGCATGGAGTGGGGGTACTTAGAATGAACTTACCCCCTTAAAACACACTATACAGAGCTTAAAACGATGAAGCTTAGGACCTTAAGGCTTAGAAAAAACGAAAATACCCTTCATGAAATTTCTGGAAATACTATACTGCCAGCGGCAACGTGCGTCACAATGGACAGTTACTGACTACCACGATCCGTTACACCCCTCGTTGGTTCACCCCGTTTACCAGACCCACACTATTACCATGACAAGTTCCATGAGTCGTACCCAGTTCCAACAACTCGTGGAAACCATCCGTTATCACCATTGTCCCTTTTCTGAAAACCTTCCAATGGGATCATACCATGACCCATGGCTCGAACAAATGATTCATTCCATGACTCGTTACTTCCTTCCTGATCAAGACCAACCTCACAACGACTCACATCCAAGGACTCGTAACAACAACCAATGGGTCATTCTAAGACCCGTTACTCCCCAGTCCGATTCTACAGCTTCTCACCACGGGCACTTCCAACTGGTCATTAGACCCACCAACGACCTGACAATGAGCCGTCCTGAGAAAAATTTTAGATTTTTCTGTCACACATCATTTTCAAATCCCGAGTCTAGTCCAAAGCACTTTTGGGGTAATACAATATCTCCCCCTTGGGAACATTCATCCTTAAATATTGGTAAACATACTAAAAAGATGGTAAAAATGCAACTACCATGCCAAATACTGAACATTTAAGCTGAAAGTTGATGGAGTAACTGACTCCGGACTAAAATACATGACTGAAATGAATTTGTAAATCACACATACATACATTGCCATGAAGAAAACTAGGAAAACATGAACTGAACATGAAACTGAATAGGATACTAAGGAGGAAATTTATACCTTAAGTTGAAACTGGAAGGGAATAGATGTGGGTATTCAGCCATCATATCTGCTTCAGCTTCCCATGTAACCCCCTCAACATGCTGATTCCTCCACAAAACCTTGATTGAGACTACTTCCTTGTTTCTTAGCTTCCGAACCTGACAATCAAGTATTTCTACCGGAACCTCCTCATAACTAAGGCTACCTCTCACATCGATACTATCCACCGGAACAACCAGAGTTGGATCACCCAAACACTTCTTCAAGAGCGATACATGAAAAACTGGATGAACTGAAGCTAATTCTGAGGGCAACTCCAACTGATATGCTACCTTGCCAACCCATTTCACAATACGGTATGGACCAACATAACGGGGAATGAGTTTCTCTTTCTTTCTGAACCTCATCACTCCTTTCATGGGGGATACCTTTAAAAACACCCAATCATCAACTTCAAACTCAAGCTCCCTCCTCCTCACACCCGCATAGGACTTTTAACAACTCTGAGCGATATTCAACCTGTCCCTTATAAGCTGAACCTTCTCCATAGCCTCATGGATCGAATCCGGATCTATCAATGTAGCTTCACCAACCTCAAAACAACCAATAGGTGATTTACGCCTCCGCCCATATATAGCCTCAAACGGAGCCATCTGAATGCTAGAATGGTAGACGTTGTTTTATGCAAACTCAATGAGAGGCAAATGATCATCCCAACTACCCTTGAAGTCAATCACACATGCCCTCAACACATCCTCAAGAGTTTGAATAGTCCGCTCGGCCTGACCATCTTTCTGCGGGTTAAAGGTTGTGCTAAGCTTTACCTGAGTACCAAATCCCTTATGAAATGATCTCCAAAACTGGGAGGTAAACTAGGTACCTCTATCCGATATGATGGAAAATGGCACTCCATGCAACTAAACTAACTCTTGAATGTATAATTTAGCATAATCCTCCACATAATTAGTCATTTTGATCGGTAGGAAATGAGCTGCCTTAGTCAACCTATCCACAACCACCCAGATAGAGTCATATTATCGATGAGTACGAGGAAACCCTGTAGATAAAGTCCATATTGATCTCCTCCCACTTCCAAGTAAGGATACTAATCTTTTGGAGCACAACTCCAGGTCTTTGATGTTCAACCTTCACCTGTTGACAATTTGAACACTTAGCCACAAACTCTGCTATGTCCTTCTTCATGCCATTCCACAAATAGACTTCTCGTAGGTCACGGTACATCTTGGTGGCACATGGATGTATAGAGTATCTGTAACCATGAGCTTCATGCAACATCCGCTCCCTTAAGTCACCAACATCTAGTACACACAAATGACCCCGATATCGGAGCTCACCATCTCCTTCTTGGGAGAAAACCTCTACCTTCTGATTCTGAATGGCTTCCTTCAACTTCACCAAAATAGGATCCTCATCTTGCCTAGCCTTAACATCAGTCACCAAATATTATGCTGACCCATTCTAAATAATGGCACCACCATTCGTCGAGTCAACCAGACAAACTCCTAGTCGTGCAAGCCGATGGACATCTTTCACTAATTCTTTCCTCTCCTCATCTACATGAGATACACTCTCCATGAAAATCCTGCTAAGAGCGTCTTCCACCACATTAGCCTTTCTCAAATGATAGAGAACACTCATATCATAATCTTTCAAAAGCTCTAACCACCTTCTCTGTGGCAGATTCAAATCCTTTTGGGTGAACATGTATTGTAGGATTTTGTGGTCTGTAAACACATCTACATGGACCCCGTACAAATAGTGTCTCCAAATCTTCAAGGAAAATACTACCAACATCAATTCAATATCATGAGTTGGGTAATTCTTTTCATGAACCTTCAGCTGTCTAGAAGAATATGCTATAACCTTACCATGCTGCATCAATACAAAACCAAGGTTTATGCTCGAAGCGTCATAATATACCACAAACCCATCGACACCCTCAGGTAGGGTCAACACCGACGCTGAGGTGAGTCGAGTCTTCAACTCTTGGAAACTCTTCTCACAAGCCTCCGAACATTGGAAATTCACTTTGTTTTGGGTCAGTTTGGTCAACGGTGCTGCAATAGATGAAAACCCCTCAACAAACCTCTGATAGAAACCAGCGAAACCTAAGAAACTCCTGATATCCGAAGGACTCACTAGTCTATGCCAATTCTTCACTGCTTCTATATTTTAAGAGTCACCTGCACACCCCTTACTTGACACCACATGGCCCAAAAATGCCACTGAATTTAACCAAAACTTGCATTTGCTAAACTTAGCATATAACTGGCGATCCTTGAGATTCTGTAGCACCACCCTCAAATGAGCGGCATGCTCCTGCTCGCTCTGAGAGTATACGAGAATATCATCTATGAACACAATCAAGAACAAATCCAAGTATGGCTTGAACCCTGTTCATCAAATCCATAAAAGCTGCAGGTGCATTCTGTAACAACCCGAAAGTTTCTAAGAATAGGCCCCAGACTTAAAGAAAGAATTTCCAAAGGAAAGTGGAAAATTACCTCAGAACAAGTCGTGAAATGACTCATTAGATGACCTAACGCGTCCTGGTCAGACCTATGAGGAGCAGTTAGGAGGTGCATCAAGGTCCAGTGACCACGGATGACCTGATGAGTCGTCGGGTCAGGTAACGATTCATCGGGGCAGTCGTGGAAAGGAGGAGCAGGAATAGTGAGGTTCAGTGGCAACAGACGACCCAATGAGTCATTAGGCAGGTGACGACTCATTAGGTCAGCTATCGGGTGAAGGCTAGATATCAAGTATGGGGTCCCCGATACAGTGGTTATCACAGAAGAAGGGATGAGTCGTCGTGCACTTGACGACTCGTCAAGTAACCCGTGGGGAGGGAAAAGCAAAAACAGGAATTGAATCCAGTGTACTCCACGACTTGGATGTACGAGTCGTTGCCAACCCCACATCCTTTCATCCTTGTGCCCCAAATATTTATTTTAAAAACCTAAATCCATGATTTTAGAAAAAGCATGTTCTAGGGTTCTGATGTATTGTGGATTTACGGCACTTTTGACGCTCAAAACTAAGAAAATAACATGGACTTAGGTGTATTTATGTGGATATAAGACACTTTTCCTTTGGTTATAGGATAAATTGGTGTTGGAGCTAAAAAATGCAAAATATAGCCTGAAGTGTGCAAAATAGGCTCAAAGTTCAGTCCACAGTACGAGCCGTAGGAAGGTCCTATGAGTCGTACTGGTGGTCGTGAAAAGTTGCAGAAGGCTAATGTCTAAGAGATGCAATATACGAGTCTCAGTACGAGTCGTACCAAGCTTGTACAAGTTGTGGTGATGAAGTCGTGAAAAGATTCAGAAGATTTGCATAACTGGCTGACTCCTGCTACGAAAAGGAAGTAGGAACCATGGAATGAAGGTACGAGTCGTACCATGGCGGTCGTGATGAACTTCAGAAATATTTCAAAGTCTCAAAGTCAAGCCACGAGAGCTCGGTACAGATCGTAAGATGGAGGTACGAGTCATACTAGGATTCAACACTTAGCCAAAATCCATCCAGTCATGCAGTGTATGAAAGGATGCTATGGGCCGTAGGATCGTGCTACGGATCATAGGTTGACTCGTGACGTGGGCAGAACTAGATATGGAAATTCACCTAGTTAGTCTAGGAAAAGAATTCTTGTGTCTGTATAAATATGTTTTTATGTTTATTTTTCAGTAGATTTTATTAGAGAGTAGATTTTAGAGAGTAGATTTCGATCGGAGAAGAGATTTTTATGAGAGAAAGAGAGAATTAAGTTGATTTAACTTGTGATCAACCTTTTCTTGAATTCTTCTTGCTATTTATTCTTCAAGATTTTGCTGATTAATTAAAGGAAGTGTTTGTCTCATTCTTAATTGTAAGTATTGATTTATGTTTTTAATCATGAATGCAATTCACAACCTTACAACTATGAGAGGCTAAAACCTCCATAGCTAGGGTTGTGGGAACCATGGTAGATTAACAAGTTAGGGTTGCACAAAGTGATTCTAAAACCAACACAAACATTTATATTGTATTCCCTTCATGCTTAAACGTTTCTTAACAGTGCGCAACATTAGAACATGCCCGAATTCTTTACTTGCTTAGGTCTAAGAGGTAGATATTAGGAAAAGAGAATTACAATGGAGCCTTGATCTTGATTATCATTGTATTAACTTGAGTTGTGGTCCCAGGATAGTTAAATCTGGAATTTAGTTATAACGGATAGTTTGAAGCCGCTCATGAGACTTGGTCGAGTAATTGAGTACTGTCATTCAATAGAGACTGGTCGGTCATTTGAATGAACCTAAGTTATCAGTTCCATAAGTAAGTATTGGTGATGATCACGAGTGTATACCCAAAGCAATTATGAACCCATGGGGAACACAAACCCTATTTATCCTTTAATATTGATTCAAAACTGAATTTTGATAATTGTTTATAACATTGATTTTCTTTAGAACCCGTCCACGGGTCGTGACTTCTTTTCCCGGAGAAGAAGCAATGACGGTATCTACTCACAAGTTCACTTACCGGCTGTAATCTAGCTCTTCCATATTCCCTGTGGGATCGACCCCAACCTCTAGTTGGGTTCTTTATTGACAATGTCCGCTTCATACTTCAGTAAGAGGTGTGGTTTGAGCATTATCAAACAGTGGCGTCGTTGTCGGGTAATACGGCGAAGACTAGGTTATTTGCTTGTATTTGACTTTTTGGTAGTTATTTCCTTAATTGTGTTTATTTTTGTGTTTTTTACCCACAGGCTATTCTCAGGTGAAGGCCAAGCACTCAGAGTAGAGGAGATCTGTTTGTTCCATTAAATCTTGAAATTGAAAAAGCACCGCATAGAATGGAGAACCACGAGCAAAGAGAAGCTCGCATAGCTGAAGAAGCTAGGCATGTTGCACTACAGCATACAGAAGATGACAAAGAAGAGGTAGTAAATGCTGGTAGACATGGGAGGGGCAACAGAGCTCATAGATTTCCCCTCATTTCTTTAATGATGAGGACCCAAATATCGATGAAGTTGGGTCTACGGGAGCAATTGTGCCACCACCATTGCCCGCTGGTCCAAATTTGACATTACGAGCACCATGATTCGATTGTTAAACATAAAAAGGGTGTTCAGTGGTCACACAGTGGATGACGCCAACCTGCACTTAATGAACTTCATAGGAATATGCAAGGCGTACAACTTGCCCGGAGTAAGCCAAGATGCCATACGGCTTAGACTTTTCCCTTTTTCTCTATCAGGGGAAGCCACTTTATGGTTATCGGAGTTGCCCAACAACTCTATAACAAACTAGAGGGAGCTCAAATAGGCCTTTTTGGAGAGATTCTTTCCCCCATCCAGGATGTTGCAGCTAAAGGATGAGATCTATAACTTTTGACAAATTAAGACTGAGGCACTTCATGAAACTTGGTTGAGATTCAAAAAGAAGTTGACAAAGTGCCCTAACCACAAAATCCCAGATGACAGTTTGTTGAAAATTTTTTATAGGTCTCTGAATAATAGCACCAAAGCTATAGTAGACACGGTTGTTGGAGGAGCATTGATGAGTCACACCTGGGAGCAAGCAGCCACTATTCTTGACAGGTCGACTAAGACAAATAGGGCCTAGCATACGAGGGAGGCTGATGTAGTGGCAGGCACATATGTTGTTGGTTTGACTGCAGACCAACTAAGAAAAAGAAGAAGAACGCGACCAGGAGTTGGGCTCATATGCGCACATCATTGGACTTGCTAACAAAGCATATTATGGGAGCTGGAGCCAAAAAGGTAAATGCAGTGGGAACTTAAGGAAGGGAGCAAGGAGCTGATCACTTTGATTCTGAGGAAGAGGCAAACTTCCTAGATAGCCAAGTGGCAAGTTTCCGAACCAATTCCCAAGTGTCTGGACAAGAAAATTGGCGCCAAGGTTCTAGAAATCAATTTCGAAACCTGTATAAAGACAACTACAATAGAAACGGGTTTAGAGACAGGAGCTGAGGTCGTGAGCGCGAAGGAGATTGGATATGAAACAATGGATATTGCAATGATCGGGTTGGAGTATATGTGCCTCCCAATGCACGAGAAGGGGAGGCTGGGCAATCAAAGTTGGAAAGCATGATGGCTAATATGTTGAAAAAGGTGAAGTCCACTGATGATCAGCTGAAGGAAATCCGAAGTGACTTGTCTAGTATGGGTCAGAAAGTGGAATCTCATGCTACCACCATCAAGCAGATCGAACATCAACTTAGGCAACTGTCAGCATCAATGAACCCTAAACAAAAGGGTATACTTCCTAGCAAAACTGTCCAAAATCCAAAGAATGATGCACATTGCATGGTAGTGATGACTAGGAGTGGTAAAACCATAGTTGACCCCCCGTTTCCAGTTGAAGTTAAGCAGAAAAAAGAGACATAATTGAGAAAGATGATACGAGTGCTGAGATAAAGAATGGTGAGTTGCAAGAGGCCCCGAGAGGTGAGAAGAAACCTGACATTGATCAAGGGGCAACCCAATTGCATAAAGCTATCCCACAACCACCGCCACCATTCCCTCAAAGGATGAAGAAAAAGGTGGAGAGTGGTAAGTTCCAGAAATTCCTTTCAATGCTTAAGCAACTATCAGTGAACATACCATTGGTCGAAGCATTAGAGCAGATGCCAGGATATGCAAAGTTTATGAAGGACCTGGTGACTAAGAAGAGATTTGTGAGCTATGAGCCTATTGACAATATACATCACTGTAGTGCCATAGCTATAAGGGTCCTAGATAAGAAAAAGGAAGACCCGGGTGCCTTCATGTCAAGACCCAAGCGTAGACCCAAATCGTAGACATGGGACAAGGGACCCCGAGAGACCCCAAGACGACCCATGGCATAAGCGTACAACTAACTCATTCGATAAACTGAAGAAAATCATCAATATAAAACTCAGGGGAAGTCTAATTCAACATAACATCAGAATAACATCCGTAGCTAACGTATACATAAGTCTGAAAAGCCTCTAGTCTAGATGAGTTGATGGGACAACACCCCCAACTAACTAAACAATACAGAAACTGAAATATGACATTAAGCTAAAAGTATGGTCCTCAAAAGATGAGGACTCACCAATCACGCAGGTGCTAACTTTGATAAGCGACTACGGGTGGGGCTGAACCTGAGAATCAGATCCTGCATCATGAAATGATGCAGCATAGAAAGTATGCGATTAGTACATGGAGTGTACCAAGTATGCAAGGTAAGTGAAACCGCTCTAGCAAAGTAAATCATTTAAAAGATTTCATACCATATCATAAGCTTTCAAGTATAAGTAGAAGGGATACATGCATTCATTCTGAAATCGAAATCTTATCATGACATGACTATGCTTAGCTTTACAACATCATGACTGACTCAAATGATTCAAAGCTGAATATAACATTTATATCAAAAGTTGAACATTGAGTCAAACCTTACTTTTAGAACATGCATGCATAAGGTAATAATCATGAGTAATGAATATGAAAATCTGAACGATATAGACAGTGGGAGACTCGTCACTTAACCGACATACCATGATAGAGCTTACGTGGTCCCAACTATCACATTCAAGTGGGTAGAGCCATCCATAACCTTTCCAGGGCGATGGACGATACCATGATATCGATATCAAGCTTAAGGGACAATCGGGCCAGGGATAGCTCACAAGGGAGGTCCCAATAATATAATAGTATCAACCTACATTGACGCCTAGTTCTGGGGCATAAGGTGATCGACCCTTAACCCGCTCAGTGTGATCTTGGGCAGATTTATATGCCCAAGTGATACTCAAATGTGTCATTTTTCCTTGTTTATCTATCGATGTTTGTACATTCTCATGTGAATTGTAATAAAATGTGAATTTATACTAACCAACATGATTAGCGTGGTTTGCAGGAAAAATATAATTTTACGAAGCTAAGATGAATGTTGGGAGAAATCGGGATTGGACTCGGAAGCTAGAAAGGAAAAAAACACAAGGAAAGCACGAATTAAAGGGGCTCCGCGATGGAGCCGTGTCACGCTGCCATCGCAGATGCATTCTGCCTGGATGCTGAAATTATGCCAAATTCCAGTGAAGGTGCGTGTTGGGGCCGTGGCACGTTGGCCTAGCCCCGTGTTGCATGTCGTGCCACGTTGGGTTTTAATACTTGGACGACTGAATTCTAGTGAGGGTCTGCATTGGTGGCGTGTCACGGAGGTAGTGCTCCGTGATGCACTCCGTGACACGTTGCTTGTTATTCCGGGAAAAATTCCCACTAGTATAAATAGAACATTTAGGTTCATTTTTAATAATTCTGACTTGGTGGAGCAAGAACGTGGGTTACAGGCAGTTGAGGGGACGAAAATCTTAGGGTTCTTCTCTATCTCCTTCTTCTTTGTTTCAATTGCTTGTATGATTAACACTCATTTCACGATGTTTAATCCACAAATGAGTGGCTAAATTCCCTTCTTTTTGAGGTTAAGAACATTTGTATTGAAATGTAATTATTGATAAATTGGTTTTTCATCTTTTCTTCCATGGTTGTTCTATTGATTCTTGTTCTTACTGTGTTAATGTGTGGCCAATGTTAATGTATATCTATAAAGTCCGATTTCACTCAAGAGAGCAAGAAATTGGAAAGTTGTGAATTGATAGGATATGATCTTTTCTTAGTTTGGGAAAATTGAGAATTGATTTACCTTCAGGATAGAGATATACCTGAAAGTCGTATTAGTCAATTAAGGAACCGGTTTTGTATGGCTAGAACATGAATTTCTTTTTATCACAGAGATGTAGGTGGAAGGTTCATGATTCTTAAGTTGGGTTAAATACGAGAGTTTTAATCCATAGGCAATAATTCTTGACTAGCAACCGGAGGAAAGATTAATCAAATTGTATCGATAATTTATTTCTCTACATGTTCATTTTAGCCTCATCATGCTCATACTTATAGTTCAGACTCAAATTGTATATTCATTTTAGACTTAGTATAAAATTAGGAAACAAAATATAAAAATCTTCTTCACACTGTTGTCTATAGTTTAGAGTTAAAGTTTATTGACACTTGATTAGATTGATACCTTAGTCCACTCCCTGTGGGATCGATACTTGGCTTACTTGAGCCACTTTACTACTTGTTTGACCACGTGCACTTGCGTGTTGTTATACCAAACATACCGAACAAGTTTTTGGCGCCGTTGCCGGGGACTGGCAATTGGTAAATTTTTCTTAAGTATTAGTTTACTATTTCTTCTTAGTGTTGACAACTTGGTCTTAGCCTGTATTTAGCAGATACTAATTTTTGTTGAACACTGGCAAGAGACAAGGAGCTGATGGACTCATCTTTAGAGCTGGAAAGACAATACCTTCATCAAAGGAGAGAAGCTCTAGAGAAAAAGCTGTAGTTGCTCAGACAAACAATCCTGGAGCAACAACAGAATCCACCAGTTGTAAGGGCAATGTTAGTGACCGAGGAAATGGCAGCTAGGTTGGTTCGCGAGGTGGCAATCCCACATGCTAACAATGTCACATCTAGCATCCGCAAACCTAAGCCAGGAGGGAGGTTCGAGCTTAAACAGAACATGGAGCAATTGTTACACACCAGTGGGCATTTCATAGGTCTCCCTCATGAGGATCCACAGCAACATCTCCAAAAGTTTTTGGAGACAAGTGACACGTACATCCCCGCTGGAGTGTCATCAGATTATGTCAGGCTTACATTGTTCCCATTTTCACTTTTGGGAGAAGCTAAGAGGTGGTTGAAAGCTGAACCACCTAATTCCATCACCACGTGGGATGATCTTGCAAAGAAACAACAAGACTTAGAAGTCAAATTCTAAGTTTTAAATAGAGAGAGGGAGAGAATCTGTATCAGGCCTGGAAGAGATTCAAATCTATGTTGCGGGATTGTCCTCATCATCACCAATCCAATGATGTGCTGGTGCATACTTTCATAGAGGGTTTGGAACCCCACACAAAAATTTTGCTAGACTCAGCAACTGGGGGACAAGCATTAGAGAAGACGTATGAGGAGTTGTATACCTTGTTAAATCATATTTCGCAGGGAAATCCGGAGTGGAATGCGGATTCGTCAAGAGGAGGAACAAGGAAAGCAGCAGGAGTCCTAGAAGTGGATGGTTTTACAGCTATTGCTGCATAGATAGCTGTGTTACAGAATCAACTCAACACCCACTTCAGTGACATGAGCATGAACCAGTCTCAAGCCTCAGTGAATGTAGTGCAGCAGATTTGGTGTGAAGTGTGCGGGAGTAATGAACACTCAGCTGAGTGTTGTGGGGAAAATCCTTATTCGGTGAACTTTGTTGGTAATGTACAGAGAAATAACCACCTATAGTATGGCAACAGCTACAATTCCAACTGGAGGAATCACCCGAATTTCTCTTGGGGTAGCAACAACCATCAAGGGCAAAGTTTGAGTCAGGGGGCACAGAGAAATCAAGGAGGGCAGCAGAACTATCAGTCGCAATATAGAAGCAACAATGCACCTCCTCCACCACCATCACCCAGCATTGAGGAAATGTTCAATACAGTGATAGCTAACCAAGCTTAATTGCAGGCTAATTACGTGAAATTGGCAGCCGATGTAAAGAACAATCAGTTAGCTACAAAGGCGCTAGAGTACCAGTTTGGGCAATTTGTTGGAGCTCAAAACACCAGGCCGAGAGGAGGACTTCCAAGCTACACTGACCCCAACCCCAAGCAAGTAAATGCAGTGACCATGAGGAGCAGTTTGTAACTCAAGGAGGTGGAACTAGAAAGACCACCACAGTAGTCGGGAGCAGGTGAAAAGGAGAGGGAGCACAATGATGATATGGGGAAGGAGAAGGAAGCTGAACCAGAAAGACCACCACCCCCGTTCCCTCAAAGACTAAGGAAACACAAGGAGGAAGCGTGTTTCAAAAAGTTCATGGAGGTGCTTAAGCAGGTACACATTAATTTACCTCTTGTTGATGTTTTGTAGGGAGTGCCGAAGTACAAAATATATCAAGGACATCGTGGAAAACAAAAGCAGGTTGACTGAGTACGCTACGGTGGCGCTTACGGAGGAGTGCACTTCACGGATGCAAAATAGGTTGCCCATAAAGCTCAAGGACCCTGGGAGCTTTACAATTCAAATAACAATTGGGCAGAGTATCCGTGCTCGTGGATTATGTGATTTGGGAGCGAGTATTAACTTGATGCCGACATCGGTATTCAAGAAGTTGGGGCTAGGGAGTCCTAGACCAACAACAGTGATCTTGCAACTAGCGGATCATTCCTTAGCCAGACCTGATGGCATTGTGGAAGACGTGCTGGTGCAAGTGGGCTCCCTTATCGTCCCGGTAGACTTCGTCGTGTTGGATTTTGAGCCATATGCGGAAGTCCCATTTATTTTGGGATATCCTTTCTTGGCGACCGGGAAAGCACTTATTGATGTAGCGGCAGGGCAGCTAACTATGTGGGCCCATGACAAGATGGAGGTGTTTGAGGTGTACAAGGCTACAAAGCTGCCGGCCGTGTACGAGGAACTCTTAGTGATCAACGTTCTTGATCGAGTGGATAGTGCTTAGAGCGTTGAGTCACAGGAGCCATTGGGGAAACCACCGGAGAAGTGTAAGCATGACATGGGTGAGGACGGTAGTCAAGAGAAGACGTCTGTCACCCTAGAGGATGACTGAGCATAATGACGTCGAGCCGCGATGGTAAACCAGGCGCTGCACGGGAGGCAACCCGTGAAATTTTTGTAATATATGAATAGATTTCGTAGAAGAGAAAAAAAAAGAAAAAATGAGAAAAATAAAAAATAAAAACAAAAAAATTATATTTTATGTGAAACCTATAAATTCTAAACAATTTCTTGTTGTGAGATGAATTTCAAGTTGAACGGAGGGTAAAAATGCAAAGGATCGCAAAGGAAAAATCGAGGTAAGAAAAATAATAAAAAGTGGCAAAATAGTGAGCCTGCGCGATGGCTCCGTGTCATGGAGGGAGTGCTCCACATTACTCTCTATGACACGTTGAAGTGTTATTCTGGAATTTTTGAAAAATTCCAGAGTACCTGCGCGTTGGCTCCGTGTCATGGAGGGCATGCTCCGCGTTACCCTCCGTGACACGTTGAAGTGTTATTCGCGACGGGTCACACCGGGTCGCCGGGTGACCCGCGCGAAAAACCTCCCTTTTAACCTCGAAAACACCAATTTTTCCCATTTTCACTCCCCTCCACGACAAACAACCCAAAATCCCCCCTTCCCCAACGTGACACGGACCTAGGAGCTAAAATTCTTCAACTTTTCTTTGATATCATCGAATTGAAGGTATGTTCGTTAACTTCATCTCATTTCTTGTCTAATTTTTCCAATTTTGAGCATAGGAAGTGAGGAAAACTTGCCCTAATTGTAAATTGAGCTTGAATTCATGTAAGTTATTGTTAATTGATGTTCGTAGTATCGTTGTGATTATATGAACTCGATAAATACATGGGTGATTGAAATTCTTGTGAAATTGTAGCTAGGGTTAGAATTCGAATATGAAGAAGTTAAAATTGAATTGGAATGTGAAATTCTTGTTGGTTTGTGCATGTTGAGTGAAGTAAATTATGTTGTGCTTAACGTTAAGATGCTAAAGGTGCGAGATTGTCGGGATAATGTAATTGTTGAAATTGCATAGAAATTGGGGGAATTGCATCGGTTTTGTTGATAGAAATTTGCACTAAGTGCTATGTGATGAAATGTTATCGATGGTAATAGGGGATTAGTTGTACGAAGTCTGAGTAGTACATAGAATTTATACCGTCGAACCCTCTGAATGCACGAGGCATTTTTGTTATTGTTTTTTTTATTTTATTTTGAAAGTTAGAAAAAGAGGATTGTCTTGCTGTAATGTTGTGATTGTGGCTAAAGACTAAGTGTGGGGTGGCCTAGCTTAACCCAACCTTAGTCGAAGCTGATTTTAATTTGAATAACATTGGAACTGTCTGTTTGGTTTGACAGAAACAATGGCAAGCAGGCAAGATCAAGGGAAGGGCGCATCTACATCGGGCGCCGGAAGGAAAAGAATCAGACTGGGAACAGCAGTCCCAACAGCACCAGCGGTTCCGCGCGGCCAACGTCATCAATACGGAACCCGATGGGTGACAGAGGAAGGGAAGAAATTGTACGCAAATCATAAGGAAAGCAAATACTTCCCCGAGGAGCACATTGCTAGGGAACCGTTGGCACAGGAATTCCCCAGGATTGTCCACAGGATTGATGCAGTCGGGCTGAACTTCATCTTTGAAGAGCCCAAGGAGTACAATATTCACCTGATTCGGGAGTTCTACGCCAACTGGAACCCGACACTCAGAAGTCACACCATAAAGATAAGGGGGCAGGTAGTCACTTTTGAGCCCCATCACCTTAATGCCATCTCGGGGGCGCAGGACACAGACGCCCATGTACTCCGGTAGCTGAATATCACTCCACCATATGCAGACATCAGACGCACTCTGTGTGGAGCCCGGTCTACAGCACGGTGGAGCAGGCATAAGGAGAGGGGCTACCATCAGACATTGCCCTACTCACAGATGAATGGGGAAGCCAGGATATGGCTTAAGATTGTTTGTTCCTGCCTGATCTCTGGGGTGCATATGACAAATGTCACCCGGGATCATGTGTGCTTGGTCTATGCCTTGATGAAAGGGCTGGAGATCAATGTTGTGGCAGTGATTATCTCCGCCATGAAGAGAGCCCGTTTGCATCAAGGGCACAGGTACGGTTTTGGTGGCTTACTGACCACGTTCCTGAGGGGCCTGGATATTGGGGAAGAGGCCCTTGACTACATCCCGCAGATGGAGAGGCGGGCCTTAGATGTCACCAAAACTAAGGTACCCGACACCACTCACGGGCCAGTTCTCACACTATCCTAGCAACATGCTCGAGATGATCAGTACATGGCTCGCATGTTCGGGATGCAGATGCTCCAGCTGCGCATAGGCGGGAGGCCGGCAACAGAAGATGAGCTGTGGCAGCTCGAGCTAGACTACCCTTTTAGCGAAAATGCCAGGGCTTTATGCCTAGTGGGGCCAGCTTTTGTGGAGCCCACTGATGATGATGTCCCCACTGATGAGGAGACACATTGCGACGACTCCGATGTTGAGTTAGATGATGACGACGGGGGCGATTCAGACATGGGAGACGGGGCAGCTGCACCTGATGAAGAAGTGGAATACTTCGATTGATCAGGGAGTTTCACCACCCACTTTTGTGCTACGCTGAATTTTGTTAACACTAGGGACAGTGTTCGATTTAAGTGTGGGTTGGGAGTAGTTAGGTGCTAGTTGTTGGTGTTATTAATGTCTCTGTTCTATTGTTGTGCTTGGAAAAACTTGTGACCCTGTGATTTTTGTGTGTATGTCTTTATTGTAATTAATGTGAAGCTGTTGTGTGTTGTTGATTGTTGTTAGCTGGTTTTGTAAATATTTATTGAAATTATCAATATTTTTAAAAATTTTCGTGAAATTTTTTATTTTTGGGTTTCTCGGCGTTTGTTTTCGGTTCTTTTACCGAGAATAGTCCCATTAAACCGAAGTCATAATTAGTGACCGTTCCCTATGATGGATGGATGACGATCGTCTTAAGGGAAATGTAGTCGATAGGAGTAGATTTCTTTTGTTCTTTTTAATTTTTTTCTTTTGTTTGTTTGTATTCCAAACGTGTCGTTACTTTATGGTTGCCAAATTCTGGTTGCGTGTTGTACATGATATTTAAAATGCAAAGGTGATTCGTTTGAAAGCATGCAACTTTGTAAATATGTTGAGATACCTAGGCCATAGAGTTTGATTCGGTGTGATTGAAGCTTAATGTTTGAATTCTTGTAATTAGCTGATTAAAGTGCCTGTGAATATGTCTTGAGTTGAGCATGTACAATGAGTCTGTGGTGAGGTTTCGTCTCTTCCATGCTATTGTGAAGTGTCTAGAACTTGCCTGGTGTGTGTACGAAACGAAATGAAGGATGTGTATTGTAGGAAAGGATGTAGGCATTTCTTTGCTTTAACCGAAAGTTTTTTTTCATTATCGTACCTACCTTGAATGTACATTCTAGTTAGCCCATTGAGCCTTTAGCCTATATTTTTTTCTTTTGTCAAAAAGGTGTAAACCGAGCTTAACCCCTTCTTTTCATTATCCGTGAATTTGATCCAAAACTCTTAAGCGCTCAAGAAAAAAATAATTTTCCCACAGTGTCAAGGAGTAAGAATGGTGAAAAGAAAAGAAAAAGCAGAGTGATGAAGGGAAAGAAAAGGTCAAAGGTGCACTCGCTATAAATTAAATATAATGAAGACGTATAACAAATCTTTGTTATTAAGTCAAGTGTGCTTAAAGATATGGGGACAAAAATAAAGACAGACTTCAAGAATGGGAGGATGAAGGAAGAAACAATGCCCATTAGGTTGATGGGATGTATTGAAAAAGCACTTAAGCAGGCTAGTTGTTATTATTGGTTAGCCCAGTATTTGCTAGTTCCGTAGCTTACACTACAACCCGTTAAGTCCTACGTGATCTTACATCACACGTCCTTATATTATTGGAGTAATACACTAAAGGCAAGCCTATGGTTCATGATATGATGCATGTGAATTCTTTTGGGAGAGAGAGCGAAATCTTGTTTATATGTCCCTGCATGTAATGTCTTTGAGTTCATGTGATTAAAAAGGGGAAAATTCTCTTGTGTTTTGAGGGCACATGCTCGACGAGAGATTGAATTTCGTGTCGGATATCTTGATCAACTGATTTGCATGAGTTTACCGATATCGAGAGTCGATTCTTGAGTCTAGGAGGTCTTAATGTGTTGAAGGTCATTGTATTGATAAGACTATGCATGTTTTCTTGATGATTTGCTATATTAAATAATCGATATAGCCGTAGCTTGAATTGTCGAGCCAAAGTAGCCAGGATTGGGTGTCAATCGCATGAGGTGTAAGATTATTGTTCGGGAACGAACAAGGATTTAAATGTGGGGTAAGTGATCTTGGGCAGATTTATATGCCCAAGTGATACTCAAATGTGTCATTTTGCCATGTTTATCTATTGATGTTTGTACATTCTCATGTGAATTGTAATAAAATGTGAATTTATACTAACCAACATGATTAGCGTGGTTTTGCAGGAAAAATATAATTTTACGAAGCTAAGATGAATGTTGGGAGAAATCGGGATTGGACTCGGAAGCTAGCAAGGAAAAAAAACACAAGGAAAGCACGAATTAAAGGGGGCTCCGCGATGGAGCCATGTCACGCTGCCATCGCGGATGCATTCTGCCTGGATGCTGAAATTATGCCAATTTCCAGTGAAGGTGCGTGTTGGGGCCGTGGCACGTTGGCCTAGCCCCGTGTTGCACGCCGTGCCACATTGGGTTTTAATACTTGGACGACCGGATTCCAGTGAGGGTCCACGTTGGTGGCGTGTCACGGAGGCAGTGCTCCGCGATGCACTCCGTGACTCGTTGCTTGTTATTTCGGAAAAAATTCCACTAGTATAAATAGAACACTTAGGTTCATTTTTAATAATTCTGACTTGGTGGAGCAAGAACGTGGGTTACAGGCAGTTGAGGGGACGAAAATCTTAGGGTTCTTCTCTATCTCCTTCTTCTTTATTTCAATTGCTTGTATGATTAACACTAATTTAACGATGTTTAATTCACAAATGAGTGGCTAAATTCCCTTCTTGCTGAGGTTAAGAACATTTGTATTGAAATGTAATTATTGATAAATTGGTTTTTCATCTTTTCTTCCATGGTTGTTCTATTGATTCTTGTTCTTACTGCGTTAATGTGTGGCCAACGTTAATGTATATCTAAAAAGTCCGGTTTCACTCAAGAGAGCCAGAAATTGAAAAGTTGTGAATTGATAGGATATGATCTTTTCTTAGTTTGGGAAAATTGAGAATTGATTTACCTTCAGGATAGAGATATACCTGAAAGTCGTATTCGTCAATTAAGGAATCGATTTTGTATGGCTAGAACATGAATTTCTTTTTATCACAGAGATGTAGGTGGAAAGTTCATGATTCTTAAGTTGGGTTAAATACGAGAGTTTTAATCCATAGGCAATAATTCTTGACTAGCAACCGGAGGAAAGATTAATCAAATTGTATCGATAATTTATTTCTCTACATGTTCATTTTAGCCTCAGCATGCTCATACTTATAGTTCAGACTCAAATTGTATATTCATTTTAGACTTAGTATAAAATTAGGAAACAAAATATAAAAATCTTCTTCACACTGTTGTCTGCAGTTTAGAGTTAAAGTTTATTGACACTTGATTAGATTGATACCTTAGTCCAGTCCCTGTGGGATCGATACTTGGCTTACTTGAGCCACTTTACTACTTGTTCGACCACGTGCACTTGCGTTTAGTTATACCAAACAGACCGAACACAGTGCTAGACTTTTCTCCTAAAAACATGCAATGCTCTACATCGTATATAACGAAGCTCAACATCGTCTATTAACGAAGTTCAACATCATCTAATGATGAAGCTCAATATGAAATCATGCATAACTCAACATCGTATGAAACGAAGCTCAACATTTTCTATTGACAAAGTTCATTAATGAAATCATGCATAGACTCGATATCATATGAAAATGAAGCTCAACATTGTCCTTTGACAAAGCTCAATAATGACATACATCTCTATTATGAATTCATGCATATGAGAAGCTTTATTTCAAAACATACCACAAGATCAAGTATAAATGGGAGCATCTACTCCAAATCATGTGGTAAGCTATACGTGGGAATATCTAACTCAACATACCACAAGCTAGAAATTTATGAAATTTAGGAGGCTTCACTCTAAACCATGTGTATAGGCTTATTTCGGGAAAATCATCATTTTTGATCAACATGTGGGCATTGACCAAAGCTTTCTCAAACTTAGATCTACTCAATTCATTTCGAAAAAAACATCATAGTCATGGGTAGTTTTAGAAACATACTTTTCATCATCAAATCTCATCATTATCATACATTCAATGTCATTCTCTTCTTTCATGAACTCCTCATCCATGGGCATTCAATTTCATAATTTAAAAATCACAATTTGGATTAAAAATAATTTAAAATCTGCCCAAGCTTCACAATTCATCAATATAATTATAATCTAAGCATACCCATATATAGAGATTGAAGAATTTATGCAATCGGGTAGAAACCCCATACTTGATCATAGGCAATTCATCATGTTTTGATAGAAATTGGGCATGGGTGTGGAAGGAGACACCCACTCATAACCTTGCATGCCTAGGATGGATGATTTTAACACTTCTCTAATTTTACAAGATGATATTCCAATGGAAACCTTCAAAACTTGCTCTAAATCCTCCCCTCAAGCTCTCAAGTTTGCATGCATGGAATTAACTATCTTAGAATAAGTTTTCCCCTCTTAAAACCCTGTAAAACGAGCCTTAAGTGACATAGTACAGGTCTTGGGGACTTAGGAGTTACAAAAAGACCCTTACTGAATTCGTAGGAAAACACTACTAGGTGGTCCTAATGGACGACCTGACGGATCATCACTAGCCCAAACAACTCGTTACGTCGCTCGTCGGGTGCACTGGTTAACTGATCCTTTAGGGGTTGCAATGGGTGACTTAACGACCCGTTTTCACTGGTCATGAATTGTTGCCACCTCCCTTCATGTACACTGCCTTAGCATCAAATGGAACTCACCTTTCTTGCTCACAACTCACCTCACGAGTCATTGGGACAGACCACGACTCATGGGGTCCTTTCCATTAGGTACACTGGTCAATCCTCCCATTTATTTCTCAACTTCACCCCATAGTTAACCTGATGACTCGTGGTGGCTAACCACGAGTTGTCCTATGCCTGTGGGGACCTCAACCCTTCAATTCATCCAGGCCTTCCCACGATCCACCTGACGACTCATAGGGTCTCCTCACGAGTCGTCCAATGACTCGTCCTGCAATTGCAGCATCATTTCTCAGATTTTTCCCGTTTGACTCCTGGGTCTGATCCTTGGGTTCTCGGGGTATTACAATATCTCTCCCTTGGGAACATTCTTCCTCGCTTGTTGGAAACAAGCAGAAAATAAAAACATGAAATTTTCATATGCAAATACTGATTATTTAAACCAAAAACTGATGGAATGAATACCTCTAAAAAGAACTACACGGCTGAACTAAATTCAGACATCACATACATTTATCATAACATAATTCAAACTTGTGCACATGAACTGAACATGGAGACTAATTAGGTAATTAGGGAAAAACTGATACCTCAAACTAAAACGGGGCCGGTAGGGAATAGATGGGGGTATTTAGCCATCATAGCCTCTTCAGCTTCCCACGTAGCTCCCTCAACATGCTAGTTTATCCACAACACCTTCACCGAAGCTACTTCTTTGTTCCTCAGTCTCCGAACCTGAAGATCCAAGATTGAAACTGGAATTTCCTCATCACTGAGGCTATCTCCCACACCAACACTTTCCACTGGGAAAACTAAAGATGGATCACCCAAGCACTTTTTCAAGAGAGATACATGAAAGACGGGATGAACTGAAGATAACTCTGATGGCAAGTCCAACTCATACGCTACCTTACCAACTCTTCTCATAACCCGTTAGGGACCAATATAGCAGGGACTGAGTTTTTCTTTCTTTTTGAATTGCATGACTCCCTTCATGGGAGATACCTTTAGAAATACCCAATCGTCCACCTCAAACTCCAAATCCCTTCTTCTCACATTCGCATATGACTTTTGGAGACTTTGAGCAGTTTTCAGCCTGTCCCTTATCAACTAAACCTTCACCATAGCCTCGTGAACCGAGTCTGGCCCTATCATAGCTTCCTCACCAACCTCAAACCATCCGATGGGCGATCTACACCTCCGCCCATAAAGAGCCTCGAATGGTGCCATTTGGGTACTGGAGTGATAGTTGTTATTGTAAGAAAACTCGATCAAGGGCAAGTGGTCATCCTAACTACCTTTAAAATCCATCACACAGGCTCTCAACATGTCCTCAAGAGTCTGGATTGTCCGTTCCACCTGACCATCCGTTTGCAGATGAAATGCGGTGCTGAGCTTAACCTGAGTCCCATGCCCTTTTTGGAAAGACCGCCAAAACTAAGAGGTAAACTGAGTACCTCGGTCTGAAATAATAGACTAGGGCACTCCATGAAGTCGAATCAACTCCCAGATATACAATTTGGCATAATCATCCACTGAATCTGTGGTTTTGACTGGTAGGAAGTGTGCAGCCTTGGTCAACTGGTCTACTACCACCCAAATAGAATCATAGTGTCAGCGAGTATGAGGTAGGCCTGTAATGAAATCCATATTAATCTCTTCCCACTTCCAAGTAGGAATGTTAATATCCTGTAATACGGAATGTTAATATCCTGTAATACGCCTCCCGGCCTTTGATGCTCAACTTTCACTTGCTGACAGTTCGGGCACTTGGCTACGAATTCTGCAATATCCTTCTTCATGCCGTTCCACCAATATATTTCCCGCAAGTCATGATACATCTTGGTGGTACCCGGATGGATAGAATACCTGGATCCATGTGCCTTATGCAATATCCGATCCCTCAAATTATCAACATCTGGAACACATAGATGACCCTGGTACTGCAATACACCATCTCCCCCTTGGGAGAAGACTTCCACCTTTTGACTTCGAACGACTTCCTTCAGCATTACTAAAATCGTATCCTCATCTTGTCTGTCCTTCACATCCGTCACTAAGGATGATTCTGATCCGTTTTGCACAACAATGTCGCCATCGGTCCAGTCGACCAATCTAACTCCCAACCTCACAAGTCGATGGACATCTTTCACCAACTCTTTCTATCCCTCATCCACGTGGGACACACTCTCCATAGAGAGTCTACTAACTATGTCCGCTACCACATTAGCCTTACCGGGGTGGTAAAGAACACTCATATCATAGTCCTTAAGTAGCTCCAACCACCTCCCTTGCCAAAGATTGAGGTCTTTCTGTATGAAGACATATTGCAAGCTCTTGTGATCCGTGAATACATCCACGTGGACCCCATAAAAGTAATGCCGCCATATCTTTAATGCAAACACCACCGTGGCCAATTCAAGATCATGGGTGGGGTAGTTTTTTTCATGGATTTTTAACTTTCTCGAGGCATATTCTATCACTTTCCCATGCTGCATCAACACAAACCCATGTCCGACTCGCAAAGCATCACAATACACCACAAAACCATTTGTAACCTCAGGTGGGGTCAACACTGGTGCTGAAGTGGGTCGGGTCTTCAACTCTTGGAAGCTTTTCTCACAAGCCTCCGACCATTGAACTTCACCTTCTTTTGAGTCAACTTAGTCAATGGTGCAGCAATAGATGAAAAACCCTCCATAAATCTCTAATAGTAACCCGCTAAGCCCAAAAAGCTCCTGATATCTGATGGGTTCACCGGTCTGGGCCAATTCTTTACTGCCTCGATCTTATGAGAGTCTACTTTTATGCACTCACTTGATACCACATGGCCTAGAAATGCCACCAAGTCCAACCAAAATTCACATTTGCTGAACTTTGCATACAATTGATGATCCTTGAGGGTCTAAAGCACTATCCTCAAGTGAGCGGCATGCTCCTCCTTGCTCTGAGTGTATATAAGGATGTCATCAATGAACACAATTACGAACATGTCCAAATATTCCTTGAACACCCTATTCATTAGATCTATAAAAGTTGCAGGGGCATTGGTTAGTCCAAAAGATACAAAAAATTGTGGTGACCATACCGAATCCTGAAAGCGGTTTTCAGGATGTCACTCTCCCGAACCTTGAGCTGGCGATACCCGGATCTGAGATCAATCTTGGAGAAACACTTGGCACCCTAAAGTGGTCAAACAAATCATTGATTCTAGTTAAAGGATACATGTTCCTGACAGTGACCTTTTTCAATAGCCGATAGTCAATGCACATCTGAAGGAACCATCCTTCTTCCAGACAAATAACACTGGTGCACCCTATGGAGACTTACTCGGCCTAATAAATCCCTTATCTAACAGGTCCTTCAACTGATCCTTCAACTCTTTTAGCTCAGATGGAGCCATTCTGTAAGGTGAAATAGATATAGGTTGCGTGTCGGGAAGAAGATCTATACCGAAATCAATCTCCCGCTCAAGAGGGACAGTTGGAAAATCATCAGGGAAGACCTCTAAATACTCACGTACTACTGGTATGGACTAGATAGTCGGGATCTCGGACTCCACATCCTTAACCCTAACTAGATAGTACAAACAACCCTTAGAAATCATCCTTCTGGCCTTAAGGTAGGAAATAAATCGACCTACATGCAAAGCTGAACTACCCTCCCATTCTAAGACTAGCTCACCCAAAAATCTGAACTCTACTGACTGGGTCCTACAATTAACTAAAGCATAGCATGCAAATAGCCAATCCATGCCTAGAATAACATCGAAATCGGTCATGGCTAACTCTATCAAGTCTGCTGAGATGACCTTATGAAGAATTGAGACCGAGCACACCCGTCTAGCTATAACTGAGTCACCTGCTGGAGTAGAAATTGAGAAGGGCTCTGACAAGACATAGCGACTGACTCTGAAGCTACTAGCTATGTATGGTGTAACAAAAGATAGGGTAGCCCCAGATCTAGAAATGCATATACATCAATATGAAAGACTCTCAACATACCGGTGACTACATCTGGTGAGGCCTCTTGCTCCTGACGAGTAGCTAAGGCATAGAATCTATTCTAGCGTTGCCCGCCAGCTGTGCTAGTAGATGCCCCCTGATGTGCTATGCAGGTGGGGCTGCTAAACTAAAAGCTGGGCGTCAGCCCCCAACCTGATCCTGTCTCGCAGCGAGACAATCTCTGAGCATACGTCCAGGCTGCCCACTAATCTTGGGCAAAATGGCATGCCCAAGTGATACTTTATAACTTAGTTTTCGTCTTGTTTATCTACTTATTTATATACATTCTCATGTAATTTTATGTAAATGTGAAGATATGTACTAACCAACATGATTAGTTCTTGTTTTTGTAGGTTTAAAATGAATTTGTGGAACTAATCTATGATGGGTGAAGTGGAGAAATGGAATGGGAAGCAAATTACAAAAGTCGGCAAGGAACCATGCCTTGGCAAGGCTGGTCGCGCCAGGCAGCGTGCCATGTTGTGCATGTGTCGCGCCCAGCGCCGTACCATGCCAATGCCAGGCGCGAGAAGAAGGCAGCAAGCAGACCACCTGCGCACCAGCGCCGTGCCACGCCAGGAAATCTACGCGACAATGGCCGTGTCACGCGGGCCATCGCGCTGCATAGGCAGCGTGCCACGCCGGCCATCGCGGCAAGCTTCAACCGAATGTCATTTTTAGGTGCTTTCCAGTGTGCTTCCGCGATTCCTCCGTGTCACAGAGGTAAATTAGCGCATTCACCTCCGTGCTACAGAGCTATTCCATGTTGGGCATAATTTTGTATATTTCTCATTTACTATAAATAGGTCCCTTAGCTCCTAAAATCATTTTGTCACGATTTATTTATGAAAAACTGCCAAGGAGTGAAGGGAGAAGTGGGAGAACTCACCTAGGGTTCATCAATTTCATCTTTTGTTCTACCAATTCTTGTAAGTATGTTACTTTAATTATATTTTCTTGTAATTATACGAACTTGAATGGATAGAACCCTTCCTCTAGGGTTAAAACCACATGGTATGATTGTGAATACATGATTTTGTTTTGGTTTTAAGTTATTAATTGTTGTTTTGTCTTACATTCTTAATTACGGTTGTTTTTATGATTGATCACCATGAAAACACACACATTACACCTATATTAAAGCTTGAGAAAGTAAACCTAGGCAAGAACAAAGAATGTAGGGAGCAAGTTTGTATCTTACGATATAATTTGCTGTTAGGATAAAAAATTACACCTAATTTGCCTTGCTTAGTTATTAAAATTGGATGAGTTAGACACCAACTTAGAATTATCACATCACCACTCGTAGAAGTAGTTGTGAAGCTAAGTTAAGTTAAATGATTAGAGGTACGAAAGTCCCTAATCAAGAGCATAAACCCCGTAAACCATATCCACGTAATTGAATTGCCCACGAACTAGAATGTCACATCCCCGCTCAATGGTATAGTTGTGAGGCTAGTTTGTCGTGTTTAGAGGCTCGAAAGACCATGAACATGCATTTTCAATTATGTGAGACAACAATTGATAATTCCATACTTAAACCATTACAAAGCGTAGTATCGCATGATTATCCGGCGTTAGCCCTAGTTGTTTCTTGAATGTTTTCAGAGTATTTCTGTGACCACCCCTAGACTTAATTAAACTTTATCAAAAAAGTCTATAATCAACACTTGCGAAAGTTAATATCACACTTGAACTTTATAATTAGCTGAATTGATCCAGTCCCTGTGGGTTCGACATCCTGCTCTTAAAAAGGGCCACTGTATTACTTGTAAGACCACGTACGCTTGCGTGTGTGCTCCGGGCAGTCGTCAACAAGTTTTTGGCGCTGCTGCTGTGCAGTCTCAACACCCACATCCAAAACACACTCCTAACCCTGCCAAACACTGGTCTGTGCACCCTCAGCCGCACCTGCGACAAGCTGGAATGATGGAGTCTGTGGGCCTACTGCTATGACCCCTCGAGCCTGGTGATCGCCCTTTTTGATCATGTCTGGTCCTAGATGGCACACTCAGCGTTGGAGATGCTAGGGCTGAGGATCTCTGGTGGGTATGCTATCGATGCCCACCACCGGACCTCTACTGAGAGAACCTGTGGTCCTCAGTCCTGGCCCTTTTGGCCTCCCTCTCCCTCGAATGTGTTGCCTCCATCTGCTGGGCGTATAGACCCATATGAGGGAAGTCCAGTCCTGATGGATCATACTTGTCCTGCAGTTCTTGTCCAAATATCATGCTAAATCATGCACAAATCTGCTCACCCACGCTCGTTGGTTGGCCACTAACTCCAGGGCATACTTAGATAGGCGGGTGAACTCAAGGGCGTACTCCTAAACAGTCATCCTTCCTTGCTTTAAATTCACGAACTCAGCTGCTTTCAACTCCCTCATCTCTCGAGGGAAGAACTGATCTAGGAATGCAACCTGAAACACCTCCCATGTGATCGGACCTGCTCCTGCGACCCTGCTGTCCTTTCACTGGCGGAACCAAATATACGCAACCCCTTTCAACTGGTAGAATGCCAACTCTGTGCACTCAATACTACTCATCCCCCATAATCTGGGTGATCTTGACAATCTCATCAATGAAATCATGCGGGTCCTCATCTATGTTGGACCCCAAAAACTCCGGCAGGTTCATCCTCAAGAAGTCCCTGACTCGAGCCACTGCCGCATTGCCATTTTATGGTACATATGCAACGGCCTGTTGATTGACCTGAGTGGACAAGGCCTACACAAGCATCTGAATGGAAGCGCGAAACTCAGCATGAGCGACTGGCTCTGGTGCCTAAGGTTCCTGAACTGGTGGGGCTGGATAATGCTCATAACCGTTACCATCCTCGTGGCCTACACCACCTCCATTCCTCCTTCCATTCACTCTTCAAGGATCCATGATTCTGCAATCGCGAATAACCCGAATTAGAAGGATAGAAAGGCTTTTCATCGCATGACACAGATCATGAAAGAAGGGAACATTTCCTAGAATGTCTAGTATCCTCTTCGTCATAAGTGTGGCGCACTTCACACCCATGAAAAAGACTCTACCTAAGGCGGCTTTCAGACTCCCTAGGACACATCAACCCTATTGCTATGATACCAAATTTGTCATGACCCAAGCGTAGACCCGAATCGTAAACATGGGACAAGGGACCCTGAGAGACCCCAACTCAACCTATGGCATAAGCGTATAACTAACTCATTCGATAAGCTGAAGAAAATCATCAATATAACTCAGCGGAAGTCTAATTCGACATAACATCAAAATAACATCCGAAGCTAACGCATACATAAGTTTGAAAAGTCTCTAGTCTAAATGAGTTGATGGAACAAAACCTCCAACTAACTCAACACTACGAAAACTGAAATATGACATGAAGTTGAAAGTCTAGTCCTCGAAAGATGAGAACTCACCAATCACACAGGTGCTAACTTTGATAAGCAACTAAGAGCGGGGCTGAACCTGAGAACCAGATCCTGCATCATGAAGCGATGCAGCATAGAAAGTATGCGGTCAGTACGTGGAATGTACCAAGTATGCAAGGTAAGTAAACCGCTCTAGCAAAGTAAATCATTTAAAACAATTCATACCATATCATAATCTTTCAAGTAGAAGTAGAAGTGCTACATGCATTCATTCTGAAATCGAAATCTTATCATGACATGACCATGCTTAGCTTTACAACATCATGACTGACTCAAATGACTCAAAGCTGAATATAACATTTATATCAAAAGTTGAACATTGAGTCAAACCTTACTTTTAGAACATGCATGCATAAGGTAATAATCATGAGTAATGAATATGCAAATCTAAATGATATAGATAGTGGGAGACTTGTCACTTAACCGACATACCACGATAGACTTTACATGGTCCCAACTATCACACTCAAGTGGGTAGAGCCGTCCATAACCTTGCCAGGGCGATGGATGATACCATGATATCGATATCAAGCTTAAAGGCCAATCGGGATGGGGATAGCTCACAAGGGAGGTCCCAATGATATAATGTATCAACCTACATTGGCGTGTAGTTCTGGGGAATAGGGTGATCGACGCTTAACCCGCTCGGTGCTAGACTCTTCTCCCAAAAATATACAATGCTCTATAGCATATATAACAAAGCTCAACATAGTCTATTGAGGAAGCTCAACATCATCTAATGACGAAGCTCAATATAAAATCATGCATAACTCAACATCGTATGAAATGAAGCTCAACATTGTCTATTGAAAAATCTCATTAATGAAATCATGCATAGACTCAACATCATATGAAATGAAGATAAACATTATCCTTTGACAAATCTCAATAATGACATATATCTCGATTATGAGTTTATGCATATGAGAAGCTTTATTTTGAAAATACCACAAGCTCAAGTATAAATAGGAGCATCTACTACAAATCATGTGGTAAGCTATACGTGGGAATATCTAACTCAACATACCACAAGCTAGAAATTTATGAAATTTAGGAGGCTTCACTCTAAACCATGTAGTAAGCTTATTTTGGGAAAATCATCATTTTAGTTCAACATGTGGGCATTTACCAAAGCTTTCTCAAACTTAGATCTACTTAATTCATTTCAAAAACAACATCATAGTCATGGGTAGTTTTAGAAACATGCTTTTCATCATCAAATCTCATTATCATTGTCACACCCTGACTTGGGGGGTATGACTGGCACCTGGTGCCCTACTAGGACCTAACCTGCTGGACTGTTAAGCCTGGGCACATCTGGTGCCTGGCTGGCTCTGACTCACATTTCTGGAAACAAAGGGCTATATAACGGCTGTAAATACAGCCCCCGGCCCAACGGCCTATAGCCTTCTGTACCTGTACTAGCAGCTGACCAGAAACATATTAATTCAGGGGGGACCTATGCGAGCCGACAAGGCCACCATGTTGTCTAGTTATCTGCAACTCAATCATAAAGCACAAAAGAAACTACGTGACCGGCAAAGTCACCACTACTGGCAAGCTATGGCCCCACACGACCATCATAATAGAAAGAAGGAATACTAATAGCTATACAACTGCACGGCCTCACAAGACCGGCTCATCTGACCACAGGGAACATAAACAGACTGCAAGCCTCTAAGAAGAATAATAGAAATGATCGGGACAGGGCCCCGACCTACCCGCACTGTACAACAAAAGGAACTAAACTACACCTCTAGAAATTCAGTCTCCGGATGACAGGAGCTGAATACTCAACCGCTGATGGGGATCACGTGGTATCGCCTGCTCGTCTATGGGTACCTGCAGGCAAGTAATGCAGTGCCCCACTGGGCGTCAGTACCGCTGGTATTGAGTATGTAAAGCAATAACTGAAAACAAAATCTGAAAGCAGTAATATGACTGATGAAACTGAAGTAGAAGGAATAACTTAACTGTCTGATAATATAAACCTTACCTTCTCTCAATCTTTACTGGAAGGGATAAGAGTCATACCTGGAAACGTATCGTGCTACTGCTGATCTACTTGTATCTAACATAACATGGCATAACATGAAATAACATAACATAGCACACACAAACCTTACCCGGCCCCCATAAGCCGGGAGGTACAACCAGCATAGAATCTATACCCCTACCCTGGTCATCCCATCTCCTATAATGGCTGCAAGCATCCCGCCGGTCCCCTGGGTATGCACTTGGGCTCGCTGAGCCCCTGACTATAACTGCATCTGAGTCCGGAGGACTCCTGAATCTGCACCCGGGCGTATCCGCTCGACTGGGGTGTGTAAGGGCCGATCAAGGCACAAATATGGGGAAAAACTGGCATCCCATCTTCGTCCCCTGGCGGGACGGCATTCCACTCCATAGAGTGACGTATCCTCGTCCTCTAGCGGACGAGTCGATACAGCTATCAACCCTAGGCGGTCATGGATGCTAAGTAATCCAACCCCAAATAATACAACGGTCTCAACTGGTAATACTGTCTGTGTATCTCACATGCTGAGGCTAATAAGGGTAAAGTATCATATATATTACCTGCTGACCTAATGATAGTAATCTGTACGTATTTAATACGTGTTGAGGCAGGTAAAGATGTATAAATATGAATATAGTCTCCTGCCGGACTGTACTGGGCAAATGCTGTATAAGATAATGTTTCTGCTGAAAACTCTGTTGTTTACTAAGTTTCTGTATACACTATATGCTGGACTAGTGATAAAAATATGTACATGCTTAATACCTGCTGAGGCTGGAAGTACTATATATGTATGTACGAATATAGTCTTTCTGCTGAACTATGTTGTATGCTGATTTTCTATAGTAACATGATTTACTATTCCTGACATACTTTCTAAACTTCATTTTAGTCTGTTATTCTATTTCTGAAGTGCTTTACGGGTATTGCATTGCTATACGGGGTTTCAACTGAATACAACCACATCCCAACATTTCGTATCAATATTCATAATAACGCAATATTCGACTTCTGAACATTCTACTAGTCTGTAAAATGCTATACTGTCTCAATACTACTTAACTTGCCGAGGAAACTAACTTTACATACCTTATCTTTGAATTATTCATCCGTTGAACGAGGCTCGGCCGGTACTTCAACTATTTTCTCCCAACTGCATTCATAAATACGTCAATTAATACTAAATACAACTTTATTGTAAAGAGCAACGTCACTTTCGATATAGTTTATAGCCTAAACTTAGGCTTATCGAAAGACGGTCAAAAACTCGCTATTTTTCAGTGACCCAGAAGGGAGAAATATTCACTTCTCAGCTAGGAACACATAGACATTAATTTAGAGCAATTCTACTTACCTTAGTTCGGTGGCTCGCCGATTCGTCGGCCGTATTTCACGAAACTAAATCCGTAGAAATGCTCTCTGCTGCTAAATACTTTGGTATCTAGGATTAATTTGAGTTTGGGCAGCGTTTGGCAGCGTAATCGAACGAAAATATATGATTTCCTTCGTCTTCCTCGGCTTCACTGCGCTTTTCTGGAAATTTATAAGTGATAATTGATTTTAAACCGAAGTGGGGGCTTTATATACTTGGGCCTGGACTTGGGCAACGTGTCACGGAGCCATCGCGGAGGCCTCTCCTCCGTGACACGCTGCCATCGCGGAGGGGCTCTGCCTAGCTACTCCCGTGATGGTTCGACAGGTTTCTCGTCCGATCTTTTTCCCGGCCTTTCTCTAGCACGTATGGCCTTCTAATATGCTTAACCGACGTGCGAATAGGTCGTCTAGGTGCCGGAAATTCTACGGGGTATAACAATCATCATACATTGAACGTCATTCTCTTCTTTCATGAACTCCTCATCCATGGGCATTTAATTTCATAATTTAGAAATCACAATTTGGATTGAAAACAATTTAAAATCTACCCAAGCTTCACAATTCATCAATATAATTATAATCTAACCATACCCATGTATAGAGATTGAAGAATTATGCAATCGGGTAGAAATTCCATACTTGATCATAGGCAATTCATTATGTTTTGATAGAAATTGGGCATGGGTGTGGAAGGAGGAACCTACCCATAACCTTACATACCTGGGAGGGATGATTTTAACACTTCTCTAATTTCCTAAGATGAGATTCCAATAGAAACCTTCAAAACTTTCTCTAAATCCTTCCTTCAAGCTCTCAAGTTTGCATGCATGGAATAAACTAGCCTAGAATAGGATTTTTCCTCTTAAAACCCTGTAAAACGAGCCTTAAACGACGTAGTATAGGTCTTGAGAACTTAGGAATTACAAAAATACCCTTACTGAATTCACAGGAAAACACTGCCACGTGGTCCTAACGGACGACCTGATGGATCGCCACTGTCCCAAATGACTCGTTATGTCGCTCGCCAGGTGCACTGGTTAACTGATCCTTTAGGGCTCGCAACGGGTGACTAACAACCCATTGCCACTGGTCACAACTCGCTGCCACCTCCTTTCATGTACACTGCCTTAGCATCAAATGGAACTCACCTTGCTTGCTCACGACTCACCTTACGAGTCGTTGGGACAAACCATGACTCGTGGGGTCCCTTCTGTTAGGTACACTAGTCAATCCTCTCATTTATTTCTCAACTTCACCCCACGGTTAACCTGGCGATTCATGGTGGCTGACCATGAGTTATTCCCATGCCCGTGGGGACCTCAATTCTTCAATTCATCCAGGCCTTCCCATGAGCCATTTGACGACTCGTGGGGTCTCCTCACGAGTCGTCCAACGACTTATCCTGCAACTGCAACATCATTTCCCAAATTTTCCCGTTTGACTCTCGGGTCTGATCCTTGGGTTTCGAGGTATTACACTTCACTATACCATGTACGATTGATAATGTCGAGTTTGTAAGGGCACTTTGTGATCTGGGAACTAGCATTAATTTTATTCCCTTGGCAATATTCAAGAAACTGGGATTGGGAGCCCCCACACCGACCAACATGCGACTACTGATGGCCGACAGAACTGTTAAAAAGCCAGTAGGCATCCTAGTCGATGTGCTTGTCAAGGTATACAAATTTATATTCCCAGCAGACTTCGTGATTTTGGATTGCCAGATTGATTATGAGGTCCCGATCATTTTGGGGCAACCATTCCTTTCAACTGGGAGGGCTCTAGTAGATGTGGAAGCTGGTCTACTGAAGTTTAGATTAAACCAAGAAGAGTTTACTTTCAACATTTGCAGGACAATGAAACAACCCAAGGAATTTAGTGTAATCTCAGCACTAGAGGATGAGTATGAATCACTTGAAGAATTCTGAGTCGTCAAGAGATTTGCATCGTGCTGCGACGTTAAATCAGGCGCTTCTTGCGAGGCAACCTAAGTGGTAGTTTGGTGAAGTCTGAGTAAGAAGGCTACCTACGTCGTGCTGCAACGTTAAATCAAGCGTTGCATGGGAGGCAACCCATGGAAGGTGAAGTCTGAGTAGCCCCAGGTATGTTCTCTTCCCTATGTTCTTATAGTTTATGCTTCGGGGACGAATCTTACTTTTCAAAAAAAGGGGAGGGGGTGTACTTGTGATTTTTGGGATTTTTGATTCATCTGAGGATTTTTGATTCATCTGAGGATTTTTATTGTTGTGTTTCTTTTCCCTCAGGCATGCTATCTAGCTGAACCGGCATGTGTAGGATTTTTATTTTTAGTTTGTGATTTTTGTTTAATTAGAAAGTAACTTAGGAGTACTCAGCCAATCAAAATGCACTAGTTTTGATTTTTGAAAAAATTAACCCTGTTTAAAATTTTTTGATGCATTAGCTATGTATTTGTGACAACATGCATGATTTCTGTGGATCTTTTGATGTTATTTAGTATATTAATATGAGTAGTCTTGTTAAGCCATGTGTAAACAAGACATGTGAGGTGAAAATAGTTCATGTACTATGTGTGAGTGAGGTATAGTATTCAGTTCGGTATTGTGATGAAGATCTAGAACTTGCCTAGTTGGTCTTTGCATAGGCTAAGGATTGTTGGTTAGGATATGATCATAGGTCATTTTTCTTTAGCTCACTTTTAGCCTATATTACCCTACCAAAGTTTCATGAATCCCTTGATCCCAAGTTTGAGCCTTAATAGACCATGTTTCTTTGATTTACCAATTAACCATACCCATTTGTTTACAATGAACCTGTTTTGGCCCTGGTCCTTCCTTGGATATTGTGAATCTCAACATAAGCAAAATGCTTAAGTTGAGGGTGTCTAGTGTAAGGGTGCGTAAACGGTGGGAACGAAAGAAAGGAAAAGAAAAGAGAAAAGAAATGGTAAAAAATGAGGTGTGCTGAGATGAAAAGAAAAGAGATGAAAATGTTGAGAATCTTGAAAAAGAAAACTCAAAAAGAAAATGAAAATGCTAAAAAAAGTTGAAATCTCACCACACCCATACAAATGTTTATAAAAAGGGGTGAAAAGGGAAGAAAAGGGAATGAAAGAATAAAGGGTGAAATCGGTAAATAGTGTAGCCAATGTATGTGGTGCCAAGGAAGGGATAGTCACTTATAAAATCTTCCATCTTTATCATGTCCAGACCTAAGCTTACATTACAAGCCATACTAAGTTCTATAGTGATCCTAAATCGACCATCTGATAAACCAAAGCAGAGAAAATAAGGGCAAGCCTATGGTATCTGACACATCATACTTGAAACTTCTTTGTGAGAGTGAGCACCTTACTTGTTTAGTCCCATGCTATGCTTGATATTTCATATCTGAGTGGGGACTTCATTTGTGTGAGGGTACATGGATTATGTTTGCTTTTACCATTGGTATGTGTGAAAAACATTGGTGATGACTTGATTGCCTGTTGATAGCTAGATGGCAAGTCTTGATCCCTGTTTATGATGTTTTGAGGTTTCTTGTAATGCATTAGCTGATGTTGTTCCATGAGAAAGGGTCAATAGAGTTTGTATAGAAAGTATAAGTTTTGTTTGAGTATTAACTGTAGTATCTTATGTCTATTTTCTAGTTGAGCATCGTGTTTAGTTTTCTTTTCTTTGCCTGAGGACATGCAAACGTATTAAGTTGACGGTGTTGATGTGTTGTGGATTTACAGTACTTTCGATGCTCAAAACTAAGAAAATAGCATGGACTTAGGTGTATTTATGTGGATATAAGGTACTTTTCCTTTGGTTACAGGAAATTGGTATTGGAGCTAAGAAATGCAAAAGATAGACTGAAATGTGAAAAATAGGCTCAAAGTTCAGTCCACAGTATGAGCCGTAGGAAGGTCCTACCAGTCGTACTGGTGGCCGTGAAAAGTTGTAGAAGGCTAATGTTGAAGAGATGCAATATACGAGTCTCAGTATGAGTCGTACCTAGCTTGTACAAGTCGTGGTGATGAATTCATGAAAAGATTAAGAAGATTTGCATAAGAGGCTGACTCCTGCTATGGAAAGGAAGTACGAATCGTGGAATGAAGGTACGAGTCGTACCATGGCGGTCGTGATGAACTTCAGAAATATTTCAAAGTCTTAGAGTCAAGCCACAGGAGCTCGGTACCGATCATAAGATGGAGGTATGAGTCGTACCTGGATCTAACATTTAGCCAAAATCCAGCCAGTCATGCAATGTACGAAAGGATGCTACGGGCCGTAGGATCGTGCTACAAATCGTAGGTTGACTCGTGATGTGGGCGGAACCAGATATGGAAATTCACCATGTTAGCCTAGGAAAAGGATTCTTGTGTCTATATAAATACGTTTTATGTTTATTTTTCAATAGATTTTATTAGATAGTAGATTTCGATCGGAGAAGAGATTTTTATGAGAAAGAGAGAATTGAGTTGATTTAACTTGTGATCAACCTTTTCTTGAATTCTTCTTGCTATTTGTTCTTCAAGATTTTACTAATTAATTAAAGGAAGTTTTTTTCTCATTCTTAATTGTAAGTATTGATTTATGTTTTAATCATGAATATTCACAACCTTACAACTATGAGAGGCTAAAACCTCCATAGCTAGGGTTGTGGGAACCATGGTGGATTAACAAGCTAGGGTTTCATAAAGTGATTCTAAAACCATTACAAACATTTATATTGTATTCTATTCATGCTTAAACGTTTTTTAACGGTGCGCAATGTTAGGACATGCCTGAATTCTTTACTTGCTTAGGTCTAAGAGGTAGAGATTAGGAAAAGAGAATTACAACGGAGCCTTGATCTTGAAGATCATTGTATTAACTTGAGTTGTGGTCGTAGTATAGTTAAATCTGGAATTTAGTGATAACGGATAGTTTAAAACTGCTCATGAGACTTGGTTGAGTAATTGAGTATAGTTATTCAATAGGGACTGGTCGGTCGTTTGAATGAACCTAAGTTATCAGTTCTATAAGTAAGTATTGGTGATAATCACAAGTGTATACCCAAAGCAATTATGAATCCATGGAGAACACAAACCCTAGTTATCCTTTAATATTGATTCAAAACCGGATTTTTGATAAAAATTTTTATCATTGATTTTCTTTAGAACCTCCCAATTTTGAAGTAACTACCTCACAAGTTTACTTACAGGCGGTACTCTAGCTCTTCCATATTTTCTGTGGGATCGACCCCAACCTCTAGTTGGGTTCTTTATTGACAACTTCCACTTTATACTTTAGTAAGAGGTGTGGTTTGAGCGTTATCAGGTTCTAATTTATGCATAAACTCTCATATGTTTTCCCTAAATTCTAAGAACTCTCATGATTTAATAGTAGTGCATGTTCGTGAAGTTACTTACATCTATCCTAAAATACGTGTGTGATAAGTGAATAACATGAATGTTGGATTTTCACCATGAATTAGTCTAGAATTTTAAATAGAACTTCATAAATTAATTATATGCTCTTATCATGAAGTTATATCCTAGTTTAAAGTATATGTAAATCACAATGGGTTCCGCAAATCTAAAACATATGTCGCATTGTATGTGTTGGAACATGATTAGAACTTATAGGCTTTAACCAATGTGAAGTATGTGCATATTTTCACTATGATTATGATGTATATTTATTGAGGATGAGTTGATCCTATGGTAATGGCATGATTATCAAATTTTCATCGCGATTTAGAGTAAATTTTGAAATGAGATTTTATGAAATATTCATATGCTTTCACCATGAGCTCATTATACATGTTCAAGGTATGGGTTGAATATATAGGTTGTTCATAAATCTAGAATATATGCTATGTAATGTGAATTCGAGATTCAAATGTCGTGGACATGTCTAAAGTATGATCTGATCCCACCAATGCTTAATGAAAGCAAAATGTATGATTTTAAACGATGATTCAGGACTATGACGATATGAATTATTATAATAAAGAATGGGTATGATCCTTCAGACCTTTAGGCTTGTTGTTAGTGGAAAGTAGCTTTAATCAATTCTAAATGGTTCAATATGATATTCAGTATGATGTGAATAGTTGAATGCTCATGTCTCTGATTAGCTTAAGCGACTTAGACTAAACGAATGACGTCAGACCAGTGACTTCCATGTTCTAGTTTATCGGGACTCTCCATAGCAGACAATGTTTCCCTTAGTCAGTCAGGGAATCTCCATAGCAGAGAATGTTTCCCTTAGTCAGTCAGGAACTCACCATAGCAGAGAATTTTTTCCTTAGTCAGTCAGGGACTCTCCATAGCCGAGAATGCTTCCCTTAGTCAGTCAGGGACTCTCTATAGCAGGGAATATTTTCCTTAGTTAGTCAGGGACTCTCCATAGCCGAGAATGTTTCCTTTAGTCAGTCAGGGACTCTCCATAGTCGAGAATGTTTCCCTTAGTCAATCAGGGACTCTCAATAGCCAAGAATGTTTTCCTTAGTCAGTCAGGGACTCTCCATAGCCGAGAATGTCTCCCTTAGTCAGTTAGGGACTCTCCATAGCCGAGAATGTTTCCCTTAGTTAATCAGGGACTCTCCATAGTAGAGAATGTTTCCCTTAGTCAATCAGGGACTCTCCATAGCTGAGAATGTCTCCCTTAGTCTACGTTATCAGTTCAGCTCAGCTCTGTATAGTTTTAGTTTTCAGTTAAAATCAGTTAAGCCGGATTCAGACTCAATTATCAACAGATAGTCAGTATAGTGTATGATATCAGTTACAGCTTCAGTTCTCAATAAATGTACATCACATGACCCTTCTGCATCATTTTGATTATACTTTGATAAATGTTTTCAAATGAAGCGTAATGGAAATATATATATATATATATATATATATATATATATATATATATATATATATATATATATATATATATATATATATCAGATAGGGATGTTGTGTTCTAGTTCAGTTACATGTCGATGTATCTAATTTACTCCCTTCTTGTATACTTGCATGTTTAGATTACTTACATTTCCTGCATACTCAGTACATTCCAAGTACTGACCGCATACTTTATGTGCTATATCATTTCATGATATAGATTCAAGTTTCCAGTCTCAGCCTCGTGGTTAGATATGCTCCGTTCCTATCTCAGTTGCTTGTGGTGAGTCCTCATCTCTCAAGGGCGTGATCTATGTTTTCTATTTCATTTATGTTTCAGCTTTTTTTAGACTTTAGGAGTTAGCTAGGGGCTTGTCCTAGCAACTCATTAGTTTAATAGAGACTTTCAGACTTGTATAGACAGATTCATCTTGTATCAGAGTTTCATGAGATTCATTATTTTGGTTTTTAATTAGACTCTTTCAGTTAGTGTCCGCTAGTTTATGTTATGTTAGTTGTTTCTATTATTAAGTGATATGTTATGATTATGCCATGGGTCGACTTGGAGCCTCTCGGGGTTCCTTTTCCCGTATCTCCATTTAGGCCTATGATTAGGTTGTGACATATTCGTTAGCCTAAAATACATAACTACAAACTCATAATGACCATACCAAGTCTTGAAGGTTGTCTTTGGGATATCACACTCCTAAACCCTGAGCTAATGGTATCCAGACCTTAGGTCTATCTTTGAAAAGCACTTAGCACCTTGAAGTTGGCCAAACAAACCATCAATCGTGGGGAAGGGATACCTGTTCTTGATTTTGACCTTGTTCAATTGCCGATAATCAATGCACATCTGAAGGGAACCACCTTTTTTCGGATAAAGAGAACTGGTGCACCCCATGGGGATTTGCTTGGTCTGATGAAACCCTTGTTTAAAAGGTCTTTCAGCTGCTCCTTCAACTCCTTGAGCTCAGCTGGGGCCATTCTGTAAGGAGGAATAGATATAGGCAGCATATAGGGAAGAAGGTCAATACCAAAATCGATCTCCCGCTTGGGAGGGATTCCCGGTAAATCATCTGGAAACACTTCTGGGTACTCACACACTACAGGGACTGACTAGATAGTCGGGGTTTTGAAAGTAGCATCATTAACCCTAACTAGGTGGTATACACAACCCTTAGAAATCATCTTCCTGGCCTTAAGGTAGGAAATGAAACGACCTATAGGAACAGCTAAACTACCCTTCCACTCTAAGACTGGTTCACCCAAAAATCTGAACTCTACTGCACGGGTTCTACATTTGACTGAGGCATAACATGCATGAAACCAATCTATGCCGAAGATAACATCAAAATCGGTCATGGCTAACTCCATTAGATTTTTTGAGGTGACCTTCTAAAGGACTTTGACAGGGCAATTTCTATATACCCATCTAGCTATAACTGAATCACCGACTGGAGTAGAGCCTGAGAAGGGAAAATCTTGGGACTGACTCTGAAACTACTAGCAACATAGGGCGTCACAAAAGATAAAGTAGCCTCTGGATATAACACTGCATATACATTAAGGTGGAATAATTGTAACATACTAGTAACCACATCTGGGGAAGTGTCCTGCTCCTAGCAGAATGCAAGGGCATAAAACCTGTTCTGGCGCTGGCCGCCACTTGCACTGGTGGATGTGCCCTACTAGGCTAGGCGTGCTGGTGTTGCTACTGCTGTTCATCTGGTAGCTTGAGCACGGCCTCTACCATCACCCTGTCTATCCAAGTGACACTCCCAGCGCATGTGGCCGGATCTACCACACCCAAAACAGATATCTGAACCCACCAAGCACTCTCCTGTATGACTCTTGCCACACTTCCTGCAAGACAGAAAGGTGCGCTCCATCTGCATGCCCCTCTGGTCCTTCGAATCTGAGGCCCTGCTCCTCTAATCACCATGCAATCTAGATGGGGCACTAACCGATGATGGCGCTGGAACTAATGACCTATGATGATACTGCTAGCGATGCCCGCCTCCCGATCTTTATTGAGTGAACCTATAACTATCTGTCCTGACCCTCTTGGCCTCTCTCTCTGTCTCTCTCTCAGATGCACCGCCTCCATCTGCTGGGCATGCAAAAATATCCGAGGTAAATCAATATCCTGATGAAGCTTGGCGATCCTACAATCCTTATCCAGGTAGTCCGCCACTCCTTGTATGAACCTGCGCACTCGAGCTCTTTGATCAGCCACTAGCTCTGGTGCATACTTGGACAAACGAGTGAACTCCAAAGCATACTCCTGGACTGTCATGTTACCCTACTTCAGGTTCACAAACTCGGCTGCTTTAATCTCCCTCATCTCACGAGGGAAGAATCGATCCAAAAATGCGACATGAAACTCCTCCCAACCAATAGGGCCTACTCCAACTGCCCTGCTATCCTTCCATTGCTTAAACCAAATGTGCGCAACCCCTTTCAACTCATACAAGGCTAGATCGGAGCACTCCTCTCTGGTCACCCCCATGATCTGGGTGATCTTCAGAATCTCATTAATAAACTCATATGGATCCTCATCCACCTTTGACCTAAGAAACTTCGGAGGGTTCATTCTCAGAAAATCTCTGACTCTTGCTGCCGCCGCATTCCCGTTCTAAGGGACATGTGCTACTGCCTACTGATTGACCTAGGCGGTCAAGACCTTAGCTAGCATCTATATGGTTGCCCTGAACTCAGCATGGGCAACCTACTCGAGTACATGCTCCCCATGGGCTGGTGGGGCCTGTTGGTGCCCATCTCCATTTCCGCTCTCGTGACCATTTCTATTTCCCTTCCTTCTTCGTTAACTCGGTGAGGTGATTCTGCAAATGCGTATAGCACGAGTTAGAAGGATAGAGAGACATTTCATCACATTATATAGATCATGAAAGAAAGGAATATTTCCTAAACGTCTTGTAGACTCTTTGTCATAAGTGTGGCGCGCTTCACACCCATAAAAAAGACTCTACTTAAAGCGGCTTTCAAACACCCTAGGACACTTCAAAACCTAATGCTCTGAACCAAGTTTGTCACAACTCGAACGTAGACCCAGATCGAGATATGGGACAAGAAACCCCGATAGGCTCCCAGTTGACCCATGGCATGAACATAACATCTAAACTCAACATCATAAAGAGGAATGGTCAACATAATTAACATAGTGGAAGTCTGCATATATATATGTATTAAGCTAAAACTGAATCAACAAGGACAAGCTAATTTCTACATAACGTCTGAAAAGCCTCTAACATAACTAATGAGTGGATGGGACCACACCCCAACTAGCTTGACCAAGTCTGTAACTGAAAGGAACATAATAAACTATAAATTATCAAGCGTCCTCGAAGGATGAGGACTTACCAATACCAGCTGGACATGTCAGCGAGGGAGGCAGGAGCTAAGGATGCTGCTAGGACTAATCCCTCAGACCTGTATCATAAAATGATACAACATAGAGTATGTGGTCAGTACTTGGAATATATTGAGCATGCAAGATAAGTAAAAACGGACAGTTAAAATACATAAGAGTTCATGAGAGTAGGACAATATGATTATAACATAAATATCATAATGTGAACATAAAGGCTCAAGGTTTTCAAAACATTCATAAATCAGTCATAATCATAATCATGGGAGAAAAGCTTTATTAAACATGACTTGAGCCAAAGTAACATATACATAACAATGCATAAATCATGAGAAACAATGGGAAGACTTGTCATAACCGACACCATCATAATGGAGCTTACATGATGCCCCAACTATCTCACTCAAGTGGGCAGAGTCATCCCAGGCTTGCCAGGCAAGGGATGTGTAGTATGTGATATCATGAAGAGGGGATCCATTAACATTAATATTTAGATATATAAACCTACGGTGGCACGTAGTTTTGAGACACTGGCGTAGTCCTTTGAATGTCGGGCTACTAGGTGCTAGACACTGCTCTCAAAAATATGCACATGGATCATATCTTAATCATAAATCATTCATAGAGTACATAGCCCAACATAACATACTTGATCACACATGATTGGCCATGAATAAGGGCCTATAAGTTTGCCAAGAGTTATAAATCCATAAATCATGAAATCCATGCATACTTGTAAAACATTGATATACTTGCTATTCATAAATTCATGATGAGCCTTTGAGAGAATTCATATCATAAATCATAAATCATAATGGGCTAAAGAATTCAAGATCATATTGAAATCATAACTTGACTTTTCATGAAATATACCTATTTGGGCATAATTAAATGGAAATTCAAATCTATAAATTTATAATTGAAATAGTTATAAAATCTTCCCATAAATCATAAAACAAGGTTTGACACATGTTGGGAATCGACCCATAGATAGATCATAGAGAAATTCACTAAGATTGGGATAAACCCAATAGATCATGAAACTTGAATTTAGAATTAAAATTCATAGAATTGAGAGAAATTTAGGGCATGAGAGTGAAAGGAACTTCTATTCATAGTCTCACATATCTAGGTAAATCGAATTCATACTCCTACTTGAAAGCCCAAATGAAATTGAAGAGAATTTGATGAAATCTCTCAAACTTGATCTTCAAGGCAGGCTCTAGGTTGCACGCATGGAGCGGGGGTACTTAGAATTAACTTACCCCATTAAAACACACTATACAGAGCTTAAAACAACGTAGTTTAGGACCCTAGGGTTTAGAAATGATGAAAATACCCTTAATGAAATTTCCGGAAAAACTGCATTGCCAGCGGCAACGGGCATCACAACAGACCATTACTGGCTACCACGTTCCGTTACAACCCTCCTTGGTTCACCCGTTTACTAGACCTAGACCTGTTACCACAATAGATTCCACGAGTCGTACCCAGTTCCAATGACTCGTGGCAACCATCCGCTATCACAACTGTCCCTTTTTCCGAAAATCTTCCAACGAGACCATACCATAACTCGTGGCTCGAACAAACAAGTCATGTACTTCCTCCCTGATCAAGACCACCTCACAATGACTCCCATCCAACGACTCATTACAACAACCAATGGGTCATTCTGAGACCCGTTACTCCTTAGTCTAATTCTACAGCTTCTCACCATGGGCACTTCCAATGGGTCGTTAGACCCACCAACGACCCGTACAAGGAGTCGTCCTGAGAAAAATTTAAAATTTTTCCGTCACACTCCATTTTCAAATCCTGAGTCTAGTCCTAGGCACTTTTGGAGTATTACAATTTCACCAAATGTGAGAATTCTATGTCCTTCTACAGCATGGGGGTCCTGTACTCTTTGGCCAAGGAGTCTACCACTCCATTCACGAACCTGCTCAGACGAGCCCTCTGGTCGCCTACCATCTTGGGTACATACTTGGACAATCGGATAAATTCCAACTCATACTCCTAGACAGTTATGCTATTTTGCCTCAAGTTGATGAACTCCGCCGCCTTTCCTCCCATCAACTCTCTAGGGAAAAACCTATCTAAGAAGGCAATCATATACTCATCCTAACTTACGGGGACTACTCCAACTCCCCGACTGTCTTTCCACTGACGGAACCATATATGAGTGACCCCCTTTAGCTGGTAGGAGGCTAAGTCTGCACTCTCTCTTCTCGTCACCCCTATTATCTGGGTGATCTTCTGGATCTCCTCTAAGAACTCATGCGGGTCTTCGTTCACCTTTGAGCACAAAAAATTTAGGTGGGTTCATCTTGAGGAAGTCTCTTACTTTAGCTGCCGCTACGTGCCCATTTTGGAACATGAGCCACCTCCTGCTAATTAATTTGAGTGGTCATGGCCTACACCAACATGTGAAGGGCACTGCCCTAACCTCGGCATGAGTAACATGTTCATTCATAGGGTTAACGGGGGCTGGTAGAGCTTGTTGGTGTCCATTACTCTTTCTCCTTCTGTTTGCTCATCTGGGATGCATTATCTGCGAGCGCATAAAGCACGAGTTAGGATAGGAACTATTAAAGTCCCAAACTCTATGCACAATGAGAATCATGAAGAAAAGGAAACTTTTCTAAAAAAAATGTCTCGTAGCCTCTTCGCCATAAATGTGGCGCACTTCACACCCATGAAAAAGACACTACTTAACGCAGCTTTTAGATACCCTTGGACACTCTAAACCTTTGATCTGATATCAAATTTGTCATGACTCGAATTTTACACCCTAGCTATAACATGGGACAAAGAACCCGTAGAGGCTCCAAGCCGACCCATGGCATAATCATAGCATGAGACTAACAAAATAACAACTAATAGAAACATAACTAAGCAGAAGCTAACTGAAGGAGTCTAATCAAAACCATAAGAACATGTCTATTAAAACTCCGAATCGTAAGCTAAATTTGTCTATACATGAATGAAAGCCTCTACTAAACTGATGAGCTGCTGGGACAAGTCCCGAGCTAACTCCTAAAGTCTGAAACTGAAATAAATCTGAAATAGGAAAATCATAACTCTTGTCCTCGGTAGATGAGGACTCACCACAGTCAGCTGAGATGGGAATAGATCGTGCCTAACTGCGAGGCTGAATTTGAAAACTTGGATCTATATCATAAAATGATATAGCACATAAGGTATGTGGTCAGTACTACAAGACTCAGATTAGATATCAACAGATATACCAAATATCTCAGGAGGAGAAACTCAACTTAAATAAACACATAGAACCGACCTAGCCCCTGTAAGACTAGCAAGTACAAGCAAGCACACAAATAGAACGTACCTGGCTCTCATAAGCCCGACAAGTCCAATAAGTAAACCACAACTCACAGCACCTAGCTGAAACAGCTCACCTGTCATCACTTGTAGACCTCTCAACGGCATCAAGTAACACCAGCCAACATCTAGTATCCACTGCTATTAGATAACACATAACATAAGCAATAGTCATAATATAATGCTAAGCAAATAAAATCACTAGTCAATCAATATCATCAAACAAGCACTGTCGGACTCGGCTGTGCATAATTAGCAGAGCTCCATCCATTCAGGAGAGCGAATCGCGATCCTAGGATGACTCAGAATAGAGATATATGGCGCTCTAGAGGCATGTACCTCCCTGTAGGTATTGCATGTCCCAGAACGGTCCTATGGGAGGAAAACTCAACTCCAACATAGGCCAATTGTTCTACCCATTGGACTAAACCTGACGGTCAGACCTACACTCAGCGTTGGGCACCCACGAATCCCAAGGGCCTCAACACACACAAAGAAAATCACATAATCACAATATTCACTATCAAAAACAATAACAATACATGTTTGAACATCCCATAACCGATTCTCAAACCTCCACTAACCGACTATCACAACATAGTACTATTCTTGCACGTCTAGCCATCCACCGACGAGCCACTAACCGAACTAAGGATAACCATCCCAACCAGTCTATCTCCAAACTTTAAAAATATCCCACAAACTACTCTACTCACCATTAACAATAAGAGACATATAAAAGCCAACCCAAGTGTCACCCCGGCCGTTAATGTGCCATCGACACAGTCGCCGACACAAAAGTAGCAAAGATCTCCGCAACAAATGACCTTAACCACTCTAAAAGTTCATTCATTTGTAAATATCATCACCTAATCTTATTCACCGAAATAACCCATAACTTGCTACAAGAACCACACATTTCACACATGACCTATCAGTACGAGCCTAATGATTTGCCATGATTATGATTCTCCGCACTCAAGCCGGAGCCCTCAACAAAACTATCACCTCATATACACACTTAATACCACATAACCAGTATTACAAAGATTCAACAACAACACAACACAAGGCTTCACAAGACAACCAACACGTGCAACAACACTGATGACAATGGCTACAGAAGTTATGCTGACAAAGGGAGGGACAAGCCTAACATACCTTATCTTCAAGCCTAGAAGAACTCGATCCTTAAACACCATGAACCTAATGCCTAAAGGCATTCCAAGATTCTTCCAAGAACACAGCCACCAAACTCAACAAAGAATCAACACAAGACGACACTTGTTCGGCTAACTTTCGATGAAATCAGCGGTAGAAAATTTAAGATAACAACCTACTAACATCAAAAACCTATTAATCAACCAAAACATAATAAGAATCAAAAAAGAAAGGAATCTTACCAATTACTCACCACGAACAGCCATCAAAAATAAGCTACATAAGCCCAACAAGAAGACAACACAACCATGGCTTGACGATGAGATTTCTATGGATATAATTATACAAACCTCAGTCCGAAGCTCTAACGATACTCTCAAGTTAATAACCAGAATAAAAAAGATAGAAATGAATGGGAAAGAATGCTTACCTAGCTGGTACACCCAAAACAGCCACCACAACACCCAAGAAAGACACCAAAATGCAAGCTGCACAAAGCTCCTGACTTCTCGACATCAAGAACCATGTTGAACCATGGATTCTAGCCCCAAAACCATCAAAAACATGTAAGGGAAGCTTGGGAGAGAGTTTTGGATGAGATGCCTTCTGGAATTCTGGATAATAATCCAAGACACCAACTAAGGACTTAAATTGTCCTCCACCGCCTCGACCCACTTATGACGTGTCTACTTGTGCAGTCTAGCAAAAATGCGAATATCTCTTTACACCAAAGTCATATTGGCAAACAATTTAATGGACTAGAAACTATACACATAGAAATTTAATTTGATAGGTTGTAGGACCCCTAACTCCTTATAGATTGGGAGAAAAGCCTCGAGACATTTGACCTAAATTTTAGAGAATCTCAAGAAGGAAATTTGCAATAACTTTTGCCGAATTTCGTTCTACCACTAGATCGATGTCCAACCTTAAATACAATAGTGACTCAAATAACTCATAATACTTCCTGCTTATCCTATTAAGTACTCTTAGTCCTACTTCGATATTACAGATTTATCGCTCAAATTATCTGGGGTGGTATATCTTTCCCCCTTTTGAAACATTTGTCATCGAATGTTAGACAACATGTACGATTTCAACCCAAACACTATCATAGCATGATATAGCATTACCAGACACGTCTACCAAAATCAAATCCAACCAACAAAACTTTGCACCATGCCAAGGCGCGACACGACTATAACCATAATCTAAAAAAGAATCTTACCTGCCGCCATGTCTAGCCACTGGTCGGCTATCATCCATCATATTACAAGTATTCCCTGAAAAAGTCAATAAACGTGGTTCTAGACCTGACTCCTACCACATCTGATATCACACATGATTTCAATCCAGAAAGAAGGGTAACAATCCTAAATGTCCTGTAGCCTCTTGTTTATAAGTACACTACGCAATGCATACATAAACAAGACTCTACTAGACATGAATCACAGACTCCCTAGGATATGAACTGCTCTGATACCAAGTCTGTCACACCCAAAACCTGAATAGGCATGTCTGACACCCTGTGTCGTACCTGATCGAGCACGCCCTGCCATAAATCTAACTACAACAAGCCAGAACTGACGAGGTTTGGCATCACAATACTATAAAATCAGAGTAAATGATAGACTAAAATTGTAGCTAGCTAATAGACCAACCAAAAACATACACAATAGGCCATCAAGGCCACAAAATGGAAGACAATTATACAATATGGCCCACCTGGCCTACAACAATACTACAACCACAACAGATATCTACGAGCCTCTATAAATATAACAATAGTCAACTGTCTAGAACAAGGCTCCAAACTACCAATAATATGAACATCTAGAGAACTCTGAAAGATCTTGGATTTTACCGACTCAGCTGGAACTCCACTCAACAACTAAGAACTCGGTCTACTAGCCTACCATCACCTGCAAGAATGAGTGCAGTTCCCTAACCAGGGCATCAGTACAATAATGTACTAAGTATGAACAGCATAAATAACTACAAGACTCAGATTAGATATCAACAGATATACTGAATATCTCAGGAGGAGAAACTCAACTTAAATAAACACATAGAACCAACCTAGCCCTCATAAGCCTAGCAAGTATAAGAAAGCACATAAACAGAACCTACCTTGCTCCCATAAGCTCAGAAAGTCCAACAAGTAAACCACAATATACAGCACCTAGCTGACACAGCTCACCTGTCATCACTTCTAGACCTCTCAACGGCCTCAGCTAACACCAGCCAACATCTAGCATCCACTACTATCAAATAACACATAACACAAGCAATAATCATAATATAATGCTAAGCAATTCAAAAGTAAACACCAGTCAATCAACATCATCAAACAATCATTGTCGTACCCTCTCTTGGTTGCGCACAGTTAGCAAAGCACTAACCGTCTATCACAACATAGTACTATTCTCGCACATCTATCCATCCATCGACGAGCCACTAACCGAGGTAAGGATCACCATCATAACTATTCTATCTCCAAACTTAACAAATATCCCACAAACCACTCTACTTACCATTAACAATAAGAAACATTGCCAAGCCAACCCAAGTGTCACCTAGCCATCAATGTGCCATTGACATGACCGACACGGTTGCCGATAAAAAAATAACAAAGATCTTCGCAAAAAATAACCTTAACCACTCTAAAAGTTCATTCATTTGTAAATATCATCACCTAATCTTATTCATAAAAATAACCTATAACTTTCTACAAGAACCACACGCCTCACACACGGTATCTCGACATGATCCGAATGATTTGCCATGACTATGCTTCTTCGCACCCAAGCCCGAGCCACAATACAAACTATCACCTCATATACACACTTAATACCACATAACCAGTAGTACAAAGATTCAACAACTACACAACACAAGGCTTCCCAAAACAGCCAACACGTGCAACAACACCAACGACAACTGCTACGAAAATTATGCCGACAAAGGGAGGGACAAGCCTAACATACCTTATCTTCAAGCCTAGCCGAACTCGATCCTTAAACACCATGGACCTAATGCCTAAAGGCATTCCAAGATTCTGCCAAGAACACAGCCAACAAACTCAACAAAGAATTAACACAAGACGACACTTGTTCGGCTAACTTTCGATGAAATCAGCGGTAGAAAATTTAAGATAACAACCTACTAACATCAATAACCTGTTAATCAACCAAAACATACTAAGAATCAATAAAAAAGGAAGCTTACCAATTACTCACCATGAACAGCCACCAAAAGTGCAGCTACAAGAATACAACGCAACCATGGCTTGAATGACGAGATTTCTATGGATATAATTATAGAAAATTCAACCCGAAGCTCTAATGATACTCCCAAGTTAATAAACAAAATAAAAAAGATAGAAATAAATGGTAAAGAATGCTTACCTAGCTGGTACACGCGAAACAACCACCACAACACCCAACAAAGGCACCAAAATGCAAGTTGCACAAAGCTCCCGACTTCCTGACATCAAGAACCATGTTGAACCATGTATTCTAGCCCCAAAACCATCAAGAACATGTAAGGGATGCTTGGGAGAGAGTTTTGGATGAGATGCCTTCTGGAAATTTGGATAATAATCCAAGCCACCGACTAAGGACTTCAATAGTCCTCCACCGCCTTAACCCGGTTGTGACGTGCCTACTTGTGCAGTCTAGCAAAAATGTGAATATCTCTTTAATCCAAAGTCAGATTGGCAAACAATTTAATGTGTTAAAAACTAGACTCATAGAACTTTAATTTTATAGGTTTTATGACCCCTAACTCCTTACAGATTGGGAGAAAAAGCCTCGAGATATTTGACAAAAATTTTAGAGAATCTCAAGAAGGAAATTTGCTATAACTTTTGCCGAATTTTGTTCTACAACTTGATCGACATTCAACCTTAAATACGATCATAGAGTGACTTAAATAACTCATAACACTTCCTTCTTAGTCCATTAATTACTCTTATTCTTATCTCGAAAGTATATATTTATCATTCAAATTATTCGGGGTGTTACAAATTCCTTCCCCTATTCATTTCTTCACACCCTAGAATCAAAGGGTGGCCCTTGATGGTAAATTCTTACCTAAGAATCATATAATTGTGAAAACTAAAGCTAATTAAGGGAGAAGGAATGGGTATTGGTTCCTAGGCCTAGAAGTGAGTAATGATCACTTCCTAGGGGACTGTGAATGCATGTATACAATTATGGGGTAGTTTGAGACCCGCAATTTGGTAATCTTGAGACCATTAGCTCTAGAAACTGTTTAGGAAGGATTTAAGGAGTGGAAACTTCATGATTTATGTAGGAATAATTGATATGGGGATGGAATGTGACAAATTACTTACTGGGTAATAATTGAGGTCATTATGATAAATGATTTGGGGTGGGGTTAAATTCTCAAAACCCTTATTTGAAGAGTAATGTTGTTGTAGATTTCGAGCCTTCCCAGGCTTTGAGAAAAGGCAAGGCTCCGGTAGAGTAGTTGATTTCTCTTACCCTACAATCGAGGTAGGTTATGATTTATAAAGAGTTAGATTTTACTTAATGATGTGTATATGTGTGAAGTGATAGCGTGCTTAGTTGGTCTTCGGACACAAATTGCTGTTGATGTCATGATGTGTTAGATATGATTGTAAAATAAACTTTAGATGATAGTTATTGATGAAGATTGTTGTGAAATTTGGATACCTTGAGACGTATATGTGTTCTTTCAAATTTTCACATAAATGATTGAACATTGGTAAATATAACCAAGATGAGAAGAGGAACTTAATGCCTTTGGAAAGTCATACCAAATGACCGAGAGATATATGTATATAATATGAGAATGAAAGTGGGTAACATGCTTTATCCTGAGATGAGTGGCTCGTGCCCAAGGGAGCATCCGGGCGAGCCAGTATTATTGAGTGGCTCGAGCCTGAAGGAAGTATCTAAACGAGCAGATAAGTAGGAGCAGGTACCACACCAGTATAATATATGAATTTCTAGAGTCCCCTGTAGGTCATGACTGGAAGGGAAAAAATAAGATCCTCTGGCATGTGTGTACAGCAATATGTATGAGTGAGTGTGTGGTGATGTGATGGAGGCATGTGCTCGATACATTACCAAAGTGAAGTCAGCAAAGGTGAACCAATCGAAGAGGATCCATGTGTTTATATTCTGTGGAATAATGTGTTTAATTGATTGTTGAGAATTCATGTGTCCATATTTGATGAATAAGTTGATGAATTGATTGTTGAGGATTCATGTCTCCATATTTGATGAATAAGCTGATGAATTGATTGTTGAGGATTCATGTGTCCATATTTGATGAATAAGTCGATGAATTGATTGTTGAGGATTCATGTGTATATTTCATGTGATAGAATGATGAATCATTCGTTGAGATTGTCATGTATGTATTATTTCTGAGTTGATGAACTAAATGGGAAAAATTGCTAAGTGTGGAACCAAGGTTGAAAGCTTGGTGGAGCTATTGCCTAAGCAGTACCGCTGTAGCGGTACTCTTGTCGTTGCGGTGAGACCACCATCACAGCGACATCCCTGCTAATCTAGTGAGTTGGCTAACTTAGACCTTACACTAAACAATGTTAGAAATAAGATTGTGAAATGAGTAATTACTTTCGTGAATATATGTTTCTATTTTACTGTATATTCATTATTATCTAAAGTCGGTCAATGATGCCTACCAGTATATTATGTCATACTGGTGCTACTCCTGCACTACTTTTTTGAGTACAGTTGGTGACCCATAAAGCTCTTCATGACTGCATCTGTAAAGCAGTAGCAAGATACTAGAGGGTGAGAGGATCCTGTCATGCTGTCGTGATTCCACCAAAGAAGATGTCTTTTGTTCAGGCATGGACTTGTTTATTTTCTTAATTTGTTCCTCTTAGACTATATTAGGTAGATGTCCTCAAATATAATGACTTTTAATTTCTGGGGATGTAATAGATAGATTTTGCGATTATTTTCTTTTAATTATTCAAGGTATCCACTATTGTCTTTAGAATGCTTATTTCTTCGTATGGCTAATGCAAATAAATAGTTATTTGGGACATGTTGGTTCGTCCACCATGGAAGATTTGTGTAGGTGCCAATCACGGTCCTGCCACTTGGGTAAAACAGGACTGATTTAATCAATTGGGCTCTTGTAGCATTAGACAAAAAATTTTGGTCCAAGACTTGATCCTATATAGTATTTTGTGTATAGGGGTTTACATTGGACAATGGAGATTCTTTTTGTACTCAAGAGAACCCCTAAGTATTTGAAAGGCATCTCTCCTTTTTTGAACCCCAAAACATATAGCATTTCATCTTGGACATCCTTAGAGACATCATTACAATAAACTGAACTCTTAGCATTGTTATCAATAAGACCAGAAGCTTTTGAGAAACTTTGATATTTACTAAAGAGACGTTGAATTGAGAGGACATATCCTCTATAAAATAATAATAAATCATCTACAAAGGAAAGCTGCACTATATTCAATCTAGCACATTTAGGATGAAAGTTGAAATTGGGAATCTTCACTAGTTGGTTTAATAATTTGCTCAAGTATTCTGTAGTCAATACAGACAGAAATGGAGATAAGGGATCACTCTGTCTCAACCCTTTCTTAATATCAAAATGCTTGGTTGGACTCCCATTGACAGTGATAGAGTAAGATATTGTTTAGACACAGGTCATTATCCAGGCAATGAATATACTAGAAAAATTCAAACCTTGTTGTCTATGTTGAAGAAAGACCATTCAACTGTCATAGACATTTGCATGTCTATCTTAAGCATACATATCATGGAAATTCCTTTCCTCTCATACCTTTTAACTAGTTCATGTCTAAGAATAATGTTATCTGTGATAATCCTACCTGGAACAACCCTGCCTGACTGTAATCTGCTAGATAGTTCATTACACCCTGTATTCCTTTAGTGAGCACTTTAGAAATTAGCTTGTAAAGGATAGTACAACATGATATTGATCTAAATTATTTGATTGAGGAAGGATTTTGTACCTTAGGAATTAAAGTAACAGTGGTGCAATTAATGGCCTTAAACATCCTAGAACTTTGGAAAAATTGAATTACTACATCTGTAATTTCATCTCCAGTGATGGACCATGTTTGTTTTAAGAAACATGCATTGAAGCCATCACAAGAGCCTTCCCCCTTGTATCAGCAGCTGGTAGTTGCGTAGCACATGTGTCAAGTAGAGTCTTATAAAAGTTTACTGCTTCATTATCCATAAGTTCCCCAGATGTGAGCACTTCCCCTGCACTGGATACCGGCCTAGTAATATTGTTCTGGGCTATTATGCTTTTGCTACTTGCATGAACATTTGCAGAGTTTTTGTCCTTAATTAGTTTCAACCGTTTTATCCTTGACTTCTATCTGAGGATGCTCTCTTCAACCACTATCCACTTCTCTAGATCCTTCTTTAGTTCTCTATCTCTTTAGTAAATAGCACTGTGTCCCGATAGCATATTCTCAATTGTTCCTAAATCTCCTATAATTGGTGTCTGGTATTTTGAATTTTAAGTTCCACTTTTAAAAACTCTTTTTCATTGAGCTTCTTCATCGCAGTTTTCATGGTTTTCAAGTTATTCCATATCTTATCCATGCCATAACCATGTACAGGTTCACCCCAAGCCCTTTGTACTATTGATAAATATTCATTATGTTTGCACAAGTAGTTCAGGAATTTTAAAGACCTGGGGGATCCTATAGCTACACATAAAATAACATGATCATGGAAATGGGGATCCTTAGCTTCAACTGTCAGATGTGGCCAAAGCTTTATCCAAGTGGAATTGACAAGTGCCCAGTCAATTCTACTATGGACATGAGAATTGGTTCAGGTAAAGAATCTTCCAACTGTCTTCATGATGGTGAGTGTCGTTTTATTCAACAGATCTTCAAAGTCCCTCACTTCAACAATTTGTACTGGACTTCCTCACTCTCTATCTTCTGGATTGAGAACAGCATTAAAATCACCCATTATGAGCCATGGACTTTGGATAGTAGAGTCCATCTTTTCTATAGCTTTCCACATATCCTTCCTATCTTCTATGGTACAACAACCCATAAACTGCTGTAAATGCTATATTAAAGTCAAGGCTAGAAGTCATTATTATGCAGTGTATAAATTGTGTATGAGTGCTGACCACATTTAAATCCACTTTGTAATGATCCCAAGCAATCCAAATTCTGCCTCTACTATTATGCTCCTAGTTATTATGCCATCTCCAGTTGGGTAATACCTTCTTCATGAATTCCGGTGCCTTGTGCTTTGTTACTCTATGTTCTATAATTGTTGTAACTACAATATCGTCTTTCTTCATGATTCTGTAGAGCTCCTTATGCTTGAAAAGATTATTAAAGCCTCATACATACGTTTCATGTCATAATGCTCATTGATTAGATACAGGAGGGTCAGGGGCCTTCCCTCCTCGCACTACCTTGTCCTGTTTCTTCTTCATGAGCAGCTTGAAAAACTTAACCTTTGGACTGGGAATTTGTTCCAGGGGTTGTTGTCCTTTCTTGCTCTGTCAGACCTGTTTAGGGTTCCTACTATTTATTTCTGCATTTTTCATCTTAGATCTATTTTGCTTAAGTTCCTACGCTTGACATACATGACCAACTTGGCAGCAGGTGGGGCAATATTGAGGCCACCATTCATATCTAATAGGTTGATCATAAAGTCTACCATAGTGGTGTATAACTCTCACAGTTTTGGGGGGTTAGGATTGGGGAGGGGGGGGGGAGGAGGTACTGTCACATCAATTTCAATTAGCACACAAACATAAGAAATTTTTTGCATCTTGGAAGTACATTCATCCGAGCAAATAGGAGTTCCAAGGCTACTGGCTATTCTGCTTAAGACTCCAACAGTCTGGTGGTAAACTGGGAAATAGCACCCAAAGAGGTATTGTTTTTAGGATTTCCTTACTCAAATTAAAAGTAGCACTCCATGCTTTCACAATTACTGGTTTCCTGTTTATCATATGGGGACTAGACATCATAACTTTGTCTTTATCAGGGGTATTTTGAAGTTGAATCACAAAATATCCATCACCATCATAAAATTGTGACGTATATTAGAATATAATGAAGCCAATAATATGTTACATAATATGTACATATCTGAAACCTAGTACCCTATGCTCTTCATTGTGTACGTAGTCCACTTTATGTCACCCTATTTCCCTATTAACCTTTAAATTTCTCCTAAATTTAATTTCTTGAGTAAGAGATATTTTGTGTGTTTATAACATTTGATCATAGAATTTTAAAGCTTGATTCATAGATTTATATTTTTATAAAAAAATTATTATTTTATTTTTTTGAAAAAGGACCATGCTCAATGTGAATAGCTAGTTACTATTATTGATAATCTTTTAGACCAGTTAATCTTCATAAAATTATGTGTATTTAAAAGGTGTAATAACATGTAATCAAAAATATTTATTTATAAAATGAATATGAAGATATGTGATTTATTTATATGGCATTTTAGGATATTCTGATATACCTTATTTATCAACTATAGTTTAATCATTTATTAAAATTGTATAAGAGTTGGAGAAATTTTTATACATACGCAATTTATGAAGTTTTCATATTTATATAAAAATATGATTTAAAAAAAATTAATTACATATCCAAATAAAAGTTTTACTTCAAATCAATCTAAATTTAGATAGTGATAACTATCATATAACCATATATTAATATTTTATAATTTATTTATTATTTAAGTAAATAAGACAAAGTATTGGTAGAACATGTAATTAAGAGCCTAATATTAATATTATATATAATTTTTTCAAGGGAAAAAATATAAATATATAGCTATAGAGAAATAATTACAAAAACTATTAATAGTATGTTTTCAAATATAGAAAAAAATTATTTATCTAGACTAGCAGATTTGATTTTAAAAAATATATATATAGCACAGTTATGAAAAATTATTACTCCTAATCTTAGATATCTATGCTAAGAAAAAAGAAAAAAATAATTGTTGTATTTATTTATTATTTTTTTACAGATGTATATCTAATCTACACCATAATTGATTGCTAACCAAATTTGACAATCTCTTTTCCTTCTCAACAAGAAAGTCAAAAATCATATTTTTTTTATAATGCGCGATTTTAATTTTTTCTGTGCGGTCGCATAAAGGCTTCTTTACTGTTGATACTTACTGTCATAACTGCGCTTTTTCAATTTATTCTACATGATCACACAGCTCATTTAAAATGAGTCAATTAATCTTTTTTTGTCCTCTTTTATAAATATTTAGTTATAACCAATATGTATATAATTCAGCTACCAATAAATTAATAAACCAAAAAATAAATAATTTATCAACATAAACCAACATTATATAAACCCAAAAAATATACCAACATATCAACATAAGAAAAAAAAATTAAAAGAACACATATAAAGGGGAAAAGGATCAAAAATACCCTTCTACTTTCATTTATTAGCTAATTTTGTCCCTGGTTATACTATAGGACAAATATAACCCTACCATTATCAAAGTATTTTATAATAGCCCTCCATGGATGAAAATCCCCAAATTACATTACATAAAATCTTACAAGATCTTTAGGGGTTTTAGCAGGGAAATCGAAAAGGAATGAATTTGTCTGAACCCAGTTGAAGTGGTTCTTGAAGTGCGATGGAAAGAAAAGAGAAAAAAGATGGGTCTGTGTTTGGGTAAGGGGATTAGAGTTAGGTGGGTGAGTTATATATTGGGTATTTTAATTTTATTTGAATGTTTCCATTCATGGAGGGGATTTTTACATATTTTGATAACGGTAGGGGTATGTTTGGTCATATAGTATAACTAGAGGCAAAAATAGCTAATAAATAAAAGTAGAGGGGTATTTTTGACCCTTTTTTCTATATAAAAATATTTAAAAATTATTTCTAAATATTTATAAATCCAACTGTAAATCAAATAAAGAAAATGGCTATTAACAACTCAAAAACCAAAATTTTAATCAGAATCTATACCAATATATAAACAACTTGTCAACTAATAAATCAATAAACAAAATACGGCTTCAGAAAAATAAAAATTATTTTTAAAAAATAATGTATTATTAATTTCTAACCATCTTGCAAATATTTGAACCATTAATAAGGAAAAATAATATTATATTATATAAAACCCTCCCAAAAAAGGTTAGTTGTTAATTGAAAAGATCATTTTATAAAAATATTTAATACCAATTTCTAAATTAATTATAAATTCAAACTATAATAAGTTATCCCATATGACAATAAACAACTCAAAAATAAAATTTTAATAAATAAGATATACCGATATGTAAACAAGTTATCAACCATTAAACCAATAAGGAAATACGAATTCATAAATATGTAATAACAAATAATTTTTGAGAAAAAAAATATTAAACTATTTTAGATTTTTAATTAAAATAGAAGTTAATAACTTAAAAATCAAAATTTTAACCATATTCTATACCAAGAGTTTTAATTATATTGAGATAAGTATTATGGAAGGAAACAAATTAGTTTACGAGAGAAAAGAATCACAAGGTTAATTTTTTTTAAAAAAAAAATGAATATGAAAATTTATTACTTCTAATTATAGAGATGTGGATATATAGTAGTTATCACTATTAAATTTTCATAATTATATGTGCTGCAAATAAGGATAATTAAGAATTACATGAATAATAACGATAACTACCATATACCCACATATTAATATTTTTATAATTTATTTGTTATTTAAATAAATAAAATAAAATATTGATAGAAAATATAATTAAAAGCCTAATATTAATATTTTATACAATTTTTTTAATTTAAATTTAAATTTTAAATCATGTATAAATAATCTTTAAAAATGGTATATATAGCACATTGATGAGTTTGTACTAAATTGTACTCAGAACCTTACTTCCCCTTATTAGATGGTGGTCAAAAGTAGGAGTGTCGATGACTCAATCTGATGACTTGATTGGTTATTGTTTTAAAAGTATATCATACTAACTTTTTAATGATTTTATTATGTATAATTAAATTTAAATTTTTTAAAATCGTCTTAATTATCTTGAGTTTTTTTTTTTCAATGTCTTTTATGAGTTGATAATTTTTTTAAAAACTCCATCTTAGAATTATATTATTATTCGAATATTTAATTTGTTACATAAAATAATAATAAATTTTAATATAATTCAAAAAAGTATATAATTTTCATGATTCTATGAGATTGATATGGTTATAAATTGTTCGTAATAATGAGAAATTGATATGAAGCTAAATAATGACATATTCATTAATATAACTTACGATTTCAAAAACTAGAGAATGAACATGAGAATTTATCTATAGAAAATACACACTAAATTATTTAAAATATATGCAAAAAATGATGCTCTACAAAATATGACGAATTTCATATAAATCAATCATTAAATTCAAAGTTAAACTTATAAACTTTGAATATTTTTTATCATATGTTCTTATATAATTATTAAAAAAAATTCAGTCATATCAGAAAACATTATACTAAGGCCCAATAGTAATGAATTAGTGTATTTCCCTAAGATTCAATGTTAATTTAGTTAATATTTTTTATTTTTATATTTAAACTATAAAATATAATTTATACATATAAATTTATTTGATCCAATTATAAGAATATATAAAACCTACAATTTTACGTTAAAAAAACTTAATAATCGATTTGATCATTCATCTTTTAAAAAAAAAAAAAAAATTGACACCTCTCGTGGAAAGACTAAAACTATAATGATCTAGAATAGAAGTTCAGAGGTTCTACCTTATATTTTAAGTCTCAATAAAGCTGTAATTATTCTTTTCAATCTATAATATTATTTTAAAAAATTTATAATATTAGCCGTTCTATTACAAAAGAAATAATAAAAATCCCAATAAATATAGTTATTCTCTCCGGCCTTATATTACTTGTGGTCTCTTATTGTTAAAAATTAGTTATTTTAAAATATAAAATTAAGAAAAAGTTAATTAGTATTTTTTGAATTCTAATATATGTTCAAAAAAGAAGAAAAAAGATTGAGATTAAAAAAAATTAATTAAATAGCTTTAGTTATAATTTCTACGAATAAATAAGAGCTGAAGAGAGTATCCATGTGTGTAGGTTTGGATGTCGAGCCAAGCTAGTTGAGTCGAAGCCGAATCTAATTTAATTGAGTATATATTAAATCTAATTAAGCCCCATCTAATTTTAAATAGTATCAAGTCTAAATTGAGCTTAATCAAGCTTCTCTACATTTTGATTAAGTCAGAGCCAACTCTTTCTTCTAAAATAAAAATACGATTTAAGAAAGTGTATGATCGTGAATGTTCCTAAAAGAAGCTACCATGTATGTGTGTGTGTGTGTGTGTATATATATATATATATATATATATATATATATTATTAAGTCAAGAACATGATTATCTTATTTGTAATCTAAGAATGAATATGTTAAGAATAATATTCATGTTTAATTAAAAATATGATTTAAAAAAAAATTTATAATTGTAATTAAGCAGGGTATGATAAAAAATATTTTTTACATTCTTAAGCCGAGTATAATATTCTATATTTTAAAACTTTATAATGTACTTACAAATTGTATCATGTCAATAATTTAAATTCCTAAATTAAAATTTTAATTTGCATCACTAACTCATATAGTATTCACGATTTGATAAAAATTGATCCAATTTGATTAAATAAGCCAATATTTTTTTGTATTTAAATCAATAATATTTTAATTTGATTTAATTTAAACTAATAATATTTTATAATTCTTGTAAACTTTTATATAATTAAAACTTATAAATCTCAATATCAATAACTAAAAAAAATTTAACCATCATAATAAAAGGATATCAAAAAAATTATAACTTTGCAAATGATGAAAAAAATTCTTTTTGTTATGAATACAATGAATTGTGGTTGTCCATTTCATATGAATCCATTGACTTGTGTGGATGTTTCATACAATGAACACTTCAACATACATGTATCATAGTAATGCATTATTTAATATTTGTAACCTTTAGGTGACTTCTCATCCTATAAATTGAGATGTTCTTCACATTTGAAGAACACACTTGAAAGAAAGAAGAAAACTATTCTCCCTTTTCTACATCTCTTGTCTAAGATAACTTGTTTTATATTATTCCATTTGCTATTAATTTACAACATGTTATCAGCACGAAGCTAAAATCAACTAGAAGATTTTAGGTATGATTTTCATTTTGTGTTGCGAACATTAGGCAAAAGGTACGGTTTTTAAATAATTTACTTTTCTTTGGATTTTGAAATGCAGAAACATACTTATGGTTACATTCTACTATATGTTACTCTAGAATTTTATATCTTGAGTTCTCAATACATAAGCATGAAGCAATATTAAAGATATTGATCTTTATAGTAACTAATGAAACGAAAGTCCGCAAATATTACGAAACTCTTTAGTTCAAGAGAATAATGGTTTTGAATTTTCACTTCAGTTTTGTAGAATTGATATAAATCAGTTATATTTATTCTTATAATTACAACCATGTCTGTCACTAAATTATGTGTTTGAATATATAAAGTATGAAAAAAATATACCTCATATTTGATATTGTTTGATTATTCATATTTTTCATAAGTAAATTATGGTAGTTCACAATTAATTGTATCTTGATCGTCATTCATATTAAGAGAGTGATGATGATCACAATTATTTATGGATATCAATATTTTATATATCTTCATTAAAGTTTTAAAGGTTATAATATAATATATGTGACTGTTTTAATGCAACTTACATAATTGTAAGAAATATATGGTCATTAGACTGATAATAAATACTTTCCTAAAGGCTTATTATGACTAAGCATATCCATTTAACTCTATATCTGTTAAATTAAGTGATAATACGTTCAATGTATGATTGATTATTATGATCACTAAAAGTAAATATTTATAAATGTTTGTTATGTTTATATTATTGATGAACTGTTCTACTACTTATAGAAAATTATTATTTATAAGTTTTCTAATGATGTGAAAAGTTGTAACTCATAACCGTACAAGGAAAGAATAAATTTCTGAAAGCTCTTATCAGGTAAGGATAAGTTATATTTCGATCTTTTTGATTTTTAAGATTTAAAAAATATTATGAAATTATTTTATGTCTAATTGTGGTTATGCAAAATTATCGTCCATTCCTTGGAGTGAATGAGACAACCGATGATAAATAATATATGAGGGTAAGATGGGGGATTCCCGTCCCAATGTACCATAAGGGTAAGACATCCGGTTTGAGTCCTGATGCACCATGATTGTAAGACGTTGGGTTCTAGTCCCAGCGTATTATGGCCTAACACGCCTTATATGGATAAGATGTTGGGGTCGTGTCCCAATTCACCATATTGATAATATAATGATGATTAAGGTAAAATAATGCCTTATTATGAAGTCCGTCCCACTAGATCTGCTCCATTCTATAAAGAAAATGTAGGAGCGGTAGATCAAAAGTCTGAAAGAAGATTAATAATTATCAAGGCCGTATGAATGAATGTGGGAGTGACAAGAGATGAAATAATAATCGTCGCTATAAATAAGAGAACATTATGGGTTCTCAGAAATAATCCTTCAAAAGGTGAAGGTGAGATCTGTCATCAATGTGGTATGAAGGGTATTAGGCATGTGACTGTCGTTTTTCCGAATAATTTGTCAAGCTTTATCAATCCTCCACCAAAAGAAATGAAAACAAAGTGAGGCCACATTTGTCCTCTGCATCTGGTCGAGGAAATCCTGGGGGTCCTCTTCCTGATCTGACCTTGTGAACTGCGGGGGACCTAGTGCCAAAAATTCTCGGACTCTCGAACTACCAGACCCACCGGATGACTCTACTGTTACAGGTGGCACTGACTCGCATTGAGTAGCCATCATTTGTGCCAACATAACTACTGCACTTCGAATTTCCTGATCGGATGGTGTAGGTACAGGAGCTGTCGGAAGCGGTGTCGTTCCGAATGGCTCCTGGTGAGGTGGGGACTGCTGAGAAGGCTGTGATGATGCCTCTGTATCACCCTCAGATCAGGCTGATTCTAAATGAAGCTGGGGCATCCTGCTGTGCCTTCTCCTGTTGTGGTATCCAGTCTTTTACCTGTGGCAGAGTGTCACTGGTCTGCCATTCTAATTTGTAAACGAAGAGTATAATAAGTTTTAGAAACTCAACTCTATACTGTACTGCTCTATGGCACGACTGAATATGAAGGAAGAGTAACGATCCTATTATGCCTTAAAGCCTCCTGCCTATAGTATGTTGTGGACAACACATCCATAGCACGACTTGTAGACTCCCTGGGACACGACCTGCTCTGACACCAAGTTTGTCACGCCCCGCCTTGGGAGGCATGATTGTCACCTGGTGCCCTACTAGGACCTGGACTGCTATGTAGCTGAGCCTGAGCACTTCTGGTGCCAGGCTGGCTATAACTCCAATTTATGAAAACAACAGGCTATATAACGGCTGTAAATACAGCCCCCGTCCGACTAGGCCTATAGCCACCTGTACAACAACAACAGTTAACTAGAATCGCATCAATATAAGGGAACCTATGCGACCGGCACATCTAACCACAGGGAAATATACAGTCTGCAAGCCTCTAAGAATACTGATAAGATGGTCGGGACAGGGCCCCGACCTACCCGTACTGTATAACAAAAGAAAATAGAGTAGACCTTCAACTATCGAGCTCCGTATGACAGGACTGATGACTCTGTGTGCTGGCTGGAATCACGAGGTATCGGCTCCTCGTCTATGAGTACCTGCAGGCAAGTAATGCAGCGCCCCAAGCGGGCATCAGTATCACTGATACCGAGTATGTAAAGCAAACTGAACATAACTGAATATAAGCAATAATACTGGTAGTTCTGAATAGTAGAAAGTAGTTGAAACTGTCTGGGCTGGCGGGATCTGAAATAAGTTGATCTGTACTGAAGGTAAGGTAGAAGCATACCTGTCGACGTGGCGTCCTGCTATCTATCAGCTAATAAATAACATGTATATACATATATAACATACAAGGACCTATACCATCCCCCATAAGCCGGAAGGTGCCAACCAACACACAATCTATATACCCCTACCCGGGTCAAAACCATCTAAAAGTAAATCACTCCACTAGCCTACTAACTACGAGCACCTCTACCGGCCCCCTTGGGTCTGCATCTCGGGCTATGGCCTCTGACTATAACTGTTTCTGAGTTCGGAGGACTCCTGTAACTGTAAACTGTAATCTATATCTGTATCTATATCTATAATCTGCCCCCTGAGCGCAAGCGCTTGACAGGGTAAGCTATAATGCTACGCTGATCAGCCTGTTATGGGGAATACTGCATCCCATCTTCGTCCTACTACGTACGGCATGTCACTCCTTGGAGTGACGAATCCTCACCCTCTGGCGGGCGAGTCGACACAGCTATTAACTCAGGGGCAGCGAGGACGCTCTCAGGGTGCCCTCATAGCACAAACAGGTCTCAACAAACAATAATCACATATAGCAAGCATATTCGATTTGAAAATACTATTCATGTTTTAATATTCTATTCTGAATCTCTTTTCTGCATTTAACTGATTCTGTTACTGAGCTAACTGTATATGAAATAATATCTGGCTGTCTGATACTGGCTTACTGATTTTTATTCTGAATATAGCATAATAACATAAAACATACTTGCTAGATTCATACTGGACTCAATACTCGACTTCTGGATTCTTTATTTTAGAATTCACTCTATTTGCTATACTAGGATTACTAACTTGCCGAAGAAACTGGCTTTACATACCTCAGTTTCTGATTTTCCGGCTAACTGGCGTAATTCGGCAAATACTTCGCTATTTCTTCCAACTGCATTCATATTTATAACAATTAGGAATAAATTCAACAGTATTCTGGAAGAAAATACTACTTTGAATATATATATATATATAGCCCAAACTTTGACTTATCAAAACACGGACAATAACTCGCTATTTCTCGGAAGCCCAGAAGGGAGAAATACTCACTTTAGGGCTAGGAGTATATTGACACTAATTTGGAGCAATTCCACTTACCTTAGCTAGGTAGCACGACGGTTCGCCGGCCGAATTTCACGAAACTAAACCCGTAGGAATGCTCCTTGCAGCTTAATACCTCACTACCTAAGATTATTTTGAGTTTGGACTGCGTATAATGGCGTAATCGGATAGAAATTTTTAAAGAAACCTTCGTTCCCTCTGTTCTTAGCTGTTTTCTCTGTGTATTCTCTGGAAATTATGAAATTAAAATGATTAAAACCGAAGGAGAGGGGTTTATATACTTGGGCCTGGATAGGGCCTCTGCGACACGCCGCCATCGCGGAGGGGTTCTGCCCCGGCTTCTCCCGCGGTGGTTCGATGCAATGTTCATCCGGTCTTCCCCCGGGCCTTTTTCTAGCATGTATGACATTCTAAAACTCTTAACCAACATGCGAATAGGCCATCTACATGTCGAGAATTTACGGGGTGTAACAACTTCGCTCTACCAATACCATTTTCAACTACCTTATCAAAATGAGCCCAAACCCCAGATCTTGGTTGCATTTCCTTTTCTTTGTATCCCCAGTTTGAGTATCAAGTGAGTTGTCAGTTGAACCAACACCACTTACTCTACTTTCTTCATCCACTTATACAAAATTAAAAAGAATAATCATAAATAATTAACCAACAAATCAACAACCAACAGATGATATATCAAAGACTTGTTCTTTAGTGCTTTACTTCTTTAACTTGATACTTATATATATTCCACTTTGAACTTTAAACTCAAATTCTACCTAAACCATGAAGTTCCTTATTATCCAATCAATCTGTAGCTATTTGGCATGAATTGTGTTTAATTTATGAAATAGGTGAACTTTTTATTTGTTTGTATCTATGTTTTAGTAAAAAATAAAATTATAATAGGTTGGTTTGTATTACAATAATATACTTTGGATGGTTTTGCTCCAGGACAAGAAGACAACAAGTATATTCAAGAATCAAGATAATGACAACATAAATGTACACATTTTCTAATAAGCTCATATTGTCTAAGCTAATAAGGAATTCACTCTATTTAATCAAACAATATCAACGATCAAATTAAGCTTATAATTTTTAGATCTTAGAGATGACAGGGAAAGACTCACAGTCTCACAGAGGCACAGCCGCAAGTCCACAGAGCTGACTGTTGACTGCTGAGAATCTCAGCCTGAGATTGAGATGATATTTGAGAGAATGAGAGGCGAGAGGCGACTGGAGAGAGCACAGAGGGAGGATTAGAGGAGGCAAGTCAGGCAGTCAGCACTCAGCAGACGGCGAGTCGAGCAGCGGAGGCCGGAGAGTTTTGAGGTCTGAGAAAGTGAGAAGAAAGAGTGAGAGACCGATGTCGATGGGGAATGGGGATGGGCAACGGGCAACGGCGGGCGGCGGCGGTACTTAGACTCTAGAGAGACAGAGAGTGAGATGAGAGACTTCAGACTAGAGAGTAATTGAGTACTAGAGTAGGGTTCCTTAAATTATTTAACTTAAATATTTATTATAGAAATAAAATAAAATAAATAATATATATATATAATATAATATGCTTTTCATTTTTTCAGTTAAACTGAAAATACGGTGCATCATAATTGAAAAAAAATGAAAACCAAAATACCGTATATAAAAAAATCAAAATCGAACTGAAAAATCGAAAAAAACAAAACCGAAAAACTGAATTAATTCAGTTCCGTTCGGTTTTTCGGTTTTCGATTTTTTTTCCCACCCCTAGTTATGCTGATGTAGGTTATTTGTCTGATCCACATAAAGTTCAATCTCAAACAGGTTATCTATTTACCTGTGGAGATACAACTACATCATGGCAATCAAAAAAAAATGTGGCTACTACATCTTCAAATCATGCTGAAATAATAGGCATTCATGAAGTCAGCCGAGAGTGTGTATGGTTGAGATCAATGACTCAACATATTCTGCAATTATGTGGTCCTTCTTTAAAAATGAAGATTCCAACAATATTATATGAAGATAATACTGTATACATAGCTCAATTGAAAGGAGGATACATCAAAGGGGACCGAACAAAGCACATTTCACCGAAATTCTTTTTCACACATGATCTTCAACAAAATGGTGCGATAGATGTTCAACAGATCTGTTCGAGTGATAATCTTGCAGATTTATTCACTAAAGCATCGCCAACATCAACATTTGAGAAGTTGAGATATAGAATTGGAATGCGCGTCCCCGAGATATCAAGTAAAGTTTTCATCATGGGGAGTAAAATACACGTTGTACTTTTTTATTCTTAACTAAGATTTTATCCCAATTGGATTTTTTCTAGTAAGATTTTTAATGAGGCAGCACTCAAGGCGTATTAAATATGTGTGTACTTTTTTTCTTTCACTAGAGATTTTTTTTCTCATGAAATTTTTTCATAGTAAGATTTTAACGAGGCATATTATCTGTGGACATTCAGGGGGGAGTGTTATGAATACAAAGAATTGTGAATGTCCATTTAATATGAATCTATTGAATTGTGTGGATGTTTCATACAATGAACTCTTTAACATACATGTATCATATTAATGCATTATTTAATATTTGTAACCTTTTGGTGACTTCTTATCCTATAAATTGAGATGTTTTTCAACTTTGAAGAACACACTTGAAATAAAAAAGAAAACTATTCTCCCTTTTCTACATCTCTTATCTAAGATATGTTATTTTGTATTATTCCATTTGCTATTAATTTACAACACTTTTCTAATTGTAGGAAGAGAAAATGAACAACATTAAATTTCTTAAAAGTTGAAAACTAAACCACACCAATAACAACTAAATATGTATTACATTTAGTTTGACGTAAAAAATAAACATACCAAGTATACCCACAAGTGAACAAGTAGTTTGACTTGAGTTTAATAATTGAAAATAGATTAAATTAATTTTATTTTGATTATAATCAAAAATCAAATCATGAACACCCCTATTCATAGTAGGTTTAAGTTACATTGTGATTAAAATTTTATTTACATCGAATAAATATTGATTATGTCAGTATTAAATTAACATAGTATTTAAGTTAAATTTCTAATGTACTTAGTAATTGAGCTAATGAATGAAAATCATTTCTTAAATTGAATCAACCAACTCGAGCTTGACATAGATTTGTTCGAACCATATTGAGCCAAAATTTAACTAAATCAAGTCAAGCTGAGCCAAGGTTTTTCCAAAATAAGCCAAGTTGAGCCGAATAAAATATGTACAAGCCTAGCCAAGCCGGCTCTCTGCCCAGGCCTACATGTGTGTTTAATTTACTTTGTTGCTTGTTATTTATTTGACTTTTTTTATGGGGGAGGGGGTTAGAGGGCTGTGCAAATTAACGGTTAAACTAATAACCCGAATCAATAATTGAATTATTAAATTTAGAGGTATACATAATCCAGGTTAATTTGAATTTTTTAAATACTAAACCAATACAATTGTATCACGTTTTTAAATCTATAAATAAAATCAATAAAATAAAATTCAGATTTTATAACCTCGAGTTGTTTTTGGGGTTTTTCAAATTTTTTGAGTTTTTTCATATTTTTTTCCAATAAAGTCTTCATACAAAACATAGAACTTATACTTGAAATATTTCTTTAATTATAGTAACCTAAAACTAGTTAAGGTGTTTCATAATTAAGAAATAACACAAAATATGAGATAAATGATGACATTATACTAAAATATTTAATAAAAACGATAATAAAATTGTATAAAATAAATATTGCTAATTAATAAGTCATAACAAAAATAATCATACTTTAAAAGTACTAAGTCATCCAAATAAAGTATGATGAATATAAATTGTTCATGTATTTTAATATATAAAAAAATATTATAATAAAATAAAAGCATAAATAAATATATTCAATTCTCCTATATTTTCTAACAAATCATGTAGGATCAAAACAACATGAAAAACGAGGAAAAGAAAGAAAGAAGATATGAGACAAGGAAGGAAGATGCATCCGCAAGAAATTCATCAAAGATTATACAAGGGAAAGAAAAACAAAGTTATGAAATTTCTCATCAAGGCCTATGAATTTCTCACCAAGCTTCAATGATAAATTTGATATAACAAATTCTTACCAAAATTTTATGAGAATTGTCATGTCAAATTCTCACCAAGATTGCATGATAAATTATCATGTCAAATTTTCATCAAGACCTCATGATAAATTGACATTGTATTGCAAATTCTCATCAAAGCTTTGGTAGGAATTTTTCTATAAATAGGCACATATTTGTTAAAGGAAAGACATTCAATCATCATATATCCAATTTGCATATTATTTTCTCTCTAAGTTTTCTAAGGAAGAAGAGAAAGAGTTAATCTTGTTTTCTTTTTATAGTCTTTTTCTTGTAGTAGAAATATTTTTAATTCTGTAGAATTTATTTTTCTTACTCTATAATGGAGTAATTTCTTTCAGTTGGGATAGTTGATGAAACTTGATATATTTATAATACTATCTCAGTTCAAAATATTCTTGGCTTGAAAATTTTCATTTCTATTTCAAACTATGCGGGAACGATAGTTCTAATTAATCATTATTATCACATTTATATATTTTATCTCTAGGTAATTTATATTAATTTTGTAATTCTCATTAATCAAAATTAATATATTATGACTAATAAGTAAAACAGTAGAGTGAAAGTAATTTTTACTTATCCATTTTTCCAATTTATTGATCTTATTTCTTTTAATCCTAATTCTCACGGAGGGACTAACTTAAACAAGTTTATTGATCCAGATAATCTTTATCTTATTTCTTTTGGTCCTAATTCTCGCGGAGGGACTGATTCAAATAAGTTTATTAATTTAAGAGGTCTTTATCTTATTTCTTTCAGTTCTAATTCCCACAGAGGAATTGACTCAAATAAGTTTATTGATTTAAAGACTAATCACAAAAGATCTTTACACCTTTTAGCACAATTCAAGCAAGAAAGTATTTTGATTTAATTTTCACTAGTCTTAAATCCATTAATTGAAATAACCTTATAGAGTGTTAATTAATAATTTATCTCTTAGTGAGAACAATATAATTATTTTACCAATAAGCAATTATTCTTTATAAAAATACTTGTGGAGACTGAGATTTTTTTATAATAAGTTATCAAGTGAATTCAATAATTCCCAACTTTGTTTAAATATAAATTTTTTAGAAGTGACTTGTGTTAATTTAAGTAACTTATAATTCTAGACTCATTTTTCATCAATTTGATTCTCTCAAATAGTATTTAAAAATTACAAATGTGTAGCATAGATTTTCCAATCTCTATGAGACGATATCATAAACTATACTAGAATTTGACAAAGTATGAGCAGGAAATCCTATATATATTGGCCTCGTCCGGGGATTGACATAGATCTATTCAAATTAAATATTTTATTGCTAATTTAAGAATTAATTTTTATAATTATTATTTTTTCCTTTGAAATACTACTTTTATAACTATTACTATTACTGATAAGTACTAACAATTATATATTAGTATTATAATTTTTATTTATCTTTGTTAGCACTATTTTATAATATTTTATTATAAATATCTCCCTAGTAATTTTCATATCATTATTATTATTATATTAATTACTTATTTTAATATATAGATATAATAATATTATATTATATTAATTCATTTCATTGAAGTCAACCTATTTTTTTTATCATTTCTCTTTTGGTATATTTTATTATTATATTATTATTTGCTAAATCTTCTGTCTACAATATCTCACTTTTATTTTTATCACCAATTACTCTTTATCATATTGTTGTCATTTTCTTATTATCACTATATATTAATAGTATTATATATATTATTTACATCTATTGTTAATTACTACCTATTGTTTTAATTAGTTGTTTCATTTTATTAGAGTTAGTCTAATTGCTAATATTTTTATTTTTTAAGTCAAAAAAATATTAAAATCGTCATACTACTTTTTTACTATTTGTATTATCTTTGTGTTTTTTTCTTCAATTATATTATTTTTTAATTTATTTTACTTACACAATTTTAGATAGTTTATGATCCGCTCCTCTAAAAGAAAGTTGGTCAATTACGATCTTGAGATTGAAAGATCTTTACAATTTCACAAGAAAGAATAAACATCGTTTCAAGGAATAACTTATGACAAAATGGAGCACCAATTAGGAGATAACATCAATCCCCTCGGAGATCCCACCACTAGTCCATATAAAAGATTAATTTGAGGAAGTGTGGCACTAAGACCAAGAAACAGAATCCTAAGGGATTATGATAGACCAGACCACTTCAATTGTGAATCTAGGGTCAGAAAATCCTTAGTAGCAACCAACAACTTTGAAATCAGGACAAGCCGAATTCAAACAATTCAACAAACTTGTATCTTCACTGGAGATTCAAGTAAAGATCCACACAGTCATTTAATTAATTTTTTAGAACTTGTTGAAATTGCTAAGTATAATGGAATACCTCCTTAAGACATAAAGTTAAGACTATTACCTTTTTCTTTGAAAGGAGATGCTAAGACTTGATTGCGAAGTTTGCCTCAAGGGTGTATTATTACATGGGATTAAATGACTTAGAAATTTTTGAACAAATATTCTTCTCCTGCTAAAACAATAAAATTAAGACAAGATATATCTAATTTCTTTCAGACTGATATTAAGTCAGTTTATCAAGCTTGGAAAAGATTAAAAGCAATGCTAAGGAAATGTACGCATCATGACATTCTCGAACATATGCAATTGTATATTTTCTATCATGGTCTAAAATCTTCTTCTAGAAATGTGATAGATGCAGCTGCAAGAAGTTCCATAATGGGAAAGACAATTGAAGAAGCATTGCACTTGTTGAATGAAATTTCTAAAAATGCTATCCAATGGCCCTCTGACTGTGTAGTCATCAAGAAAGCTGCTACTGTAAATCAAGCAGATGCTTTAAATACACTAACATAATAAATTATTTTTTGGCATAACAATTTAAATCTTTTCAGGTAAATACACAACAACCAAGTCAGTTTGAGGCTTGTGACATGTGTGGAGGAAATCATTTGAACCATGAATGCCAAGAGACCAATCAAAATGATGAACAGGTCAATACCATCGAATACAAGTCATATCCCTTTGGAAGTCCAATGGCACAAAAATATCCAGGATTTCAGTGGAGCAATCAAAATGGTGCTGAAAACTATCAAAGCTTTCAAACCAACAGGTACAAAATCCACCTAGTTACTCGAATCAAAATCATAGGCAACCAAATTTTTGACTTTATCAGCAAATGCCTCAACAAGCTCATCCAAGTATTGATGATCTTTTATACAAGTATATCAAGGCCACTGATGAAAATATGAAAAATTAAAATTCAGCTTTCAAAAATTTAAAAATTCAATTAAGTCAATTAAAAACTCTTGTGTCAGAAAAGATTCATGATCCCTTACCAAGTAATACAGAGAAAAATCTAAAAGATCACCTTAAGTCCATCGCCTTACGGTCAGGTAAGGTACTTAATGAATCCTATGCAGATAGACAAGAAAAATATACGTCAGAATGACAAGTGGACAAGGGTAAGAATGTTGAAACACCAAATGAACTGTTGGGATGAGGAAGTACCACAACTAAAGTTTGATATGATAATAAATAATGAAAATACGTTGGACACAATATTTTACGTGGAAAACCCTCAAATAAATAGAGGAAAAAAACCACGGGGTAGAAAGATTCACTGTATAAATATGGGAGTACACTACTCTCAATTACAAGGAGAAAACACTTGTAAAAGGAATAACTCACTAAAGAGGACACTCAAGACTACAATATTTGTCTTGGTGTATAACTCTCTTTATGTTCTTATTTTTTTGGATTGTAATTTTTGTGGGGATTTGCGGATCTGTGTATATAAAATAATGAAATCAAAAGGTTCTATTTATAAAAGAACTAAACCGTGTAGAAGGGTGGAGAAGCAGAGATCAATTTGGATAAGGTTTGTCCTCTTTTTCTTTTTTAATTTGGACAAGGTTTGTCCTCTTTTTCTTTTTCAATTTGGATACGGTTTGTCCTCTTTTCCTTTTCCTTGTCTGACTAACTTTGTTGACATGAACCACCAGAAAAAATAGAAGTTAAGAAAAAGGAAGAAGAAGGTTTTAAAAAAATAACTCCTCTCCCTTTGAAAATTTCTTTTCCACAAAAAATTGAAAAGAGAAAAGCTTGATAGTCAATATACAAAGTTTTTAGATATTTTAAAATAGATCCACATTAATATTTCTTTCACTGATCCTTTATCTTAAATGCCTTCATATGCCAAAATTTTAAAAGAAATTTTTTCAAGCAAACGAATATTAGAAGAAGTTTTTGTGGTGATGCTTACAAATAAATGCAATGTTATACCTCAAAATAAGCTACCACAAAAACTCGGTGATTCAGGTAGTTTTACAATTCCATGCACTTTGGGTGGCGTATATTTTGAAAAGGCACTTTGTGATTCTGGAGCTTCAATAAATTTGATGCCATTTTCTTTCTTTAGAAAATTTAATTTTGGTGAAATAAGAGACATAAGTGTTTCTCCTCAATTTACGGATCAAAGTACTAAGATACCTAAGAGAATAATTAAAAATGTGCTTGTAAGAGTAGATAAGTTTGTTTTTCCTATGATTTCATAGTACTTGAAATGAAGGAATGTCTTGATGAACTGTTTGGGTAGACCATTTCTTTCTACAGGTAGAGTAATCATAGATGTTCATCAAGGACAACTAATTTTGAGAGTTGATGAAGAAAGTGTCATTTTTTATATGTAAAAGATACTACGGTTTTCAAAAAATGAGACATCATCTTCATGTTTTTCCATTGACATAATTAGTGATCTTGCATATGAATTTAAAAATGATCAATTAACTTCAGACTCAATGGAAAGATGCTTGGCCACATCAGGCATCACACAGGATGATGATCCCATCACAAAAAAGGAAGTTAAATTACTGGAGAAAGATTTTGAGGATGACGAGATGACAACCAGAAAAAGTTCAATAAAAAATTAAACTTAAAATTATCCTGTCTCATTTAAAATATGTTTATCTTGAGCATGAATTATTTTCAGTAATTATTTCATCTTCTCTAACTACATAACAATAAGATAGTTTGATTGTAGTATTATGACTAGATAAAGGAGCTTTGGTGTGGACAATAACAGATATCAAAGTGATTAATTCAGCTATTTACATGCACAGAATCCTCATGGAGGATAGCTACAAACCAATAATCCAGCCTCAAAGGAGATTAAATCCTCAATGCAAAAAGTAGTGAAAAATGAGATAATAAAACTTCTAGCGCCAGGTATCATTTACCCCATTTGTGACAATCTATGGGTAAGTCCTGTTCAGATAGTACTGAAAAAATGAGGTATGACAGTTGTAAAAAATGAAAATAATGAACTCATACCTACAAGAACACTTACAAGATAAAGACTCTTTATTGATTACAGGCGTCTCAATGATGCCACCAGAAAAGATCATTTTCCTTTGCTTTTTATTGATCAAATGTTAGAAAGAGTTGCAGGATATGATTTTTACTATTTTCTCGATGGATACTTAGGTTATAACAAGTTACCTACTGCACCTGAATATCAGGATAAGAAAGATTTCACATGTCCTCATCGAACATATGCATATAGGAGAATTCCATTTGGTCTATGCAACTCCCCTACTACATTTCAACATTGCTTGTCAGCAATTTTTTCTGAGATGACTCAAAATTTCTTGAAATTTTTATGGATAATTTCACACTCTTTGGCATGACATTTGAAGATTGTCTTCACCACCTGGACTTAGTTCTTAAAAGATGTGAAGAGACAACTTGATTCTTAATTAGGAAAAATGTCACTTTATAATAATAGAGGAAATTATTTTAGGACATAAAATCACTGCTAGAGGATTAGAAGTTGATAAGATAAAAATTGATCTCATAGAAGGATTACCCCCTCCCACAACTATTAGGGGCATTAGGAGTTTTCTCGGTCATGCAGGTTCTTACAGAAGATTCATAAAAGACTTTTCAAGAATTTCAAAACCCCTAATTAACCTCTTGATGAAAGATGTTAAGTTTGATTTTTCAGGTGATTGTTTGAAGACATTTGAAATCCTTAAGGAGAAATGATCAACTGCACCTATAGTTGTATACCCTGATTGGAACAAACCTTTTGAGGTCATATGTGATGCTAGTGACATTGTTGTGGGAGCTGTTTTAGGCCAAACGAAGGATAAAACTTTTTGCCCCATTTACTACACTAGTAGGACATTAAATGAGGCTCAATTGAATTATGCCACAACTGAAAAAGAATTATTAGCAGTGGTATTTGCATTTCATAAGTTTCATTTATTTGATAGGGACCAATGTTACTGTGTTTACTAATCATGCCACTTTAAAATACTCTTAACAAAGAAAGATGCCCGACCTAGATTGTTAAGATGGAGTTTACTTCTTCAAGAATTTGATCTTGAGATAAAGGATAAAAAAGGAACAGAAAATTAGGTAGCTAACCATTTGTCAAGATTAGAAAATCCCCCTTTTGAGTCTCGTGATATAAAAGAAGAGTTTCCCGATGAATGTATTTTTTCTGTTAATTCAATTGTGACTCAACCACCTTGGTTTGCAGACATTGGAAATTACTTGGTTGGAAAATGGATACCTAAGGATCTCTCTTATCAACAAAGGAAAAAGCTTATTTTTTATGCTAAATATTATTTGTGGGATGAACCTTACTTGTCTAAATTTTGTGCAGATAATATCATTAGAAGATGTGTTCCTGAGGAAGAAATGAATCAAATATTGTATCATTGTCATGGTGGAGCAATTGGAAGACATTATGCAGTCAATCGAACTACTTTTAAAGTTTTGAAAGTAGGATTTTTCTAGCCAACACTTTTTAAAGATGCACGTACATACGTCGCACAATGTGACAAGTATCAAAGAACAGGTAATATCACCAAGAGAGATGAGATTCCATTGCAAACAAAATAGATTATGTTTCAATATGTTGAAGCCATTCCCAAAAAGAAAAATGATGCTCAAACTATGTGTAATTTTCTCAGAAAAAATATTTTTACCAGATTCAGCACGCCTGAGTCATCATTAGTGATCAGAGGACTCACTTCACGAATAAAAAATTTTCTGTGTTGCTATCAAAATATGGTGTAACTCATAAAACAGGAACACCATATCATGCTCAAACCCAAGGGCAAGTTGAGGTTTTCAACTGCGAATTAAAAAGAATACTTGAAAAAACAGTTGGAGTTTCAAGAAAAGACTGGGCTTTAAAATTAGATGATGCATTGTGGGAAAATCGAATGGTGTTCAAGACATTAATTGGTACTACCCCGTATATATTAGTCTTTGAAAAAGCTTGTCATCTTCCCGTTGAATTAGAACACAAAGCTTTTTAGGTATTAAAAGCATTAAACTTTAAAGTGAACTCTACTGGTAAAAATAGATTTTTTTCAGGTTAATGAGTTGGAAGAACTGAGACTCGAAGCTTATGAAAATGGGAGAATTTTCAAAGAAAAAATCAAAAAATGGCAAGACAAATTAATCTGATAAAAAAATTTAAAAATTGGAGATCAAGTACTTCTTTACAACAACAGACTCAGGCTATTTTCAGGAAAACTGAAATCCAGGTTGACAGGTCCTTATAATGTTTCTAATGTTACTCCATATGGATGGTTGAAATTCAGCAAACTAATGGAGGAGACAAGTTTAAGGTAAATGATCACAGGTTGAAGTTGTATTTTGGAGAAACTTTTGAGCAACAACCATCAGTTACTCTGATAAACTGATGAAGTCTACAGTCAATAAGTCGAGTTGATGGCATTAAACTCGGAACTATGGTTTCTTTCTTACCCATAGCCATTGAGGGTGAAGCAATGGAGCCTTATAAGCCCAATAAACATGGAGAAAATTTGTTTGATTTATTAGCACAGGTAATTTTCTAGTTTAATATAAAACTAGACATATTTTTATGTAGAAGGTGAATGACTGTAGTTTCTTTCAACCTTTCTACTGCAGTTGTATATTTGAAAGCCAAAAAGATTTTTTATAATATTATATTATATATAATTATGTCTCTTGTAGAATATTAATTATCAAAATAAAATTCTCATCATCCCATGTCAAATATATAGTTTCTATGTTTACCACATAATTTTTTTGTTTGTGAATTTATTTTTATGAAGGAAAGAACTAATATCTTCAACATTTGACAGGACATCTCGAAATTGAGAAGCAATATGATCAAAAGCGAGTAGAATTTTCGATCTTTATGCTAGAACTAGCCCCGAATATATTTCGAGGCAAAATCCTAGATAAACACTGATTTTAAAAAAATTAGGCTTTCTTTGTTTACCTTAGCCTTTCTAAATATTGCACCAAAAAGATAAATCCCTAGCACCTATTTTGAAGCCAAAAAAAATTATTATTATTTTATTTCGACACTTACCTATGCCCAAATTTAAATATGCAAATCCATTCTTATGATTTGAAAGTCCTTTTTCAAAAAATGAGTTTGGAGCTCATCTCGAAAAAAGAAAAGAATTAATGAAAAAAAAAACTATGTCAAGCAATTGAAGGTACATTAGAAAAAAATAAAGAAAGAGGATATATATCAATAACAAATATGTGGAAAGTCTTATCTTACAAAGATTTTGCTCCAAAACTGGAAAAAGGTAAGTCAATACTAATATAATCTTTTTCCTACCAGCTTGAAGCCAACATTACAAGCTAACAAAGTCTTAAAAGATTTTAAAAATCAGTGTTTAGTCTATATTAGTGGATATAGATATATAGGGCAAGCTTATGGACAAAAATGAGAAGACTCAATGCATATGATCATAAAGTTATCAATTTCAGAGAAGTCCCAAAGAAGCTAGAAGGTGCAGCTTCTATTGAGTAAAAATAAAAGAAGAAACAAGGTAAAGATGTGATGGATGTAGAAAAATTATAAAGTTTGAAGGCTTGATAATTTTTATTTGATTAGATTTTTATTTTACAAGAGTAGCCATAATAATCATTTTAAAAGTAAAAAAAGTCTGTCTTTTCCTTGATGACGAGCAAAATTTCAAGTGTGGGAGAATTTGATGAATATAAAGTGTTCATGTATTTTAATATATAAAAAATAATACTTTTAAATAAAATCATGAATAAATATAATTCAATTCTGTTATATTTTCTAACAAATCATGCAGGAACAAAACAACATGAAAAATGAGAAAAAGAAAGAAAGAAGATATGAGCCAAGCAAGAAGATGCATCCGCAGGAAATTCATCAAAGATTACACAAGAAAAAGAAAAATAAAGTCATGAAATTTCTCATCAAGTCCTATAAATTTCTCCAATCTTCAATGATAAACTTTTTATAACAAATTCTCAATAAAATTTCATGAAAATTATCATGTAAAATTCTCACCAAGATTGCACTATAAATTATCATGTCAAATTTTCATCAAGACCTCATGATAAATTTATAGAATTATATGCCAAAGAGATAGAGAAGGATATTGTATTTCTACACAAAGTCATTACATTCAACCTCTACTTATACATACGGATTTATAGAGTTGTTGACATCAAATACAATTCATACTAGTTAAAGAAGTGTACTTCAACTACAATACATGAGTTCTACTTACACTATGCTATATTTGAGACTTAGTAGGACTAGAAGTGTATCTGGTAACAACAGCTAACAACTCATATGTCTTAACACTTCCTCTCAAGCTGGAGATTAGGTGAACTGCCTACTCCTAGCTTGCTTCTAAACCTAGCAAAGTCCTGCTTTGTCAATGCCTTGGTATGAATATCAGTTAGTTGATGCTTTGAATGCACAAACTATGTGACTAGTTGTCCTCTTGCCACTTTCTCTCTAACAAAATGATAATCCATTTTCACATGTTTAGTTCTAGCATGTAGGACAGGATTGATAGTCATGTACAATGCACTGATGTTATCACAAAATAATATTGGTGTTGTTTTCAGATAAACACCAATATCTCTTAGAATGTAGGTTATCCATATCAGTTTAGCTGCCGTTGCAGCTAAAGCCCTGTATTCTACTTCAGCACTTGACATTGATATTGTATGTTGCATCTTGGAGGCTCAAGAAATGCAGTTTGCTTTTAAGTACACTAAATATCTTGTAGTTGATCTTTTGGTTACTGCACATCCTCCCCAGTCTGCATCTGAGAGTCCATATAGTCTGAGAGGTGATCTTCAAAGCAGTCTTAGACCAAACTGAGATGTTCCCTTTACATATCTAAGGATCCTTTTTACAGCTTAAAAATGTTCACTATTTGGAGCTTGCATAAATTGGCTAACCTGGTTTACTGCATGTGCTATGTCAGGTCTGGTTAGAGCGAGATATTGAAGACTTCCCAAAATACTTCTAAATATGGACACCTCAACTGAATCTCCTATTCTCTGTTGTATTCCATGCTTCAGTGCTAGTGGTGTACTAATAGACTTTGCAAGTGCCATATCTGTCTTCTGCAGTAATTCAGTTTCATATTTCCCCTGACTTAGATGCATACCTCCCTTGAAGTATGTTACTTCAATTCCTAAAAAGAAATGTAGTGGTCCAAGATCCTTCATAGCAAATTCATCTGCAAGTCCTCTAATTATGTCTGTGATTAGTTCACTTGAACTTCCAGTGATTATGATATCATCCACATACAAAAGAAGCAAAACAGTTCCTCATCTACATTTTAGTGTGAATAAAGATGGATCTGATTTGCTACATTTGAAACCAAGATGCAATAAGTGGATATTAAACGTGTCAAACCAGGCTCTAGGTGCCTATTTAAGGCCATATAACGCCTTTTTGAGGGAACAGATATGGTTTGGATACTTGTGATTAACAAAATCAGGTGGTTGACTCATGTATACTTCTTCTTGAAGATGTCCATGTAGAAAGGCATTCTTCACATCTAGTTGTCTGATGGACCAGTACAAATTGACAGCAACTGACAGGATCACTCTTATAGTGGTAGCCTTGAATACTGGACTAAAAGTTTCCTCAAAATCAATGCCCTCAAGTTGTGAGTACCCTCTTGCAACTAACCTAGCTTTATACCTATCTATGGTCTCATCATACTTTAACTTAGTCTTGAACACCCATTTTGAACCAACCATATTCATATCATTAGTTCTAGGTACAAAAGTCCAAGTCTGATTTTTGTGCAAAGCATCAATTTCTTCTTTCATTACTGCATACCAATGTGGAGTAATAAGTGTTTGACTTACTGTTTTGGGTTCCATACTTAAATTCTCTATTGTCAAAGAGGTGGATGATATGCATCTTTTTTTTGACTTCTGCCTTGTCACCACATGATGTCCCTCTGCATCTCCTACTTCTGTTTTTATATTAACACCTAAATCAGACACCACACTATCATCATGGTTAGTTAGGGACCATTTTGATAGATCAACTTGAAGTTGTATGCCCTAAGGATCATGTACTGATATTCTATGCTCACTTGTTGGTTGGTTGCTTTCTAAGTCCTCTATAATTTGTACATCACTATTCATTTCACTATCCTGTTCTGAGATACTCAGGTCTTGTTCATGGTCAAACTTAGATAGCTGGTGATCATGACTTGTTGGTTCATCAATATTTGCAGGAGTGTCTGCAGATGTAGTAGTAACACCTTGAGCATCTTGACTTGCTGGAAGTACTTCCCCTAAAGTCATACTGCCATTCAGATCATCAATTGATTCTTATACCTCATTAGATGTTTCCTGCACATTTGAAAAGAATTCAAGGAAAGTAGCTAGATAAGGTGAGGACATTTCATTAGTAGAGTGATATGCCTGAGCATATGGGAGATTATACTCATAAAAAATGACATGTCTAGACACATATACTCTCCTGGTTTGTGGATGATAGCATATGTACCCTTTGTGCAGACTGTTATATTCAATGAACACACATGAATATTTTTTATGGGAAAACTTATTCTGTCCTTTTATATATGGGTAACATCTGCAGCCAAACACCTTCAGGCTATTATAATCTGGAGAGGCACCATGTAGTTTCACAAATGGAATTTCATTCTTTAGTACTGAGGATGACATTCTGTTTATTAAAAACACAGCAGTTAAGCAAGCTTCAACTCATAAAAATTGAGGTATTTTAGCATGGAATATTAGAGTTAATCCAGTCTCTACTATATGTCTATGTTTCCTTTCAGATATGCCATTTTTCTCAGGGGTGTGTGGACAAGAGATATGTCTAATGATTCCACAGCTTTCCAAGTGATTAATAAACTCAATTCCAATGAATTCAAGTTTAGTTTCCTTTTTCTTGAGGTGGAAAAAATCTTTTAGCCCGTAAATCTCGTACGCTTTCCATCTACTCTCGTAACTTTCCATTAGTTGTTCCACCTCCATCACACTGAAAGATTTTAATAATACTTGAAAACTGTTTTTCTACCATTTTTTGGAACTTAAGAAACACCTCAGTAAATTAAGATTTCCTTCTCAAGGGATACAACCAAGTGTACCTTATTTAATCATCTATAAAGATCACATAGTACTTCATGTGCTATGAGGACTCAACAGGTGCGAGTCCCTAGAGATCACAATGTATTTTATGTAGAGGAAACTTCTCAACTTTATTTCTTGATTCAAAAGGAAGTTTACAACTTTTCCTTAACTGACAGGTAGTATAGACAGTAGTCATTTTAAAAATAACATATGTTGAAAACATAAAAAGATCAGGACTGGAAACTAAAGATGTACTGGTAGTGCCTAGGATCACAAAGAATCTTCTTTCAGTTAGTAAACTTGCAAAAAACAATTCTGCTAAACTTGAATTTGATGAATTTGGTTTTCTTCTAAAGGACAAGAAGTCAGGGACACTACTGGCCAAGGGAACTAATACAGAAGGACTCTATTAATTGGAGGACAACAATATTTTTGCCTTAACAACAATAGAAGATTGGAAGAAGTCAGAGGGCATTTGACATCTTAGATTAGGACATCTTAGTTTGAAGTCTCTAAAGTTTTTGAGTAGCAATAAGTGTATTAATGTGATCCATCTACAACATTCAGGGCATGTGGTAGATTTTCCTCAGCCTAGTAGGAGTAATCCCACCTATATAAATACGTCAGAGCAGAATAATTGTTCCTTCCACAAATTTGACATGCTTCAGCCACATTCTTTGTTTTCTCATAATTAGAGAAAGATTGTATATTCTGCTTTGAGCTTGTGTTGGTCTGTCCTGCAAGCCTGAAACCTCTTCCTCTTGAGTTGAAGTTAGAATTTCCTTTTCTCTGGTTATAATTTCCTCTTCCTCTACCCCTCTGTGCAGTGAAGGCCATGTTATAATTCTTTGTTGGCTCTTCTTCCTCTTCTCCCCTCATGTTAAAACCTCTAAGAGCATTGACAAGCTGGTTCAAGGTAGGGTAAGGTGGCTTTTCTAGCATCATAGTTCTAAAAGTTCTGTACTTTGAACCTAATCCTCTAGCAAAGTTTATGACTTTGCTATCTTCATCAACTGGCTTGTGTATGGCAATAAGTCCATCACATATGCCTTTGAATTCCTTCAAATATTCATCCAGTTTCTTTGTTCCCAACTTAATATTTTATAGTTGTTGTTTAAGTTGGAACTCTTCATCCTTTCTTGCTTGTAAGTAAGCTTCCTCCAAGCACTCTCACATCTCTTTGGCTGTTGAGCAGCCCACATTGAGGTACATACTCTCTTCAGTCATAGTTCCTGAAATTCAGGTTCTTAACAAAATATCTTGCTCATCCCACTCATTGTCAGAGACTTTCCAATCTCCCTCAACTATCTTTCCAGCATCATCTTTTGATGGTGTTTTCTCCTTGTCGGGTTTGTCTTTTAGGATGAATTTAGTCACCTTTAGGACTTGCATCCTACATAAATTGTGTCCTCCAAATAAGGTAATTCATAGGCTTAAGTTTAATGGAACAAGCAACCATAAGATGGTGCAAAGAGGAGGCTGAAAGAGACAAAGGAGTTGAAGGAGAGGCCATTGTTTTCTGGACAGGAGTTTATGTGCAGCATGATCAGTATGTCGAGTGCTCTGATACCATGTAGAATTGTATGCCAAAGAGATAGAGAAGGATATTGTATTTCTACACAACGTCACTACATTCAACCTCTACTTATACATACGGATTTGTCGAGTTGTTGACATCAAATACAATTCATACTAGTTAAAGAAGTATACTTCAACTACAATATATGAGTCCTACTTACACTATGCTATATTTGAGACGTAGTAGGACTAGAAGTGTATCCGGTAACAACAGCTAACAGCTCCTATATCTTAACAAAATTGACATTGTATTGCAAATTCTCATCAAGGCTTCGGTAGGAATTTTTCTATAAATAGGAACATATTTGTTAAAAGAAACACATTCAGTCATCATATATCCAATTTGCATACTATTTCCTTTCTAAGTTTTCTAAGAAAGAAGAGAAAGAGTTAATCTTGATCTCCTTTTCTAGTCTTTTTATCGTAGTAGAAATATTTTCAATCCGTTAGAATTTATTTTTCTTACTCTATAATTGAGTAATTTCTTTCAGTTGGGATAGTTGATGAAGTTTGATATATTTATAATACTATCTCATTTCAAAACATTATTGGCCTGAAAATTTTTATTTCTATTTCAAACTGTGCTAGAATGATAATTCTAATTAATCATTATTATCACGTTTTTATAATTTATCTCTAGGTTATTTTATATTAATTTTGTAATTCTCACGGAGAAAAATTAATATATTATGACTAATGAGTAAAATAGTAGAGTGAAAGTAATTTTTACTTAACTATTATTCCAATTCATTGATCTTGTTTCTTTTAGTCCTAATTGTCATGGAGGGACTAACTCAAACAAGTTTATTGATTCAGATAATCTTTATCTTATTTCTTTTGGTCCTAATTCTTACGGAGGGATTGATTCATATAAGTTTGTTGATGTAAAGGATCTTTATCTTATTTCTTTTGGTTCTAATTCTCACGGAGAAATTGACTCAAATAAATTTATTGATTTAAAGGTTAATCGCAAGATGTCTTTACACCTTTTAGCACAATACAGGCAAAAAAATATTTTGGTTTATTTTCACTAGTCTAAAATCAATTAATTGACATAACCTTACGGAATGTTAATTAATAATATATCTCTTAGTGAGCAAAATATAATTGTTTTAGCAATAAGCAATTATTCTTTAGAAAAATACTTGTGGAAATTGAGATTTTATTATAATAATATTATCAAGTGAATTCAATAATTCCCAACTCCGTTTAAATATAAATTTTTCAGATGTAATTTATGTTAATTTAAGTAACTTATAATTCTAGACTCACGTTTCATCAATTTGATTCTCTCAAATAGTATTTAAAGATTACAAATCTGTAGCATAGATTTTTCAATCTCAGTAGGACGATATCATAAACTATACTAGAATTTGACAGAGTACTAGCAGGAAATCCTATACATATTGCCCTCGTCAAAGTACGACAATAAGTATTAACTACATAACTAAATATTAAAAAAAAATTATGTAGTTTTACTGTGTAAACTAACCTGCAAAATTAAATAATAGTTATCTAATATTATTCTCATTCCTAGTGTGGAGATCATTTCTTTTGTTAGCATTAGTATTTATTTGGTGTTGATTTGAGCTTTATTTGAGTTAATAACATGCATCTATGAGCTATAAACTTATTGAATACAAAGTTGAAATAATATGAGGTTAAAAGACAAAAACTATGAAAATATTTAAGAAGTATTTATAAATTATATAAAATATTTATAAAATTATAAAATATATAATATCGAGTTGGTTATGTTTGTGTTATACCCCGTAGGATTCCCGGCACCTAGATGGCCTATTCGTGCGTTGGTCAAGAATATTTGGAAGCCATACGTGCTAGAGAAAGGCCTGGGAAAAGACCGGACGAGTAACCTGTCGAACCATCGCGGAAGGAGCCGAGGCAGAGCCCCTCCGCAATGGCAGTGTGTCACGGAGGCGGAGCCTCCGCGTTGGCTCCGTGACACATTGGCCTTGTCCAGGTCCAAGTATATAAAGCCCCACTTCGGTTTTAAGTTAATTATTCTCATAATTTCCAGCGAAAACAGAGAGGAAAAATCAGAGGAAGGAAAGGAACGAAGAGGGTAATGTAATTTTTGTCCGATTACGCTGCCAAACGGAGTCCAAACCCAAATTAACCTCAGATACCGAGGTATTTAGCAGCAGAGAGCATTCCTACGGATTTAGTTTCGTGAAATACGGCCGACGAATCGTCGAGCTGCCGAGCTAAGATAAGTAGAATTGCTCCAAACTAGAGTCTATGTGTTCCTAGCTGTGAAGTGAATATTTCTCCCTTCTGGACTTCTGGAAGATAGCGAGTTTTTGACCGTCTTTCGATAAGCCTAAGTTTAGGCTATAATTATATCAAAAGTGACGTTGTTCTTTAGTATAAAGCTATATTTACTATTAATTGACATATTTATGAATGCAGTTGGGAGAAATAGTTGAAGTATTGGCCGAGCCTCGTCCGACAGACGGATAGTTCGAGGATAAGGTATGTAAAGCTAGTTCCTTCGACAAGTTAGTAGCTTTAGCCTTGTATAGTACAATAACTCCGTAGTAGAATTCCCGGAAGTTGAATGTTAAGTATTGTGCAAGTTCAGTAAACCTAGTTTGCGTTGTGATGTCATATTCAGTCTGAAACCTAGTAGAATTCCCAGAAGTTGAATGTTAAGTATTGTGCTATTTGTTTGTTGAGACTTGTTGTGGCATGTGGGCACCCTTTTAGCATCCCCACCGCCCCTTGGGTTATAGGTGTGTCGATACCAGATTCAGATACCGCCACCAGCTGGGCGATGCCGTCCGCCTAGAGGACGATGATGGCCGACCGCCATGATAATACGGTCCAGACCACCCTGCTTGCAGGGGTAGTTCAGTTTACTTAGCGCAAAGCCAGTCCACCCTGTTTACAGGGGCAGAACACTCTGTGTGCGCTTGTGGACGGGGGCAGTTTCAGATACAGATTTTTATAAAATTACCCTGTTGCGTGCTTGCACCCAGGGGCAGTTTTTATTACACACCCCGTGTACACTTGCGCCCAGAGGTAGGAGTCTTCGGACTCAGACACAGTTTATTGTCAGAGGCCAAGGCCTGAGCTACGTACCCAAGGGGACCAGTAGGAGGAGCTCACAGTTACCAGATGAGTGGAGTGACTTATTTGTGGTTGGTTTAGACCCGGGCAGGGGTAAATAGATTGTGTGTTGGTTGGCACCTTCCGGCTTATGGGGGTCGGTCAAGTATTCTGTGTATTATTATGTATACCTCTATGTGTTATTAAATACTGATAGACAGTGGGACGACACGACATCAGGTATGCTCAGTTTAGTTATAGTATAAATAAACTCTCCCCAGTTATTCTCAGCTAGATGGACTCAGCTACCTTCCTGCTTATATGTCATGTTACTGTTGCTATTCATTTCAGTTATGTATTTCAGTTGCTTTGCATACTCAGTACCAGTGGTACTGACGCCCAGTGGGGCGCTGCATTACTTGCCTGTAGGTACTCATAGACGAGGAGGCGATCCCTCGTGATTCCAGTCAGCTGTTGAGTATTCAGCTCCTGTCATCTGGAGACTGAATTCCAGAGGTGTATTTCGTTTTCTTTTGTTATATAGTACGGGTAGGTCGGGGCCCTGTCCCGATCATTTCTATTGTTATTCTTAGAGGCTTGCAGTCTGTATATATTTCCCTGTGGTCAGTCGAGCCGGTCGTGTGAGGCCGTGCAGCTTGTTATGGTTATTTGTTATTTCTGTTCCTGTTGGCCGTGTGTGGCCATAACCAGTCAGTAGTGGTGACCTTGCCAGTCACGTAATTATTTAGCATGTTATTGTTGAGTTACAGAGAACTAGACAGCATGGTGGCCTTGTCGGCCCGCATAGGTTCCCCTGTAGTAGTATGTTTTTGGTTAGCTGTTTTCCAGGTGCAGGTGGCTATAGGCCAATTGGCCGGAGGCTGTGTTTACGCCATTATATAGCCCTTTGTTTTCAGAAATTTGAGTTAGAGTCAGCCATGCACCAGATGTGCTTAGGCTCACCAGATGGCAGTCTAGGTCCTACTAGGGCACCAGGTGCCAGTCATACCCCCCAGAGCGGGGCGTGACAAACTTGGTATCAGAGCAGGTCGTGTCCTAGGGAATCTGCAAGCCGTGCTGAGTAGAGTCTTATCTATGGATGTGTTGTGCACCACAAACCATAGGCAGGAGGCTGCGAGGCATAATAGGACAGTTACCCTTCTTTCCATACTCAGTCGTGCCTAGCACAGTATAGTATAGGGTTGGTTCTTTTGAAACTTACCACCCTCTTTGTTTACAGATACTATGGCAGACCAGTGGCACCCAGCTACAGGCAGAAGATTGGATACAGTAGCGGGCGAAGGCACCAGTAGGATGCCTCATTTACAGCCAGATTTAGCCCGGTCTGAGAGCGATACGGAGGTGTCATCTCGACCCTCCCAGCAGTCTCCGCCACGCCAGACACCATTTAAGGCAGCAGCACCTCCCACAGCTCCTACATCCACTTCATCTGATCAGTAGCTACGTAGTGCGGTGGTGATGTTGACTCAGATGCTAGCTACACAGCGTCAGCCAGTACCACGTGCAGCTGCAGAATCTCTAAGTGGGCCAGGTAGTTCTAGGGTCAGAGAATTCTTGGCGTTGGGACCCCCTCAGTTTACAGGGTCGGATTCAGCGGAGGATCCTCAGGACTTTTTGGACCACATGTAGAGGATCTTTAGAGTCATGCACGTAACCCCAGCAGAATCAGTTGAGTTAGCCGTGTTTCGGTTAAGGGATATTGCTGTTTTGTAGTTGGGAGAGATCTCGGGGAAGAGATGTAGCCCCTCCTACTTGGTCCAGTTTCTCAGAGGCCTTCCTGGACCACTATTTACCCCGGGAGGTCAGACAGGCCCGGATGGACCAGTTTTTACACTTAGAGCAGGGGGCCAGGAACATTCGTGAGTATTCTTTACAGTTCGACTCCTTAGCCCGCTATGCTCCAGCATTTATGGACACCATGTCGTCTAGAGTCCACCGCTTTATTATGGGCCTGAATCAAGAGTACATAGAGACGTGCATGACGGCTACTTTGAGAGAGGACATAGACATAGCCAGGGTACAGGCCTTCGCACAGACAACTGAGGGCTTGAGACAGCGGCAGCGGGGTGACAGACAGACGACTTCAGAGCAGCGCCATAGAAGCAGACCCACTGAGATTCGAGGGGAAATCCCTAGGGGGACGAGACCACAGTTTTCAGATAGGCCACCCAGATCTTTACCTCCGGTACAGCAGCAGAGAGGCAGGTTTGTTCGCCGGAATCAATCAGAGTCTGGTAGCAGTTCACGGACAGTAGCCTTACCTCAGCAGCAGAGGGTAGAACAGAGTAGATTTGCATCTACCCCTTGTCCTATATGACACCGACTACATGCTGGAGCCTACAGGCAAGGCTTTCTAGGCTGCTATTACTGCGGACAGAATGGGCATTTAATGAGAGATTGTCCATCCAGGGGACAGGGTAGCCGGGATGATCTGGATAGAGCATCAGCAGGGCCACGAGTTCCAGCAGCCTCAGCAGGGCGCAAACCCTCAGGTTCAGCAAATAGGGGCCGAGGTAGATCAGGAGCCTCTGGCTTAAGTGCAGGCCCCAGCCGTACCTATGCATTACCAGGGAGGCAGGATTCAGAGGCATCTCTCGACTTGGTCACAGGTACATTGATTATCTGCTCATACCCTGTTTATGTACTGATTGATCCAGGATCCACCCTATCGTATGTTACCCCGTTTGTGGCACGTAAGTTCAATATTGCACCAGAATTATTACAGCATCCCTTTTCGGTATCCACACCCATCGGTGACTTGATCGTGGCTAGCAGAATTTATCGGGGGTGTACAGTAGAGGTTGCTGATCATCAAACCACAATAGATCTGGTCGAGCTAGAAATGATCGACTTCGATGCCATAATGGGTATGGATTGGCTAGTGTCGTGCTTTGCCAATGTTGAATGTTGGACCAAGACGATCCGATTCCACTTTCCAGGAGAAGCAGTGCAGGAGTGGAAGGGCAGCACCGCTACGCCAAAAGGTAGGTTTATTTCCTACCTTCAGGCGAGGAAATTGATATCAAAGAGATGTATTTACCATCTGGTCAGAGTTCAGGATATCCGAGCAGAATCTCCGACACTCCAGTCTGTTCTGGTGGTGAACGAGTTCCCTGATGTGTTTCCGGATGAGTTACCTGGTATTCCCCCAGAAAGGGAAATAGATTTTGCTATTGATTTATTACCAGTCACCCAGCCGATATCGATTCCTCCTTATCGCATGGCTCCTGCAGAACTCAGAGAATTAAAGGAGCAGCTGAAAGACTTGTTGGATAAAGGTTTTATTAGGCCGAGTACTTCACCATGGGGTGCGCCAGCTCTATTTGTGAGAAAGAAAGATGGCTCACTCCGTATGTGCATAGATTATCGGCAATTGAACAAAGTTACAGTGAAGAACAAGTACCTGCTTCCCAGGATTGATGATTTATTTGATCAGTTACAGGGAGCCAGATATTTTTCTAAGATTGACTTGCGGTCTGGATATCACCAGGTTCGAGTTCGTGAAAGAGATATTCCTTAAATGGCGTTCAGGACCCGATATGGACACTTTGAATTTCTAGTTATGTCCTTTGGGTTAACGAATGCCCCAGCAGTATTCATGGACCTGATGAATAGTATTTTTAGACCTTTCCTGGACTTGTTCGTAATAGTGTTTATTGATGATATTCTGGTGTATTCTTGCTCTGAAGCAGATCACCGGACTCATTTGCGGACAGTGCTCCAGATCCTCAGGGACCACCAGTTATATGGTAAATTTTCTAAGTGTGAATTCTGGCTTAATTCAGTAGCCTTTTTGGGACATATTGTGTCAGATGCTGGTATACAAGTTGACACGCAAAAGATAGAAGCAGTCAAATCATGGCCCAGGCCTACCACTCCGACCGAGGTCCGCAGTTTTCTAAGGTTAGCGGGATATTACAGGAGGTTTGTTGAGGGATTCTCTACCATAGCAGTACCTCTGACCAAACTGACACAGAAAGCAGCAAAGTTTCAGTGGACAGAGGCATGCGAGCAGAGCTTCCAGGAGTTGAAAGATAGATTAACCTCCGCTCCAGTGTTAGCCTTGCCGGAAGGTATAGAAGGCTGTTCAGTATATTGCGACGCATCAGGTGTTGGGTTGGGTTGTGTGTTGATGCAGCATGGTAAGGTGATTGCATATGCCTCCAGACAGCTGAGGAAACACGAGAGGAATTATCCTACCCACGACCTGGAGTTAGCCGCAGTGATCCACGCCTTGAAAATGTGGAGACATTACCTGTACGGTGTCCATGTTGATATTTTCACAGATCACAAGAGCCTACAGTATATCTTCACTCAGAGGGAGCTGAATCTGCGGCAACGTCGCTGGTTGGAGTTGTTAAAAGATTATGATGTGAACATTTTGTACAACCCGGGAAAAGCTAATGTTGTAGCAGATGCTCTCAGTCGAAAGTCCATGGGGAGCTTGGCGTATTTACAGCCCGAGCAGCGGGAATTGGTCAGGGAAATACATCAGTTAGCTAGCCTAGCCGTTCATATAGCAGAAACAGAGGACGGTAGAGCGGTAATTCAGAACACTGTTGTGTCATCGTTGGTTGTGGAAGTGAAAGAACGGCAATTTGAGGATCCTGACCTAGTTCAGCTTAAAGATTACATTCCGCTAGGGAAGGCGCCAGGGTTCCAGGTAATAGAGGATGGAGTGCTGCGTTGTAAAGATCGTTTATGTGTTCCCAATGTTTCAGACCTCCGCCAACGGATTATGAACGAGGTACATTACACCCGTTATTCCCTTCACCCCGGTGCGACAAAAATGTACCATGACATCAAAGAGAACTATTGGTGGCCAGGTATGAAAAGGGAAATTGCTGAATTTGTAGCCCAGTATCCTAACTGCCAACAGGTGAAAGCAGAACACCAGAAGCCAAGCGGGTTAACTCAGGACATAGTTATACCTATCTGGAAATGGGAAGTAGTGAATATGGATTTTGTGGCAGGATTACCCCGTACCAGACACAGACATGACTCTATATGGGTAATAGTTGACAGATTGACTAAATCAGCTCATTTCCTGCCAGTCAGAACTACTTTCTCGGTTGAAGATTATGCGGAGTTGTATATCCGAGAGATAGTCAAATTGCACGGAGTGCCAGTATCCATTATTTCAGACAGAGGAGCGCAGTTCACGACTAGGTTTTAGCAATCGTTCCAGAAGGGACTGGGAACGCAGATTAATCTGAGCACAGCTTTCCACCCTCAGACAGACGGACAGGCTGAGCGCACTATTCAGACGCTCGAGGATATGCTGCGAGCGTGTGTGCTAGACTTTGGTGGTAGCTGGGACGAGCATTTGCCGCTGATAGAATTTGCTTATAATAATAGCTATCACTCGGCTATTCAGATGGCACCTTTTGAGGCTTTATACGTGCGGAAGTGTAGATCGCCGGTTGGCTGGTTCGAAGTAGGGGAATCAGCGATAATTGGGCCAGATATTGTTCAGCAGTCAGAAGAGAAAGTCAAACTTATTAGAGAACGCCTATTGACTGCACAGAGTCGCCAGAAATGATATGCAGATGTACAGCGCAGAGACCTGGAGTTTAATGTGAATGACTGGGTATTTCTGAAAGTATCTCCAATGAAAGGGGTGATGAGATTCGGTAAGAAGGGTAAGCTCAGTCCGAGGTTTTTTGGGCCTTATCAGATTCATCGGAGGATAGGCCGAGTAGCATATGAGTTGAACTTGCCTCCAGAGCTAGAATCCGTTCATCCCGTCTTTCATGTGTCCATGCTGAGGAAATGCATAGGAGACCCATCCAGAGCAGTCCCAGTCCAGGATATCCAGGTTACCGAAGAGCTGTCTTATGAAGAGGTTCCAATAGCCATCCTAGATAGGCAGGTTCGTAGATTGAGAACTAAGGATATTGCATCTGTCAAGGTATTGTGGCGTAACAGGAACCGAGAGGAGATGACGTGGAAAGCTGAAGAAGATATGAAAGCTAGATATCCTCACCTATTCCAGGCCTAATCAGGCGACAGGTATGTCCGTATTATTACTTATGTAGTACCTTATGGTTGTATATGTATAAGTGAGAAAGATTGATGTTTAGCTATCCAGTGAATCTTAAGCATTGCGTGCAGTACCTGTGTTGGACTTTTCTGCATTTCAGGTTTTTGCTATAGTCCATATTACAGGGGAGACTCTGCCAAAATTTTTCAAGGTAGTAAGTTGAGAAGTCCCCTAGATAGGAGTTTACATTCGAGGACGAATGTTCTTAAGGGGGGTAGAATGTTATACCCCGTAGGATTCCCGGCACCTAGATGGCCTATTCGTGCGTTGGTCAAGCATATTTGGAAGCCATACGTGCTAGGGAAAGGCCCGGGAAAAGACCGGACGAGTAACCTGTCGAACCATCGCGGAAGGAGCCGAGGCAGAGCCCCTCCGCGATGGCAGTGTGTCACGGAGGCGGAGCCTCCGCGTTGGCTCTGTGACATGTTGGCCTTGTCCAGGCCCAAGTATATAAAGCCCCACTTCGGTTTTAAGTTAATTATTCTCATAATTTCCAGCGAAAACAGAAAGGAAAAATCAGAGGAAGGAAAGGAACGAAGAGGGTAATATAATTTTCGTCCGATTACGCTGCAAAACGCAGTCCAAACCCAAATTAACCTCAGATACCGAGGTATTTAGCAGCATAGAGCATTCCTACGAATTTATTTTCGTGAAATACGGCCGACGAATCGTCAAGCTACCAAGCTAAGGTAAGTAGAATTGCTCCAAACTAGTGTCTATGTGTTCCTAGCTGTGAAGTGAATATTTCTCCCTTCTGGACTTCTGGAAGATAGCGAGTTTTTGACCGTCTTTCGATAAGCCTAAGTTTAGGCTATAATTATATCAAAAGTGACGTTGTTCTTTAGAATAAAGCTATATTTAGTATTAATTGACATATTTATGAATGCAGTTGAGAGAAATAGTTGAAGTATTGGCTGAGCCTCGTCCGACAGACGGATAGTTCGAGGATAAGGTATGTAAAGCTAGTTCCTTCGGCAAGTTAGTAGCTTTAGCCTTGTATAGTACAATAACTCCGTAGTAGAATTCCCGGAAGTTGAATGTTAAGTATTGTGCAAGTTCAGTAAACCTAGTTTGCGTTGTGATATCATATTCAGTCTGAAAGTTAGGAAAGCATGTACCCAAGGGCGAGTTAGTAGTTCAGATTCAGTACAACCTATTATGTGAATTGCAAGCAAGTTGTAGAATAAAAAGGAGCAGATTTCCATAATAACAGTCAGCAAAGAAAGATCTGATAGACAGACAGTTATGGCTACAGATTAGCCATTCAGACAAATAGTATCATGGCTACAGATTAGCCATACAGTTAAACAGAGATTGCAGAATCAGTATAATTAGTAAGAATCAGTTCAGTATAGAAACAGATCAGAATAAAAAGTTAGATTCAAGATAGTCGTTTCAGTTATACATGCTTGCTATTTCTATGTGCTATTTGTTTGTTGAGACTTGTTGTGGAATGTGGGCACCCTTTTAGCATCCCCACCGCCCCTGGGTTATAGCTGTGTCGATACCAGATTCAGATACCGCCACCAGCTGGGCGATGTCGTCCGCCTAGAGGACGATGATGGCCGACCACCATGATAATACGGTCCAGACTACCCTGCTTGCAGGGGTAGTTCAGTTTACTCTGCGCAGAGCCAGTCCACCCTGTTTACAGGGGCAGAACACTCTTTGTGCGCTTGTGGCCGGGGGCAGTTTCAGATACAGATTTTTATAAAATTACCATGTTGCGTGCTTGCACCCAGGGACAGTTTTTATTACACACCCCGTGTACACTTGCGCCCAGGGGTAGGAGTCTTCAGACTCAGACACAGTTTATTGTCAGAGGCCAAGGCCTGAGCTACGTACCCAAGGGGACCGGTAGGAGGAGCTCACAGTTACCAGATGAGTGGAGTGACTTATTTTTGGTTGGTTTAGACCCGGGTAGGGATAAATAGATTGTGTGTTGGTTGGCACCTTTCGGCTTATGGGGGTCGATCAGGTATTCTGTGTATTATTATGTATACCTCTATGTGCTATTAGATACTGATAGACAGTGGGACGACACGGCATCAGGTATGCTCAGTTTAGTTATAGAATAAATAAACTCTCCCCAGTTATTCTCAGCTAGATGGAATCAGCTACCTTCCTGCTTATATGTCATGTTACTGTTGCTATTCATTTCAGTTATGTATTTCAGTTGCTTTGCATACTCAGTACCAGTGGTACTGACGCCCAGTGGGGCGCTGCATTACTTGCCTGTAGGTACTCATAGACAAGGAGGCGATCCCTTGTGATTCCAGTCAGCTGTTGAGTATTCAGCTCCTGTCATCCGGAGACTGAATTCCAGAGGTGTATTTCGTTTTCTTTTGTTATACAGTACGGGTAGGTCGGGGCCCTGTCCCGATCATTTCTATTGTTATTCTTAGAGGCTTGCAGTCTGTACATATTTTCCTGTGGTCAGTCGAGCCGGTTGTGTGAGGCCGTGCAGCTTGTTATGGTTATTTGTTATTTCTGTTCCTGTTGGCCGTGTGTGGCCATAACCAGTCAGTAGTGGTGACCTTGTCGGTCACGTAATTATTTAGCATATTATTGTTGAGTTACAGAGAACTAGACAGCATGGTGGCCTTGTCGGCCCACATAGGTTCCCCTGTAGTAGTATGTTTCTGGTTAGCTGTTTTCCAGGTGCAGGTGGCTATAGGCCAATTGGCCGGAGGCTGTGTTTACAGCCATTATATAGCCCTTTGTTTTCAGAAATTTGAGTTAGAGCCAGCCAAGCACCAGATGTGCTTAGGCTCACCCGATGGCAGTCTAGGTCCTAGTAGGGCACTAGGTGCCAGTCATACCCCCCAGAGCGGGGCGTGACAGTTTGCTTTGAATTTGTTTTAGTCAAAAGAAAACCTAACCAATTAAGGTCGGATTTTTTTCTAGCATCAAACCAAATCATACCAAACCAATAATCGAGTTTTTTTCTCGATTTGACTTGTATAATCAAATTGGTGCAGTTATGTCAATTTTCTTTGTATACCCCTAATTGAATTAATGATTCGAGTTGTTATTTTAATGACTTGACTATCGGCTTACTATCTCTAGTTATTGAGTTATTAGTTCGGGTATTAGTTTTACCGCTTTTTAATGGGTGAATTGATAACTCAATAATAATTTATTAAATTATAATTTTAGCCTCAATATATGAAGTATCCTGGCAAGAAGATGAAATGGGTGCCGATGAAAACTGAAGGGGATGCTGTTCTGATCTAAATTAAAGTTGATTGCCTTACTTGAGCTTGTTCTATATACTCTTTCTCTTTTCACCTATTTTTTTTAGCTAAACATACTTATAACTTATGAGATTTTTCATGTAAGATCTTAACGGTTAACACGATAACCGAACTGATAATGATCACTGGGGTGCCTTTCTGTGGACCGCGAAAGAGTTCTACGATAGTAGAAAGGCTCCCAGTTGGGGGAAATTTGGCAATGCCTTCTCTAAACCAACCCAATTTGATTACCATTGATACAACCTCTCAAAATCAATTCAATCAATCATACAATTCCTCAAAAGAGTACTCAGACTTCCCCTAGAGTTATCACGATTTAAGCAACAAATTCAACCCTAAGCTAAGGTTTTAGCATTCAATATTCAAGCAAATCACTCAACTTAGGTCATTGCTTGGCCTCCCAAAGTCAACAATGACCAAATTATCAGCTAACCCAACCCTTTACCCCAATAATTGTCCCACATAGACTAAGTTTTCACTAATTCTAGCTTGGGCTCAGGAACATCTAACAATGGGGGGTTTTGGGAAAAGGTTTCTCAAAAAGCATTCATGCTATAATCATTCTCAATCAATCATAATAACAATGATATTAAAATAAAACTCAATCACTCAATTCATGGCAAGTTTTAACGATTAAAGCACTTGATTTAGGTTTCAAGTCACTTACCGAAGAGCTTCTTTATTTGAGAAAATGATGAATAAAAGAGGGCTTGTGTGAGAAAGATCCTAGATGTGCAATATAATGGCTATCTATGAGGTGGGTGAGAAAATATATGAAGTGAAATCCCTTTTGTTCGAGAGGACAAGAAAGAGAAAATTTCATTATTTTGACCTATAATGCATTTTAAATGTTTTGGCAATTCTGTGATCGTTCTGTGATCAAAATCGAGTCGCAAAACTAGATTGTGGTCCATATTATCCCTGGTCTGGGTTATAGAGGATCCCATTTTGCAATCGCACTTTGAGTTTGCATTTCCGGATTCGCAGAATAAGGTCCCAGACCGCATTTCATGCTCCAAAACTTCCAATTCCATTGGTTATTCCTGCGGACCCATTCTGTGATTGCAGAACCTTACTGCGGTTTGTGGATGGATCACATTTTTTCCTGCTTTGGTGATCTCTCCAGCTCCCTTCTCTGGTGACTTCTACGGACTCGATCTGCGATTGAATAATGGTTTTGCGGTCTGCATTCCGGTCGTAGTTTTCCTAGTCTCAATCTTGTTCATTCTTGCACACTTCACCATACTTACTAAAACACAACTTGCACTTTTGGTTCAAAAATAAAGACATAAAATAACAAAACTAAAACAAAGCATGAGTTGCCTCCCATGTAGCTCTTAATTTAACGTCGATACGACGGGTTACCTCTCAGGGTCATCCCTCATAAGGTAGATCACTTCTATCACTTTTTCCTTATCTTGGCTAACCAAATAAGGCTTCACTCTTTACCTGTTTAACTTAAACCTTTTTCTATCTTGGCATTCTAGCTCGATGGCTCCATCTGGAAACACTTGGACAATTTAAAAGGGCCAAAATATTTGGACTTATGTTTTTTAAGGAACAACCTAAGTCGTGAGTTGAATAGCAAGATCCAATCACCCACGAAAAACTCTCTTTTCAAAATTCCTTTGTTGTGGAAGTGATTCATTCGGGCTTTGTATAGTGAAGGGCTTTCATAGGCTCTCAACTGGAACTTATCAAGCTTATTCAATTGCTCCATCCTCAAGCTACAGGCACCATTTCAATTCTAGTTCAACCTCTTCAAGGACCACAATGCTTTGTGCTCTAGCTCAGTGGGCAAGTGGCAAGCCTTCCCAAATACTAGCTGGTAGGGAGACATACCAATTAGCATTTTAAACGCAGTTCGGTAAGCCCATAATAGTCATTCAACTTTTGAGACCAATCCATTCTTGATGTATTCACTATTTTGGACAGAATGTTCTTGATCTCTCGATTGGACACTTCAACTTGCCCACCTTTTTGTAGATTATAGGGAGTTTCAACTTGTGCTTAACACCCTACTTCTCTAGTAAAGAGCTGAAAATTCAATTGTAAAAATGAGAGCCCCCATCTCTAATGATTATTCTAGGAGTCCCAAACCTTGTGAAGATGTACCTTAAGAAAGCAGTCACATTTGTTCCTTCATTGTTTGGGAGAGTCACTGCCTCCACCCATTTCGAAACATAGTCGACCGCCACAAGGATGTATTTCTGCCCATAAGAACTCACGAAAGGACCCATAAAGTCGATACCCCGAATATCAAACATCTCCACTTAAAGGATTTGAGTCAATGGAAGGTCATGTATTCATGAAAGCATCTATTTCTTTGGCTGGATCACAAGACTTCAGAAAATCATGGGAATCTTGATAGATAATTGGCTGATAGAATCCACTTTGCAAGATCTTTGCGATTGTTCTAGTGCTACTGTGATGTCCTCTCACAGGAGGTGAATGGAATACTTTAAGTATGGGCATCATTTCCACCTCCAGAATACACCTCCGAATGACATTATCAGCACATACCCAGAAAAGTATGATTCGTCACAATAAAAATTTCGCACATCATTAAGGAGCTTTTTTTTTTGGGAAAGCTCAAACCCTCTGACATCAATTCACTAGCAAGAAAATTATAAAAGTTAGCATACCAAGGGATGACTTATTGATCTCAAGTTCACCCATGGGTTCTAGAGTCCTTTCAAGTCTTGATAGATGATCCGCCACCTGTTTTTCACTCCCCTTTCTATCTTTAACTTCAAATTCAAATTCTTGGAGGAGGAGCACCCATCTAATCAACCTTGACTTGGAATCCTTTTTGTCCATGAGGTACTAGATGGTTGCATGATCCATGTGAACTATTACCTTGCTGCCTAACAAATATGCCTAAAATTTTTCAAAATCATACACCATCGGAAGCAATTGTTGCTCTGTGATGGTGTAGTTCACTTGGGCACCAATAAGCAACTTGCTTGCATAGTAAATTGGATGAAAGATCTTCTCATATATTTGATCCAACACGGCCCCCAAAGCTACTCCACTAGTGTTACACATTAATTTAAAGGGTTTGAACAAATCTAGAGCCACAATAACAGGTGCTAAAGTGAGATTTTCTTTCAAACACTCAAAGGCCTTGAGGCAAGCATCACCAAATACAAACTTGGCCTCTTTTTCAAGAAACTTGCACATTGGGTTAGCCACTTTGTAGAAATCTCTAATGTACCTCTAATAGAACCCGACATGTCCAGGGAAACTTCTAACACCTTTCACAATAGCAGGAGGAGGAAATTTTGAGATAACCTCGACCTTGGATTGATCAATCTCAATCCCTTTTTTGGAAATTGTGTCCCAAGATAATGCCTTCTTTCACCATGAAATGACACTTCTCAGTTTAAGATCAAATTAGTCTCCTTACATCTTTTCAACACAAGACCCAAATTCTTCAAGGATTCATTAAAAGAGTCTCCAACCACGAAAAAAGCATCCATAAATATCTCAATAGATTCTTTCACCACGTCAGAAAAATGGCCATCATGCAATGTTGGAAAGTGGTCGGAGCATTGCATGACCTAAACAACATTCTTTTAAAAGCAAAGGTCCCATAAGAACATGTGAAAGTGGTCTTCTCTTTGTCTTTGAGGGCAATAGCAATTTGATTATAGCTCGAATACCAATCCAAAAAGCAATAGAAGACTCTTCCTGCAAGCCTATCAAGCATTTAATTCATGAAAGGCATTGGAAAATGATCTTTTTTTCATCCATTGATTGAGCTTATGGTAATACATGCACACCCTCCATTCGCTAATGGTCCTTATGGGAATCAATTCATTCTTTTAGTTTGGGACCATGATCACACCCCTTTTCTTTGGGACGCATTGGACGGGGCTAACCTATGAGCTTTCAGAGATGGGATATACGACACCGACATCCAACCACTTAATAATCTCCTTCATCACTACCTCTTTTACAGGAGGATTATATCGACATTGATGTTCAATACTAGGAGTGCGTTCATCTTCCAGTCTGAGCTTGTGTGCACAAATACCCGGGGGTATCCCAATAATGTCCGAAACGGACCAACCAATAGCTTTTTTGTATTTCCTCAAGACCGTAACAATGCTTCCACTTGCTATTCAAGAAGGACCACCGATATAACCACCAATGGTGTCTCATTTGGCCCAAGGAATTCATACCTTTAATGAGTGGGGAGAGGCTTGAGCTCCAATAAAGGAGGTTCAATAATAGGTTGCTTTTTTAGAGGAGTGTCTCTATTCAATAAATCAAGATTGAGCCTCTTTGGAGCAAAAGAATAGGATTCCACATCCACAAGTGCATTCACTACTTCTTCATAATCATCAAATGCATCAACATCGAAGTTCATGAGGATTGCCGCCGAAACTTCCCTACATGTTTGCTCCCTATGGTTCCCTCAACGGCTTCATCAATAGTATCAATTATCAAGTTCAAACTCATGTCCTTCGGTTGCATCATCGACTTGCAAACATGGAAACTCACTTCTTCATCATTCATTCGAAATTTGAGTTTCCCATTTTACACATCCACCAATGCTCTATCCATGGTTAAGAATGGTCCCACCAAAATATTTACGACTTTAAAATCAACCTCGCAATTCAAGATTACAAAGTCGGTAGGAAAAATGAATTGGTCTGCCTTGACAAGGACATTAGGGAGAATACCCATAGGTCTCGTCATCGTTCTATCCGCCATAAACAACCTCATAGTGGTAGGCCTTGGGTCACCAAGACCTTGCTTCTTATAAATATCAAGTGGCATAAGGTTTATGCTAACTCCAAGATGACAAAGAGCCTTTAGCAAATTGATAAGCTCCAATGGTGTAAGAGATAGTGAAAGCTCCCAGATCCTCCTTCTTTTGTGCCAATGTGTTGCTCAAGATTGCACTACAATGGTGCGTGATATCCATGGTATCAAAATCTAAGCTTCTCTTCTTAGTGATGAGATCCTTTATGAACTTTGCATAATGGGGAATTTGTTCAAGAGCTTTAAGTGAAGGAATGTTAACCGACAATTGTTTTAGCATAGACAGGAACTTAAAAAACTTCCCTTCATCAATATTCTTCTTAAATATTTGCAAAAATAGAGGAGGAATTTTAGGAACTGGAAAAATGACTTTATGGATCTCTCCCCCCCCCTTTTTTTGATCCATCAGCACCGCTTCCTTTTGAATAGGAGAAATTTCACTTTTCTCAGTAAGAATTTCGGCCAGTGCATCCTTCTCAACATCTCCTATCATATCTTGCCTTGCTTCCCTTTTATCTTGTCCCACTATTTTACCACTCCTAGTGGTGATGGCCATGCAATGGGCATTACCTCTAAATCATTTCTCGGGTTCCCTATGGTGTCACTCAAAAGAGTGTCTTTTTGCCTTTGGTTTAATGAAGCCGAGATTTGACTAATTTGGGTCTCAAGTTGCTTGATTGAAGTTGAATGCGAGTTGACAAATTGACTCATGTTGGCGAGCCCATGTTTAACCTCTTGAACACCGGATTCGGTCGACTCAACCTTCTTCACCACTCTTGCAAGCATTTCTTCTACTTTTGAGCTTGCAAAATAACTTGTTGATGGTTGATTTGAAATTTGTTGGTTATTCCTTGGAGGAACATATGCATTAGGATTATTATGATTATATCCTTGGTTCTAATTATTTTGATTCTCATCTTGGACCACTATTGTTATTATCCCTCCAATTTGAGCTACCTTAGTTGTTGTCTCTCCACCCAGCACCACTATGTTTATTGTCTCTCCATTTCATTCCACTTTGATGGTATTGTTTCTTGTTCTAATATTGATTCCCTTGACCTTGTTTCCAAAATCCTTGATTGGGTAGTTCAGTCAGGAACCCCCCTCTTGGTTGCTCAAATAATTGGCCACTTCTTCGCATACTTAATAACATTATTCATTTCTAGGCCACATATCACTAGATCCAATTAAATTTACATTTCTAGTACCACCTCCTATGACATGCTTGGTAAGCACTGACATTTGCGTTAGCAACTGTGCAATAATTTCATCTCTTTCTTTCTCCTTTTTTATAGCTTCCTTTGACGACCCCTTTGAGGTTCCTCCGCTCACAGCCTCTGAGTCTCATGTGTGCCAAGCTCGGTTAGTCTTTGTCAAGAGGTAAAGAAAACTAGTAGCAACCTCATAAGAGTGATCCATGAGGGATCCTTCTGCTATATTATTAGCCACAGACTTTTTCACCACATCAAGTGACCTATAAAAGGCTTGGGGGAGTACCGCATCGAGCAAAACCATGATTTAGGTATTGTTTGAGCTTTTTCTGGAATCGCAATCATGTTTCATGTAATGCCTCGTACGGGAATTGCCGAAAGTTGTTGATTTCATCCCGGAGTTGGATCATCTGAGAAGGAGGATAGAATTTTTCAAGAAATGCGTCGGTCAACTCGGCCCATGATGGCCTCTTGGGGAATGTTGGAATATTGTAGGCTGAGCAAACCTCCACAAAATTCTTCAAGTATCTATTCGGGTCTTTATGTGCTAGACCTCCAAATAGACCCTTCATGATAAGTAAGTGCAAAATGGTGTCGATCATATTGAAATTTGCATTTCCTCCTATGGTTGGAGGTAGATGGTACTAGTAAAGATGGCTTGTGCAAGATTCTCAACACCCACTTCTTCATCCATGTCACCTATATCAATCAAACAACAACAAAAAGCAAAATGAGAAATAAATATTAGAAGTAGAGTTTTACGCTAAATAGTAATTTCTAAAATATATTTTTCGGCAAGGGCGCCAAAATTTGATGTCGCCCAAATTACACCATTAGATGGTATAAAGCAATTGTCATATTAAATATTAAATCCAACTAAGTTGGGATCGAATCCCACAGGGAATAAAAGAGGAAAATTACAATTGAAGTGTACAATCCAACTCTAAGTCTTAAATTTGAGTGGGATATAAGGGGTTTGATTTTATCTACCTAATTTTGACTGATTAAAATGTTGATTGACTTCTAATTATGAGAACTAACCAAGTTTGTGTTTTCGAATGAGGAGTAAAGAAAATGGGTGTAACTTGTTGACTTCACTAATAGATATGCATGGCAATGAACAATGAGCCTTAGAGTCCTCTAAAGTCTTTCAACCTAATTAAAAGAATCATATCAAATTCTTTTAGACAGTGAATGTATGCTAAAAACCCTCATTGAGTATTACAAGTGACTATACTTGCAATAGCCTAAGTCACTAGATGAGGATAAAAGAACTCAAATACCTGCTATTTATTCTTTTTCCAAATCTAAGCTTCTTTGGTCAAGCAAGCTAAAAATAAATGTACACTTTGATGTTTGCAACCACCAAATTTATTAAAGCGAAAGCATAAATAGTCTATTACACCCCTAAAAATTAACGATTAGTAAGCGTACGCATGGATTTGAGATAAATAAAGGGAGTACAACGCGTGTAGAGAAGTCTCAGAAATCAGGTCGAGCAAGGCCAGGCTGCGAAGGGCCAGCGCAACGCACCAACCGACAAGACACTAGCCAGCGCAGTGTGCCAGCCCATTGGCGCGATGCGGGGGCATCCCTGGCGGCCGGCGGCACTAGGGCTGCCACGAAGGCTGCCGCGAGGCACCTCCCGAGTCCACCCTTATATATATATATATATATATATATAGCCTTGACTTCATTTCATTTCAATTCCAAAATTAAACTCACGGCCATAGAGGGAGAGATACGAAGGAATCAAACAGTTTTCATTCGTTTATGCTGCCAAACACTGTTCAAATTCAAATTAACTTCGGGTATTGAAGTTTAAGCCCACAGGGAGCATTACTACTGAGTTAGTTTTTTGAAATTCGCCCGGCGAATCGTAGCCCCGCCGAACAAAAGTTTTCAAAATTGCTCCAAACTAATTTCTATATGATCATAGGCTTCAAGTAAGTATTTCTCCCTTATGAACTCTCGGGAAATTATACGTTTTCGGCTGTATTTCATCAAGTTGAAGTATAGTTGATATTGTTATTAATAGTTATCGTTTTCGCCGAATTTAGTACTGAAACTAGTCTCGTTCTCCCAGTAATATGATTACAGTTGGGAAGGACTGTTGAATACATATTGAAACTCACCGGTTAGACAGAAAGTTAGCACTTAAGGTATGTAAGGCTATCCCTTCGGCAGGTTATGTTTGTCATAAAGTTAGTACGACCCGTGTGTCTATAGTACTTCAGAGTAGACCTATTGGTGTCAGCTGTTATAAACTGAATTGAGCCTATGGTGACAAAATAGTAATTCTTGTCCGAGTTAATCTAGCTAGAATGGTCTTACTTCGATGTTGAGTAGTTAGTTGTTATCCCATACAGAGCTCCATTGACTGAGGCCGCGAGGGCCATTTTGGGTACCCTTTATTGAGGCCACGAGGTCCCTTTTGAGTTCCATTTACTGAGGCCGCAAGGGCCATTTTGAGTTCCATTTATTGAGGCCGCGAGAGCCATACAAAGTTTCATTTATTGAGACCGCGAGGGCCATATAGAGTTCCATTTACTGAGGCCGAAAGGGCCATACAGAGTTCCATTTACTGAGACCGTGAGGGCCGTATTGAGTTCCATCAAATTGAGGCCGCGAGGGTCGTTTTGAGTTCCATCAGATTGAGGCCGCGAGGGTCGTAATGAGTTTCACCGCATTGAGGTGGCGAGGGTGATCCCGAGTTGTAGTATACACACCATCCTTAGTACTCAGGTAGTAGGAGTGGACCTTTTTTGTACTTGTCGGGACTTATGGAGGCTCAGGTAGGTTCTTCTGTGTTGTTTGTACCTTTCATGCTTATGAGGGTCCGGTTAGGTTCTTGTTTGCTTATATAGACTTGTTATTTAGATAATTTAGACAGTGAAGGTATTCAAGTTAAATCCTTGCTCTCTTCCTTTAATTACTACAGTTTTACCAGCTTTTAGTCAGTTATTATCTTTCTGCCTTACATATTCAGTACATGTTATACTGACGCTCACCCGGGGCACTGCATCACTTGCCTGCAGGTGTGGATAGACGCGGTTCAGGATGTTCCTAGCCTCCAGCTGGAGTCAGTAGTTTATTCAGCTCCTTCCCTCTAGAGTTGAAAGTTAGTAGAGGTTTGTACTTTTGATGTACAGTTTTTGGGTAGGTTGGGACCTTGTCTCAACCGTTATATCACTCTTAAAGGCTTGCAGACTGTTTTACATTTAATATGGTTAGTTGTTGTTGGCTGTGTGGGGCCTGTGTATGCTTTATTTCCTGTATTGACCGTGTGGGGCCTTGTTTAGCTAATAGTTGGCGGCCTTGTCGGCCATAGCATAGTTTAATGTCCGATTTACTTTTCAGTTATAACTAGACAGCATGGTGGCCTTGTCGGCCCTCATAGGATCCCTGCTATGGCATTGTTGTGGTCAGCTATCTTTTTTTACAGGTGGTCTTGTTGGCCAGGGGCTATACTTACAGCCGAGATATAGCCCGTTCGTTTCTTGAATTAAGTGTCAAACATGCCCCAGTCTAGTCAGGTTAGCTCAGACCAGTAGGGCACCAGGTGCTAGTCATACCTCCCAAGGTAGGGCGTGACATAGTCACCATATAAAGATCTATTAACAAAGTACTATATCTAGAAGACCCAATCACATAACCCAAACAATAGGAAACACAATCCTAGATGAGATTTTAGCTACTTATATTAGTAATTAAAGACATAGAAGAGTAAATTAGAAATGGAGACGTCAGTGATTCACAAAAATAAAGAAATGTCACAATCCTTGCACAAGATAAAAAGATAGCAGAAGCATGTGTTCAAAACCTTGTTTTTCTATAATATCACTTTTTCGTTTCTTTTTCTCTCTCTACATTTACTTCTCAGAACTAAAACTAAGAGCTCTCCCTTACAAAATTGGTAAAAATTCCTTTTGGAGGCTCAAAATGGGTAGTGCATTTAATTACAAAACTTTTATCGTGTCACACTTTGCGGTCGCAGAATGGCCGCAAAACTAATTTGTGGTCTGCATTGCTGGACATTAGGTCGTAGAATAGGTTTTCAATTTTTTGCCCTAGATTGAGTATCAACAGTCGTAGAATGAGTCTGTTGAGTTGGTCTGCAGTAGGATTCAGAAATTCATAGAATCGACCTTGACTTTTCTCCTCGCTTCTAATCGTAGAGTGATTCTACGGATAATAGACCTGGTCTGCAGTCGCAGAATGACACCGTATAATTGCCTTTTGGGCGGCCTTGATTTCTGTTGCAGGTGTCTGTGGCATTTCTGCGCACCGCAGACTGGTTTTACAGACTGCAGATTGGACAATTTCTGCAATTGCACCTTTTTGCACTTCTTCTCCATCATTTGCTTTCTTTTCTCCAACTTTGGCATATGAATTCATTTACTTAAAAATCATCAAAATAACATCAAAACTTAGTCTAGAAAGTGCATTAAGGACTTAAAAATCTTATATTTTTTGGTGCAAATTAAGCCGATATTCTATGGCTTATCAATAATCTATTTATTAGAATACGGATATCGGAATTTATTTTTAGCCTTTTAATGATAATAAATTCTATTTAAGTAAAACTCATCTGTTTTTTTATTTTATTTGATAATTTTGTAAAAAATTTAATAGTTGTAATAATTTATATAACGACTAGCTAGTTATACATAAAGCAATCTTGGGTGCACGATATCGCTATTAAAAACCCTATTTATTCAATGAGTAATAAGATTGTACATTTATAACAAACGAAACACATTGCTATCCAAAAAACAAATAGACACACCATTAATTTGAAAAGGATATGTATTGGGCAGAATTAGCGTTTCTGTTACAGATTTGATTGGACTTAATAGTGTTGGTCTAAAGTATGTATTTATCTTAAAATATTTATTAATTATATATAAATTATTAATTCAAAACCTAATATATTAAAAAGACTATAATTTCAAATTCATAAACTTCAAATCTTAATTCCTCCATGTTGCTGCCCCTTGGTTTTTCTCCTTGTACAAAGGACAAACTATTTGTTAGGTGTTCAAGATATAGTGTTATGAAATAATAAAGAAAGAAAAAGAATATTTTAGAAAAAAAGAGAAGGAGAGAAGTTCTTATTTCTCTTAACAAGATGAAATACAGTGAAGGAGAACCCCTCTATTTATAGGGATAATTCCTCCTAATTTTTCTCCAAAAGATAGACTTTCACTATAATATAAAAATACATATCCACTACAATATAAATACCTTTATAGATATTCACTATAATACAAATATATTTATAACACTCCCCCTTGAATGTCTATCTGATAGATAATGTATCTCATTAAAATCTTACTAGAAAAATTCTAGTGGCAAAAAATCCAGTGAAAAAAATATACATATCTAATAATACACATTTTGGCTGCCTCATTAAAAACGTTACAAAAAAAACCCAGTGGGATAAAACCTCGTAAGGGAAAAAGAATACAACGCGTATTAACTCCCTATAATTAGAACATCCTTGAATCTTTGCATCCCAATCTTGTGCACCATCTTCTTGAAAGTTGTAGTTGGTAGAGATCTGGTGAATAAATCAGCCATATTATTACTTGAACGAATCTGTTGCATGTTGATATCACCATTCTTTTGCAGCTCATGCGTGCAGAAAAGTTTTGGCGAGATGTGGTTCGTTCTATCTCTTTTTATGAATCCTCTCTTTAGCTGTGCTATGCATGCTGCATTATCTTCATATAAAATTGTGGGCACTTTGTCACATTTCAAACCATATTTTTCTCTAATGGGATGTATCATGGACCCTCAACTACACGCATTCTCGGCTTATTTCATGAATAGCTATTATCTCAGCACGATTTGATAAAGTGGCTACGAGAGACTGCTTTGTAGATCTCCAAGATATGGCAGTACCTCCACATATGAACATGTAGCCAGTTTGAGATCGAGCTTTGTTTGGGTCAGATAAATACCCAACATCAGTATAACCAACAAGGTCGGGACTGCAATTGTTAGAATAATATAAGCTCATATCGGTAGCCTTTTTTAGATACTGCATTATGTTTTTGATCTCATTCCAATGCCTCCTAGTAGAAGCAAAACTATATCTTGCTAACAAATTAACCGAAAAGGCTATATCAGGTCTTTTAGTATTAGAAAGATACATTAGTGCACCAATTGCATTAAGATATGGTACTTCAGGACCAAGAATTTCCTCGTTCTTTTAAATCCTTCAAAGATTTTCATATATCCTTTCAGTCTATCTAAATATGAAAATAATTCCATTATACGCATATCAAGTTTTTCATGTATTGCCAAACTTGTGAGTAACCTCAAAATAATTGCATCCACCACAAGAGGACCTCTTTACATAATAATGTCATGATTTGCAAAAAAAATTTATGCCACAAAAATCCATTTATACCCACTGGCATTATACTTGAATTGAGTATTTTTATTTGGCGAATCATTTATTTGTCCATACTTTTTGACAGATTTGAATTCAAGATCCTCGTGAATATTTGTAATATTGAGCGCAATATTATATCAAAGGTATCATCGACAATCATTTTGATATCAGTTTCAATGCGACATAACTTATTAAGATATCTTCATTTTTCATCATTTTCAGGTACCTAAACCTTTGCCAAAGCTTTATGAAGTGTTATGTCGTGGTGCTTTCTTAAAGCACTTGCCTCATCATTATGAAAATCTTAATCATTTTCTCCTCTCATTCTTCAAGGAGTTCTATATTTGAAACTGTTTGGTCTATTACGCTTCAGGCTTCTTATAGACCCTGTCTTTCAAGAACTTTCATTGGAGCATTTGCAACTAAATTATAAAATAGGGTCAGCAAATACAACTGGCAATTGATTTGCAATATTTTGCAAGCGAATTATCTCTTAAACTTTAAGTTCATATTTTTTTTCCGAGGATCTAGATAATTCATTCCATACTCAATTTTTAATTTCTAATCACTTCCCCCCCCCCCCCTTCTTAATGTTAGGAAAACTATATTTTACTTCCAAAGCTCATTTGGGGATCCATCTTTATGCGTTGTGGTGGAACAGTTGAATCATATACCGCACATTCAAATTTTTAGATGGAATTATTTGGTTCCTGACCCTAAACCAATTGTGATAGGGGAACCTTGTTGGTTCGATGCATTCAAGTGTTGCTATATGTTAAATAAACATATCTCACACCAATTTTATTTGCAATTTTTGTTCTCGTAACCAATGGTTTAGCTATAATTGGAGGCATATAATTTTTGCTAAACCAACTTAGATATGAACCAGCATTATCAACATGATATTATAATTTGGAACTGTGCTCTTAATTTAACAATTCAAACAAACAACCTTGCAAAAATCAATTGCAAATTTATATCAAAGCACATGTGACCATACCATAGATGCATCTATTAAAATTATATAATAGCAAATGGTTCACATGGAAGGTGAATGGGCATATATTCACCCTTTTATAAGTTCTAAAATTTCAGGGAATATAATTTCAATCTTAGATGATCAAGATCATTCTATCATGAGAACAAGCAACACAAGAGAATTCTTGAAGAATCTTTTATTTCTTCAACATATAGCCACATGAATTCTCAATTATTTTTCATCACATTTGAACTGGGATGGCCAATCAGTTATTCCAGCTTATCTTTATTTCAGTAAACTTCTAGTTTACTTTCGTATGTAATTTCTTCATCATACTGATATTTATGTATTACAAACAAAAAAAAATGGCTGGTAATCTTTCATATAAATATTTATAACCCGCTTCAATTGTAGTAATATGAAGATATTAAATCTTTTCATAATTTATAGTCTCAGTTTTTTTTAATATCTTTGAAACTTATGAGTTTCCTTTTGAGACTTACTAGTAACACATTAACTCTTTTAGAGCTCTCAATTAATTTTGTATACTACCACATATTCCATCATATCAACATTATTAATAGTTTTTACACATAGTTTCAACTTAGAAAGAATTTTGAATATTGAAGAGTTATACTCATGAACAGACTTATAGTCTTGATGAATTTGATCATATCGTGCCTTTTGGCGGATGACCATCTTCAGGTGGTCATACCTTTCTTTTAGGCTATTCCACAAACAAGTGGATCCTTAACTATGAGATATTCAATTTTAAGAATTTCGTCAAGATGATGACGCAAGAATATCATAGCCTTAGCACGATTTTGATTTGATGCTTTATTTTCACTTTAAATGGTGTCTCCAAGACCCATTGCATCCATATGGATTTCAGCATCCAACACCCATGAAAGGTAGTTCTTGCCCGAACTTTGAAGGGCAACAAAATCTAGTTTTGTAAGATTAGCCATACTAAAAGAAAGAAAAATAATACATTGGCCTTCAAATTTTGAGACGGTAGAGTTGTATAGCAACAATATCACCACAGGAATATCATTCTTGTGGTTAAGTAATACATCTTTCGAAAAAGAAATTTTAATTTTTCTTACCTCAGATCGTTCAAAGTGAGTGCTCAGGACAGAGACTCGTATTGATAACGTGTTATGAAATAATAAAGAAAGAACAAAAATATTGTAGAGAAAGAGAGAAGGAGAGAAATTCTTATTTCTCTTGATGGGATAAAATACAATGAAGAAGAACCCCTCTATCTATAGGGATAATTCCTCCTAATTTTTCTCAAAAAAATAGACTTTCACTATAATATAAACACATGTATCCACTACAATACAAATACCTTTATAGACATTCCCTATAATACAAATACATTTATAACAAATACTAATTTATTCATTTATTTATTTTTCGCAATGAAATGTTAATGGTATGAAACGAGAAGCTTATTTATATTCGATGAAATGAAATATCTACATTTTAGATTATTTAAAAGAGAGAGAGAAATCGTGTTTAAATAGTTATAAATTTTTAAAAATTTGTGAGAATTTTGCTTGCTGAAAAAGAAGAACTTGTTTTACAATTACGAAAATAAGTGTGTTTTACTTTCTTAATTACCGTTTTATTTCATGTAATTTGAACTTAATGGTTGTAATAGAATTTTTTTTTTTTTTTTGCATATTTTAAGCAGATTTTGAAAAATAAATAACTAAATAAAAGGTTCCTTACAATAAAACACTGTCTATGAGACCAAAATAACAAAAGGGAACAGGTAAATAAATCTACCAATATTTAATTCAGTGTAAAATTTATTCTTAATAATATACAACATTATATTTCATCTTCAGTGTAAAAGTAATAATTACAAATATCACCTCTGCATATGTAATACACATTCGATTCCCGATACTAAATCTTATATAACTTATGCAAAATATAATATCAAAAAATAAAATTTTAAACAAGAATACCTTGTTGAGTTGTGAGCTACTCATCCGGATTAGTTAGAGTTTGTTAGAGTAGTTTCTTCTGTTATTCAGTTAGTGCCAGTTGTGTATGAGTTGGCAATGAGTTGTCATAGTGGACACGAATTAGTTAGTTGCAGTTAGTTAGCTAGAAGTTAAAGTCGGTTAACTAAGCCTATAAATATAGGTGTATGCAGTAGATTGGTTTACTGCATTGAGATCAATACAGACATTTTTCTTCCTTCCTTCTTCTTCTTCTTCATTACAGATTGATGTAATCCTTGAATGCTATTAGCATGAACATTACAATGAAGTATATTTTTTATTTTTATCATGGTATTAGAGTTATCGATACTGGAATAGTTGAAATTGTTGCAAGAGAAGATTGAGCAGTAAGAATCGAAGATCTCATCAATGGCGCCTCTCAAAATTGATCAGAATGATCCTCTGTATATAGGACCACAGGATACACCAGGAGTTGTGCTAATTCCAATAAAATTGACTGGATCTGAGAATTATGGTATATGGAGCAAGTCAATGAGGATTGCATTATTGGAGAAGAGGAAATATGGATTTGTAACAGGAGCTTGTACCAGGGGTTGTATAGAGAAGAACTGCATGAGCAGTGGGAGACATGTAATGCCATTGTTTTGTCATGACTGATGAATACAGTTAGTGAAGAACTTCTTAATGGAATTGTCTATGCTACCAGTGCCTTCACAATCTGGGAGGGTCTGAAGGAACGATTTGATAAAGTCAATCGTATGACGATTTATCAATTACATAGGGGGATTACTACGTTATCACAAGGTACTGACTCTGTTTCAACTTATTTCACAAAGTTGAAGAATTTGTGGGTAGAATATGATGCAGTAGTTCCTTCACCAAGTTTTGGTTGTCCTAGGTCGAAGGAGTACACAAATCATCTGTATCAACTTCGACTGATACAATTTTTGAGTGGATTAAATGAGACATATGATCGGGCTCGTAGAAAAATCTTATTGAAAGGTGTTACTTCATCTATAAATCAAGCTTATGCCGTGATTATTCATGAGGATGAGATTTAACATTCAGCTTGTGTGGCTGTTGAGAAACCAGATCCAATGGCAATGCAGATCAGCAGAAGTAACTCTCACAACAGCAATCAAGGTAATCAAAACTATAAAGGGAGAAAATCACAGTGTGAATTCTGTCACTTTGCTGGTCATACCAAGGAAAATTGTTACAGATTGATTGGGTATCCTGCTGATTGGAAACAAAGAAGGAAAGTCAGTTATGGAAATGGAAATTCTAATATTAATTCTAGAGGACATGGAACTCATGGAACATATGGAGGGCATCAGAACAGCACTAATCATTCTTAGTTTAGTACAATAAACAACATCTCTGGAGGCCATTCTCAATTCAGCACTGGAGACCATTCTCAATTCAGCACAGCAACTAATATGTCTGGAGGTTATATTGATCACAACATTGAAGCATCAACTAGTCGTGAAGCAAACAATACCTTTGTGACATAGAATAGAGGATTATTAGAAGAAGAATACAAGAAGATTTCGGATATGATGAACAAAGATACAAAGGAAGGTCGGCCTAACATGACAGGTATTGCTACATGCTTAATGGTAGATCTTTTAAAGCATGAATGAATAGTAGATTCTGGTGCATCTCACCATATAGTTGCAAGTAGACATTTGTTGACAGGAAATTAAAATTTAACTAAGTCACAAGAAGTTAAAGGGAACTTACCCACATTAGACATGGTTGAAGTATCACTAATTAGGAATCCATCTGTTTTTAGAGATGAGATTGTGAAGGATGTGTTATTTGTACTAGATTTCAAATTCAATTTGCTGTCCATAGCAAAACTTACCAGGGAATTATCTTGGTTTGTATCCTATTACCCTGACTTCTGTATATATCAGGAGCTATACAGTGGGAGGGTAAAAGGGATTGGTAGGGAAGAAGGAGGCTTGTGAATTTTCAGAGGAGGAAGGACAGATGGTAAATCAATGAGAAATCATAAGATTGTTGCAAATATGTCAAAACAAGATAGCATCCTATGGCATAAGAGGCTTGGACATCCTTCAATACAAACTTTGAAGTCTTTGAATCTGGTGGAGAACAATAAAGATAGTGATGTTGTACATAAATATTTAGTTTGTCCATTAGTTAAATAAACTAGACTGCCTTTTCCTACAAGTAATTCTAGAGCTCATTTGCCTTTTGATATGGTGCATATAGATTATGGGGACCATATAAGATTCCAACATTTGACAAGAAGAATTATTTTTTTAACAATTGTTGATGATTGTACTAGGCATACTTGGACTCATTTGTTGCAGCTTAAATCTGAAACAATTATAGCTATCAGAACTTTCCTTTTAATGGTAAAGACTCAATTTGGTGCACATGTAAAGATTATCATATTTGATAATGGTACTGAATTCTTTAATTCTCAATGAAAAGCTTTGTTTCAAGACTTAGGAATATTGTATAAAAGTAGTTGCCCTGACACACATCAACAAAATGGTATTATTGAAAGAAAGCATAGACATATATTGAATATGGCCAGAGCTATTAGATTTCAAGCTCATTTTCCTATCAGATTTTGGAGGATATGTGTGAATGCAGTTGTTTATTTCTGAACAGATTGCCATTTCCTTCTTCTAATGACAAAAGTCCCTATGAGCTATTATATGTCAAGACTCCTTCTTTATCTAATTTAAAAGTGATTGGTTGTCTATGTTATGCATCAGTATTATCTAAAGGAGACAAGTTTGTAGAAATACCTAAACCTGCAATTTTAATGAGGTATTCAAATTTGCAGAAAGGCTATCTGCTCATGGATATTTAGTCCAAGAGATTTTTTGTGCATAGAGATGTTATCTTTCAAAAGTCTATATTCTCAAAAAGGAAAGCTTTCATCTATTACTACAGATTGTTTTGAATATTGTGAAATTGATCCTGAAGATTTAGAAATACAGTCTAGTACTGATGTGTCTCCTCAATTAACAACATGCAGATATTACACAAGAAGATAATGCAGTCCCTCGGAACATGCAGGTTGCAGATTCTTCAGTTTCTCCACAAACCAGTTCACAATCTCCACTTGTTGTTCCCTTGAGGAGAACTAATAGAATATTCTAGCGTCCTGTTTGGATGAAGGATTATGTGGCTCCTGCAAGACAGCAAACGGGAAGATATCCATTGACAAATTTCCTTTCTTATGAGAAGACTACACCAACTTATCATAGCTATTTAGCTAAATTTTCCAACTTGGTGGAGCCTCAGAATTTCAAATAGGCTGCTACGGATGACAGGTGGATTCAAGCAATGAAATTGGAAATTCAAGCTTTGGAGGATAACAAGACTTGGATAGTTTTTGATTTGCCACAAGGTAAGAATGCAGTTGATTCTAAATGGGTATATAAGATTAAATATCAGGCCAATGGTGAAGTTGAGAGATTTAAGGCAAGATTGGTTGCTAAAGGTTATAGCCAATAGGAGGGGTTGGATTATCATCATACTTTCTCACCTATTGCTAAGATGGTGAGAGTTAGATGTGTTATTGCTTTGGCAGTTTCTAAAGGGTGGTCTTTATTTCAAATGGATGTTTATAATGCATTTTTACAAGGTGATTTGCATGACTAGGTATATATAGAATTACCTGAGAGGTTCAGAAAACAAGGAGAACGTAAGGTTTGCAAACTACTCAAGTCACTATATGGGCTCAAACAAGCCTCAAGACACTGGAACATTAAGCTCACCACTGCCTTGTTAGCTGCTGGATTTGTTTAAAGCACTCATGATTATTCTTTGTTTACATTGAAGAAAGGGGAAAAGTTGGTGATTATTCTAATTTATGTAGACGATTTGCTCATTACTGGAGCAATGAACATTTGATTTCTGAAGCAAAGAAGGTGTTACATCAGCAGTTCAAACTGAAGATTTAGGCCAACTCAAGTATTTTTGGGAATTGAAGTATTAAGGTCTCCTGATGGTATTGTGTTGAATCAAAGGAAATATATCTTGAAATTGATATCTGATATGGGACTTAGTGGAGAGTCCAATTCGGGACTTACTACAGTGGAGGTTGATCAAGCTACTGGTTTATTTGGAAACTCAATTTTATCTGATATTTCATCCTATCAAAGGTTGATTGGAAACCTCTTATATGCCACTATTACTAGGCCTGATATTAGTGATGTTGTTCAAACTCTCAGTCAGTTTATGCAACATCCAAAATAGTCTCACTGGGATGCTTCTATTAGGATAGTTCGATATTTGAAATGCACGGTTGGTCAATGAATTTGGTTACAATCTCAATCTACTCCAGAGCTTACTTGTTGGTGTGACTCTGATTTGGCTGCTTGTCCAAATACAAGACGATCTGTTACAGGTTATATTGTGAAGTTTGGGAATTCCCTGGTATCTTGGAAGTCCAAGAAACAGCACACTGTGTCTAGAAGCTCTGCTGAGGCTGAGTATAGGAGCATGGCCTCTACAACATCTGATATCACTTGGTTGGTGGTATTATTTTCATATTTAGGTGTTCATCTCCCTCTTCCTATTACTCTATTCAGTGATAGCAGATCTGCTATTCAATTAGCTGCTAATCCTGTCTTCCATAAATGCACAAAGCATATTGAAATTAATTGTCATTTTATTCGGGACAAGATCAAGGCTGGTTTAATTCAACCTCTTCATGTTTCAACACAACATCAACTGGCAGATTTGCTGACTAAAGATCTTAGCCAAGCCCAACATGCTCATCTCTTGAGCAAGTTTGGTGTGCTCAACATTTTGCACCCTTCAGCTTGAGGGGGAGTGTTGAGTTGTGAGCTACTCATCCGGATTAGTTAGAGTTTGTTAGAGTAGTTTTTTCTGTTATTCAGTTAGTGCCAGCTGTGTATGAGTTGGCAATGAGTTGTCATAGTGGATAGGAGTTAGTTATTTTGAGTTAGTTAGCTAGAGGTTAAAGTCAGTTAACTAAGCCTATAAATATAGGTGTATGCAGCACATTAGTTTACTGTATTGAGATCAATACAAACATTTTTCTTCCTTCCTTCTTCATTACAGATTGATGCAATCCTTGAATGCTATTAGCATGAACATTACAATGAAGTAGATTTTTGATTTTTATCATACCTTTATAAGAAATACGTAGATAAAAATATTTTTTTAAAAACCCCCTAATTCCTACATATTCATCATATAAAAATTCACACAATTATAATTCATCACAACAATTTCTACATTATTATTTTTTTGTATAAACAATCTCTGTTTACAATCAACATCTGTATACATACCTAATCGTAAATCAGACGATCCTAAAATTATTTATTGCATAAATAATTTCCATATTACCAACAATTCCTACTTGCACAACTAATTGTACACCAAACAGCCCCTAAAATTATTTATTCCATAAACAATCTATGTTTTATAATAATGTATGCATGCGTAACTAACGTAAATCAAATGACCTCTAAAATTATTTATTGTATAAACAATCTCTATTTACAATTAATGCCCACATGTGCAACTAATTATAAACAAAATGACCCTTAAAATTATTTATTGCATAGATGATCTCTATTTTAGGATTAATTCCCGCATGCCAACTAATTATAAACGAAACGACCCCTAAAATTGTTTAATGCATAAACAATCTCTATATTATGATCAGCGGTCATATGCGCAACTAATTGTAAACCAAACAACTCCTAAAATTATTTATTGCATAAATAATCTCCATATTACGATCAATCTTTGTATACGCAACTAATTATAAACCCAACGACTTCTTAAATTATTTATTACATAAATGATCTCTGTATTACAATCCAATGGTCGCATGCGCAAGTAAAACCAACCTCTAAAATTATTTATTTCATAAATAATCAATGCCTGCATATGGAACTAATTATAAACCAAACAACCCCTAAGATTATTTATTGCATAAATAATCTATGTTTTACAATCAATGCCCACATGTTCAACTAATTGCTAACGTAATGACCCTGAAAGTATTTATTACATAAATAATCCCTGTTTTAGGATCAACGCCCGCATGCCAACTAATTGTAAACCAAATAACCCTTAAAATTGTTTAATACATAAATAATCTCTATATTATCATAATCAATGCCACATGCACAACTAATTATAAATCAAATAACTCCTAAAGTTATTATTGCATAAATAATCTTTATATTACGATCAATGACATGCGCAACTAATTATAAACTAAATGACTTCTAAAATATTTCATAAATGATCTCTGTATTACGATCAATGCCCGCATGGCAACTACGTGTAAACTAAACAATCCCCCAAAGTTATTTATTGCATAAATAATCCCTGTTTTCCAATCAATGCCCGCAAGCGTAACTAATTATAAATCAAATGGCTCCTAAAATTATTTATTACAGAAATAATCTCTATTTTACGATTACTTATCCACATGCGCAACTAATAGTAAACTAGATACCTCTTAAAGTAATAAGTTATTATAAAAAAACAGAATAGTAAAGATTTACTGAAATACAAAAAATGCTCCCAAATCTAACTCATAAAATTTTTCGTACTAGGTTTTTCTTTTATCTCACAATTCCAACTAAACAATGACAAATTTATGGCAGAGCAATAACAAATGTCACTAGTTATGTTCTGAATAATTTAATTTTTTCTATGAAGAAACGAGACCCTTTTAAAATTTTGAGATGCTTTACATTGAATAAAAGAAACGAGGATTGACCATATAAACTAATATTTTAATGTGATGCAAATGTATATATAAGACGTAAAAGAGGGCTAGTTGAAAATAATATTTAGTGGGATTTGGTAATTTAATAACTAGAGTACAGATATTGGAATTTAGTTTTGGCTTTTTAATAATTATACATTCTATATAAGTAAAATTCAACTGCTTTATTATACTTTTTTTTGATAATTTCATAAAAGATTTAATAGTTATAATAATTTATATAATGACCATCTAGTTATATACATAAAAGCAATTTAGGGTGCACGATATCACTGTTAAAAACTCTATATATAATATTCACTAAGCAATGAGATTGCACCTTATAAAAAGGAAATACATCGTTACCAATTAAAAAAAAATTCCAAAAGAAATTTGTCGTAATAGTTATACATTTATCAACATACACAATTAATTTGAAAAGGATACGTATCACTTGCTCTTCGGCAAGACTAGCGTTTTGTTACGAGTGTTCGACCGAACTCAATAATTCAAATAATATATTTGTCTTAAAATATTCATCAATTATATATAGTTATAATTATCAACAAATCTTCTATTATTATTTATTGCATAAATAGTCTCTGTATTACAATTAGTGTCCGCATGCACAAAACACAACTAATTATAAACCAAACGGCTCCTAAAATAGTTTATTACGTAAATAATCTCTATATTACTGTGGATGCCCACATGCCTAACTTATTGTAAATCAAACAGCCGCTAAGACTGTGTCTTACAATCAATATCGGCAGGTTGAAAGAAAGATTTTGATAAGACACTATAAGAAGGAAAAAAAACAAGAAAGAAATAAGATGTTATACCAAAAAAAAAAAATATTTAAAAAAAAGAAAGAAAGAGGAGGGGAGGGGAGGATGAAACAAGATGTTATACCCAAAAAAGAAAAAAGAAAAAAGAAAAAAAAAAAAGAAGATGTTATACACACCACACAAAAAATGTTATAAAGAAGCAAAATGTTACGCCAAAAAAAAGGGGGGAGGGGGGACAAAATGTTATAAAAAAATAAATAAATAAATTAGAACATGAGGACCCTCCTCATTTGACTCTTGTTTTGCACCTTTTTCTTTTATGAAGCTTTTATCTGTCAATTGTATTAGACAAAATATGATTTGTTTTCGCCTCTTTACTTTTTTATTATTTTATTTATTACACAATTGTAAATTATTTATAATTTTATTTCTCATTTTTTTTCTTTAAAAATTTGTCAAGTGTCACCCATCATATATGTAAATCGCAATTCAATTTAATTTTTATTTCATAATGAATTATTTAAAAATTATATAAGCTATGAATTATTTATCAACAGAGATTAGTGATGTTTTTATAACTAATTTATGTTTTTTAAAGTGAAAAATATTTAAGGACAATATTATAAAAGGTTTAATTAGGAAACAATGATAATTAGCTATTATTTGAATGCCTTTTGCTTGACAAACAATTTTGATGTGTTGGTAAAAGATATTCGTTTTAGCAAAATATATATATATATATATGACAATTCTCCTTACATTTCATTTCATGTCATTAAAAAGTTTTACCATTATTGTTTCAAAATCAAAAAATAAAAATATCAAAAAAGATAACTAATGTGAATTTAATTTTTATAATATTACAGTTATTTTATTACTCAGATTTTATTTATGAATTCTATATGATTTAATTCATTCCGTTAAGAAAATAGATAGTTTTAGAATTTAAAATATTTATAAAATGTAAAAGAAGGGGGAATTGATCAGGTTATAAAAAATTAACTTAATCTACGAAATACAGGTTCTGTTGATTTGTCAATATATAACTTTTTTAGTTTTTTTTAAATATGTATTTAAAATTATTATTTTTTAAAATCTTAATTTCCTCTTAATAAAAAGAGAAAAGAAAAGAGAAAGAAACAAAATGTTATACGAGACCCAAAAAAAAAGAAAAGGAAACAAGATGTAAAAGAAGCGGGAATTGGTCAGATCATAAAAAATTGAGAAAATTACGGATTAGCAACATTTTGGGCGAAAATAAGATGAAGTAACAATATTTTATTTATTTATATAAAATAAAAATATTTTATGTGTCATGTGTTGTATTTACCCTATGTAAAATGTATCAAATGCGAATATAAAAATCTAATTAGATGAGTGATTTTAGAAATTATGTTTCACCTAAATAGTCAGTCAGCATTATTTATGCAATTGATAATTATTGTATTCCTTAATTAAATAGACTCTAAAAATGAATTTTTTATTTTATATTAACACCGTGTAAAGCAAATTTGAAATAATAATTTATTTCCATAATCATATACTTTTCATTCTTTGAATTGTCAAAAAAAATGAATAATTTGTATCATAAATACAATCAAATACATGTTATTTTAACAAATAAATTCTAAAAATGGCATAAAGGATTGTATATTTAATTGTATCAAAGAGTACTAATATGTGTGTGTGTGTGTACTAGTTTCTGAACACGTGTTTCGCACATGTATATCCACATTAAATAATTAAATATAGAGTTGTGATAAGTGTAAATTGAAAATGATTGAACTAGCGTTTTGATTACGTTAGTTTGCTAATCATGCTTTGATGAAGATTAAGCATAAAGCGTGAAAAGATCACCTAAATAAAATGAAAAAAAAAAATTCAACACTTATGCAGAAAAGTGCACGAATTACATAAAATACAAGTTACCATGATTGACATAAATATAAGTCACGAACCAAGAGTAAATTTAATCTGCAGGTTTGAGGCTGCATCTATCAAGTTTATGGTCATTTCATACAAATCCAAAATGCCAACAAAACAAGAAGGTAAATCAGAAAATATTTGAAAACTATCAAAAGGAAGAAGAAAGAATGCAACAACTTCATATTACCTAATGAAAAATATAGAGTATGATCATGACACAAAGACATATATTTTTCATATTGAGTCTGCTTAATGGGACAGATCTTCATTAGAGGATTATGTATAAATACTATTGTAACCGGTAGAAGATTAGAAGATGAAATAATTGGAAGGTGAAAGGTAATATATGAAATAATAATTAAAAAAATATAAAAGTGTAACCTACAATAATTACTGACAGGTGAAACAATCCTCCTCATATACTCGGCTCAACGAATGACTTTATTCATATATATATATATATATATATATGTGTGTGTGTGTGTGTGTGTGTGTGTGTGTGTGTGTGTGTGTGTATGTATTTTATAGTAATATTTGTTCATAAAATATTACTATTTAATTAGATATTTTATTATATTTTAATTTAATACATAGGAGAAATGATAATACAACTTTTAGGATAAGAGCTTTCCACTTTTAATTAGTAAAATATATTATTATTATTATTATTATTATTATTATTATTATTATTATTATTATTATTATTATTATTATTTTGTTAGTTAGTTAGTTATTAATTATTATTATTTTATTATTTACTTATTTTAACTTTTAACTTTTTGGCTTCCCACATATATAGTAATAAATATATAAATATGATACGATATGATAAAATATTAATATTTAATTATGTAGTAGTTAAATTTCAATTTAGTTTAGGGGCAAAATGGTAATCTAGCTTTCAACTTTGGGACTTCCCACTTATATAATAATACGATATGATGTATATGTATCTGCATAACATAATAGCATAATTATATTGTAATCTATGTGTTTACTTTCTGTCATAAATACAACTAAATACGAATAGAAGCCTAAAAATCAAATATATATGGGTGAAAGATAATGTTGACATACATAGTATACATAACCTATAAAATACGCTAATAGGATTTTCAGAAAATAAAAAAATTTCTTATCATAATTAACGGGATTCTATAATCTATTTGAGTAAGAAAGAAGATGGAAAAGGGGTTGGGCGGTTGTTGGAGAGATTTAAGGCGAGGAATAGGAGAGAGGTAAAAAAATAAACAAATACAAAGTAAAAAAATAAATAAATGACATATTAAATGAAATAAAGTCATATTATGTATTTTTTAAAACTGTGACCATTATATATAAATACTTTCATAATTCTGCTATGTTATGTAATTTTTTCTAAAAAAATTAATTTGATTTACGAAATACAGGTCAAATTGATCTATCAATGTATAACTATTTATTTAGTTCCCTTTTTTTATATTTAGAATCATTATTTTTTAAACCATAATTTACTCTTAATATAAAGCAAACCTGACTATTATTTTTTTAAATAATAAATTTTAAATTTATAATCATTATTTTTTTAAAATCTTAATTCTCTCTTAATATATACTAAAATCACAACAACTCATATCGATCTATCAATATTTTATTTTTCAAATTTAAAACTATTATTTTTTTCAAATGTTAATTCACTCTTCACATATAAAAGTAATACATAAGGATGATTCTCACGATCATAACAAATTATTGTTTTTTCTATTAATTAAAATATTACTAATATTAGTAGAACACGCAAGACACATCATGGTTTAGTAATTTTAATATCATATTACTAATACTAATATAACACTGTAAAGTGAAAATAAATTAAGATAAAATTAAAATATATTTCGTTATAAAATGAAATAAGAGTTCGTCGCTTGTTTGTCGTTAAATAGCTCATCTATAAATCAAAACTTTTTGAAAAGTCTGTCGCAAGTTTATTGCTAGATAGAATTAGCGATAAAGAAAAAGAATAGAATTACTGACGGATTTTTACTGTTTAGGGACAGAAAAAAAAAATAATAATAATAATTATTATTATTATTATTATAACCAAAATTTCAATAAGAGTATCTAAAGATAATTTTAACGTGAATTACTATTAAATGTAAATAAAATCGTTATAAACAATCTATCATTGCTTCTTTTCTATCGGCCGATACTTTACAATATGATTCAATTTTGGTACAAAAAAAAAATTCTTCATAAATTCATCGTTAAATAAAATTTGCAGCGGATATTTAGTCTTTAGTATTAAAAGTTGTCAGTCGCTAATTTATTTATATATATAGTTTGTATACACAAAATTCTACAATATTTCTGATAGAAAATAATGACAATTAGCCATTACTAAAATGCCTTTGTAAGAATAGTTAATGTTATCTGGGTTAAAAATATGTCTTTTTGCAAAAAAAAAATAAAGGAAAAAGGGTCAAATTTACCCCTCTACTTTAGTGCAATAGCTAATTTTATCCTTCGTCATACTATAGAGCCAAATATACCCCTGCTGTTATCAAAATATTCAAAAGTACCTCTCATTTGGATGGAATCCCCAAATAAGGGGTATTTTAAATGAAATTTGAAATATAACACTTAAAATCGAGTTTGAAGGACTTATATTAATCGAAGTGTGTAAGTTAACTAACGCGGTTTGGTAAAACAACACATGATATATTTATTATAAATTTGACTTTTTGAAGTTGTGATTTTTTAATATTTAAAATTATGTTTATATATATTATAGAAAAAAATATGAAATTTTATGAGTAAAAATTTTAAAAATTCAAAAATTGATTTGATATAATTTTTGAAAATTTAAAATATCTAAAAGTTAAATATTTATTATTAAATAAATTTAAATAAAAAGTTTTAAAATTTATCTTGGTAAATTGACCTTCAACTTTTGATGATAAAAATTCAATTTTATGAGGTCCATTTTTAAAAGACAAAATTTAAAAATTTACCTTTAAATTTTTATTTAATAATAAAAATTAAAATTTTAAATTTTTTAAATTTTTAAAAATTATATCAAATCAATTTTTAAATTTTTAAAATTTTTGCTCAGAATTTTATTTTTTTCTAAATATTTAAATATTAAAAAAAATCACAACTTCAACAAATATATCATGCGTTACTTTGCCAAACCGCATTGGTCAATCTGACACACTTCGATTAATATAAGTCCTTCAAACTCGATTATAAGTGTCATATTCCAAATCTCATCTAAAATACCCCTTATTTGGGGATTTCATCCAAAAATGAGGAGTATTTTTGAATTCTTTGATAACAGCAGGGGTATATTTGGCCGTATAGTATGATGAAGGGTAAAATTAGCTATTAAACTAAAGTAAAGGGATATATTTGACCCTTTTTTGAAAAATAAAAATATCACAATTCTCCTTAACTTCTTCGAATTCATGCGGTTGTAAAATCTTTCAATTACTATAAGAAAAATAAAAAAGTAAGTCAAACAAACATTTAAGGTGATTAATATCTATCATTATTTCTCTTCTATATATAGATACTTTAATCTGATTTAGTTTTGATTTTTTAAAAAAATTGAAATTCTTATATCATATTATATTAAAAGCAGGAAGATCCTAAATCAAAAATTGAATTACCAGAATACCTATAAAAAATTAATTGATCATTTTATCTTTCATCAATTTTTTTTTAAAAAAAAAACTTCTATCAAATTATTAATTACACTAAATCTAATACATACATTGCATGTAACCATTCAATTATTTCATCGTAAAGAGTTTAAAGTCATTAACTTTTGATGGTTTTTTTCATTCCAAAATGTGTTAAGAAGCCAAGCAATCAGTCTCATTCTTAATAATTTGTGGCTTCTTATCTTCCAAACTAAACATAACTATTTGATATCTTAATATTAATCAATTAATATTAAGTTCATTTTTCCTCCCCACCTCTTAGTTTCTCCTTGTCAATTATAACAGTAGAAAGTTATAATATCAATCAATTGATCCTCATCAAATTTATATCTATATTATTCTAAAAGTGAGAATAAAAAAGATTAAAAATTAAATTATCTAAATATCCATTAAATATTGAATGACATTTTACCCTTCAATGAAATATTATTTTAATAATATTCTTGAAAAGAAAAATAAATGTGCAATCAAATAAAAATTAACAAAAAATAAAAAAATAAATATGATACATTGAATGGTCAACTCTAGCAACCTTCTGATTTTCTTGAGAAAAATATATCCAATTTAAGAATAATTTATTTAGTTGGAGTAATTAACTATCATGGTTGTCAATCTTTATTACATTCAATTGCAACCTTCAAATTGTAAAGAGTGAATCAATTATTATTCAAACAAAACAACAATAATGTTAACAAATTCATTATCTCATAAATATCAAAGAAAAACTAACAGATATATCTTTCCATGATCCAAATTAAGAGGTAATAGGAAAATTAAAAAAAAAATAGAAATAATTAATGAAGAGGAAAGATCAAAGGTTGCATTTTCCTCAATAAATGTAGACATAAATTTTTTAAATTAAAAATCAGTTTTATCTTTTCTTTAAAATTTTCTGTGTATATATATATATATATGATTTGATCACTCTTTGCAGTTAAAATAGAATAGATCAATACATCTAAGACACTAAAAGTTCTTTCTTTCATATTTATTTATTTATTTATTTGTTATTTTATTTGTACAGTGTAGCTATTATTCGACAAAAAATTTTATTTGTATAACATTGATATTTCTTTCAAGTTTCAATTTTTTTTGTTAAATATTATGCTAGGAAACAGATTATATCGGATTTCTTTTTAACTTTCTGTGGTTATATTTAAGGAAAACTTACATAGATACCCATAAAAAGTAAAGTATTTACATTAGAATACCCATTTACTTTGATGCTCTCCAGAATAATTATACAAAATATGCTATTTCTTTATTTCTTTCTCGCGCTAACATCATGTTGATGTCAACATTCAACTTTTATTTTTGGCCTCTTTTAGCTATCATATCACTATCATAGTATTATTTTATTTTTCTTCGTTCTTTATTTATTTTAAAGTTAGTTTAAGTTTTTGTTATTATTTTTAAAATTTTTAATTTTACTTTTAAAATATAAAAATAAATAGTAACTAACTATCTTTAGAGTAATAAAAATATTTAATAAAATTAAATAATTTGACTACAACAAAAAGTAATTTACAAAAAATACTAAAATCACTAGGTTATTTATTGAAATCAAAATTAATTAAAATTTATAAATTTTTCTTCATCTATTTTTCTCAAATCATTATTCTTTATTTTTTCATAATAATCTAATTTCATGCTCAATTTTAGCTCATTTATTTTCTTGATCTTTAAAATTTTTTTCTCCTAGTTCATTTTTTAAAAAAATTTTGTCCTCTTTTTCTTTTTTCGTAGTTTTTTCTTTATTTTTAATTCTATCTTCTTGTTTCTTTCATTTATTTTTTTTCACCATAATCTAATTTCGTACTCAATTTTTCCTCCTTTATAAAAGAATTTCTATTTTCTTTTCCTTTTTGTTTTTATTTATTGCTTATTTTTTCTAATTTTATTTAATTTTTTAATTTAATTTTTTTCTCCATAGTTTTTTTCATTCATTATTTTTTCTCTTTTTATTTATTTTTATTTTTTAGTTTCTGATAATTTTTCAGCCCTTCAATAAGACATCCCTCAGTCCTCAATGATACATCATACTATATTCATGTACTAGCATGATATCATTAAGGTCTGCTTCACTCTTTCAGTGAGAAACTTCCTAATCTTCAATGATACCATCACAATATATCTATATACTATCGTGGTATCATTGAGGTTTGCTTCAATCCTTCAGTGAGACACTCCTTAGTCCTTTATGACACCACCACAGTATATTTATATATTGGATAATATCATTGAGGTTTGCTTCATCCCTTCAGTGAGACTCCTCAGTCCTCTATGATACCATCACGGTATATCTATATACTGTCATGGTATTATTGTGGTCTCTTTCAGTTCTTCGGTGAGACATTCCCTAGTCCTAATGATACCATCATAGTATATTCATATACTAGCATGATATCATTAAGGTTTGCTTCGGTCTTTTAGTGAGAAACTTCTCAATCTTCAATGATACCATAATAATATATTTATACACTATCATGGTATCGTTGAGGTTTGCTTCAGTCCTTCATGAGACACTGCTCAATCCTCTATGATACCAGCATAGTATATCTATATACTGGATGGTATAATTGAGGTTTGCTTCAGTCCTTCAGTGAGACTCCTCAGTCCTCCATGATACCATCACAGTATATCTATATACTGTCATGGTATCATTAAGGTCTCCTTCAGTTCTTCAGTGAGACATTCACCAGTTCCAATGCTACCATCATAGTATATTTACATACTAACATGATATCATTAAGGTCTGCTTCGGTATTTTAGTGAGAAACTTCTTAGTCTTCAATAATATTATCAGAGTATATCTATATACTATCATGGTATTAATATTGAGGTTTGCTTCAGTCCTTCATTGGACACTCTCCAATCCTCTATGATACCATTATAGTATATGATATCATTGATGTTTACTTCAATCCTTATGGAACTCCTTAGCCCTTCATGATACCATCAGAATATATCTATATATTATCATGGTATCATTGAGGTCTCCTTCAGTACTTAAGTGAGACACTTATATGTCCTCCATGATACCATCATAATGTATCAATATATTGTTGCGGTATTATTGAGGTTTGCTTCAGTTCTTAAGTGAGACACTCCTTAGTCCTCCATCCTACCATCACAATATATCTATATACTGTCGAGCTATCATTGAGGTCTGCTTCAAATCTTCAGTGAGACACTCCTCAGTTGTCACGTCCCACCTTGGGAGGCATGACTGGCATCTGGTGCCCTACTAGGACCTGGACTGCTGGGCTAGCTGAGCCTAAGCACTTCTAGTGCCAGACTGGCTCTAACTCTGGATTCAAGAAAATGACGGGCTATATAACGACTATAAATACAGCCTCCGGCCGACTAGGCCTATAGCCACCTGTAAGCAAACAACAACAACCCAGAGCAACTAAATTAATAGGGAACCTATGCGGGCCGACAAGACCACCATGCTGTCTAGTTATTTCTGAATCAAGAAAACAAGTGTTAAAATGCTGCGTGACCAGCAAGGTCACCACTACTAACTGAATAAGGCTCCACAAGGCCATCATAAACAAACTAAAACATACACACGACCTCACACGACCGATACAGCAAACCACAGGGAATGTACAATCTGCAAGCCTCTGAGAATACTGATAAGATGGTCGGGACAGGGCCCCGGCCTACCCATACTGTACAACAAAAGAAAGGGAATAAACCTCTAGCTGTCTAGCTCCGGATGACAGGAGCTGATGACTCTGTGTGCTGGCTGGAATCACGAGGGATCGGCTCCTCATCTATGAGTACCTGCAGGCAAGTAATGCAGCGTCCCAAAATGGGCGTAAGTACCGCTGGTACTGAGTATGCAAAGCAAAAACTGAAAAATAACTGAAGACAGGCAATATAACTGATAGAACTGAAATAGAAAGAAATAGACTGTATCTGACTGAAAGTATGAGTTTAAGACTATCCTCAACTATACTGAAAGGAGTAGGAGTCGTACCTGGTAACGTGACATTCTACTGTCGATCTATTCATAACTAACATAATATGGCATAATATAGCATAACATACATAACATAACACACATAAACCTTACCTGGCCCCCATAAGCCGAAAGGTACAACCAACACGCAATCTATACCCCTACCCCGGTCATCCCATCTCCCATAGTAACTATAAGCATCCTTTCGATCCCCTGGGTATGCACTTGGGCCCGCTGAGCCCCTAACTATAACTATACCTGAGTCCGGAGGACTCCTGAATCAACACCCCGGGCGTACCCGCTTGACGGGGGTATATAAAAGCCGACCAAGGAAAAATATGGGAAAACTGGCATTCCATCTTCATCCCCTAGGGGAAGGCATGCCACTCCGTAGAGCGACGTATCCTCACCCTCTGGCGGACGAGTCGATACAGCTATTAACCCTGGGGCGGTCATGGATGCTAGGTAATCCAACCCAAAACAATACAGTCAAGTCTCAACTGATAATACTAACTGCACACGATACATGTTGAAACTAATGATAGTAATGTGTATATATATAATACATGCTGAGACTGATAATAGTATATATATAATTCTTGTCATACTGTGCTGAATCTGATACTGAAACAATACATAATATTTTTGTTGAGAATCATGTTGTATAACTAGGTTTCATGGTAAACATGATTTACTATTTGTAACATGCTTTCTAAAATTTATATTAAGCTACTATTTTATTTCTGAAATACTTTACGGGAACTTATATTGCTTTACTAAGTTTTGGCTGAACACGATAATATCCTGACATACTTTACTAATTATATACTGGGCATGCTGTACTGTCTCTAAACTCTCCTACTAGGATTTATATCGTGTTAGTAAGTTTCACGCTACACATGACATGATGTTTCCAACATCGTACTAAAATTTATACTAAACATAATATGCGGCCTCTGAAACATTCTACTGTCACTTGAGCTATTTTACTATACCGGAACTACTAACTTGCCGAAGAAACTGGCTTTACGTACCTTGTCCGTTAACTTTCTGAGTATCTGGCGTAATTCGACTAATTTTCAGCTATTTCTTCCAACTGCATTCATATTCATAGCAATTAGAACTAAATTCATCGATATTCCGGAAGAAAATACTACTTTGAATATATATATAGCCCAAACTTTGACTTATCGAATAACAGCCGAAAACTCGCTATTTCTCGGAAGTCCAGAAGGGAGAAATACTCACTTTAGGGATAGGAGTATATTGACACTAATTTGGAGCAATTCTACTTACCTTAGCTTGGTCAGACGACGATTCGCCGGCCGAATTTCGCGAAACTAACTCCGCAGGAATATTCTCTGCAGCTTTATACTTCGGTACTCGAAGTTAATTTGAGTTTGGACCGCATTTGACAGCGTAATCGGACGAATATTTATCAAAACCCTTCGTCCCTTACTGTTCTGGTCGTGTTCTGGAAATTAAATTATGGAGAAGTGAATTTTAAAACGAAGTGGAGCTTTATATAGTTGGGCCTGGACACCCCCCTCTGTGGCACATTGGCCATCGCGGAGGGGCTTCCTTCGTGGCACGTTGCCATCGCGGAGGAGGTCTGCCCGGCCTCCTCTTGCGATGGTCTGATGCGGCGCTTGTCCGGTCTTCCCCCGGGCCTTTTTCAAGCATGTATGGCATTCTAAAACTATTAACCAATATGCGAATAGGCTATCTACATGTCAAGAATTTACGGGTGTAACATCAGTCCTCCATAATACAATTATAGTATATTTATATATTGTCATGGTATCACTGAGGTTTGCTTCAATGAGACACTTTTAAGTCCTATATGATACTCGCATGATATTTTAAAAAAAAGACAAAACAAAATAAAAAAGAAGATAACAAGAGAAAAAAAAGGAACCAACAGGAGAAAACTAATGTCACGCCCCGCCTTGGGGGGTATGACTGGCACCTCGTGCCCTACTAGGACCTGAACTACTGGACTGCTAAGCCTAGGCACATCTGGTACCTGGCTGGCTCTGATTCACATTTATGGAAACAAAGGGCTATATAACGGCTGTAAACACAGCCTCCGGCCCATTGGCCTATAGCCTCCTGTACCTGTAATAACAACTGACCAGAACAAGCAACTATAGAGAAGCCTATGCGGGCCGACAAGGCCACCATGCTGTCTAGTTATCTGCATTCAGCTATAAAATACTAGAAGGCTACGTGACCGGCAAGGTCACCACTACTGTCAAACTTATGGCCCCACACGGCCAACATAAAAGAAGCAAGAGTACTAACAGCTAACACTGCACGGCCTCACACGACCGGCTCAACTGACCAAAGGGAAATATACAGACTGCAAGCCTCTAGGAATAGCAATAGAAATGATCGGGACAGGGCCCCGACCTACCCATACTATATAACAACAGAAACTGAAGTACACCTCTGGAATTCAGTCTCCGGATGACAGGAGCTGAATGGTCAACGCTGACAGGAATCACGTGGTGTCACCTGCTCGTCTATGAGTACCTGCAGGCAAGTAATGCAGCGCCCCACCGGGCGTCAGTACCGCTGGTACTGAGTATGTAAAGCAATAACGGACAACAAAATCTGAAAGCAATAATGTAACTGATAAAACTGAAGTAGAAGGAATAACTTAACTGTCTGATAATGTAAACCTTACCTTCTCTCAATCTTTGCTGGAAGGGATGAGAGTCATACCTGGAAACGTATCGTGCTACTGCTGATCTACTTGTATCTAACATAACATGGCATAACATGAAATAACATAACATAGCAGACACAAACCTTACCCGGCCCCCATAAGCCGGGAGGTACAACCAGCACAGAATCTATACCCCTACCCCGGTCATCCCATATCCTACAATGGATGCAAGCATCCCGTCGGTCCCCTGGGTATGCACTTGGACTCGCTGAGCCCCTGACTATAACTGCATCTAATTCCGGAGGACTCCTGAATCTGCACCCGGGCGTATCCGCTCGACTGGGGTGTGTAAGGGCCGATCAAGGCACAAATATGGGGAAAACTGGCATCCCATCTTCGTCCCCTGTGGGACGGTATGCCACTCCGTGGAGCGACGTATCCTCGTCCTCTGGCGGACGAGTCGATACAGCTATTAACCCTGGGCGGTCATGGATGCTAGGTAGTCCAACCCCAAACAATACAACGGTCTCAACTAGTAATGCTGTCTGTGTATCTCACATGCTGAGGCTAAGAGGGGTAAGGTACCGTATATATTACATGCTGAGCTAATGATAGTAATCTGTACGTATCTGTTACGTGCTGAGGCAGGTAAATATATATATAAATATGAATATAGTCTCCTGCCGGACTGTACTGGGGCAAATGCTATATAAGATAATGTTTCTGCTGAAAACTCTGCTGTTACTAAGTTTCTGCATACACTATATGCTGGACTAGTGATAGAAATATATACATACTTAATACATGCTGAAGCTGGAAATAATATATATGTATGTACGAATATGGTCTTCTGCCAGACTGTACTAAGGCTAATGCTGAACATGATATAGTCTTTCTGCTGAAACTATGCTGTAAACTAATTTTCTATAGTAACATGATTCACTATTTCTAACATGCTTTCTAACTTCGTTTCAACTTATCATTCTATTTCCGAGCTGTCTTACAGGTGCTACTTGCTCTACTGAGTTTCGATTGAGCACAATAATATACTAACATCCTGTGTAACATCGCATACTGAGCATACTGTGCAGTTTCTACTGCTTATATTAGAATCTCTATCATACTAGCAAATTTCATGCAAATTGTAACTCGATACTTTCAATATCGTACCAACAGTCGTAACAAACGTAACACATGACTTCTGGAAAATCTACTGGCCTTTAAATTACTATACTGTATCAAGATTTCTTAACTTGCCGAGGAAACGAACTTTACATACCTTATCCTTGAACTATTCGTCTGTCGGACGAGGCTCGGCCAATACTTCAACTGTTTTCTCCCAACTGCATTCATAAATATGTCAATCAATACTAAATACAACTTTGTTTCAAAAGGCAACGTCACTTTCGATATAGTTTATAGCCTAAACTTAGGCTTATCGAAAGACGGCCAGAAACTCGCTATTTTTCAGAGATCCAGAAGGGAGAAATATTCACTTCTCAGCTAGGAACACATAGACACTAATTTAGAGAAATTCTACTTACCTTAGTTCGGTGGGTCACCGATTCGTCGGCCGTATTTCACGAAACTAAATTCGTAGAAATGCTCTCTGCCGCTAAATACTTCGGTATCTGGGATTAATTTGAGTTTGGGCAGCATTTAGTAGCGTAATCGGACGGAAATTATATAATTTCCTTCGTTCTTACCTTCTCTCTGCCGCTTTGCTCTGTTCTCTAGAAAATTATATGTGATTAAATGATTTAAAACCGAAGTGGCCTTTATATACTTGGGCCTGGACAAGGGCAACGTGTCACGGAGCCATCGCGGAGGGGCTCTGCCTCGGCTCCTCCCGCGATGGTTCGACGGGTTTCTCGTCCGATCTTTTTCCCGGGCCTTTCTACAGCACGTATGGCCTTCAAATGTGCTTAACCAACGTGCGAATAGGTCGTCTAGGTGCCGGGAATTCTACGGGGTATGACATTCTCCCCCCCTTAAGAACATTCGTCCTCGAATGTACACTGTTATCTGGAGGATTACTTACTTACTTTCCGAAAAAAAAATTTTGGCAGAGTTTCCCCTGTAATATGGACTATAGCAAAAACCTGGAATGCAGAAAAGTCCAACACAGGCACTGCACATAATATTCTAGGATCCACTGGATAATTAAATATCAATCTGTCTCACTTATACATACAGGACCATAAGATACTACATAGCAATAATACGGACATACCTGTCGCTTAAATGGGTGAGGATATCTGGTCCTCATATCTGCGAATCTGTTTGTCTAGACTAGCTACTGGAACCTCTTTGCAGGCCAGCTTTTTCGTAACCTGAATATTCTGGACTGGGACTACTCTGGACGGGTCTCCTATGCATTTCCTCAGCATATTTACATAGAAGACCGGATGAATGGATTCTAGTTCTGGAGACAAATTCGATTAATGTTAAATGCTCATTTTTGGCTATTACTGAAATCTAGCACACACGCTCGCAACATGTCTTCGAGCGTCTGAATTGTGCGCTCAGCCTGCTCATCTGTCTGAGGATAGAACGCTGCGCTTAAATTAATCTGCGCTCCCAAACTCTTCTGAAATGACTGCCAGAATCTAGTTGTGAAGTGTGCTCCTCTATCTGAAATAATGGATACTGGTATTTCATGTAATCTGACTATCTTTCTGCTATGCAACTCAGCATAATCTTTGGCCGAGAAAGTAGTTCTTACTGGCAAGAAATGAGCTGATTTTTGTCAATCTGTCATTTATCACTCATATAGAGTCATGTCTGTGTTTAGTACGGGGTAATCTTGCTACAAAATTCATCTTCACCGCTTCTCATTTCCAAAGAGGCACAACTATGTTCTAAATTAACCTGCCTGGCTTCTGATATTCTGCCTTCAACTGTTGGCAGTTAGGACACTGGACTACCAGTAGTTCTTTTTAATGTCATGGTACTTCTTTGTCGTATCGGGATGAAGAGAATAGCGGGCGTAATGCGCCTCGCTCATAAACTGCTGACGATGCCCCAAAATATCTGGAGCGCAATGCGGCCTTTATATCGCCACATTTCATCCCCGGTTATCTGAAAATATGTCATCTCTCCTTACTGAATCTTGTGTTTAAGTTAAACCTGGCTAGGGTTTCTATACTGCCGTTCCTTTACTTCCACCTCTAACCGCAATGCTCGATATTCTGTATTATCGTTCTGTTATCCTTTATTTCTACTATGTGAACGGCTATACCGGCTAACTAGTAAAATTCTCGGGTCTATTCCTGCTGTTCAGGCCGCAAGTATGCCAACTCCCCATAGATCTATGGCTAAGGGCATCTACTACCGTATTAGCCCTCCCCGGGTGACACAAAATTCTTGCTTTTTTTTCAAGTATAAACTACTGCAACTACCTCCAGGTCATGGGTAAGACAATTCTTTTCACATTTCTTCAATTGCCTGAAAGCATAAACTATTACTTCACCATGCTGCATCAACCCTCTGTATCTCCTGGCGATACTAACACTGGAGCTGATGTTAACCTAGCTTTTAACTCTTGGAAGTTCTACTCACACACCTCAGTCTACTGAAACTTTGCTGCCTTCTGTGTCGATCTAATCAGAGGTGCTGCTAAGGTGGAAAATCCTTCCACAAACCCTTTGCAGTACCCGGCTAACCGCAGGGACTGCGTACTTCGATCGGAGTGGTAGGTCCAGGCTAGATCTTCATTACTTCAATTTTTCTGTGTATCTATCTGTACACCAGCCTCCGACACAATGTGACCAAAAAGACTACTAAACTCAACCAAAATTCACATTTACAAAATTTGACATATAACTGACGGTCATACTGGTTTATTATACCGGAGAATCTGACAAGTAATCTACCGATATAGCTAGAGCTTTATCTGGCCTTCTGACCGCATGCTAAGGCTGCTTGTTGCTAAGGTAACCTGAACGACCGTCTGCGCACCTTGTGCCTTTATCTGATCCGAGGATCCTGATATTGATCATGACCTCTAACGATCTGGCTGCATAACCTTAAATAACTGAATAGTCGGGTTGAATGACCCGAATGTGGCAGTAGTCTAATCAATACTCTAACTGTTCTACTCGAATGCTTATAATCGTGCATAACCGCAGACTTGTGGGCATCTAATTGCTCTGTTATTTTACTTAAGTCACTGTAAGGTTGGGCTTAATCAAACTTGCTCCCAGGTGATCAATCTCTGGATCTTCACGGGGAATTTACTGATCCCCTGGTCTTAATAAACACTGTGCTAGCAGGGTATTATCAATTACTTATGCCTTGTGTGTATCCACTTGGATCTATACTGCTGTTCTGGGGAATTCTCGGTCTTATAGGCTATTCTGTAACTACTGGCCTTCTGCTAGGGCTCTGTATCTGAATATCTTACGAAACCCAGCTGAAGTACTAGTCTGTCACAAGTTTGTCACTGACTACTGATGTGGACCCTTCCTTGGGGTACCCACGGGTATTCTGACTGGGACGGCCGGCTGACTTATGGGGTGTTCTACATAACAACTGCTAGGTTGACTAAGGCCAACTGTCGCCCACAAGGCTGGGAAAATGACGTACGACCACTTAACATGCTAGAACAATTCTGATATTGCTAATCTCTGAAATTTGCCTATTCGGCCTCTAATCCTGGTTCTGGCACACGCACTACTGTTACCAATCTTCAGGGATGCCTCCCTGCTAACGCAGGCGCCAGCTGGTCGGTAGACTGTCTAACTGCGCCCTTATCATCTAGCCATCTGCTTTAGGCCATTAACTCTGGTAAACTCCTAGAGCCTGGATCTGACAATAACACATAAGTATGTTAATCTAATAACTGGAAACTGAGATAGTTTCTATGACTTCATACGTAATTCACACTTAATCCGCCCTTTCTCTTCTTCTTTTCTTTCTTTCTTCTCCCTTTTTCTTCTCTTTTCTTTTTTTTTTTTGCAATTCAATTTGTATAGGCTTTCTATTACTAATCAGCATCTGTGATTGTAGCCCTTATAGGCAGCCACTCACAACCTATCTATTATCTATATATCTATATATCGCTGGCTACGTATAATATGTACTGATTCCTGCGGTACTTCATAACCTCTGACATGTTCTGCTGAGTCTCACATCGTACATGATACCTTTCTTCTACGGCCTAATAATATCTCCTGCCCTGACTTATCATTTCATTGTATTGTCACCCCATTCTGAAAGTAACAAACATAAACATTCTAGTTATTATCTGCTGTTTAAAATCCCGCCACTCTTGCGATGTGGGGGTCGACGTTCGAATCCTGTAGCCTTACTAGGCATATATTGGGAGCCCATAACTGTCTGCTGGGCCTCATCTCTAGGCTACACTGGATTAGAATTACTGTATCGGTAACTTCTTAACTTTTCTATAATGGACACCCTGCGGTACTCTGAACCGCAATCTTACTGTCAGCCCGAGGCTTAATCCTTAATACGATACTTTATCAATCCGGGGTAGTTCTAATTTCCCCACAAGATCTGACATTCCTGCTTCTTCCTCTCATCTTACTTAAACTGAACTCTGGGGTTCAAGGTACCTGCCTTTTGTTGCTAATGAGACTACTGATCAAGCCTCGGCCTATACTTCTTTGGGCGTATACTCAAGCCCATCTGATTCACATAACCTCTATATCTCTCGATGTCACAACTAGATCATAACTATAATCTTACAGGTACGTCTTGCTATCTGTTAGCATATATGGCGGGCTTGGCCTTTTTCTGGCTCAAACTTGACTATTATTAGGCATTCATCACTAACAGGTCTGTTACCCCTACTTCGGGTAAGCTAACAGTCTTACTTTCTTTACTGGCTGGTTATCATAAGGGTCTGCACAGCCTATGTAATCATAAGGGCTCTCTATATCTTCCACTACTTACTAGGATCAATCAACCCATCTTTACTTACTGCATGATTCGGCAACCCCCTCTCAAGTCTTATGCTCCTTTTCTATACTGGTATCGAACTTAAGAGGTAGGAATAACCCTTTTCTTATTACAACAATAAAAGCATTCGACTGTACCATATCCAAAAAGATGTATTTGGGATTCCTACATTTTTTCTCTCTTTCTTGTACCTACCTGGTGGTCTGACCTTATCTGTAATCATAATCAGATCTTATATAACTAATAAGTAAATCAACTCATATGTACATTATACTTCTGACTTCCTATTCCGACGTTATCAACGTATACTAGGAATAATGCCAATAAAGGTATTACGCTGGGAGGTCTCTGATACCCCCTCCTGCTGCTATAGTTATCCTGTAACTGACTGAGGTTCTCTTCTGTTGCTATTTCTGATCTTTTGCCTATGATAGGGTAATGCTGATCTGCCTTTGTATCTGTAATCAAAGAATACGGTAAGTTCTCAGGGACTCAACCCTATACTGTACCGCTCTAAAGCACGACTGACTGAGAAAGAAGGGTAACCATCATATCATGCCTCGCAGCCTCCTGCCTATAGTATGTGGTGCACAACACATCCATAGACAAGACTCTACTTAGCACGGCTTGCAGACTCCCTAGGATACGACCTGCTCTGATACCAAGTTTGTCACGCCCCGCCTTGGGGGGTATGACTGGCACCTCGTGCCCTACTAGGACCTGAACTACTGGACTGCTAAGCCTAGGCACATCTGGTACCTGGCTGGCTCTGATTCACATTTCTGGAAACAAAGGGCTATATAACGGCTGTAAACACAGCCTCCGGCCCATTGGCCTATAGCCTCTTGTACCTGTAATAACAGCTGACCAGAACAAGCAACTATAGGGAAGCCTATGCGGGCCGACAAGGCCACCATGCTGTCTAGTTATCTGCATTCAGCGATAAAATACTAGAAGGCTACGTGACCGGCAAGGTCACCACTACTGTCAAACTTATGGCCCCACACGGCCAACATAAAAGAAGCAAGAGTACTAACAGCTAACACTGCCCGGCCTCACACGACCGGCTCAACTGACCACAGGGAAATATACAGACTGCAAGCCTCTAGGAATAGCAATAGAAATGATCGGGACAGGGCCCCGACCTACCCATACTATATAACAACAGAAACTGAAGTACACCTCTGGAATTCAGTCTCCGGATGACAGGAGCTGAATGCTCAACGCTGACAGGAATCACGTGGTGTCACCTGCTCGTCTATGAGTACCTGCAGGCAAGTAATGCAGCGCCCCACCGGGTGTCAGTACCGCTGGTACTGAGTATGTAAAGCAATAACGGACAACAAAATCTGAAAGCAATAATGTAACTGATAAAACTGAAGTAGAAGGAATAACTTAACTGTCTGATAATGTAAACCTTACCTTCTCTCAATCTTTACTGGAAGGGATGAGAGTCATACCTGGAAACGTATCGTGCTACTGCTGATCTACTTGTATCTAACATAACATGGCATAACATGAAATAACATAACATAGCAGACACAAACCTTACCCGGCCCCCATAAGCCGGGAGGTACAACCAGCACAGAATCTATACCCCTACCCCGGTCATCCCATCTCCTACAATGGCTGCAAGCATCCCGCCGGTCCCCTGGGTATGCACTTGGGCTCGCTGAGCCCCTGACTATAACTGCATCTGAGTCCGGAGGACTCCTGAATCTGCACCCGGGCGTATCCGCTCGACTGGGGTGTGTAAGGGCCGATCAAGGCACAAATATGGGGAAAACTGGCATCCCATCTTCGTCCCCTGTGGGACGGCATGCCACTCCATGGAGCGACGTATCCTCGTCCTCTGGCGGACGAGTCAATACAGCTATTAACCCTGGGCGGTCATGGATGCTAGGTAGTCCAACCCCAAACAATACAACGGTCTCAACTAGTAATGTTGTCTGTGTATCTCACATGCTGAGGCTAAGAGGGGTAAGGTACCGTATATATTACATGCTGAGCTAATGATAGTAATCTGTACGTATCTGTTATGTGCTGAGGCAGGTAAATATATATATAAATATGAATATAGTCTCCTGCCGGACTGTACTGGGGAAAATGCTATATAAGATAATGTTTCTGCTGTTACTAAGTTTCTGCATACACTATATGCTGGACTAGTGATAGAAATATATACATACTTAATACATGCTGAAGCTGGAAATAATATATATGTATGTACGAATATGGTCTTCTGCCAGACTGTACTAAGGCTATTGCTGAACATGATATAGTCTTTCTGCTGAAACTATGCTGTAAACTAATTTTCTATAGTAACATGATTCACTATTTCTAACATGCTTTCTAACTTCGTTTCAACTTATCATTCTATTTTCGAGCTGTCTTACAGGTACTACTTGCTCTACTGAGTTTCGATTGAGCACAATAATATACTAACATCCTGTGTAACATCGCATACTGAGCATACTGTGCAGTTTCTACTGCTTATATTAGAATCTCTATCATACTAGCAAATTTCATGCAAATTGTAACTCGATACTTTCAATATCGTACCAACAGTCGTAACAAACGTAACACATGACTTCTGGACAATCTACTGGCCTTTAAATTACTATACTGTATCAAGATTTCTTAACTTGCCGAGGAAACGAACTTTGCATACCTTATCCTTGAACTATTCGTCTGTCGGACGAGGCTCGACCGATACTTCAACTGTTTTCTCCCAACTGCATTCATAAATATGTCAATCAATACTAAATACAACTTTGTTTCAAAAGGCAACGTCACTTTCGATATAGTTTATAGCCTAAACTTAGGCTTATCGAAAGACGGCCAGAAACTCGCTATTTTTCAGAGATCCAGAAGGGAGAAATATTCACTTCTCAGCTAGGAACACATAGACACTAATTTAGAGAAATTCTACTTACCTTAGTTCGGTGGGTCGCCGATTCGTCGGCCGTATTTCACGAAACTAAATCCGTAGAAATGCTCTCTACCGCTAAATACTTCGGTATCTGGGATTAATTTGAGTTTGGGCAGCGTTTAGTAGCATAATCGGACGGAAATTATATAATTTCCTTCGTTCTTACCTTCTCTCTGCCGCTTTGCTCTGTTCTCTGGAAAATTATATGTGATTAAATGATTTAAAACCGAAGTGGCCTTTATATACTTGGGCCTGGACAAGGGCAACGTGTCACGGAGCCATCGCGGAGGCCTCACCTCCGTGACACGCTGCCATCGCGGAGGGGCTCTGCCTCGGCTCCTCCCGCGATGGTTCGATGGGTTTCTCGTCCGATCTTTTTTCCGGGCCTTTCTACAGCACGTATGGCCTTCAAATGTGCTTAACCAACATGCGAATAGGTCGTCTAGATACCGAGAATTCTACGGGGTATGACAACTAAAGTAAGAGAAAAAGAACAAAAAGAGAATATGAAATGTAAGAAAAAGGAATAAAAAGAGAATAACATTAATTGTTGGGAAGAAAGAAACCAAAATAGTTTTGTTAGTTCATTAATTGCTACTACTATGAGGGTCCATTAGTTGCTACTAAAAAAAATAAAACAAAGACAACAAAAAGAAAAAAGTAATTATTTAATTATTTAATTTTTTAATCTAAAAATTATTAATTAATATTTTTATCTCTAAAAAAATAAAAATTGAGAAAGAAATAAAAAAAATAAAAAGAATATAAACTAACCGTAACAAAAAAGAAGAAGAATTAAGATAAAAAATAAAATGATGATGATGATGATGATAATGATGAAGAAGACGACGACGACGACATCTATAATAAAAAGTAAAAAGAGATAACATAATAAAAGTAATAAATGAAAAAAGTACAAAACCAAAAAAGAAAAAAGGATAAAAAGATAAAAATAATAAATGAGAAAAAAACAAAAGTAATTAATGAAAGGACAAACTAATAAAAGAAAGGACAAAAAAAAAGAAACAATGTAACGTGCTTAAAGAAAAAAGAGACATTATGGGTAAATAATTTGATAAAGGTGAGTATTTAATAAAATTAATTAGAATAAGAGCAAATTAGGGTAATTAATTTTCTTTATGGGGGAATTTTGTATAGTATTCCCTATATCTAATACTCAGTGTCCTTGATGTTTATTCAAGTTTCAATTCTTTTATTAGTTATATGTTATTTAATTTATTTAGCCTCAAATTTTGCTTCTATGAGGATTTTCGTGGGTATTGGTTAATTTTTGTGGTTATGTTAGTATGTTGTGTTTTTGAATAATTTTTTAAAGTCTAATTTTTATTTTTCTATGCAAATATGTTCGTTCATCTTTAAATTTTGTAACTGTTAAAAGTTTGAAACTGTGCATACATTTGTATCGTTTTCTTCAATTATGGAGTTAGGATTTTCTTTGAATTTCTTAGATCATAGATAAATTTGCTAAAACGTTATCTTTTCATAATTTTTAAGATTAAATTTAAATTTTAAAGTTTAAAGAATTAGTGATTGTTCCAATTACAATTTCTCCTCTCTATCAAAGAGTTAGTATTTATTTCCTTACATAAGAATTTTTTATATTGAAAGTGTCATGCCCCACCTTGGGAGGTACGACTGGCACCCGGTGTCCTACTAGGATCTGGACTGACTTAACTAGGCCTGTGCACTCCTGGTGCAAGCCTACTCCCATATCAAGAAAAAAGCGGGCTATATCTCAGCTGTAAAAACAGCCTCCGGCCGACAAGACCTTATAGCCACTTGTAAAGGAAAACGGCTAACCAGAAATAGAAAATAACAGGGAATCCTATGCGGGCTGACAAGACCACCATGATATGTAGTTACAACTGAAAGGTAAATCCGGTGCTAAGCTAAGTTATGGCCGACAAAGCCGCTAACTGATAGCTAAACAAGGCCCCACATGGCCAACACATAAACTAAAACATATATGGGCCCCACATGGCCACTAACAGCTAACCACAGGGAAATAGAAACAATCTGCAAGTCTCTAGGAGCAATATGATGGTCAGGACAAGGCCCCGACCTACCCATAACTGTACAATCAAAAGGAGTAAACCTTCGATCTACAAGCTCCGGAGGAAAGGAGCCAACTGTGCTGACAATCCTGGCTGGGATCTAAAAGGGACCTGCTCCTCGTCTATCTGTACCTGCAGGCAAGTAATGCAGTGCCCCAGATAAAGCGTCAGTACAATATGTACCGAATATGTAAGACGATAATTGTAAACAACTGAGATAAAGAAATGAAATTGAGAATAACTGAAATGGAGGGATAAAGATAATACCTGAATAGTTAAACTTCCTATCATCTAATTTACCAGTAACTAAACCAAACAAGAACCTTACCTGAACCCCATAAGCCGGAAGGTACAACCAGCACAGAATAACCCACTCAGGGGTCCCCATAGGCCATGGTGGGTACACTTCAATATATATACCCCTAATAAGGTGAAACTGCCTCATCTAATAACTATAGCCGTCCTACCCGTCCTCTGGGTCTGCAACTGAATCCGCTCAGCCTCTGAACTATAGCTGTGTCTGAGTCTGATGGACTCTTGCTGTCTGTACCTCGAGTACCGAACTTTACGGGGCGTGCCGATACGGCATAAAAGTAGTCCAGCTATGGAATGGACTGTATGACGACCTCGGACCTCATCTTTGTATCTCACGGACGACATACCGCTCCTCGGAGCGACGTCATCTAGCTCCTCGCAGGCATCGACACAGCTAATAATCCTGGGGTTGGTCATGGAAGGCTATACAGGGCATAATCAATCCCAAACTAAACATGAAATGCTGGTCTCAACTAACAACAACCATTAACCGTAACAAATATGCTCATGGTATTCTTACTGGGATTCAAACTGAGTTATGATACTGAAGAAACTAACTTGCCAAAGGAATTTTCCTTAACATACCTGGATTAGTGATTTCTGCTTAACTGGCGAATATCAAATTCGTATTCAATAGCTTTTCTTAATTGAAACCGTATGACTGAGAGAATAAGACTAATTTCAGTACTAAAATCGGCGGAAACGATAACTTTATATATAAATATTAACTATATTTCAACTTAATGAAACTCGATCGAAAACACGTAATTTCTTGAAATTTCAGAAGGGAGAAGTGCTTACTTAAAGCATGTGATCGAATAAAGATTAGTTTGGAGTCGTTCCGACAACTTTGGCTCGGCGGGGTTACGATTCGCCGGGTGAATTTCGCGAAAATAACTCCGTAGTAGTGCTCCCTGCAGCCTTAAACTTCGATATTCGAATTTAATTTGAATTCGGACAACGTTTTACAGCGTAAATGGAGGAAATTTATTTGTTTTCTTCGTGGTTTCCCTCTTTTGCCTATATACAAACTTTGGAAATGAAATGAAATATAAGGGAGGGACTTATATATACTTGGGGCGGTCCCAACGCGCCAGAGAGGGTCCGTGTCACGTTGCCCCTTTGGGCAGCTGGACCGGCCTTCTCCGGCGCGGTCCCGACTCCGTGCTCGTTCGACCTTTCCCCGGGCCCTCTCTCGTACGTATTGTACTCTAAAACTCTTAACTAACGTATGAATAGGTAGACTAAACGTTAAGAACTCGCAGGATGTAACAGAAAGATTGAATCACTATCCGTGATAATGTTAATTGTTATTCTCTAAATTAGTTATTGAATTCAACTTCTGACCAATTTAAATTGATAAAAGAATATATGAACTTTTCGAACTTTTTAAGATGATCTCTACCTAAAATTGTATAGTTATTTGTAGCAATGAATCTTCAAAATTTGTCTCATGAATTCAATATAAAATTTCAGATTCTTGCTTGAAAGGTAAGAGCAATTGATGAGTGAAAATTTTACTTCAGACGATGAAAGGGTCTAAAAATTAAAATGACGGTTTATTTTCCCTAGTCTTTATATGACTTTTGTACTTATTTTGAGCTATATTATCAAGTTACTAATCGAGGATATAATTCATTTTTTTGAGAAACTTGTATTTATTCTTTAATTTTTATTTTGTTACTTAAAAATCATTTTAATTTAATAAGAATACGTGATGATTTAAATTTTGGTATTAAATCTATCGATATCCACGTGCAACGCGCGTGTACAGAAACTAGTAGAATTGAAAAAGAGTGTGATTTGACCAATAAAATTACTTTATTCTTATCTATTGAATACTAATATATTGTGTGAGCTGGCAATAATTATTCTTTTTTTTCCTATACCATTTAAAAAAGAAAACTTAATTCACTAATTAACATATAATAAAATTCACAATCTCTTATTTATTAAAGACATTGCCAACCATAAAAATGGTTAAGCTGAAACTATATTTATATAAAAGGGGGGAATTAAAAATTCTCTATCTTTATATATGAAACCCTATTTTATTTTTTCATATTAGTTAGCGGGTGTCTCTCTCTATATATAAAAGACATTATAAGAAAAGAAGTAAATAAATAAAATAAATTAACAAGTTGTTGTAATCATATTATTATATAAGCAGCAAACCTCCAAATTAAAAGTTGAATTACAAAAATACCCTTTAAATATTCAAGGACTAATATACCCTTCAAATAATAAATAAATTTTATTTATAAAATAACTTATTAGTTGGGTTTGACTCTTTATTTTAACACAAGAATATCAAAAGTTTTTATCATTAATAATGTGTTTATTTAACCAAAAAAAAGATAAAAAATTTCTTATTAAAAGCTGGTACTATTATCGTTAACGGAAGAAAACTAATAGTCCTTAATATTATAACGATTAATATTATTTTTTAAAAGAAAAAATTACATAATTAAGCAAATATTAATACATATTTACAATATATAACAACACTTTTCAAATATTATAAAAAATAGTAAAATAATTACACAAATAGCTTTTTACAGTAAGTTACCATGTATCAAACTTTTAACATTCTCTTTCCAATCTCATTAGCCATATTTTACTCCAATTCAAATACCTTTTCTTCATCTTCCAAAATCTCCCGATATTTTCTCTGTGTTTCACTCTCACGATTTTCATTCAATTTTCCTCTCCACTATTCCGTGATTCTTGTGTTAGTTTTTACGATTTTTACTTCATATTTCATATACTAGCAACTTTTTTAATATTTTTAAATTTTAGAATTTTTATCAAGGTATAGTCTTACTTAAAAATGATGAATGAATCACCCTCTAGAAGGCTAACCCAAGGTACATCATCTAATGAATGATCTATACAAGATTGTCCATCGTTTGATCTTTATCTTTTCACTCAAGAACAACTACTTGGTACAAGTGCACTTGCTGTTGTGATACATTCTGAAAGGAGGTCCAAGAAAGAAGAAAGGAAGAAGAATTGATACACTGCAATTTTTTCAAGCTTTTCTTGTCTTTGTATATCAATGGCAGAATTGATATATGTATCAGTATCAGAATTTTGATAATCCAGGATTGTTATGTACCAATGTTTGTGTGTATCAATACATTATACCAATTTGTTATTAGTATATCAATTTTTCAGTGATACATGAATATAAAATACCCATATTGTGTATCAATACATAATTTTTTTAAAAAAACATACTGATAAAAAATTGCTCAATTCCTTAATTTCAGTATATCATTACATATTATGAAAATTAATTTTTTTTTTAAAAAAAATCTTAAATTGTATACATATAAATGAGGTTTCTGATACACATTAATTTTAAAAAAGGATACGTTCATGTATCATATTTTCACTGCTAATGTATCCATCTTTTATAAGAATAACAAATATTTTAATAATATTAGATTTCAGATACAATTTTTTACTATTGAATTCGATTGAACCACTATTTCTGAACTAAGAACACCGTCACAGAAAAATCAAAGATTCCAGAAAATCTGATTTTTTTAGGAACTTTCGTTCTTTGTATTTGAAGTCTTCGATATTTTGGAAAAAAAGATTCTCAGTATCAGTAAAATAGGGAATTAGTTGCACTAATTACGCATATTTCTGTTATTATATAACAATCAACTTACAATAAGGAGTTATTTAAGGGTTTGATACTTTGATACAATCTCAGTCTTTATAAGAAAATGTTATCAAAACAGTAAAAAAATTGCTAATAAATATAAATTTGATAAATACCGCTATTTTTTGTAATTATTTTATTACATAGTGCTATTTATGAAAATTTCTCTTTTTTTAAATAACTTATTAACTGGGTTTGACTCTTTCTTTTAACACAAGAATACCAAAAATTTTTATCATTTATACTTTAAGGCATGAACGCTTGCAAACATAATCGATGTTCCTCAAATTTATATTTATATTATGTGTTGTTGACATATAAAACAAAAAAGAGAATTACTGTCAAGTGAGTATATATAATAATATTTGCATAATTGAAGTTGTTCGGACAATGCTTTTCAGAATCCTTTAATAGTAATTTTTCAGTATAATTATCCATTGTAATGACATTGGATATCTGTCGAATAGACTCACAATTTATTAGTTTGAATTTACATTTTTCATTCAATTTCTGTACAAGCACACTTATTATAATTTTGTAACTTTTTTAATTAATACGGAATACATGTACTTGCACGTGTTCGAAAATTATTAATATAATAAAGGAGAATCCATAAATTACAAAAAGGTTGTTATAAAAAATTTAATTATTATTTTTTATTATTTCCAAGAGGACCTCTCTTCTTTCATACTTTTTTCTTTATTAGTAAATTCTTTTATTAATTTTCTTTTTCAGGTTATTGGACTCTTTAGTGTAAGTAATTTTTTATCTCCCATCGTATAGTAGAGTAAAATTTCAATTTTCCTTTTTCGTTTTATAACATCTTGCTTTTGGAAAAGTTAGTGAGTCGCCATCAGGGAGCGTGGAGGAGGCTCGCTGGACATTTGTTTGATTAGGGTTTTATGGCAAGTGAGTAGGCATCGGTGACATGGCCTCCCCTGATTGGATGATGATTTTTCTCTCTCTGGTGGACCCATTTCATGCAATTCTTGAGAAGAGAGATATAAGACGTAATCCTGTGCATTAGACTACAAGAATAAAGAGAGATAAAATAGAATTTAAAGCCGTAGACATTACTCCTCCTATATAAACCCCTCTTTTGTGCCTTTTTATTTTATAATTCATTCCTTTCTTTTTCTTTGAATGTCTTAAGAGTCTTTTCTCTTTTGTCATGTTTTCTCTCTCATCTGTCTGAGTGTTTCACACTCACACTCTCTCTTGCTCTTTCTCTCACTAGAATTTCTACAAGCCTAGGGTTTCTCTTTGTTTCTCCCTTGAATTTCATTCGAACTTCTTCGAATTAATTCAAGATTCCTTTCTGGGTGTCCTTGATTTTTGATTTTCTGCGGAAAGGTGGTGTTTTTTCCTCAGCTACAAATAAAATTTTCTAGGTAAAAAAGTAGGTGTTGGTTTTGATCTGAGGTCTCGATTTAGGTGAAAGGTATGTTTTTCTCTTCATTTCTAATTATTTTTTTTCAATTTGGATTTATTTTTTTGGTTAATTTTATTTGTTTTTCAGTTTTTGTTGGTAGCTTTAGTAACTGGTTATTTTTTTATGACTTTTCTTGAAAATAACTTATTGTGCATTTCTTGTGGTGTCATTTATTTACTTTTTATTTTTTTTGTTCTGGTTGGTTTGTTTATTTTTTCTGTAATTGCTTTTTGGGTTTTGTTTTACTGTGGTTCTAGCTGAAGCTTTTTCAATTGTTTTTGTCTATGGGATTTATTCTTCGGGGGTATCAAAATCATCGGCGGCTCGTAAAATTCTAATTTCGCTTTTGGACTACTTTTGGTTAGATCTGATAAGAATTTAGCTATGTTATAACGATTTTGATGTGAATTTTGGAACTCTTGATGAAGGTTTGTCTTTTTTACCTTTTCAATTTTAGCTTAGAAAAATTCTAAATTAGCTTTAAAATTTATTGGCATATGTTATATGGTTGATTTTTAAGGTTCATTGAGCTTGTTCTTCAATTGTAACGCCAACCGATTGAATGATAATGGATTGATGAAAAGAAGTTAATTTTTCATCCATTGAGAATTAGGGTTTCAAGAATTTGTTATATTAAAGGCTTTCACATTAAATGGTGTGTTAATCATGGCATTAAATATATTATATTGTATCATATATAGCTTTAAATTTACAAGTGTATACAAATTACACAGATGTCAATGATCTGTATATAGCTATCTATCAGTCTTTGACATATTGGAGTTTCCATACAAGTAATATATATGTTTGTCATCTTCTCAAAATTTCTAATTGAAATTTCATCATATGTAGATGTACACATCAGCGGAAGGAGTTTGTCGTGATGAGGGAACTGATTCTGATACTAGTTCCAGTGTATCAAAAGCATCGAGATCATTATTTATGCATATTGGGTCAATAACCATTGACCTTAATCTGCCAATTCCAGTTAAAGAGAAGGCAGAATGCCAGCATTTCTCCATACGGTTAGTCTCCAATCTCTACTTATGCTAATACTTATTGATCAATTTATTTTTGACTTTTTCTTTAATCTCTTTTATTCACTTAATTAACTAATTGATCTAAAATCAATCTTTAATTTTGCTATCTCACTTGCAGTATTAATTCCAACATGTGGATTGACTATCTTTGAATGATTTTATAATGGGTTGAATTGTTGTGAATTAACTGATGCATACCAAATCCCTCCATTTGCATTTACATTTTCCTTTCTCAAATTCACTACTTAGCATTGTGTTGAAGTTGTAGTACTCTCTTCATGATACTATAGTGAGGAAGTTCTCTTTCTTTATTCCGCACATCGCTATTCATATCTAGATAAAAGATAAGGGGGTTCTGTGAAAGGATTCAATGTGCTCTGCTCAATTAAAGGTTTGATTTTTTCTTGATTCTAATTTTCAACAAAGAAAGTCAAGTGACTTTCTGAGATCATAACTAGTAGTTGAGTGATCATTTGAGAGATCAACTCCTCCATTAGATCGGATAAGGAAATAATCTAATATACATATATACATACATACATACATAAATACATATATATATATATATATATATATATATATATATATATAGAGAGAGAGAGAGAGAGAGAGTATTATCGAGTAGCTAACCAAATCCTATTTTCTCCATGGTTTTTAAGATTCCAAAATATATTTGTTGGTCATTTTTTTTATGACACAGTGGATATGTTGCTGAGATGAGAAACAAGGACATGAAAATTTGTTCACCTTTTGGATCAAGCAGTAACCCTGAGGAGCAACTTCCTCCTCTAGATGTTCCAAAATTTAAGTGGTGGCGATGTGATAAGTGCCTGCAGGAGATTGGAGCTGATCATGAAAGTGCAGGAGATGTAATTGGTGATGCATCTGTGCTCATAGGCTCTACTACTGCTGCAGAATATATATTTTCAAAGATGAAATATATGTCAGATTTGCAGAAAGGTGACAAAAGCAAAGAGATCATGAATAATGCTGCAGATACTAGTGACACTGAGGTCATCTCGTCATGGAAACGTAACAAAGCGATATGCAATGTGTTTGAAAATAAGACTGTCAAAGATGGTATACATACATACATATACATATATATATATATATATATATATATATATATATATATATATATATATATTATATTCTTTAATATTTCTAGTGGTATGATATATACATAGTGTTATTTGTTTAGTTTTTCTCAACTTGAAGTATGTTTTTTCTTTTGTCCCCATTTAACTCTTTAGGTGATGGAACTAGATCACAAGGTGTTAGAATTGAGGAACTTGGCAGTCCAGCTACAGAGGTGATAGTATCTAAGCATTATTCAACTCGAGAAATAGAAACAAACAGCCCAGGTAATTTAATTAAGAGCATTGTTAGGGCACTTATCACTACCATCTTTAGATTTTGTACTTGTAGAATTGACAATGATGCTTTTTCTTTCGAAAACAGTTGCTAATTTGTTGAACATCAGTACAAATACTGAGTCAATTCCCTCAAATGATGGGCACAGAACCACTTCAGATCAAATTGAACTACTCGGTAGAAAAGAGGAGGTACTTAATATGAGCAACATGAAGTCACGTGAATTACCTTCTCTTGGATTGAGAAAGGGCATTGCAACATCTAAGGAAAGTGATGCAAATTTGTCAGAAAATAGTCTGTGTGATTTGCGTGAGGATATTGCAAATCATCTACCGCGACGTCGAAAAACTCCAAAAGTGCGGTTGATGGCTGACTTGTTGAGTGGGACAGACTATTTGGACAAAAGTTGTGCTAGTAATATGCCCATGGTGCCTTCTGAACCAGATACAGTTGTTACACCTAAAGATAAGGTATCCTTGCTTGAGGATGTAGGAAGGGGTATCAAGATTTCTCAGAAGAAGAGGAATACAACTCAAGAAGATGGTTGCAGGTCATGGATGAAGTTAGATGGTAAGATGGATAAAATATTGAAGGCATTTAATCAAACTAAAAAAGATGAGAGGAGTTCCATGGAAATTGAAGTTATTGATTCACATCCAGGAGAAAATGGATCTGATAGAGAACAACATCTACAGAGTGGTAGCAAAACTGTGAAGGTGAAGCACAAAAATGGTAAGGAATCCGGAGTGAGTCGAAATAAATATAAGCAGGATCAAGTAGTTGGTGGATATTTTGTTCAAATGCCCTTGGAAGGGCAAAATAGTGGTCCGGGCACTAATGGACACGGTGCTAATGTTCTCTTACAATCATCACATAATTCCACAAGTACCGGAAAAGTGGAACATCATTTGAGGAAATATAATGAATCATTCCATGGAAAAGAAAGGGACTCTGGTTTGAATTGGAACAACAATAAGTTACTCGAATTTAAACATGCCTCTTCTCATATGAATGTGTCTCCAGATAAGAATTTGCCAAGAGAAAGTTTATCAAACGGGAAAGATGTTGCACAAATGCCGATTGGTATGGGAATGGTGATGACTTCTCAGCTAGAAAAGGAGTTATCTTTTAAAAAGAAGTTAGAACAGCCTTTAAGCAGCTTCAGGGATGCTCAGAAACTTGTTGAAAATGACACAATCCAAAGTAAGAGCATAAAAAATTGTCCATTGACTCTCCAGAAGGACAATACTCTTAGGTCAAATGTGTTTGAACCAGGTCAATCTGGAAAAGGAGTGAACTCTCTAGTAAGACAATCAAATTTGTCTGAAATAGATGAATATTCTAGGAAACGAGTGAACCTTCTTGTAAGACAGCCAAATGTGGCTGAAACAAATCAATATTTGGGGGGAAGAGTGGACCCTCTTGTAAATATGGACGAAGCAGGTCAATATTCGAGGAAAAGAGTGAACCCTCTTGTAAATGTGCATCAAACAACTCAACATTCAAGGAAAGGATTGAACCCTTTTGTAAATACGGTTGAAATAATTCAATATTCAAGGAAAAGATTGAACCCTCTTGTAAGACAACCAAACATGGTTGAAACATGTCAATATTGGAGGAAAGAAATGGACCTTCTTGAAAGAAAGTCAAATGTGCTTGAAACAAATCAATATTTACAGAAAGGAGTGCACTCTCATTTAAGACAGCCAAATTTTTCTGAATTAGGTGAACCTTTGAGGAAAGAAATGATTGACCTTAACCAGGGAATTGGGATTGAGAGCTCTCCAAATCTGCTTCATCAAGAAAATCTTCAAATTCAAAATTCAATGGTATTGGATTTTGCTTATCTTAGTATTAGTTTTAAGAATTTTCACTTTTGTTGGATAATTTGTTTCCTACGCTCATCCCCTTTACACCTTTCTATATTTTTTACTACTGTGGTTAAAGAATAAGTTACCATTAGCAAATTGCTTAAAATGCATCTTAGAGATATTGCTTTTATTTGGTGTACTCAGGTTAAAAGTAAAGTTGTTAGCTCTCATAGTTCTTAGTGTAGTTCTAGCCTGCTAATAAATAGGACATAGCCTTGAAACTATAGCCAAAAGAATGGTAATTTTTTACAATTGTTGTTACCTAAAACTTATTGACTAATATCCACAATTTCTATAATGTGAGAAGGGTAAGCTTTTCCTCAACTTTGTTCTTGTAATGCTAAAACAGTGATGGTGAAGGGACTACATGCTGAATTAAAATTCTGAACTTTAAGAGGCATTATCATAGTGTCTAATTGGTGTAGGTATGCATTTTTTTTTACTCTGAGTTTACTTGGCTTGTGTTTTATATATTTGCTACTTGTCAATTATTTTTAATAGATATTACTGACTAAAGTGGAGTTCAATAAAAAGTATCTCACTTATGGTTCAAAATTATGTTTTCAAGTTCTAAATTTATTCGATGCAACTTATTTTCTCAAGTTCTGTCTTGTCAATTCAATGGGATTTACTTGCAGGAAACGCCTTGCTCTAGAAGAAACATAAACCTTAATGAAGTTCAAGGTCATTCATATATAACTAAACTACAGAATAATCAATGGCCTATGAATGTTATGGAAAAAGGACCATCAAATTATGTACGACCAATGGGTATTGTAGAGATATTGATCAGGAATCAACATGAAAGGATTCATCCCCAAACCCAAAGTAATTGGAGGATTGGAACAAATGAAAATGGAGTACTTACATGGTTAAATCCCGGATCTACCAGTTTCTATCCATTTTATGCAGATGATGTTGGAGCACTCAGAGGTAATACACCCCATTTATCTAATGTTAAAGTGAATAGTGCTGAGATAATTCAAGATAACGAGAAGAAGTTTAGACTATTCGGCACTAATACACAAAGTCAGCAAAAACCATCAAATGAAGTGCAAGTTTCTGCTCCTGTCCCCATTGGATGGGGGTTACAGCATGGCAAAGGATCAAATCTTGTACTGTTTCCTTCTACACAGAGAATATTGTTTGAACATGATAATCCACAAAACTATGTCAATCAGGAAAATCACAAATTGATTCATGGACAAAGCCCTGGCTCACTTCAGAAAGGGAAGACTATCAGTGACATAAAGAGTAATATTGTGGATTTAAAGAGTTGGAATGAGTGGTCACAAACTTCAAAGAAAGAAGCAGGAAAAGAGCACATCAACAATGGTATAGGGTCTTCAAATCTTTATTCTAGTGAGGGCATGCCAGAAACACTCAAACTTCAAGAGAGATCTTTCGCCCCTTGCAACAACCATCCATTGATTTACATGGATGGAAAGCAAAGTATCTTCAATGGGTCATTTTGCCACATCATCAATTGATGAAAGAGTTCTCTGGTATTCATATGGATGGTTTCACTGTAGTTCAAAGCTCCGGACAACCCGTTCCTTACTTTAATGGTAAGCTTGAATTCTCCACAAATCCATATGATAATTGTTGCATTTATTTTTACACACAAATGAATTATATCCTAAAAGATTGTTGATTTTGTAGATCAAGTATCTCTCAAACAAGAGAAGAAAAGAAAACTGCAGCAGGCTGTGTCTTCAAGTGACCTCCTGCGCACCACCAGTAAGGAAGAGTCGAGAGGATTCATTAGTGGTGCATCAAGTTCAAATGTTGTTCCACTGCAGGAGGATAATGTTTCCAAATCATTGTACATGAGGAGCCCTGTAGCTGTATTGCCTGTCAGTAGCATTCCTAAAAAGGATCCTCCTTGCCTTTTCAATCAAAACCCTGCTGACATTGCGGAAGCCGATGATGAAAGGTACTTGAGAAGTGTAGAGGATCAAAGAATTCGAGACAAAAGCTTATTGCAGGAGAAATCTGGAGTTGTTAATGTGGATGGGCGAAAGAGGCACAGGACAAAAGAAAGGCTTGGGAGAATGCCAGTTGTTACTTTGAAGAGTCAACTCTGCTAGGACAATGGTTGCTTAATTTGGTTATATAATGATTTTTTCCCTTTATGTTCTGGAGACATCAGACTGGGTTTACGAGCAGATAGTTCTTTTTCAGTTTTAAATAGAAATAGTTTTGAATTTTAAGGACATGCATTTAGAGATACAATCTTGATACTGATACAAGAAACCATAGCTCTTGTTCTAACTACTATCTATGGTTAGTACTAAGAAACTTGTGTTTATCATTTGAGAATCAAGATTGTAATATTTTGGTGTTAAAGGTTCTATTTCCTCAAACTTTATAATTCTAATGTCCTTTCTTTCTATAACCTAAGATCAATTAAGTACCTTGTAATTTACAAGGACTTTTACTCCTTCCCCAGTTAAAGTTTTCTAAATTTTCACCCCTTTCATCAAATAATTAATAAACTATTATTTCATTAAATGAGATGGTGACCAAATTCAGATTATTATTTCTTGAAATATCTTATCCCTAAATACGTATAGGATATTGGCACAAATAGGATGTTTCGGGTTCCCGTTAAGAAGATTTTTGCAAGAATAAATTTGCGATCAAGTATTTGTAAAAAAATTCTAGAGAATCTCCGACAGGAGCAGGGGTAAAATATTACTTATCAATTCCGATGAACCAAGTAGCCTTTTCCAAGACCCTGTATTTGCATAAATAATTGTCAATCCAATCGAAATGGCTATTGGATTGTTTGAGCTGAAGTTGACAAGATAGAGATTGGTTAAACCAATAGATTGGTCAATTCCTTAACCTTGTCCAAAGCTTGCTTCAGTGATTGGGTTAAGATGAGTTAGGTCAAGATAGCTAAATGATGGGTCATAATCAAACCTACCTAATTTGACTTAATTTTATATAAATTTATTTAACCAAATATCCACAACTAAGTATTCATAAATATTTCATATTATAATATTTTATAAATTTATCTTCTTGTATAACGATAAATTTTAAAATCCTAAAGTAAAGAAAGGAAAAGAAGGACTAACTAATCGCTTAAGGGAGAATAAGATTGATTGGCTATGCTTGTTTTATTTTATTTTCATACACTTTTTCTATTCAAAACAAAGTAACACTATTTTCTTTAAACTATTCAGGAACATAGGCTCGGATCTAGACACGGAACCTAGAACCATAAATGGCTCAAAGTCAACCTATGGCATGAACATGATAACTAAAAACATAAGGAAAGCTGAAAACTAAATTCTGAAATAGCGGAAGTTTGAATAACAACACATCTAGCCAACTGTAGTATTATAACACTGAATCTGAAGCTGAATACACAAATCTGTGTCTGAAAAGTCTCTACTAACTTATGAGATGCTGAGACAAGCCCCATCTATCTCTAAGTCTGAAACAAACTGACATAACAATACTGAAAGATAGATGTCTTCAGAGGATGAGGACTCACCCAAGGCGAGAGAAGAACTAACGGCGTGTCTGAGTCTGATCGCTAGGACCTGCATTATGAAATGATATAACATAGAGTATGCGGTCAATACTTAAAATGTACTGAGTATGCAAGGTAAGTAAAACAGATTGAGTAAGCATAAACTGAAATCAAGTACATCATAAATAATAATATCATAATATTTAAGAGTAAGGATTGCATGCTGATATCTGAAAACATAAATAGACATAAACTGGATCTTATAATTGAATTGAATGACCCAAAGCTAAAACTGAGATTCTTAAGTAAAAACTAATAACCTGATCATTGGGTCAAACCTGTAGAAAACATAACATCATAACTGATAAACATTCATAGCTAAGATCATGAGGAACAATGGGATACTCATCATACAACGACACAATCACGATAGAGCTTGCGTGATCCCAACTATTACACTCAAGTGGGCAGATCCATCCAAAGCCTTGCCGGGGTTAAGGGCGCTACCATGATATCGATATCAAGCTAAAGGACTATTCAGGGAAGGGGAAGCTCACAAGCAAGGTCCCAAAGTAAAATGTGAAATCCTACGTTGACACATAGTTCTGAGACCTGAGGTTTTCATGAATCTCTAGCCTACTCGGTCCTAGACACTGCTCCCAAAACATGCAAGGTTCTCTCCATCATTTTTCAATGAAGCTGAAACCATCATTTTCAATGAAGCTGAAAATGAAATTACATGCATATTCTGAAATCTGAATATGGGGAGTCCTGACTCCAAACATACCATAAGCTGAAAATGGGAGTATAGAATCCAAGACCATATAGTAAGCTGATTTATAGAACTAAACTGAATCATGAAAACATGCTAAATATAAGTGAGATTACCCAAAATTTGAAGATCATGCATACTTGAAATAGACTTCACTAGTCAAAATCATAGATTCATAATCTGTTAACATACATACATGCTAGTTCCTCATACTTGAAATCATCCATCATAAACTAACTTTTTTCATGAACTTGCATAATTGGGAATAATCTTCTAAAATTTGAAAACATAAATTTATAATCAATTAGTACATAAAATCTGCCCATGAATCTTAAAACATGCTTTGAAATATGAAGGGAATTGACCAATAAATAAATCATAGAGAATTTCATAAATTTGGGTTAAAACCCTATAGGATCATACACTTGAGTTCATGAACTTGAGGAGAAATTTGGGCATGAGAGTGAAAGAAAACTCTTATTCATGGCCCTACATACATGAGTAAACTGATTATTAACTTGAATTTGAAAGCCCAAGAGATTTGGAGAAGAATTGGAGGATTCTAAGCTTGATCTTCAATGGAATACCTTAAACTTCACGCATGGGAGTTGAATGAATTAGAATAGGTTAAACTCCCTTAATACACTTCTTTTAGGGATAAAAACTGACATAGTTTAGGACCTAGAAGCTTAAAATTTACGAAAACACCCTTACTAATTTTGCAGGAAAATTGTCATTGCCAGTCCCAACGAGGGACTGGACGACTCGTCGTCATCATTGGAAAAATCTAGTTTTACTGAACTGCTTCAAATGATGACTGACATGATGAGTTGTTAACAGGGACGACAACTTGTTACTTTCCTTTCGTTGACACCACTGCAAGTCTCACACTATCCAACCAATGATCGACTTGATGAGTTGTGAAGTGGCACCACGACTCGTCCCTCCACCCGATAAGCCCTCTTGAAAAACTCCTTGATTACCAACTCTACACCTCCCAACGAGGGACTCAACAATTCGTTGGGGGTTATGATGGGTCATTCCTTGACCCGTTGCCACTGCAACTTCTCAACATAGCACCACCCAACGGGCCACTGAACGATCCGTTAAGTTACCTAACGGGTCACTTGGAGAGTAGTTCTGTGATCTGGTGCATACTTTCCTTCTTTCTCAGATTCAACTCACGAGTCTGATCTTAGGGGCTTTTGGGGTATTCAATATCCCCCCTGTTGCTAAACATACTGAAAAGCTAGGGAAAGGAACTGCAATCCCAATTACTAGATATCTGGAACTAAAAACTGACGAAGTGAATGACTCCAAACTGATATATATGACTACACTGAATTTATGAAGCACATATACATGTACTGACATGAGAGGAATTGAGAGACATAAACTAAACATGAAACTGGATAGAGTACTAAGGAGGAAACTGATACATCATATTGAAATTGAGTCGGAAGGGAAAGGTGTGGGTATTTAGCTATCGTATCTACTTCGGCTTCATACGTAGCTCCCTCAACAAGTTGATTTCTCCATAGAACCTTTTACTGAAGCTACTTTTTTGTTCCTCAACTTTTGAACCTGACGATCAAGGATCTCAACGGGAAACTCCTCATAGCTAAGATTATCCTTCACATGTATGCTCTCCACCGGGAAACTAATGCCGGGTTACCAATGCACTTCTTTAATAATGATATACGAAAAAGTGGATGCACCGAGCTCCAACTCATAGGCCACCTTGCCAACACATCTCACAATCCTAAAGGGACAAACATATCAGGGACAAAGCTTCCCTTTCTTTCTGAACCTCATCACCCCCTTCATGGTAGATACCTTCAAGAACACCCAATCATCAACTTCAAACTCGAGTTCTCTCCTTACATCAACATAGAATTTTTGATGACTCTGAGCTGTTTTTAGCCTTTCTCTAATAAGCTGAACCTTCTCCATAGCCTCATGAATTAAATTTGGCCCTGTCAATATAGCTTCACCTACCTCGAACCATCCAATAGGGGATCTACATCTCTGCCCATAAAGAGCCTCAAACGGAGCCATCTGAATGCTAGAGTGGTAACTGTTGTTATAGGCAAACTCGATAAGAGGTCAATCACACATGCTCTCAACATATCCTCGAGAGTCTGAATGGTCTGCTTAGCCTGACCATCTGTTTATGGGTGAAAAGTTGTGCTAAGCTTGACTTGAGTATCAAGTCCATCTGAAATGATCTTTAAAATTGCAAGGTGAACTGAGTACCTCTGTCTGAATGACGGACAAGGGAACTCCATGTAAACGATGAGTACCTCTGTCTGAATGATGGACAAGGGAACTCCATGTAAACGAACTAACTCCTGAATGTACAATTTAACATAATCCTCTGTTGAATTGGTAGTTTTGACCGGTAGAAAATGGGATGCTTTCGACAATTTGTCTACAACCACCCAAATAGAGTCATACTGTCAACTTGTGTGAGGCAACCGTGTGATGAAATCCATATTGATCTCCTTCCACTTCCAAGTGGGGATACAGATGTATTGTAACACTCCTCCCGGTCTTTGATGTTCCACTTTCACTTGTTGACAATTCGGATACTTAGCCATAAACTCCTCTATGTCCTTCTTCATGTCATTCCACCAATAGACTTCTCATAGGTCAAAGTACATCTTGGTGGCACCAGGATGGATAGAATACCATGAGCCACGAGCCTCATGCAACATCTGCTCCCTCAAGTCATCAACGCCCGGAACACACAAACGACCCTGATAATGAAGCACACCATCTCCCCCTCGGGAGAATACCTCTACCTTATGATGTTGAATCATTTATTTAAACTTCACCAAAATAGGATCCTCATCTTGTCTATCCTTGACCTCAGTCACCAAAGAAGATTCTGAACAATTCTGAATAACGACACCATCATCTATCGCATCAACAAGGCGAACCCCTAATTGTGCAAGCCGATGCACATCTTTTACGAACTCTTTCCTTCCATCTTCCACATGAGAAATACTCTCCATGGACAGCCTATTAAGGGCATCCTCCACTATATTGGCCTTGTCCGGATGATAAAGGACACTCATGTCATAGTTCTTGAGGAGCTCTAACCATCTTATTTGTTGCAAATTCAAATCCTTCTGGGTGAACACATACTGTAGGCTCTTGTGGTTTGTAAACATATCCACACAGACCCCATAAAAATAGTGCCTCAAAATCTTCAATGCAAACACTACCGCTGCCAATTCCACGTCATGCGTCGGGTAATTTTTCTCATGAGTCTTAAGCTGTTTATTGGCATATGCAATGACCTTACCATGCTACATCAACACACACGCAAAACCAACCCTAGAGGCATCACAATACACAACGAATCCATCTATACCCTTAGGTAGGGTCAATACTGAGGTTGAAGTGAGTCGAGTCTTTAACTCTTGAAAGCTCTTCTCACAGGCATCCGACCACTGAAATTTGACCTTCTTCTGAGTCAACTTAGTCAACAGTGTTGTAATGGATGAAAATCCTTCAACAAACCTCCTGTAATAGTCATCTAAACCTAAGAAACTCCTAATATCTAAAGAACTAATTGGTCTAGGCTAATTCTTTACAACTTCTATCTTTTGAAAGTCCACCTACACACCCTCACTCAGACACCACATGGATCAAAATGCTATAGAGTCCAACCAAAACTCACACTTGTTGAATTTAGCAAACAGCTGGCGATCCTTGAGAATCTGTAACACAACCCTCAAATGGTTGGCATGCTCCTCCTCACTCTGGGAGTATATGAGAATGTCGTCTATGAAGATAATCACGAACATGTTAAAATATGGATTGAACACCTTGTTCATCAAATCCATAAAAGTTGAGGGAGCATTCATTAGTCCAAAAGATATAACTACAAACTTATAATGACCATATAGAGTTCTAAAAGCTATCTTCGAGATGTCACTCTCCCTTAATACACATCTTTCAGGACTTAAAATGACGGATTTACAAAAATACCCTTACTAATTTCGCAGGAAAACTGTCAGTGCCAGTCCCAATGAGGGACTGGACGACTCGTCGTCTAACTCATCGTCATCAATGGAAAAATCTACTTTTACTGAACTGCTTCAACTGATGACTGACGTAACGAGTCATTAACAGGGACGACAATGTTACTTTTCTTTTGTTGACACCACTATAAGTCTCACATTATCCAACCAATGATCAACCTAATGAGTCATGAAGTGGCACCATGACTCGTCCCTCTATCCGTTAAATCCTCCTGAAAAAGTCCCTGATTCCCAACTCTACACCTCCCAATGAGGGACTCAACGATTCATTGGGGGTCATGACGGGTTGTTCGTCAACCCGTTGCCACTACAACTTCTTAACACAGCACCACCCAATGAGCCACTAAACGATCCGTCAAGTTACCTAACAGGTCACCTGACAAGTCATTCTGTGACCTGGTGTGTACTTTCTTGCTTTCTCAGATTCAACCCATGGGTCTAATTAGGGGATTTTGGAGTATTACAACTTAACCAAATATCCACGACTAAGTCTTCATAACTATTTCATATTATAATATTTTATAAATTTATCTGCTTGTATAGCGATAAAGTTTAAAATCCTAAAGTAAAGAGAGGAAAAGAAGGACTACTAATCACTTAGGGAGAATAATATTGATTGGTTATGCTTGTTTTATTTTATTTTCATATACTTTTTCTATTCAAAAGAAAATGATACTATTTTCTTTAAACTATTTGGTTGAAGGTTGGATAGTGTTGAGTTGAGTTTGAGATGAATTTAGGCTATTTAATGGGTTAACTTTAGACTACCTTTTGTCATGATAACATTAAAGATGTACTTAACTCTATCTATCTATCTTTATCTCTATCTCTATCTCTATCTCTATCTCTATCTCTAAAACAATATTCTTACAACAACTAATTCCTGCTCGTGACTCAATTTTCGGCCCATGGAGCCACCAGATGATTGTATCCCAACATGTATGGGGACTTAAAATATCCCCAACACTAGTGTTATCCCCTCCACTAAAGATACCTGGCAAAAAGTTCGTTATGCTACTGCTATTGCTACAATATCAAAACCCAATTCACCTCCAAATCATCCATCGGTGATTGCTAGTATTTCAATTTACAATAGCATGTCAGGTGTTATTTTCAAAATTAAAGGCTATAATGGAGTTATGGAAGACTACAAGTTCTTAATGTTGAAGGCTTGTGTTCAAATATGTAAAACAAGAACAGAATAACATCCGAGTCCACAAAATTCACTGTGTGTTCTTAAGAAATTTAATTCCCTCACTGTATTCGAGGTTTTGGATTACTTTCTCCCAAAATAAAATAGATTAACCTGTTAATGGTGTAGCAGTACCTCAAATACCAATAACTTCGCCGAACTCGAAGAACGACAATGAATCACACACTAGACTCGAATTTTGATTTTTCAAAATATGCAGAATGATCTTTAAATTTGATAGAAAAAGTCTTGAAAAAAAGTACTTCAAAAATGAAGGCAAAAGGCCTTTATTTATAGCCAAAGATCTGAAGTGAAAGGGTGTGAAGATACCTGTTCAGATGGTATTTGTTCGGAATGACTACCATTGGAAAAGAAACTTTTCAACTTTCTCTTCCCTCCAATTCATTTCTCTCTATTTTCCAATTCACACTCATCACTTAACTCCAACAATCCCTCATATGAATGGGGAATGGCTACATAAAATAATTCATATGCATGAAAAACTATGTGATTCATAAGCAAGAATTAATTTTATCTAGATAAGTGGGTTTTCCTTTGAACTTTTCATAGTGAACATATATCGGATATACTCGGTCAGTCGGTAAATTTGATATCTTTGAACCATTGAGCTTTGATGTATACCTAGACATCATAAGTCATACAATTAATCCTTTAACTGTCTTAGGTTCTCATTGTTTTGTTCGTTTCATCCATGAACACAACTTGATTTCATAAGTGCGTAGAGAATTATCCTTACAAAATTCTCCTTGAAGCAGCTTACAGTTTACTCTTATATAGGTGATTCCAAAATGTGTTATCCTGTAGATACACCATTTGACATACCCCGTGTCAAATTTAGAAATCATTAAAAAGCCTTTAATGCTTTAACCTTGTTACTGAACATTGTCTCATCACGAGAATGGACCAAAAGTTATTTTGACAATGTTGAACCGTCATCAATGACTTTGTTTGATCTCTTGAACCTAGATCTTGGGATCTCCAGTCTTCTAGGTAGAGTTACCGCCACGATGACTTGTCCTCGGCCATAGTCCTATTCCCTTCAATGATCTTTCAGTCGCCTCTCTAGTTAAGCCTTTTGTAAGTGGATCCGACACATTATCTCTTGAATTTACATAGTCAATTGTGATAATTCCACTAGATAGTAGTTGTCTAACGGTGTTATGTCTCTGTCGTATGTGATGAGACTTTTCATTATACATTACACTTTCATCCCTTTCAGTTGCCGCTTGGCTATCACTATGTATACATATTGGTGCCAACAGTTTACGCCAGAAGGAATGTCCTCTAGGAAATTCCTGAGCCATTTAGCTTCTTCACCAGCTTTTTCTAAAGCTATGAATTCAGACTCCATTGTAGAGCGAGCAATACATGTTTGTTTGGATGAATTCCAAGACACGGCTCTTCCACCAATGGTAAGCACATACCCACTTGTGGATTTTGTTTCAGTTGATATGGTGATTCAATTTGCATCACAATATCCTTCAACAACTGCTGGATACTTGTTATAATGCAAAGCAAAGTTTTGATTATGTTTTAAATACCCCAAAACTCGTTTCATAGCCATCCAATGACTCTGATTGGGATTAATTTTGTATCGACTAAGTTTACTTATTGCACAAGCTATATCTGATCGTGTACAGTTCATGATGTACATCAGACTTTCCAATACTCTTGCATAGTCCAATTGGGACTTACTTTCACCTTTGTTTTTTGAAAGAGCAAGATTCACATCAATTGGTGTCTTTGCAATTTTGAAATCCAAATACTTAAATTTTTCAAGTATTGTTTGGATATAATGAGACTAAGACAATTCTAGACCTTTAGGAGTTTTGTGGATCTTAATTCCCAATATGAAGTCAGCGACTCCTAGGTCTTTCATCTCAAACTTACTAGCAAGCATACACTTGGTAGCATTTATATTAGCAATGTCGTTACTCATTATCAACATGTCATCCACATATAGGCAAACAATGATGATTTGATTTTGAGTGTTCTTAATGTAAAGACATTTATCACACTCATTAATCTTGAAACCATTTGACAACATAATCTGGTCAAATTTGCATGCCATTGTTTGGGTGCTTGTTTTAGTCCGTACAAGGACTTTACAAGTCGGCAAACCTTCTTTTCATTTCCAGGAACTACAAACCCTTCAGGTTGTTCCATGTAAATTTATTTCTCCAAATCTCCATTTAAGAAGGTTGTTTTCACATGTATTTGATGGATTTCAAGACCGTATACAGTGGCTAACGCTATTAACACAATCAGACACGGCGATACGTAACGCCTGGTTTACTTAGGCAAATCCCACCTCGGTTGGGGAGGAGAACGAAGAGTACTTTATAAGTGCTTGGATACCTCTCCCTTGTAGACGCGTTTTAAAGCCGTGAGGGACTAGCTGCCCAAAGCGGACAATATCTACAAGCGGCGACCTGGGCTGTTACAGTGGTATCAGAGCTGGTGCCGGGCCGGTGGTGGGGCAAACCTCAGCGAGAACGCTGAGTCCCTACGGGGGGTAATCAGGGACGGCGATACATAACGCCTGGTTTACTTAGGCAAATCCCACATCGGTTGGGGAGGAGAACGAAGAGTACTTTATAAGTGCTTGGATACCTCTCCCTTGTAGACGCGTTTTAAAGCCGTGAGGGACTAGCTGCCCAAAGCGGACAATATCTACAAGCGGCGACCTGGGCTGTTACAGTGGTATCAGAGCTGGTGCCGGGCCGGTGGTGAGGCAAACCTCAGCGAGGACGCTGAGTCCCTACGGGGGGTAACCAGGGACGGCGATACGTAACGCCTGGTTTACTTAAGCAAATCCCACATCGGTGGTGGAGGGGAACGAAGAGTGCTTTATAAGTGCTTGGATACCTCTACATTGTAGACGCGTTTTAAAGCCGTGAGGGACTAGCTGCCCAAAGCGGACAATATCTATAAGCGGAGACCTGGGCTATTACAGTAATATCAGGGACGGCGATACGTAACGCCTGGTTTACTTAGGCAAATCCCACATCGGTTGGGGAGGGGAACGAAGAGTCCTTTATAAGTGCTTGGATAGCTCTCTCTTGTAGACGCGTTTTAAAGCCGTGAGGGACTAGCTGCCCAAAGCGGACAATATCTACAAGCGGCGACCTGGGCTGTTACAGTGGTATCAGAGCTGGTGCCGGGCCGGTGGTGGGGCAAACCTCAGCGAGGACGCTGAGTCCCTACAGGGGGTAATCAGGGGCGGCGATACGTAACGCCTGGTTTACTTAGGCAAATCCCACATCGGTTGGGGAGGAGAACGAAGAGTACTTTATAAGTGCTTGGATACCTCTCCCTTGTAGACGCATTTTAAAGCCGTGAGGGACTAGCTGCCCAAAGCGGACAATATCTACAAGCGGCGACCTGGGCTGTTACAGTGGTATCAGAGCTGGTGCCGGGCCGGTGGTGGGGCAAACCTCAGCGAGGACGCTGAGTCCCTACGGGGGGTAACCAGGGACGGCGATACGTAATGCCTGGTTTACTTAGGCAAATCCCACATCGGTTGGGGAGGAGAACGAAGAGTACTTTATAAGTGCTTGGATACCTCTCTCTTGTAGACGCGTTTTAAAGCCGTGAGGGACTAGCTGCCCAAAGCGGACAATATCTACAAGCGGCGACCTGGGCTGTTACAGTGGTATCAGAGCTGGTGCTGGGCCGGTGGTGGGGCAAACCTCAGCGAGGATGTTGAGTCCCTACGGGGGGTAATCAGGGACGGCGATACGTAACGCCTGATTTACTTAGGCAAATCCCACATCGGTTGGGGAGGAGAACAAAGAGTACTTTATAAGTGCTTGGATACCTCTCCCTTGTATACGCGTTTTAAAGCCGTGAGGGACTAGCTGCCCAAAGAGGACAATATCTACAAGCGGTGACCTGGGCTTGTTACAGTGGTATCAGAGCTGGTGCCGGGCCGGTGGTGGGGCAAACCTCAGCGAGGACGCTGAGTCCCTACGGGGGGTAACCAGGGACGGCGATACGTAACGCCTGGTTTACTTAGGCAAATCCCACATCGGTTGGGGAGGAGAACGAAGAGTACTTTATAAGTGCTTGTATACCTCTCTCTTGTAGACGCGTTTTAAAGCCGTGAGGGACTAGCTGCCCAAAGCGGACAATATCTACAAGCGGCGACCTGGGCTGTTACAGTGGTATCAGAGCTGGTGCCGGGCCGGTGGTGGGGCAAACCTTAGCGAGGACGCTGAGTCCCTACGGGGGGTAACCAGGGACGGCGATACGTAACGCCTGGTTTACTTAGGCAAATCCCACATCGGTGGTGGAGGGGAACGAAGAGTGCTTTATAAGTGCTTGGATACCTCTACATTGTAGACGCGTTTTAAAGCCGTGAGGGACTAGCTGCCCAAAGCGGACAATATCTACAAGCGGCGACCTGGGATGTTACAGTGGTATCAGAGCTGGTGCCGGGCCAGTGGTGGGGCAAACCTCAGCGAGGACGCTGAGTCCCTACGGGGGGGTAACCAGGGACGGCGATACGTAACACCTGGTTTACTTAGGCAAATCCCACATCGGTGGGGGAGGGGAACGAAGAGTCCTTTATAAGTGCTTGGATACCTCTCCCTTGTAGACGCGTTTTAAAGCCGTGAGGGACTAGCTGCCCAAAGCGGACAATATCTACAAGCGGCAACCTGGGCTGTTACAGTGGTATCAGAGCTGGTGTCAGGCCGGTGGTGGGGCAAACCTCAGCGAGGACGCTGAGTCCAATGGATGTAATTCTGGTTACCGGAGAGTACGTATCAAAGTAATCAAGACCTTCTTTTTGCCTAAACCCTTTAATAATAAGTCTTGCTTTGTATTTTTCAATAGTGCCACCATCTTTAACTTTTCTTTTGAAAATTCATTTACAACCTAATGGTTTGGTCCCTGGAGGAAGGCCAACTAATTCCCATGTATGGTTATTCATTATGGATTCAATTTCACTATTGACTGCCTCTTTCCAATATTGGGCTTCCAAAGAAGTCATAGCTTCTTGAAAAGTTCGAGACTCATTTTCCAAAAAAAATGTTAGAAAATCTGGTCCAAAAGAAGTAGAAGTCCTTTGACGTTTGCTACGTCTTAGATTCTCCTCATTAGGAACACTTTCCTTTGTCTTTTCCTGAGCTCTTTTAGATCCTTCGCTAGATGACTCACAATTCTGTTTATACGGATATATATTTTCAAAGAATTCAGCATTGTTTGATTTCATTACTGTATTAACATGAATTTTAGGATTTTCTGATTTATGAACCAGAAATCGATATGCTTTATTATTTGTAGCATATCCTATGAAAACACAATCAACGGTTTTAGGTCCTATCTTAATCCTTTTGGGTTTAGGAACTTGTACCTTAGCGAAACACCTCCACATTTTCATGTATTCAAGGTTAGGCTTTCTTCCTTTTCATTTTTCATATAGAATGGATTGTGTTTTGATATATAGGGCACTCGATTAAGTATTCTGCTAGCCGTAAGGATAGCTTCCCCCCACAAGTTCTGGGGTAAACCAGAACTTATCAACAGAGCATTCATCATCTCTTTCAATGTTCTATTTTTTTTCCGCAATCCCATTAGATTGTGGTGAATAAGGAGAAGTTGTTTGATGAATAATTCCATATTCCAAATATATTTCTTCAAAAGGAGATTCATATTCACCATCCCTATCACTCCTTAACATTTTGATCTTTTTGTTAAGTTGTGTTTCAGCTTCACTTTTATATTACTTGAATGCTTCGATTGCTTCGTCTTTACTTTTGAGTAAGTAAACATAGAAGTACCACGTACTATTGTCAATAAAAGTTATAAAATACTTCTTTCCACCACGAGATGGTATTGACTTCATGTCACAAATGTCTGTGTGAATTAAGTATAAGGGACTTGAATTCCTTTCAACTGACTTATAAAGATGTTTAACATACTTAGATTCAACACTGATTTGACATTTTGATTGCATTCAAACTTTGGTAATAATTCCAAATTGATCATTTTACGTAAGGTTTTATAATTGACATGTCCCAAACGGGAATGCCATAAATCATTTGACTCAATCAAGTAAGAAGAAGCAATAATTTTATTGCTTTCAACAACAGTTACATTCAATTTGAAAAGGCTCTCAGTTAGGTAACCTTTTCCTACATACATATCATTCTTACTTATTACAGTATGATTTGAAACAAAAATGCACTTAAAACATGTTGAGTAGCTCCAGAGTCAAGCCACCAATCTGTGGGGCTTCCCACTAGGTTGTATTCAGACACCATAGAGCACAAGACATCAATCTCCATGGTTTTTTCAAACATGTTATCTTGTCCCTTTTGCTTTCCTTTAGTTAGAGCACGATATTCAGCAGCCTTATTTCCAATCTTTCTACAGTTGTGACAGTTTTCTTTGAATTTCTTCTTGCTAGGAAAATTCTTTGGTGCAGAAGACTTCTTCCTCTTTTTGGGATTAGATGGAGTGGTCTCAACAATATTTTTCCCCGTAACTATTGAGTTTTCCCTTACCTTCCTTTCAGCAGCTTTGTTATCTTCTTGTGTTCTCAATCGAACGATAAGATCTTCAAGCTTCATCTCCTTGTGCTTGTGCTTTAAATAATTCTTAAAGTCCCTCCATGAAGGAGGTAGCTTTTCAATCATGGTTGCAACTTGAAAAGCTTCATTGATGATCAAACCTTCAATGAACAACTCATTATTAGCACCATAATTAATACTTTTGACAAAAGCATTAGTATGAATTATACCTTTAGCAAGGAGATCGTGAATTATCACTTGCATCTCTTGGACTTGTGTGATAACAGGCTTGCTGTCTATCATTTTATAGTCCAAAAACTTGGCTGCAAAAAATTTCTTTAAATCGGCATCTTCGGTTTTATACTTCTTCTCTAGCGCATCCCAGAGTTCTTTAGAAGTCTCCATATTGTTGTATACATTATACAGATCATCCTCCAGTCCACTCAGGATATAGTTCTTGCACAAAAAATCTGAGTGCTTCCAGGCCTCAATCACCAAGAACTACTCATTTTCGGGAGTTGATTCCGACAAAACCGGTTTATCCTCCTTAATGAACTTCTGTAGACACAATGTGCTCAGATAGAAGAACATCTTCTGCTGCCAGCATTTGAAGTCAATACCAGAAAAATTTTTGGGCTTTTCTGCCAGAGCCGGTGCTTAAACAACACAATGAGGAGATTCCATAGCTTGTAGGGGAAAGCATGGGGTCAATTATTCCTGTCATATCTATGGGACAACAATAGCAAAAGTTAGCAATCAATGAAGATTCTATTTCTTCAAATTGAAAAACTTTTGACAGAACTAAACTGAGTAATCGGTGAAGTTTCTATATCTTCAAACCGAATTATTAACAATCAGATTTGCTTGGGGAAGTTTTTAAATCTTCAAACCAGCAATCACAGTGAGTAGAAAATCACTAAAATTCGAAGATTTTAATTTCCAACAATGGAGTAGAAAACCAGAAAGGTTTTAGTCTCCAAAATCAGAAAATAGATGAACACAAGAAAAAATAAATTAAATTCCTTAAGCTTATTGTTGGCCCGTGTTCAAATATGTAAAACAAGAAAAGAATAACCTCTGAGTCCACAGAATTCACTGTGTGTCCTTAAGGAATTTAATCCCCTCACTATACTCGAGGTTTTGGATTACTTTCTCCCAGGATAAAATGGATTAACCTGTTAATGGTGTAGCAGTACTTCAAACAGCAATAACTTCGTCGAACTCAAAGAACGGCAATGAATCACATACTAGACTCGAATTTTGATTTTTCAAAATATGCAGAATGATCTTTAAATTTGCTAGCAAAAGTCTTTAAAAAAAATTCTTTAAAAATGAAGCCAAAAGACCTTTATTTATAGCCAAAGATTTGAAGTGAAGGAGTGTGAAGATACCTGTTCAGATGGTATCTGTTTGGAATGGCTACCATTGGAAAAGTAACTTTTCAACTTTCTCTTCCCTCCAATTCATTTCCCTCCAATTCATTTCTTTCCGTTACTTAACTCCAACACTTAATTGTTGGAAGATTTATAAAAGGTTGACCCCAAATTAATAAAATTCAGTTGACATTTTCTGAAAAAGTTTCAACAAGATAATGTCTAAATAAGAGTCTACGATCTTCATTATGTTTTGATTGAACTATTTAATGAAGCAGATTATAACTTAGTTCGTTTTACAAGAATTGGTCTTTGGACAGATGTTTTACACGTGTGTCCTAAGCAAATAGTACACTGATAGAAATGAATAATAAAATATTTAAAATAGAAATGTACAAATTAAAATTCACAAATAATTAGGCTATTCAAACGGATTCTTTGTTGAATGACAAATGATTATATATTAGAATGAATCTGCATAATCAAACAACAAAAATACTTAGGTAATTTGAGTATAGAATGAATTAAATTTTAATCTTATTAGGTGCAAATATATAATAGATTCATTCGTTGCTTCATTTTAGACGATATTTTGGTATATGTTCTGATATAGGCTTCATTAAGTATCTAGTGAAATATCATATATAATTTTTTTTTTTATGGAATCTCCAAGTTTATATAGAAGTAGAGATTCTTGGCAAGCATTTTTGAGGTTCATCATCCTAGAACTTATATCTATTATAATTATTTGACCCACAAAAATATATATTTGCCAATTTTGAGATCTACTTATATTGCGTAATGTCACAAAAATATATATTTGCCGAAAAAAAAGTTTTCAAAAAATCAACTAATTTAGATAGAGTGACATGATATACTATCACATACCATGTTCAGTATCATAGCAATTTCGATTTGAACATTTGAATTGTTTGATTGTATTGATAAGTATTAAAAAAATACCTCTATTATGACTATATTTCAGTGTCTCTATTCTGGATGGACAATAACATTACAAAGTGGTGCTTAAAGAAATGTACGAATAAGAATATTTATTCTGAACACTCAGAGGAAGTAATCAGAAAAAATGAGCATACCTTTGTATAAATCTGCAACTTTCCTCTACTATTTCTTCTTATGGGAAGGGGTTGTGCATACTGTAGATTGATTATTCCATTTATAATAAGTTGATTAGTGAAAAAAAAAAGTTAAAATATCAAATGAGAAATTCATTATCTAATTAATGTGGTAATAGAAGAAAACTGAAAGTTTTTCAGTTTCAGAGGTAGAATAATTTACACCGTGACAAAATATCTGTTGAAAAACTTATTTATGTTCTTTTGTTGATTAACCTGTAATTACAATAACTAAAATAACATTCAGTGTTGACCAAACATTACAATGACACTTCAAATTTTAATATTAAAAGCAATTTATAGCTAATGTTAAAGGTTAGCTGTAAATGAGATGTGGGATAGCTAGATACAAGTATTTAGGTCATATTTTTATATCTCATTTTGTTTTGAGCCTTCATAAATTTTATCTTACTTTTATAAATATCATGATATTTTTTTTTGTTAAGTAAACATAACTAATTTAATATGTATTGCTTACATATCTTGTAAATTCTTGTTTTTAGAAATTTTTTTCGTAATTAGGATACAAATAATGCAAAGAATTTGAAATTATTTCTACTATGAAATAATGAGATGAATCAAAAGTTCATGATAATAACTATATATGTGATGTTCACATATAAAAGGGCAACGAGTAACTAGAAGAAGGTGAAAAGTTTTTCCCATGAAGCAATATGCTAATACTAAATGGGGTATGCAGTAATTTAATGAGATATAATTTTACATTTTAGAAAAGGATAATTTGATTGTTTAACTTTTGTAGGATATTTTCGTAATTCAACTTTCAATTATGAAACTTCCTACTTTTAGAGGATTATTATAGATATATAACGATTGGATTGAAAAAGTATCATGTGAAATCTTACATACACACATACACACACACACATATATGTATGTGTGTGTGTAATAAATTTACTTTTTCATATAAACAACTGGTGATTTAACTGTGTTTCGCGCGGATTAGTTAGATTTTTGAGTGCTAAAATTTTTTAAATTTTTTAAATTTTTTTTTTAAATATTGCACATTTTAACTAATTATATTATTCACTTTTAATTTCGTATATGTATTTTTCTATGAGTTTTTGCCACTTTAGTATTTTCAGTCTTCTAAAATGCTTGATTTTTATATAACATATTGTAAGTGAAACGACTTTTATTTTTCTGTAAAAGAAGGTAGAGAACGACTAAAAGTTCAATAAAACTTGATTTCTTTACGTGCATATTTTTAACAAATTTTAAAACTCAATTATTTCTTTATATATTTAATATAAAATCTAAGTATATGAATCTCGTATGCACTTTTTATCTTTTTTTATTCTCTCTTTTTTTCTCTTTAATATTTTTCTTTTATCTATCCCCCCCCCCCCTCCATATTTCCTTATCTGCTTATTTTCTTTAAAAATATCTAAATTTCATATTTTTCTTTTTCTTCTAACCCCTTAATAAAGATAGGTAATCAAAATATAGTATTTTTAAATATCAATATAAAGTATAAGGTCTGCATACATTTTACCCTCCCCAGATCTCACTTGGAGAGATTACACTGGGTTGTTGTTGTTGTTGTTAATATAAAGTATAATAAAATATTAAAAAATACACACAAACATGCATGTTATATATGGAATATAAATAAGTATAGATATCATTATGCATTAATTATTTAATTTGATTAAAAAATATTTTTAAAAAAATCTTTAGTTGGTATATGAAAAGATTAAACAGTTTAATTGAAAAATAAATTATTAGCAATATGAAAATTAAGAACCAACACAACATTTATATTGATTTAATACTTTTTTTTACCATCAAACTTAACAAATTTTCTTAAAATCTCTATATTAATTCAATGCCTATATCTTTTTATTGATAGTCTTTTTTAAAACAAAATAAAAATTTGTTCTACTATGTGTTGACACCCAATTTGGACCTCCCTATACCCGTCAATAAGGGTGGGCATAAATGCTGAAAAATCAAAAAATCGGATTGAACTGAACTAATTTGATTTTTTAATTTTTCGGTTGAATTTCCGTTATATTTTTTCTAAAATTTTAGTATTCGATTTAATTATCGGTTTTAGGATTTCGATTTTTTGGTTTAACCAAAATTTTTATAAAAATAAAATTATAACTTAATTTTAAAAAAATAAAAATACTATATCCGACCCAATCTCAAAGCCCATTTAAAGAATTATTTATATAATTGACACAATTGCTTAAGTTTTTCATAAATAACAAGTTTTATAATAGTTTTAGCTTGTTAAGAAAATTATTACGATTACTAATATGCTTTGAAAGACGATGAACTATATAATATTTATTTAATAAAAAATTATGGACCATAGATTATTGAAATCTTTAAAACCCCTTAATTTTTTATTGGGTCAGTTATAAGAATATTAAGCAGATGAGAAAATTTATTAAGAAATGCTATATACGTGCTACTAAATGTAAATCAATTAATTCCGCTAAGAATATGTAAATAAAAAATTTAAAATATTGCCTAGTTATATTTTTTTACTTAAAGTTAAACTTAGTTTGAATTAAACTTTAGAATTTAACACTTAGAATAATTTATTTTAAATTAAAAAAAAATAACTCATATTTAATTAAAAAAAAGTAGTTCATTTTGTAACCAGAAGAATAACCCATTAATTAGGTCCATAACCCAAAAAATTGAACAGAAAAATTTAACCAAACCGAATTAATTCGGTTCGGTATTCAGTACACATAAATATCATGAGCAGCGATTAATCTTTGTAGCTGTTATGATCAATTTGATTATAAATATTATGTTCATTGCGTATGCCTAATTACATGCTCGACTGATTTCTTATTATTTGAACAATGTGATATCTCTTTAGTTTTGTTCGGTCCTCTATGCTGTAAGTTGAGCCCCTTTAAATTACAACTTCGTTCAATAAAATTTTCATTTAAGTTATAATAGATTTTACATAAGATTTATGTCCCCTATGTGATATTGCACTTTCTTATTTAAACATCGGTGTTGGCACGAAATTATCATCATTCCAGTGTAATTTGATCCTGAACAAATCTCGTATGTCATTTATGATCAATCGTGGATCCTGCAATTATGAAGTTGACATTAATCACGCACATATTTATTTAAGATAATTCTTACAAGTTTTACATCAAATTGATTCACTCATGCTATTTAGGGAAGTAAATTTCCACTATCTAACCTTTATTAATATTCCTCTCTGGTTCTTTCCTTGATTTGAGTATATAGTTTCACATTTTAATAACTTATGTTTAAAGAAAGCTAGTGTGATTGATTCTGATATATTACATGTTTGCTTCAGTCTTACACATATATGGTTTTGCCTATGCTAATTAAGGAGAATTTTTGTGATTGATAATATTTCCCCTTTCCTCAACATATTAAGATCGCTTTAGTAAATTAGTATTTATGATAAGTTGGACCTGCATGACACATAATTTGTTTTACCCGCTACTTAAGAAAATAGATATTCTTGATTAACTTTTATGAATAATTACTCCCTGTTTTTTTAATTATCTTTATCAGTTGAAACTATATTTGTTATGAATATCCCCTTTTCTTTCTTTAATTATTTGGACAGTTTTAGTGCATGTTTTTATGATTAACTCTAATAGGTTTTACATTGAGATTCTTTTATGTTAATTAAGGATAAGAATATCTCTTGATTGATTCTTGAATATTTATCTCTCCCTTTAATTCCTTAATTGATTAGTATTATTTGGATATATAAATAGAACTTTGGCTCATATTCTAGGGATCACGGGAATACGACTATTCCTTTAACAATATTTCATTGGAACTTTACTTGTTCCTTAGCAAATACAACTTTGCTTTCTCTATTCTTTAACATTCAAACACTGCTAATTTCTGATCAATTCGGAATCCCCGAGTATTTAATTTTACTTCTTGATTGGTTAGTTTATCCAACTTGCGGATTTCATTCTTACATATTAATCTGCGTAATGTTAGATTCTGCTATTAGTTGCCAGTGTATAAGGTCCTGGTTCATATGTGTTTTACTATGTTGTTTGAAACATTAACATTAGGTTGTTTGTTGGCTTCCAAGTCTTTCATGTTCAAAGTCTATTCTTTTTAAGGGCTTATTCGCATTCATTTTTGGGTTTGTTGTTAAAGAAATATATATATATGTGTGTGTGTGTGTGTGTGTGTGTGTGTGATATTTCAAAATATTTTGAATAGGTACCCCTACCATGGATTCAAAATTTTGAAGAGTCACCTGGGTCACATTTGAAGGAGTTAAGAGGGCCACTCTTAGTTTCATTTATTTTATCCTTTGTATTATTTTAGTTTATATTTTTGTAATAAATTCCGTGTAATAGTGAAAAGGGGACATGAAAGGGGGTTGGGACTTCTGTGGTATATTGTCGCGACCCGATCATAGACCCGGATCGTAGACATGGAATAAAGGACCCCGAGAGATCCCAAGTCAATCTATGACATAAGCATTCACTAACTCATTCAATAAACATGAAGAAACATAATCATAAACTCAGCGAAAATCTAACTTTACATAACAACAGAAAGAACGTCTAGAGCTGAATACATGCCTAAGTCTGACAAGCCTCTAATCTGGACGAGTTGATGGGACAACGCCCTCAACTAGCTCAATAATACTGAAACTGAAAATACATCAAAGATAACTAAAAGTATAGTCCTCGAAAGATGAGGAATCACCAACCAAGCAGGTGATAATTCTAATAAGCGGCTACGTACGGGGCTGAACCTGTTATACGGATCCTATATCATGAAACGATGACACATAAAAGGTATGCGGTCAGTACGTGGAATATACCAAATAAGCAAGGTAAGTAAAACCTCTCCGATAACATCAATCATTTAAAACCATTCATACATATAATAAGCTTTTAAGAGTAAGTAGAAGACTACATGTATTCATTCTGAAATCGTACTCTCATCATAACGTGTTCATGCATTGCTTTAGAACCTTATAACTTACTCGAATGACTCAAAGCTAACACATACATTTATATCAAAATCTAAACAATGAGTTAAACCTTGCTTGTTGAACATGCATGCATAAGATAATTATCATGAGTAATGGATATGCAAATTCGAATGATATAGACAGTGGGAGACTCTCACTTAACCGACATACCACGATAGAGCTTACGTGGTTTTGACTATTATACTCAAGTGAACAGAGCCGTCCAAAACCTTGCCAGAGTTAAGGACGCTACTATGACATCGATATCAAGCTGAAAGGGGCTAATCGGGTCGGGGATAGTTCACAAGGGTGGTCCCAATAATATAATAGAATCAACCTACGTTGGCGCGTAGTTTTGGGGCATAGGGTTACCGACCCTTATCCTGCTCGATGCTAGACTCTTCTCCCAAGCATGCAATGCTCTACACCGTATAAATACGAAGCTCAACATCATCTAGTGACGAAGCTCAACTTGAAATCATGCATAACATCAACATCGTATGAAACGCAGCTCAATATTGTCTATTGACAAGGCTCATCATGAAATCATGCATACACTAGACATCATATAAATATGAAGCTCAACAATGTCATTTTGAAAAAGCTTTGAATAAAAAATCATAGTTAGACTCAACATCATGTGAAATGAGGCTTAACATTGTCCTCAACAAAGCTCGACAATAATATACATATCAATTAAGGATTTACGCATAGAGAAGGTGTTACTTTGAAATATACCACAAGCTAGAATTCGTGATAAAGGTAAAAAGAAAAATTCCATCTCAACCATGTGGTAAGCTCATGTAGGGAAAGAAATTGCAATTTGAAAACATCACATGGGCATCACCCAAAGTTCTACCATACTTGGGTCTAATTAATCTCCTTTGAAAACATCATCAAAAATCATGGGTAAGGTTGAAAACATGTCTTTAATCATCTACTCCATCATCATCACATTCTATATGAACTAATCACACATGGGCATTTTAGATTCAATATTAGAAAGACAATTTTGTAAAAGAAATTAAGTTAGAATCCTCCCAAGATCAGTAAATCCCCAATATCAACTCAATTTAATCATACCCATGAGTAGAGATACAAGAATCATACAATTGAATGAAAACCAATACTTGATAATCACAAACCAATCACAAATTGATAGGGAATGGGCATGGGTGTGGAAGAAAGCACCCACTCATAGCCTTACATACCTGGGATTGAAGAATCCTAACTCTTCCTAATTGCCCAGTTGAGATTCCAATTGGAAACCTTGAGAATTCACCTTGATTCTTCTCCTCAAACCTCCAACCTTGCATGCATGAAAGTAATGGCCTAAGATGAGATTTTCTCTGCTAAAAACCCTCTATTACGAGCTTAAAACGATGTAGTATAGGCCCTTAGAACTTAGGAATTACGGAAAAGCCCTTACTGAAATCGCTGAAATTAACTGTCAGGGGGTCCTAACGGACGACCCGACAACTCGTCACTAGGGCACATGATCTGTTGGTTCACTAGTTAAGTTCACTGAATAACTGGTCTACCGGGGCTCCTAACGAGTGACATGATGACTCATCCCCAACAGCCACGACCCATTGTCACCTCCCGTCAAGTGCACTGGATAAGTTTTTCAATCTTCCTCTAAAACCACCCCACGACTGACATGAAGACTCGTGGTGTCTGACCACGAGTCGTTGCATCGCCCATGAGGACCTCGAGTCCCTCATCCTTCCAGGCCTTCCCACGAGTCACCTGATGACTCGTGGGGTCTCCTCACGTGTCGTTCAGTGACTCGTCCTGCAACTGCTGCAACATTTTCTAGTTTTTCTCCGATTCACTCCCGGGTCCGATTCTTGAATTCTTGGGGTATAACAATATCTCCCCCTTGGGAACATTCGTCCTCAAATGTTAGAAACAAGCAGGAAACAGAAACAAGTAATTATCATACTCCAATACTAATTATTTTAACCGAAATTTCACGGAATGACTACCTCCGAAAAGAACCACATAGCTGAACTAAATTCATGCATCACATACATTTATCATAACATGATTCAAACTTGCACATATGAACTGAACATGGAAACTGATTAGAGAATTAGGGCAAGAACTGATACCTTAAGTCGGAATTGAGCCGGTAGAGAACAAATGTGGGTATCTAGCTATCATGTCCACTTTGGCCTCCCATGTAGCTCCTTCCACATGTTGATTCCTCCATAAAACCTTAACTGAAGCTACCTCTTTGTTCCTCAGCATTCGAACATGTCAATCCAATATTTCAACCAGAATTTCTTCATAAGTGAGGTTGTCTTTCACACCAACGTTGTCTACCGGAACTACCAAGGCTGGATCACCTAAGCACTTTTTCAAAAGAGATACATGGAACATGGGATGAACTAAAGCCAATCTGAAGGCAAGTCCAACTCATACGCCACCCTGCCAACTCTTCCTACAACTCGTTAGGGGTCAACATAGCGGGGACTGAGTTTACATTTCTTTCCGAACCGCATGACTCCCTTCATGGGAGATACCTTTAGAAACACCCAGTTGTCTACTTCAAACTCCAATTCTCTTCTCCTCACACCAGCATATGATTACTGACGACTCTGAGCGATTTTCAACTGGTCCCTTATCAACTGAACCTTCACCATCGCCTCATGAATCGAATCTGGTCCTACCATAGCTGCCTCACCAACCTCGAACCATTCGATGGGAGATCTGCACCTTCGCCCGTAGAGGGCCTCGAACGGTGCCATATGGATACTAGAGTGGTAACTATTATTATAAGCAAACTCGATCAGGGGCAAATGATCATCCTAACTACCTTTAAAATCCATAACACATGCCCTCAATATATCCTCAAGATTCTGAATGGTTCGTTCTGCTTGGCCGTACGTTTGAGGATGAAAATCCATGCTTAGCTTAACCTGAATCCCGAGTCCCTTTTGAAACGAATGCCAGAATTGAGAAGTAAACTGAGTACCTCGATCTGAAATAATAGACAAGGGCACTCCATGAAGCCAAACCAACTCCCGAATATACAACTTAGCATAATTGTCTGCTTAATTCGTGGTCTTGATCGATAAGAAGTGTGCAGCCTTGTTCAACCTGTCCACCACAACCCAAATGGAGTCGTATTGCTGGCGAGTACGAGGTAGACCTTTAATGAAGTCCATATTGATTTCTTCCCACTTTCAAGTGGGGATGACAATATCCTGAAGTACACCTCCAGGTCTTTGATGTTCGACTTTCACTTGCTGACAGTTTTGACATTTTGCTATGAACTCCGTGATATCATTCTTCATACCATCCCACTAATAGATTTCTCGCAAATTCTGATACATTTTTGTGGATCCTGGATGAATAGAATATCTGGTACCATGTGCCTCATGAAATATCCGAACTATCAAATTATCAATGTCCGGAACACATAGTCGACCCTGGTATCGTAGTACACCATCTCCCCCTTGGGAGAAAATCTCCTTTTTCTGACTCCGCACTGCCTCCTTCAGCTTCCTCAATATTGGATCCTCATCTTTCTTGGATTTAACATAAACTACCAAGGATGATTCCGATCCGTTATGCACAATAACACCGCCATCGGTCGAATCAATCAATCTAACTCCCAGCCTTGCAAGCTGGTGGACATCTTTCACCAACTCCTTCTTCCCTTCATCCACATGGGACACACTCTCCATTCAGAGCCTATTAAGCGCATCCACAACCACATTAGCCTTGCCCGGGTGGTAAAGGACACTCATGTCATAATTCTTAAGTAACTCCAATCACTTCCTTTGCCGAAGATTTAGATCCTTCTGTGTGAACACATATTGCAAGCTCTTGTGATCCGTAAATACATCCACGTGGACCCCATACAAGTAATGCCGCCATATCTTCAATGCAAACACCATCACAGCCAACTCAAGGTCATGGGTCGGGTAATTCTTTTCATGTACCTTCAGCTGTCGAGAGGCATAAGCTATCACCCTCCCACGCTACATCAACACACACCCAAGTCCGACTCTGGAAGCATCACAATACACCACGAACTTATCGGTACCCTCGGGTAAGGTCAACACTGGTGCTGAAGTAAGTCGAGTTTTCAACTCTTGGAAGCTTTTCTCACAAGCCTCCGACCACTGAAACTTCACCTTCTTTGAGTCAACTTAGTCAAAGGCGCTGCAATGGATGAGAAACCCTCAACAAACCTCCGGTAGTAGCCAGCTAAGCCCAAGAAACTCCGAATATCCATAGGATTCACCGGTCTGGCCCAATTCTTCACCGCCTCGATTTTCTACGAATCTACCTTTATGCCTTTGCTAGACACTACATGGCCCAAGAATGCCACATAGTCCAACCAAAACTCACACTTGCTGAACTTTGAATACAATTGGCGATCCTTGAGGGTCTGAAGCACTACTCTCAGGTGAACGGCATGCTCCTCTTCGCTCCGAGAGTATACCAAGATGTCATCAATGAACACGATCACGAATATGTCCAAATATGGCTTGAACACTCTATTCATCAGGTCCATAAAAGCTGTAGGAGCATTCGTCAGTCCAAAAGACATAACTACAAACTCGTAATGACCATATCGTGTCCTGAATGTCATCTTCGGGATATCCTCTCCCGAACTCTGAGCTGATGATACCCAGATCTGAGATCTATCTTTGAGAAACACTTAGCACCCTGTAGCTGATCGAACAAATCATCAATCCTGGGTAAGGGGTACTTGTTCTAGACAGTGACTTTGTTCAACTGTCGATAATCAATACACATACGAAGGGAACCATCTTTCTTCCGAACAAATAATACTAGTGCCCCCTATGGAGACTGGCTCGGTCTAATGAAACCCTTATCTAGCAAATCCTTTAATTGATTCCTTCAACTCCTTTAGCTTGGCTGGAGCCATTCTGTAGGGAGGAATAAATATAGGTTGCATATCGGGAAAAAGGTCGATACCAAATCAATCTCCCGCTGGGGAGGAATACCTGGCAAATCATCAGGAAAGACCTCTGAATACTCACGTACTATTGGAACTGACTAGATAGTTGGGGTTTCAGACTCAACATCCTTGACCCTAACCAAATGATACATGTAACCCTTGGAAATCATCTTCCTGGCCTTGAGGTAGGAAACAAAGCGACCTACAGGCACAACTGAACTACCCTTCCATTCTAAGACTGGCTCACCCGGGAATCTGAACTCTACTGACCGGGTCCTGCAATTAATAGAAGCATAACAAGAATACAACCAATCCATGCCGAGAATAATATCGAAATCGGTCATGGATAATTCTATCAGATCTGTTGAGGTGACCTTATGGAGAACCAAGACGAGGCAATTTCTATACACCCGTCTAGCTATAACTGAGTCACCTACTAGAGTAGAAACCGAGAAGGATTTCGAAAAGACATCGGGACTGACTCCAAAGCTACTGGCTACATAAGGTGTCACAAAGGACAAGGTGGCCCATGGATCTAACAATGCATAAACATCAACATGGAAAACTCGTAACATACCAGTAACCACATCCGGAGAGTCCTCCTACTCCTGACGGGATGCTAGGGCATAGAATCTGTTCTGGCACTGACTGCCAACTGCACTGGTAGATGCCCCCTGATGTGCTGAGCGAGGGGGTAGGGCTGCTGAGCTAGAAGCTGGGCCACGGCCCCCAACCTGATCCTGTCTCGCTGCTGGACAATCTCTAAGCATGTGTTCGGGTTGCCCCCACCCAAAACACGCACCCAAACCTACCAAGCACTGGCCTGTATGCCCTCGGCCACATCTATGACAAGCTGGAACACCTGAATCTACGGGCCTGCTGCTCTGACCCCTCGAGCCTGATACTCGCCCTCCCTAATCATGCCTAGGCCGAGATGGAACACTCAAGGTTGATGAAGCTAGGGCGGATGATCTCTGGTGGGTCTGTGACGATGCTCATCGCCGGACCCCTGCTGGGAGAATCTGTGGCCCTCCGTCCTGGCCCTCTTGGCCTCTCTCTCTCTCTCGAATGTGCCACCTCCATCTGCTGGGCGTACAACACCATCCGAGGGAAGTCCATATCCTGATGGAGCATAGCAATCCTGCATTCCTTATCTAAGTAACCTGCTATCCCATGCACAAACCTGCTTACTCGCGCCCTATGGTCAGCCACTAACTCAGGAGCATACTTTGATAGGCGGGTGGGAATACTCTAGTACTGTCATCCTTTCTTGCTTCAAATTTACGAACTCAGCTGCCTTCAATTCCCTCATCTCCCGAGGGAAGAACCGATCCAGGAATACAACATGGAACTCTTCCCAAGTGACCGGACCTACTCCAGCGACCCTTTTATCATTCCATTGACGGAACCAGATATGTGCAACCCCCTTCAACTGATAGGAGGCCAACTCTGTGCACTCAACACTACTGGTTGATCTTGATAACCTCATCCACAAATTCATGTGGGTCCTCACCTACCTTGGACCCAAGAAACTCCGGCGGCTTCATCCTCAAGAAGTCCCTGACTCGAGCCGTCGTTGCACTGCCATTCTGTAGAACATGCGCAACAGCCTGCTGATTGACCTAAGCGGTCAAGGCCTGTGCAAGCATCTGGATAGCGGCCCAAAACTCAGTGTGAGCAGCTAGCTCCGGTGCCTGAGGCTCCTGAACCTATGGGACCTGCTAATGCCCACGACCCATGCCATCCTCGTGGCCTTCACCATCTCCATTTCTCCTTCCATTCATCCTTCGAGGAGCCATGATTCTGATATTATGAATAGCAAAAATTAGAGGGATAGAAAGACTCTTCATCGCACGACATAGATCATGAAAGATGGAACATTTCCTAGAACATTTCATAGCCTCTTCTTCATAAGTGTGGCGCGCTTCACACTCATGAAAAAGACTCTACTTAACGTGGCTTTCAGACTCCCTAGGATACTCCAAACCTATCACTCTTATACCAAGTTTGTCACAACCTGAGCATAGACCCAGATCGTAGACACGGGACAAGGGACCCCGAGAGACCCCAAGTTAACCCATATCATAAGCATTCACTAACTCATTCAATAAACATGAAGAAATATAATCATAAACTCAGCGGAAATCTAACTATACATAACAACAGAAAGAATGTCTGGAGTTGATTACATGCCTAAGTCTGATAAGCCACTAATTTGGACGAGCTGATGGGACAACGCCCCCAACTAGCTCAACAATACTGAAACTGAAAATATATCCAAGATAACTGAAAGTCTAGTCCTCGAAAGATGAGGACTCACCAACCAAGCAGGTGATAATTTTGATAAGTGGCTACGAACGGGGCTGAACCTGTGATACGGATCCTACATCATGAAACGATGCAGCATAGAAGTTATGTGGTCAGTACGTGGAATGTACCGAGTATGCAAGGTAAGTAAAACCTCTTTGATAACATCAATCATTTAAAACCATTCATACATATAATAATCTTTTAAGAATAAGTAGAAGACTACATGTATTCATTCTTCGTACTCTCATCATAACGTGTTCATGCATGGCTTTAGAACCCCATAATTTACTCGAATGACTCAAAGCTAACACATAACATTTACATCAGAAGCTAAACAATGAGTTAAACCTTGATTGTTGAACATGCATGCATAAGATAATTATCATGAGTAATGGATATGCAAATTCGAATGATATAGACAGTGGGAGACTCGTCACTTAACCGACATACCACGATAGAGCTTACATGGTTCGACTATTACACTCAAGTGGGCAGAGCCATCCAAAACCTTGTCAAGGTTAAGGTTATACCATGATATTGATATCAAGCTGAAAGGGGCCAATCGGGTCGGGGATAGCTCACAAGGGAGGTCCCAATAACATAATAGAATCAACCTACATTGACGCGAAGTTCTGGGGCATCGGGTAACTGACCCTTAGCCCGCTCGGTGCTAGACTCTTCTCCCAAACATGCAATGCTCTACATCGTATAAATATGAAGCTCAACATCGTCTAGTGATGAAGCTCAATATGAAATCATGCATAATATCAACACCGTATGAAATGAAGCTCAACATTATCTATTGACAAGGCTTATCATGAAATCATGCATACACTAGACATCATATAAATATGAAGCTCAACAATGTCATTTCGACAAAGCTTTGAATAAAAAATCATAGTTAGACTCAAGATCATGTGAAAAAGCTTAACATTGTCCTCAACAAAGCTCGATAATAATATACATATCAATTAAAAATTTACGCATAGAGAAGGCGTCACTTTGAAACATACCACAAGCTAGAATTCGTGATAAGGGTAAAAAGGAAAATTCCATCTCAACCATGTGGTAAGCTCATGTCGGGAAAGAAATCACAATTTGAAAACATCACATGGGCATCACCAAAAGTTCTACCATACTTGGGTCTAATTAATCTCCTTTGAAAACATCATCAAAAATCATGGGTAAGGTTGGAAACATGACTTTCATCATCTACTCCATCATCATCACATTCTATATGAACTATCCACACATGGGCATTTTAGATTCAATTTTAGAAAGACAATTTTGTAAAAGAAATTAAGTTAGAATCCGCCCAAGCTCAGTAAATCCCCAATATCAATTCAATTTAATCATACCCATGAGTAGAGATGCAAGCATCATACAATTGAATGAAAATCAATACTTGATCATCACAAATCAATCACAAATTGATAGGGAATGGGCATGGGTGTGGAAGGATGCACTCACTCATAGCCTTACATACCTGGGATATAAGAATCCTAACTCTTCCTAATTGCCCAGCTGAGATTCCAATTGGAAACCTTGAGAATTCACATTGATTCTTCTCCTTAAGCCCCCAACCTTGCATGCATGAAAGTAATGGCCTAAGATGGTTTTTTCTCTGCTAAAAACCCTCTATTACGAGCTTAAAATGACGTAGTATAGGCCCGTAGAACTTAGGAATTATGAAAAAGTCCTTACTGAAATCGTTGAAATTAACTGTCAAGGGGTCCTAACAGACGACCCGACGACTTGTCACTAGGGCACACGATCTGTTGGTTCGCTCATTAAGTTCACTGGATAACTGGTCTTCCAGGGCTCCTAACGAGTGACATGACGACTCGTCCCCAGCAGCCACGACCCGTTGTCACCTCCCGTCAAGTGCACTGGACAAATTTTCCAATTTTTCACTAGAACCACCCCACGACTGACATGATGACTCGTGGTATCTAACCATGAGTCATTACATCGCCCGTGGGGACCTCGAGTCCCTCATCCTTCCAGGCCTTTCCACGAGTCACCTGACGACTCGTGGGGTCTCCTCACGAGTCGTTCAGTGACTTGTCCTGTAACTGCTGCAACATTTTCTAGTTTTTCTCCGATTCACTTCCGTGTCCGATTCTTGAATTCTCGAGGTATAACATATATGTTTCAATTTTACAGTTCCCTATATATTTATTTATTTTATTTCACAAGTCTCCTTTATTGAAACCACTGTCCAAATTCATTTTCTCTATTTGAATTGAGCAGTATGTTTTACAATTATTAATCATATATGAATTCTATCTCTTAACATATAGTTATTGGGAAAGTAAAGGAATTACGAGTTTTAATTTCGAATTTTTAAACAAAGCCGACTCTTTTCTTGGAAGCAACATCAATCAAAGGTTAAAAAAAATTATTTGTATTTATACATAAATATCTTTATGTGTTTACACTCAACATTCAAACTTTTTCTCATTTTTTAAAATATATTACTATTGATTTTTCAAACTTAAGGACGACCTCTAATTAATCTATTGCTAAAGTTGAAATCATGATTCACAATATCGTGTTGTCATTTCAATAAAGTAACAATTTTCTTGTTTTTAAAACTCTTTTATGTTTTCTTTAACACCTAAAATAACTTTAGATTTCGATAATTTTTTTTATTTATTATGTCCTTCCTTTATTTGGTTTGGCGTAGTTAGGATTTTATATAATTTTTAAGATTGTGAGTGGTGAATAAATAAATAATCTAATGTATATATCTTTTAAATTTCTTTCTCCTCGTTTGTTTGAATAAATAATCATTTTAGCGGCTTAATTCATGTTTAACTTTAAGTTATTCCTAAATAAGAATATTTAACCCTTTTGTTCATGCATCTAATAATGTTTACACGTTTATTATCTTATTACTTAGTCTCGTGCTAATTAATGAATTTATTTTGTATCTAGATTAATTATTTGTTCTTGAATAAGTTTATATTTCAATCACATGGCTTTTTTGATTTAATAAAATAATCGATCATTTTGATCAATTAGTCATTTATCCATGTAATAATGAATTCGAAAGGGACACAGTTGTGAACCTCGAAAGTTGCTCAACACCTTTCTTTCAAGATAACTTGATCCTTACCCGATTTTGGTGACGCAGGCTAATTAAATAAAATTTTTGTGTAATTAGTCTCGTACGATACCCTAATGCACCATAACTCGTTATGTGGTAGCTTTTCTCTTTAAATAGTCTTACAAGAGTTATCATGTGTCGAGTTCCGCTTTTCGTGAGAAAAATGGGGCGCGACACTATGTGTTTTGATTCTTTTCATTACTATTTACCACCCAAAATAATTATTAAAATAAATAGCGTAGTCTTATTTACCTTTCCTACAATTTCAATAGTATTCATACATAATATTAATTGATCTTAAATGATTTAAAACTTCTAAAATCTTAAGAATGAAATAGGAAAGACAAAAATTACTGTTCATAATATCATTTTTTTTTTCAATTCTAAAGCTTGAAATTCAAATTTAAGAGAATTGTACAAATTAAAATAAAGACAACAAAATATGAAAAAGTAAAACTACTTCTACATTTTTTACAAATTAAAGTTCACTGTTCATAATTCATTTATGAAATATTTAGATGTTTCGACTTACTAGAAAAAATTTACAAAATCTTATTGATTCACTCTTTTATTCTCTTGATCATCGGATATTCTTTTCTTATTTGACAAATATAATATACCAAATTTAAAGTATTAGAATATCATAAATTAAAACGACAAAGAGCTGAAAATTCTTACTGAAAATTAAATAACAACAACAACAACAACAATAATAATTAGTATTATTATAAAAGAGTTCTTTGCTTACTCCTTCATCTCGAGAACCTCCATTTTCGTTAGCATGGAGGAATGATATCTGAAAAAACATGAAGAGAAAAAATAAAAGAAAAAAAAAGAGAGAAAGAAAAAAATAAATTAAGAAAAAAAAGGAGATAAAAATGAGCATCGAACAACTCCATATGTAATTGTTATTTATAGATTGATTAAGCTATAAGAATTAGATAAAAAGAACTTGAGAAGACATATTATTAAATAAAAAATGCAAATAGATGGAAGTTTTTTCATAACTTATGAGATATAATTAGATGTAACAAATATAATATTTTTTAACTATTAAAAAAATTGATTAATAAAAAAAAGAAGAGAAAAAATTCTAAAAATGATAAATAGAATCCTTGGCCAAAGAGAGGTGTCACATCACTTCTCTAATGCTTTGCTTTATATTCTATGTAGATATAGATTCATTGTGAAATATTTAATGGTCTAATAATATTTATTTCTATGCAATTTACTTCTTAGTGTATAGAATATTATAAGAATAGTTTCAGATTGCAGGGTAAAATAGTCATTTAATATTTAATGAATATTTTGGTAATTCAATTTTTTAACTATTTGGTTCCCACTTTTAGAATAGTATAGATTATTATTATTATTATTATTAAATTTATTATTTATTGTTTATATTTATGTTTATTTATTGTTATATAAAGAGTATATTAGTCTTTTAATGTTTGGAGAGTATTTCAATATTTTAATTTTTCACTTATTTTTTTAATTATTTATTATTATTATTATTATTATTATTATTATTTAAAGGGCAAATTAGTCTTTCAATGTTTGGAGGGTATTTTAGTATTTTAATTTTCACTTATTTTTTATTATTATTTATATTTATTTATTATTATTATTTGAAATATTTAAATAAATTTTAGTTTAGTAAAGAGGCAAAATGGTAATCTAACTTTTCACTTTTTCGCTTTCCGCCTATATAATAATATGATATGATAATTGAAGTTGAAGGTTTAGGAATGTGGCTCACATAATGGACCCCGACCAAAAACTAGAGAAAGATGTCCCCTCCGTTCCAGTTTGGGTCTTGCTTCCCAAACTCCCTATGATTGTCATAGATAGGACTAGATTAAATAAATTCCTGGTCCTATTGGAATTTCGTTAGTGACAGAGTTAGACACTAAAGGAAGACTAGACCAAGTATGGACAAAGAGTATAAATAGATTTATCAATATCTCTCTTTGATTCGGTATGAATAAACTTGGACGATGAAAGTACTGATTTAGCAGGCTTCTCTCAGAAAATTTAATATGAATTGGTTTCAAAATAATGCAAACACTACAGGCTTTTGAGACATTTTATATCTCAATGTGGAATTCTAGAAAAAGAGCAAAAAAGAAAAAGAAGAATAATAAAACAGTGAAAGAAAATAGGGCCAAAGGTGAAAACTCAAATGGCCCAGTCGGAAAAAATGGGGAGTACAACACCACCACTACTGATGGGGTTGATGAGGAAGGTCTTATTACTGTTATCAACAAGTAGAATAAGAGGCCAACAAGAATAAATATTCAAATGACGGATAATCTTCTCAAGAAGTGAGTTCTTATGAGAATAAAAATGAAGATCCTAATACCAAAAAATAGACTAAAATAATTTTCAATATCAAATTTGAAATTCATAATGTGAAAGATTGGGAGTCTACAAACCTTAAAGGTGCTAATGGTGGAGGAAAAAAAATTACAATCACACCCTAAAATTCTATTGTTCCAATAGATGTTAATAACACTAAAACAAAATTGGCTTATCTATCAACCTCAAGTTCATACTTAGCTAAATGTGATCGATAGTATCACAAATGAGATTATAGATGGAGAAAATGATTTTAGTGTCACTCCTCAAATTCATCAAGAGATCAATATGTTCCCTGAAGATGCAGATGAAACAATGAAGGCTGCAGACACTTCTCAATATCATTTTGAGATGGATGAGCATACTAAGGCTACTAAGATATATACTGAACAAATAAATGATTCCAAAAATGCTCCCGGAATTATTATTTTTTATGTGATGTAGGGAGAAAAAGTATAAATTAAATATTTTTTACCTTTCTTGACCTATGCTGAAAGAATTAATCAGTAAAAGAAGAAAAATCACACTCAAAGAGGTTCATTACTTCAAAAATATCAAAGGAGGAACTATTACTATCAATATGAAAAATAGGCTTCAAAATGATAATGAAAGTCGAGAGGATGAAGAAGAAACAACAAATGAAGAAGCAAAAAAATGGTGAAGACAAAGAGGATAAACAAGCTAAATTTGATGACGAAACGACTAGAAATCTGATTTATGTGCTAACATCTTATAGAGACAAAGATCATTGTAACCGTATAGAAAATTTATCTCCCAAAGGACAAAATACTTTGTATTCAAAATTAACACATCCTTGCAAACTAGGGCTCAAAAGCTTTTAAAAAACTCATTATTTCTAATGAATATTTTCTATCATGGTAAGTTTTAATACTCAATGAGCTTTTGATAGACTCATTAGCTTGAGAAAACAACATAGAATATCTATGGTGATTTTACAGAAACCTTTAATGGATGTTGATTTTATTAACATCTTAGGTACAAATAGTTTCTTCAGCAATATAAATATGCAAATTTGATGGCTTTGGGATAACAACTACGATATCAGCATGATATCCAATACTGAGCAGCAAGTAATTGAAATTGTCAAGGGCCTTCTAGGGTCTGATAAACTCCACATAACTGTTGTATACGTCAAATGTGCTAGAAAACAAAGGATTCCTCTTTGTGAAGATGTTGTTGAGATTTCTAACACTGTGAATGGCCCTTAGGAGGTTATAGGGATTTCAATGTCATTCTTGACTCTTCAGAAAAGAAAGAAGATATACCTTAAAATTCTTTTTGTAGCTTGAATTTTATTAGTTATATAAAAAAACGTGGGTTTTGCAAGATGTTGGCTTCTTTGGAATATCCTAAGTGATAGTACAGCCCCCCCCCCCTCCCTGACCACCACCATGTGGAAAAGTTTTGATATGATCTTGTGTAATTTTAATTGATTTGACTACTTTAGTCTTTCTATTGTCAATAATTTGGTCAAAACAGGTTTTGATCATGTCCCTCTGCTTGTTTATCTAGACAAGGGTTCAGAAAATTTTATCAAATATTTTAAAATTTTAAACTTTTAGGTGGATCATAAGGATTTTGTTACTGTTATAAAAAAATGTTTGGGAGGATGGTATTGATGGAAATCCCTTTTGGGTCCTAGATTTAAAACTGGAGAAAATGATTAAGTGTCTTAGCACTTGATTTAGAGAATCCTTTGAAGATATTTTTGCTGAAATTGACAAAATTAAGGAAAAAGTGATTGAACTAGAACAACTGCTGGTTCAAAACAACAATGCTTCCCGTAAATCCAAATTGAATCAGGCAAATGCTCTATATTTAACTCTGAAAAGAAAAGAAATTTTTCACTAAATAAAAGTTTAGAGTTAAATGGTTAATTAAAGAGGATAACAACACCTCATTCTCTTATAATACTATCAAAAAAACAAGGAAAGAGTTGACTATCAAATGAATCAAAGATGATAATGGTGTCTGGGTGACAGGTAATCAAAATATTGTTATGACTACTATTTCTTACCTCTAGGATTTATTTTCATCAAGCTGGGATGATTTTGATGAATCTTTGTTGATGTTATTGAGTCTAAAGTTTTCGATGAAAATAATACTATGCTGAAAACTACTCCTACTACCAATTTTAAAAGGCAGTAATATTGTTTATTGATTTAGATTATGGCCTTTGTATGGATAATCCAAATATTAAATTCTTCTAAGATACTCAGCGTATTATTGAAAGACACCTTTTTAATGCCATTTAAAGTTTCTTTAATGGTACTGAACTTTTAAAATTTTATTCTTATACTTGTGTGATTATAATTCCGAAAAAAGAATTTTCAAAAACTTCAATGATGTTAAACCTATCACCCTATTCAATGTCACTAGTAAGATCATTTCTAAGATTATTTACATCAGATTGATCACTTCTCTGCCTAAATTATATCCCAAAATCATGTGGGGTCCAGCCTCAATTCAACTTTTGCTGCACACATTCAAAGGTTGAACATCCAAAGGTTGGTGAACTTTGAAAGGTTGGGCATTCAAAGGTTGGTAAACTTTGAAAGGTTGGGCATTCAAAGGTTGGTGAACTTTGAATGTTGGTCCAAAAGCCCCTTGCTCATTTGTAAAGATACACCAACAAAGAGAAAAGGAAAAATATATAAAGAGTGAGGTTTTTTCTTGAGTGATATTATAGTGAGGTGTGAGTAAAAAGAGAGTTATCTCTTTTGAAGTGTGTGTAGTAGTTACTTTGAGTGTTGTAATCGTGAACCATATGGTGTAAAATTCCTTACTATAGTGATATCATTTTACTCCTCTTGGCCCGTGGTTTTTCCCTTATTCAGAAGGGTTTCCACATAAAAATTCTTGGTGTCATTGTCTTTTCATTTTTAGTCCCCTTTTTATTTTGTTTGTAACCATTCTTGTAGTATTCCGCATTGTGTTTCTCCGGTTTTTACCCAATAATCTAGTATCAGAGCCAAGGTTCTGTCTGAGTATGCTCTGTGGTTGCAGCACAGTCTAATCTTCCACACTAGAAAAGAATTTCTTTGGTTATCCGTATTTTTTGGGTGAACAGTGGAAGCTAACACAAGTAGAATGGTTACTTTGAATGACACCAATTATGCCATTTGGAAGGGAAAAATGGAAGATCTATTTTATGTCAAGAATTTTTATCAATCAGTTTTTTTCACTGTAAAGCCTGATAATAAAACAGATGAAGAGTGGAATCTGTTGCACAGACAAGTTTGTGGATTTATTAAGCAGTGGGTTGACGACAATGTGTTGAACCATATTTCTGGAGAGACAGATGCTCGAACCCTATGGGAGCATTTAGAAGTTTGTATGCTCGGAAGACTGGTAATAACAAAATATTCTTGATAAAGCAGATGTTAAGTTTGAAATACAACGATGGTTCTCTGATGACAGATCACCTGAATAACTTTCAGGGGATTATAAACCAGTTATTTTCTATGGGAATCAAGTTTGATGAAGAAATCCAAGGTTTGCTTCTACTTGGTTCCCTACCAGACTCTTGGGAAACATTTAGAACTTCACTGTCAAACTCTGCTCCAGATGGTGTGATCTCTATGGATCTTTCCAAGAGCAGTATTTTGAATGAAGAGATGAGACGAAAGTCTCAGGGTTCTCCATCAATGGATGTCCTGGTATCTAGCTCCAGGGGGAGAAGCAAGAGTCGTGGTTCTCAAGATAGAGAACATTATAGAAGCAAATCTAGAGGAAAACTTAAAAATATAAAGTACTATCATTGTGGGATGAAAGGGCACACAAAGAAGTTTTGCCAAAAGTGGAAGCGGGAAAAATGCAAGGAGGAAAAGAAAGAAGATGGCAATGAAAATAACATAGCCACCGTCACCACTGAAGATCTTGTTACTGTCCTTGATGAGAATCTGATAAATATTACTTGCTATGAGTCAAGTTAGGTTGTGGACAGTGGTGCCGCATCTCACATGACATCAAGGAAAGATTTGTTCTCATCCTATACTCCTGGTGATTTTGAAACTTTGAGTATAGGTAATGAGACTGTATCCAGGGTGGTTGGAGTTGGTACAATTTGTTTGGAAACTAGTATCGAAACTAAACTAGTTTTGAACATTTTTAAAACATGCACCTGATGTTCGTTTGAACCTAATTCCTGTTGGTGTTCTGGATGATGAAGGATATGTGAGTACCAATGGTGATGGAAAATGGAAACTCATTAAGGGTTCCTTGGTTGTGGCTCGTGGTAACAAGCGTCGTGGTTTATACTGGACTACGGCTTCTACTTGTGCTAACATGGTGAATGCAGTGTAGAACAATAACTCTTCAACGTCACTATGGCATAAGAGGCTTAGTCACATTAGTCAGAAAGGACTTAATATTTTGGCCAAGAAGAAATTATTGGGTAATTTTGAAAGTGCTAAATTACAAAATTGTGAGCACTGCTTGGCGGGAAAAAAAATCGAGTTTCTTTCAAGTCCCACCATCCTTCAACAAAAGACAGAGTTGCTGGAGTTGGTGCATTCGGATTTATGTGGTCCTATGAAGATAAGGACTTTGGGCGGTGCACTTTACTTTGTCACCTTTATTGATGACTGTTCAAGAAAACTCTGGGTCTATGCATTGAAGACTAAAGACCAAGTGTTGGGTGTCTTTAAGCAGTTTCAGGCTTCGGTTGAGAGAGAAACTAGAAAGAAGCTGAAGTGTTTTCGTACTGACAATGGTGGTGAATATTGTGGACCGTTTGACGAATACTGCAAGCTTCAAGGTATCAGACACCAGAAGAGTCCTCCTAAGACTCCTCAGCTTAATGGTTTGGCTGAGAGGATGAACAGAACCTTGATGGAAAGAGTTAGATGTTTGCTTTCAGAAGCAAAGTTGCTGAACTCCTTTTGGGGGGAGGCTTTATTGACCGCTGCACATGTTATAAACATATCCCCTACTGTTGCTTTGCAAAGTGATGTTCCAAATAAAGTTTGGTATTGGAAGTATATTTCCTATGACCATTTGAGGGTATTTGGATGCAAAGCTTTTATACATGTGCCTAAAGATGAGAGGTCAAAGTTAGATGCAAGGACGAGGCAGTGCATCTTCATTAGTTATGGCCTTGATGAGTTTGGCTACAGGCTATATGATCCAGTGGAAAAGAAGCTTGTAAGAAGCCGCGATATCGTCTTCATGGAGAATCAGAACATTGAAGATATTGACAAAGTAGAGAAGCTGGAATCTTCAAGCTCTGATGGTGTGGTTAATCTTGATCAAGTCCCTGATGTTGGTGGACTTGATGACAATGGTGATGCCCAGGATCGTGCTCCGGATCAACATGTTGATGATACTGTTATTGATGATGCTGTCACTGACGATGCTCCAGCTAATGAAGTAGTGGAAGAATCAAATATTCCACTTAGAAGGTCTACAAGACAGCATATTCCTTTCTCTCGTTATTCTCCTGATGAGTATATGTTACTCACTGATGGGGGAAACCTGAATGTTATGAGGAGGCCTTGGAAGATGAGCACAAGGACCAATGGATTGAAGCCATGCAAAGTGAGATGAAGTCTTTGCATGAAAATAACACTTACGAGCTGGTAAAGTTGCCTAAGGGCATGAGAGCTCTGAAGAATAAGTGGGTGTTCAAAGTTAAAATTGAAGAACACAACTTGAAACCCAGATACAAAGTTAGATTGGTTGTTAAGGGATTTAGTCAAAGAAAGGGTATTGACTTTGACGAAATATTTTCACCTGTTGTGAAAATGACCTCCATTCGTACAATTCTAGGTTTGGCTACTAGTCTTGATTTAGAGATTGAGCAGATGGATGTGAAGACAGCTTTTCTTCACGGTGAGCTAGAGGAGGAAATTTATATGGAACTGAAGGCTTTAAGGTGAAGGGTAAAGAAAATTTTGTGTGCAAACTTAAGAAGAGTCTTTATGGCTTGAAACAAGCTCCTAGACAGTGGTACAAGAAGTTTGAATCTGTTATGGGGGAGCAAGGTTACAAGAAGACTTCTTCAGATCACTGTGTGTTTATACAAAAATTTTCTGATGAAGATTTTATCATCCTCTTGCTGTATGTGGATGATATGTTGATTGTGGGCAAGAATGCTTCCAGGATTGATGAGTTGAAGAAACAGTTGTTTAAGTCTTTTGCCATGAAAGACTTGGGTCATGCTAAGAAGATTTTGGGCATGAGAATCACTCGTCTCAGAAATAAAAGGAAGCTTTATTTATCATAAGAGAAGTACCTTGAACGGGTACTGGAGCGCTTCAATATGAAGAGCGCTAAGCCGGTTAGCACACCTCTTGCTGGTCACATGAAGTTAAGCAAGAAGATGTGCCCTACAACAAGGGAGGAGAAAGAGAGCATGGCCAAGGTTCCATACTCCTCCGTGGTCGGAAGTCTGATGTATGCAATGGTTTGTACAAGACCCGACATTTCTCACGCAGTTGGTGTGGTTAGCAGATGTTACACCCCGTAAGATTCCCGACACCTAGATGGCCTATTCGCGCGTTGGTTAAGCGTACTTGAAGTCCATACGTGCTAGAAAAAGGTCAGGGAAAAGATCGGACGTAAAACCTGTCGAACCACCGTGGAAGGCGCCGGGGCAGAGCCCCTCCGCGGTGGCAGCGTGTCACGGAGGCGAGGCCACCGCGTTGGCTCCGTGACACGTTGGGCCTGTCCAGGCCCAAGTATATAAAGCCCCACTTCGGTTTTAAATCAGTTCATTCCTTATAATTTCCAAAGAATTCGCAGCAAACAGAGAGAGACGAAGAGGGTGAAGATATTATCGTTCGATTACGCTGCCAAACGTAGTCCAAATCTAAATTAACTCCAGATACCGAGGTATTTAGCAGCAGGGAGCATTCCTACGGATTTTGTTTCGCGAAATACGGTCGACGAATCGTCGAGCTACTGGACTGAGGTAAGTAGAATTGCTCCAAATTAGTGTCCTTGTGCTCCTAGCTGTAAAGTGAATACTTCTCCCTTCTGGACTTCTGAAAAATAGCAAGTTTTCGACCGTCTTTTGATAGGCCTAAGTTTAGGCTATAATTATATCAAAAGTGACGTCATCTTTCATAATAGTGCGGTATTTAGTACTAATTAACGTATATATGAATGCAGTTGGGAGAAATAGCGAAAATACTGACCGAGCTACGCCAGCTAGTCGGGAAATCAGAAGCGAAGGTATGTAAAGCTAGTTTCCTCGGTAAATTAGTAGTCTCAGAATAGTAAGATAGTTCAAAGGCCAGTAGAATGTTTCAGAAGTCGTGGGTTATGTTTAGTATGAATAGTAGTACGATATTGGAAGCATCATATTATATATGGCGTGAAACTTGCTAGCATGGTATAAATTCTAATACAAAGTGTTAGGACCTGTACAGCATGCCCAGTATGTGATCTAGTAAAGTATGTTAGGATATTATCGTATTCAGTTGAAACTTAGTAAAGCAATACAAGTATTTGTAGGGTATCTCAGAAGTAGAGTGGTAGATTAAAATGAAATTTAGGAAGCATGTTAGAAATAGTAAACCATGTTGCTATGAAACTCAGTTATCCAGCATGATTCCCAGCAGAAAAACTATATCTTGTTCAATATTAGACTCAGCACAGTATGACAGAAAATTATACACATATACCATTATCAATCTCAGCATGTATTAAATACATACATATCACTATCACTAGTCAACATATAGTATGTACAGATACATTATCATCACTAGCTTCAGCATGCGATATACGCAGTTAGTATTACTAGTTGAGACCACTGTATTTTCTTGGGGTGGATTACCTAGCATTCATGAACGCCCCAGGGTTAATAGCTATATCGACTCGTCCGCCAGAGGGCGAGGATACGTTACTCTATGGAGTGGCATGCCGTCCCACAGGGTATGAAGATGGGATGTCGGTTTCCCCATATTGTGCCTTGGTCGGCCTTTATACACCCCCGTCGAGCGGGTACACCCGGGGTGTTGATTTAGGAGTCCTCCGGACTCAGGTACAGTTATAGTCAGGGGCTCAGCGAGCCCAAGTGCATACCCAGGGGATCGACAGGATGGTTATAGTTATTATAGGAGATGGGACGACTGGGGTAGGGGTATAGATTGCGTGTTGATTATACCTCCCAGCTTATGGGGGCCGGGTAAGGTTTGTGTGTGCTATGCTATGTTATGTTATGTTATGCCATGTTACACTAGACACGAGTAGATTAACAATAGAGCGATACATTTCTAGGTATGACTCCTACTCCTTCCAGCATAGTTGAAAGTAGGCTTAACTTTACATTTTCCGTCAGTTTAGTCTATTCCTTTCTATTTCAGTTCCATCAGTTGTATCATTGTTTTCAGATATTTTTCAGTTGTTGTTTTACATACTCAGTACCAGCGGTACTGACGCCCCTTGGGGGCGCTGCATTACTTGCCTGCAGGTACTCATAGACGAGGAGCCGATACCTCGTGATTCCAGCCAGCTCACAGGGTCATCAGCTCTAGTCATCCGAAGCTAGATAGCTAGAGGTTTATCCCTTTTCTTTTGTTGTACAGCATGGGTAGGCCGGGGCCCTGTCCCGACCATCTTATCAATATTCCTAGAGGCTTGCAATTTGTAAATATTTCCCTATGGTTAGCTGTGCCGGTCGTGTGGGGACGTGCGTATGTTTAGTTGTTTATGTTGGCCGTGTGAGGCCTTGTCCAGTCAGTAGTGGTGACCTTGCCGGTCACGTAGCTGTTCAACATTTGTTATATTGATTTAGAGTTAACTAGATAGCATGGTGGCCTTGTCGGCCCGCATAGGTTCCCCTATATGAATGTGATTCTGGCTAGCTGAGGTTATAGTACAGGTGGCTATAGGCCTAGTCGGCCAGAGGCTGTATTTACAGTCGTTATATAGCCCATTGATTCCTTGAATCTGAGCTAGAGCTAGCCAGGCAGCAGGTGTGCTTAGGCTCACCAGTTAGTAGTCTAGGTCCTACTAGGGCACCAGGTGCCAGTCATACCCCCAAGGCGGGGCGTGACAAACTTGGTATCAGAGCAGGTCGTGTTCCAGGGAGTCTGCAAGCCGTGCTAAGTAGAGTCTTGCCTATGGATGTGTTGTGCACCACATACTATGGGTAGGAGGCTGCAAGGCATGATAGGATGGTTGCCTTTTATTCTTATTCAGTCGTGCTGCAGAGCGGTACAATATAGGGTTGGGTCCCTAGAGCTTACTGTATTCTTTGGTTACAGATAATGTCAGACCAGCGACATCCTATCATAGGCTAGAGCTTAGATATTGCAGCAGGGGAAGGCACCAGCAGGATGCCTCACCCTCGTTTAGAAACAGCCCGATCAGAGGGCACTACAGAGGCATCGTCCCAGCCTTCTCAACATTCTCCACCACATCATGAGCCACTTAGGGAGACACTACCTCCAGCAGTCCCTATACCGATACTTTCCGACCAGGAGGTTAGGAGTGCGGTAGTCATGTTAGCACAGATGATAGCTGCTCAGCGTCAGCCGATGCCTTCTACAGTTGTGGAGTCGTCAAGAGGGCCCGGTAGTTCGAGGGTCCGAGAGTTCTTGGCTCTGAATCCCCCACAGTTTACAGGTACGATCGGACAGAGGACCCTCAGGATTTTCTAGATCAGATGCAGAGAATTTTTAGGGTTATGCATGCCACGCCTACAGAATTGGTTGAGTTGGCAGCATTCCAATTACGGGACATCGCCGTATTGTGGTATGAAAGCTGGAAAAGGTCCCGAGGGAGAGATGTTTCCCCTCCGACCTGGTCCAACTTCTCAGGAGCTTTTCTAGATCACTATTTTCCACGGGAGATTCGACAAGCCCGGGTGGACCAGTTTCTACATCTAGAGTAGGGGGCCATGAGTGTTCGAGAATACGCCTTGCGGTTTGATTCTTTGGCCCGGTACGCACCGACCTTTTTTGATACCATGGCATCCAGAGTACACCGCTTTATCATGGGGTTGAATCCAGAATATGTTGAGACTTGTATTACGGCCACATTGCGAGAGGACATGGATATTGCCTGAGTTCAGGCATTTGCCCAAAATATTAAGGGCATCAGGCAGCGGCATCGGGAGATCAGGAGGACCAATCAGGAATAGTGCCGTAGGGACAGGCCAGTTGAGTTACAGAGGGAGGCTCGAGAAGGACCTAGTCCACGATTGTTAGATAGGCCGCCTAGGCCCCCACCTCCACCACATTCGCAGAGGGGTAGATTTAGCCGCAGGGGGCAGTCAGAGACCGGCAGAGGCTCGCAGATTACAGATTCACCATTACAGAGGAGGGTGGAGCAGAGTAGGTATACCCTACCACTTTGCCCTCTATGCAGCCGATGCCATTCTGGAGCATGCAGGTATGGCTCCACCGGATGTTACATTTGTGGCCAAGAGGGCCATCTGATGAGAGATTCCCCAGCCAGAGGTCAGGAGGATCGGGATAGACAGGAAAGGACATCCGCAGGGTCACGAGCTACAGCATCTTCGGCAGGGCGTAGGCCCTCAGTGTCGGCAGGCAGGGGTCGGGGAAGATCAGGGGCCTCCAGTGTAGGTGCGGGTCCAAGCCGCACATATGCTTTACCAGGGAGGCAGGATTTAGAAGCGTCACCTAATGTTGTGATAGGTATGATAACTATCTGCTCACACCCTACTTATGTATTGATTGATCCAGGATCTACTTTGTCCTACATTACTCCATTTGTGGCTCGAAAGTTTAATGTCGCACCAGAGTTATTACAACAGCCCTTTTCAGTATCTACACCCGTCGGTGACTCCATTATAGCTAGTAGAATTTATTGAGGGTGTATAGTAGAGGTTGTTGATCGCCAGACTACAATAGATCTGGTAGAGTTAGAAATGATTGATTTCGATGCCATTATGGGTATGGATTGGTTGGTGCCATGCTATGCTAACGTAGAATGTTGGACCAAGACAGTCCAATTCCACTTTCCAGGAGAGGCGGTGCGAGAGTGGAAAGGTAGCATAGCTACTCCAAAAGGTAGGTTTATTTCCTACCTTCAGGCGAGGAAATTGATAACTAAGGGATGTATCTACCACCTAGTTAGGGTTCAGGATGTCCGAGCAGAATCTCCGACACTCCAGTCTGTGCCGGTGGTGAATGAGTTCCCTGATGTGTTTCCAAATGAGTTACCTGGTATTCCCCCAGAAAGGGAAATAGATTTCACTATTGATTTATTACCAGGCACTCAGCCTATATCAATTCCTCCTTATCGTATGGCTCCTGCAGAACTCAGAGAGTTGAAGGAGCAGTTGAAAGATTTGCTAGATAAAGGTTTCATCAGGCCGAGTACTTTACCATGGGGTGTGCCAGTTCTATTTGTGAGGAAGAAAGATGGCTCGCTCCGTATGTGCATAGATTATCGGCAGTTGAACAAAATTACAGTGAAGAATAAGTATCCGCTTCCTAGAATAGATGATTTGTTTGATCAGCTACAAGGGGCCAGATACTTTTCCAAGATTGACTTGCGGTCCGGATATCACCAGGTTCGAGTTCATGAAAGAGATATTCCTAAAACGGCGTTCAGGACCCGATATGGACACTTCGAATTTTTAGTTATGTCCTTTGGGTTAACAAATGCCCCAGCAATATTCATGGACCTGATGAACAGTATTTTCAGAGCATACCTGGACTTGTTCGTGATCGTGTTTATTGATGACATTCTGGTGTATTCACGCTCCGAAGCAGATCATCGAACTCATTTAAGGACAGTGCTCCAGATTCTCAGGGACCGCCAGTTATATGCTAAGTTCTCCAAGTGTGAATTCTAGCTGAACTCAGTAGCCTTCTTGGGGAATATTGTGTCGGATGCTGGTATACAGGTTGACACGCAGAAGATAGCAGCAATTAAAACCTGGCTTAGGCCTACCACTCCGACCGAAGTCCGCAGTTTTCTGGGGTTAGCGGGATATTACAGGAGATTTGTTGAGGGATTCTCTACTATAGCGGCACCTCTGACCAAACTGACGCAGAAAGCAGCGAAGTTTCAGTGGACAGAGGCATGTGAGCAGAGCTTTCAGGAGTTAAAAGACAGATTAACCTCCGCCCCAGTGTTAGCATTGCCGGAAGGTACAAAAGGTTATTCAGTGTATTGCGATGCATCAGACATTGGGTTGGGTTGTGTGTTGATGCAACATGGTAAGGTGATTGCGTATGCTTCTAGACAGCTGAGAAAACACGAAAAGAATTACCCTACCCACGACCTGGAATTAGCCGTAGTGATCCACGCCTTAAAGATATGGAGACATTACTTGTATGGCGTCCATGTGGATATTTTCACAGATCATAAGAGCCTACAGTATATCTTCACTCAAAGGGAACTGAATTTGCGACAGCGTCGCTGGTTGGAGTTATTGAAAGATTATGACGTGGACATTTTGTATCATTCGGGAAAAGCCAATGTAGTAGCAGATGCTCTCATCCGTAAATCAATGGGAAGTTTTGCGCATTTGCAGCCCGAGAAGCGGGAGTTGGTCATAGAAATACATCAATTAGCCAGCTTAGCCGTTCGTATAGCAGACACAGGGGACAGTAGAGCGGTCATTCAGAACACCGCCATGTTATCATTAGTTGTGGAAGTAAAAGAACGGCAGTATGAGGATCCTGACCTAATCCAGCTCAAAGACAGAATCCAGCATGGTAAAGCACCAGATTTTCAGATAACTGAGGAAGAAGTGTTGTTATGTAAAGGTCGCCTCTGTGTTCCAGATGTTTCAGGGCTCCGCCAGCAGATTATGAATGAGGTACATTACGCCCGTTATTCTCTTCACCCCGGTGCGACGAAAATGTATCATGATACCAAGGAGAATTATTGGTGGCCAGGAATGAAAAGAGAAATTACCGAATTTGTAGCCCAGTGTCTTAACTGCCAACAGGTAAAAGCGGAACACCAGAAACCAGGCGGTTTGACTCAGGACATAGTTGTGCCTCTCTGGAAATGGGAAGCAGTGAATATGGATTTTGTGGCAGGATTACCTCGTACCAGACGCAGACATCACTCTATATGGGTGATAGTTGACAGATTGACAAAATCAGCTCATTTTCTGCCAGTAAGAACTACCTTCTCGGCCGAAGATTATGCGTAGTTGTATATCCAAGAAATAGTCAGGTTGCACGGAGTACCAGTATCCATTATTTCAGACAGAGGAGCACAGTTTACGGCTAGATTTTGGCATTTGTTTCAGAGAGGTCTGGGAACGCAGATTAATTTGAGCACAGCATTTCACCCTCAGACAGATGGACAGGCTGAGCACACTATTCAGACGCTCGAGGACATGCTACGAGCGTGTGTGCTAGATTTTGGAGGTAGCTGGGACAAGCATTTGCCATTAATTGAATTTGCTTATAATAATAGCTATCACTCGGCTTTTCAGATGGTGCCTTTCGAAGCTTTATACGGGCGAAAATGCAGGTCGCCGGTTGGCTGGTTTGAAATAGGGGAATCGGCGTTGATTGGGCCAGACATTGCTCAGCAGTCAGAGGAGAAGGTAAAGCTTATTAGAGAACACTTACTGACTGCACAGAGCCGCCAGAAATCATATGCAGATGTGCGACGTAGAAGCCTGGAATTCGATGTGAATGACTGCGTATTTTTGAAGGTGTCCCCGATGAAAGGGGTGATGAGATTCGGCAAGAAAGGTAAGCTCAGTCCAAGATTTCTTGGGCCTTATCAGATTCGTCGAAGAATAGGCCAAGTGGCATATGAGTTGAACTTGCCTCCAGAGCTAGAATCCGTTCATCCGGTCTTTCATGTATCTATGCTGATGAAATACATAGGAAACCCGTCCAGAGTAGTCCCAGCCGAGGATATCCAGGTTACAGAAGAGCTGGCCTATGAAGAAGTTCCAGTAGCTATCCTAGATAGATAGATTCGCAGATTGAGGACTAAAGATATTGCGTCTGTCAAGGTATTGTGGCGTAACAGGAACCGAGAGGAGATGACTTGGGAGGCGAAAGAAGATATGAAGATTAGATATCCTCACTTATTCCAGGCCTAGTCAGGTGACAGGTATATCCGTATTATTACTTATGCAGTACCTTATGGTTGTATATGTGTAAATGAGAAAGATTGATGTTTAGCTATCAAGTGAATCTTAAAGTATTGTGTGTAGTACCCGTATTGGACTTTTCTGCGTTTCAGGTTTTTGGGATAGTCCATATTACAGGGGAAACTCTGCCGAATTTTTTTTTTAGATACAAGTTAAGTAAGTTGAGAAGTCCTCTAGATAGAAATTTACATTCGAGGATGAATGTTCTTAAGGGGGGGGAGAATGTTACACCTCGTAAGATTCCCGGCACCTAGATGGCCTATTCGCACGTTGGTTAAGCATACTTGAAGGCCATACGTGCTAGAAAAAGGCCCAGGAAAAGATCGGACGTAAAACCTGTCGAACCACCGCGGAAGGCGCCGGGATAGAGCCCCTCCGCGATGGCAGCGTGTCACGGAGGCGGGGCCACCGCGTTGGCTCCGTGACACGTTGGGCCTGTCCAGGCCTAAGTATATAAAGCCCCACTTCAGTTTTAAATCAGTTCATTCCTTATAATATCCAGAGAATTCGCAGCAAACAGAGAGAGACGAAGAGGGTGAAGATATTATCGTTCGATTACGCTGCCAAACGTAGTCCAAATCTAAATTAACTCCAGATACCGAGGTATTTAGCAGCAGGGAGCATTCCTATGGATTTTGTTTTGCGAAATACAGCCAATGAATCATCGAGCTACTGGACTGAGGTAAGTAGAATTGCTCCAAATTAGTGTCCTTGTGCTCCTAGCCGTAAAGTGAATACTTCTCCCTTCTGGACTTCTGAAAAATAGCAAGTTTTTGACCGTCTTTCGATAGGCCCACATAGGTTCCCCTATATGAATGTGATTCTGGCTAGCTGAGGTTATAGTACAGGTGGCTATAGGCCTAGTCGGCCGGAGGCTGTATTTACAGCCGTTATATAGCCCGTTGATTCCTTGAATATGAGCTAGAGCTAGCCAAGCACCAAGTGTGCTTAGGCTCACCAGTTAGCAGTCTAGGTCCTACTAGGGCACCAGGTGCCAGTCATACCCCCAAGGCGGGGCGTGACAGCAGATTTCTTGAAAATCCAGGAAAAGAACATTGGGAAGCTGTCAAATGGATCCTGAGGTACCTGAGAGGCACTACAAGTAGTTGCTTGTGTTTTGGAGGATCTGATCTAATCTTGAAGGGTTATATGGATGTTGCTATGGCAGGTGACCTTGATAACAGAAAATTCACTACTAGATATTTATTTACATTTTCAGGGGGAGCTATATCATGGCAATCGAAGTTGCAGAAGTGTGTCGCACTGTCTATAACTGAAGCAGAGTATATTGGGGCTACTAAAGCTGGCAAGGAGATGATATGGATCAAGCGGTTCCTTCAAGAACTTGAATTACAGCAGATGGAGTATGTTGTCTATTGCGACAGTCAGAGTGCAATAGACTTGAGCAAGAACTCCATGTACCATGCAAGGACAAAAAACATCGACGTCAGATACCATTGGATTCGTGGACAAGTGGAGAGTGAATCGTTTCATATCAAAAAGATTCACACAAGTGAAAATCCTGCAGATAAGCTAACCAAGGTGATACCAAAAGACAAGTTTGATCTGTGTAGAGAACTTGTCGGGATGAGCTCTCCCTGAGAAAATGGAGATACCTCCTTCAGATGCATGGGACTAGAGGGGGAGATTTATGGGGTCCATCCCTAATTCAACTTTTGTTGCACACGTTCAAAGGTTGGGCATTCAAAGGTTGGTGAACTTTGAAAGGTTGGACATTCAAAGGTTGGTGAACTTTGAAAGGTTGGGCATTCAAAGGTTGGTGAACATTGAATGTTGGTCCAAATATTTCCTATAAAAGGAGCCCCTTGCTCATTTTTAAAGATACACCAACAAAGAGAAAAGGAAAAATATATAAAGAGTGAGGTTTTTTCTTGAGTGATATTATAGTGAGGTGTGAGTAAAAAGAGGGTTATCTCTTTTGAAGTATGTGTAGTGGTTACTTTGAGTGTTGTACTCGTGAACCATACGGTGTAAAATTTCTTACTATAGTGATATCATTTTGCTCCTCTTGGCCCCTGGTTTTTCCCTTATTCAGAAAGGTTTCCACGTAAAAATTCTTGGTGTTATTGTCTTTCCATTTTTTGTCCCCTTTTTATTTTGTTTGTAACCATTCTTATATTATTTTGCATTGTGTTGCTCCGGTTTTTACCCAACAAATCAAAGTGGATTTGTGAAAGAAAGAATGATCTCTGAAAATATTATGTTAGCTCAAGAAATTATCAATGATATGAAAAAAGACAAATAAATGAGGCAATGTTATTATTAAATTTGAAATGGCTAAGGAAATGATAAAGTATCTTGGCCCTATCTCTGCCAAATGCTTAAGAGATTTGGTTTCTCAGATAATTGGATAAATTTTTTATTTACGTTTATATATAATATAAGGTATTTTGTGATTGCCAACATATGTGAATTATTTAAATTTCAAAATGGTCTTAGACAAGGGGAACCTATCTATCCTTCCATAAGTGTTGAGTTGCTTACCATTCTTCTCAATAATTTCTATGAGGATCCAAATTACAAAAATTTCTATATGAACAACAATGGACCTATTATTAATCATATTAGTTTTACTAATGATGTGATTCTTTTCGCGGAGAATAAAAGTATCTCAAAATAGTTATGAATGTGTTGGAGATCTATAATAATGTCTCTAGTCAAAAGTTTAATAAATGAAAGAGCAATGTCATCCTTCATCCTGATTCAAGTGAAAGAAGAGTTTAAAGAGTTCTTAAAATTACTGGTATGAAGAAAAGCTTTTCCTTTACTTTTCTTGGCTTCCCTCTTTATTTGGGGAGAAACAATAAGATCATTTTCTCTAAATGGTGAACAAGATTATGAAAAACACCAGAGGATCATATAATAAAATATTTTCTATTCAAGGAAAAACTATTCTAATTAAACAGTTCTTCAAGCTATGCCCTCTCATTTGCTTGTTATCCTTCAACCTTCCAAATCTATTTCAAGGAGATTGAAAATGCTTTGATTAGATTTTTTTGAGGTGAAAATGAAGACAACAAAAAATATCATTGGGTGTAATGGACAATATATCCTCCCCTTATGAGGAAGATGGAGTCAACTTTAGTAAACTAAGGCTATTAGCAAATTTCTTACAATAAAATATTGATGAAGGGTAAGATTTATTAAGACTCTTTGGACTGATTTTCTTAAGAGCAAATATCATTAAAGATCTCACAGTAATGGCTAAAAAGTGGCATAATAAAAATTCTCCTAACTGAAAATCACTTTGCAACATTAAAAATACTATAGAAAGAAAAATTATTTGGAAAGTTGATTTTGAGAATATCTCTTTTTGATATTATAATTGGAACTTCCCTTATTCTTACTCACCGGATCAAAGGAGTAATGAATGGGAAAAGGGATTAACAACAGATATTTGAGGCTATCAACCCTCATCTAATATCTTGACCTTGTCTGGGAATAGCTAATCCGATATCAAGGGTAAGAGTTAATTAAGCATACACCCGTATTCGGACCAAGTTGCGTGGTAATAATCATCTAGATGGGGGACCAACCGTTTAGGTGAATTTAACTTACCAATATTGCATGCTAAACACCAGAATACATCACTAGTGTAAAAGCCTTGTGGTTATGAAGTCATGCGGAACACAATTCTAGCCACCTTGTTAATTGAATACAACCGAAATTGACCTAATCATTTACTAGTCTTCACTCTTGTTTAGTATTTTGTGTTTCAAACCTTTCTCCCCTAGGAAATAAGTAAGCCGATAGTATTAGCTAAACGCATTAACTCAAGTTCTCGTTATATTCTTCGTGGGATTCAACCCCAATCCTTGTTGGGTTCTATATTTGACATCGCCCCTTTATATCTCATTCACGAGGTGTAATTTGGGTGACATAAAATTTTGGCACCGTTGCCGGAGAATATGGTTTAGGCTTTTGTTAATTGTTGCTTTACTATTGGTCCTTATTTCCTTTTTATTTTTCTTTTTTTGTTTTTGCTCTTAACAGGTATTAGGTTCGTGCATGCCCAGTACTAGGAGTCGAGGAAAATCTATAGTTCCAATTGGTCACGAACTTGAACAAATACGTGGAATTTGAGAAAAATGGCCAACGTACAAGAGCAAGAGACATGGACCAGGCTACAGCCAGAATGTTGGCTGAGGAACAAGCTCCGGCAAGAGATAGAGAGTTAGCAAGGCTTGCTGAGAAGCAACGCCTAGCTTCCGAAGCTAAGCGAGCTACAAGGAACAGAGGTCCAGACCAGCAAAGGCACCGATACTTCGATGATGATGATGATGTTGATATTGACGAAGCCGGTGCCACTGGAGCTATTGTCCCTCCCCCTTTGCCTGCTGGGGAAAAGTTTGACATTACCAGTGCTATGATCCAACTGCACAATATGAAGGGGATATCTGAAATCATGCAACGGATGATGCACATACTCACTTGACTAATTTGTGGGTATCTGCTAAGCATACCAACAACTGGGAGTGAGTCAGGATGCAATCAGGCTGAGGTTATTTCCCTTTTTACTAGGGAGTGAGGCAACGCTGTGGTTGGCTGAATTGCCAAATGATCCCATCACTACTTGGGCGGAGCTTAAGAGAGCCTTTCTGGAAAGATTCTTCCTACCTTCCAGAGCTTTGCAACTGAAATATAAGATATACAACTTCAGGCAATTGAATTCTGAAGCACTTCATGAGACATGGTTGCGGTTCAACAAGAAGCTCAAAAAGGTTCCCAACCACAGGATCCCATATTATACATTATTGGAGATATTCTATAGGTTTCTGAGTGCTAACACCAAGGCGGTGGCTGATACTATCTCGGATGAAACATTCATCAGTCATACTTATGCTGAAGCTGTTGAGGTCCTTGACAGGATCACTAAAACCAACCGTGCATGACACACAAGAGAGTCGGAGGCTTCGACTGGTACTTTTGCGGTAGGTATGTCTGCGGAGAAAAGAAGGAAGGATGAAGTGCGATATCAAGATATTGCTGAGATCAAAACCACAATGGGGATGCTTGCTAAGCATTTGATGGGAGTTGGGGCTAAAAAGGTGAATGTTGTGGATTCTCAGGGCAAGGCCCTGAGAAATAATAGAGGCGAATCAAAATCTGAAGAGGAAGCAAATTATCTGAACGATCAAGGGGCAGGTTTTCGGACTAAGACCCAAGGTTCTAACCAAGACTCTTGGCATCAAGATCAAGGGAACCAAGGTCGGAACTTCTACAGAGATAATAATTACAATCGAGGCCAATACAGAGACAATGGAGACTGGAAAAAATGTGAGGAGTACAAAAATGACAAAAGCAGTCTACATGTTCCTCCAAGAAACCGTGAGCCAGAGTCTAGTGGTTCAAGGGTGGAATACATGTTGTCTAAGGTACTTAAGCAGATAGAGGCGACAGATGGCCATTTCAAGAAACTCCATGCTGATATTTCTGGTATGAACCAAAAGGTGGAATCACATGTCGTGGCCATTAAGTAGATTGAGTAGCAGCTTAGTCAGATGTCTGTTGCTATGAACCAGAGGCAGAAGGGCACGCTTCCCAGCAATACAGTTCAAAATTTGAAAAATGGCCTTCATTGCATGGCGGTCACTAATAAGAGTGGGGAAGGAGACATTTGACCCTCTGAGGCCAGTTTTGACTGATGAGATAATTGAGCCTATGGTGATTGATGATGATAAGGTGGAGGACTTCGAGGAGCAGATTTTGGTTGATGATTCCACGGATATGACAGCTCCTAATAATGCAAAGGAACATGGATCTGACAAAGAGAAGGAGAAGGAGGTACCTCAAAAGATCACACCTATTCTTAGACTTCCTCCCATTTTTCCATAGAGGTTGAAGAAGAATGTTGAAGATGGGAAGTATCACAAATTCATTTCATTGCTGAAATAATTATCTGTGAACATCCCATTAGTCGAGGCACTTGAGTAGATGTCCAGCTATGCTAAATTCATGAAGGACCTTGTCACTAGAAAGTGGACTGTGACTTTCAAACCTGCAGATAATTTGCACCACTGTAGTGCAATAACATCTCGTTCTCTTGTTCAGAAAACGGAAGACCCTAAAGTTTTCACCATACCATGCACTATTGGAGCCTTTAGTTTTGCTAAGGCACTATGTGATTTGGATGCTAGTATTAACTTGATACCATTAGCAGTGTTCAGACAGTTGGGCTTGGGATCCCCCAAACTGGCTACAATGTTGCTTTTTATGGTAGATCGCACGGTGAAAAATCTGGTGGGGATTCCCTATGATGTTCTAGTGAAGGTAGAGTCATTTATATTTCCGGCCGATTTTGTCATTCTGGACTGTGAGGTTGATTTTGAGGTCCCCATTATCTTAGGGAGACCATTCCTCGCCACTGGACATGCTCTTGTAGATATGAAAATCGGACAGTTGAAATTTCAGTTGAACAATGAGGAGGTGACATTCAATGTATGTCGATCCATAAAGCAGCCAAATGACATGAAGGTGGTCTCAGTAATTGATGTTGTGGACCTAAGTTTACAATTATGCCCATTGAAGAGTTAGTGACTCTTAAGGACTTAGCAGCAGTGTTGATGAATGTTGGTGCTGAGGAGATCCATGGGGGTAAGGAGATAGTTAATGAACTTGATGGTATGGGGTCATACACCTATGCTCCAAAGAAGATTCATCTTGATCTAAAGAATCTAGTGATCCCACCAGCCAAGCCATCTATTGAGGAGCCTCCAATATTGGAGCTCATAGCACTCACATCTCACTTATGGTATGTATTTCTAGGGACCGGAAACACTTTACGGATCATAGTTGCAGCTGACTTGGAGGAATGGACAGTGGAGGCTTTGGTCTCCATTCCGAAGAGATATAAAAAAGCCATTGGGTGGACTATTGCAGACATAATTGGAATCCCATCTTGTATTTTCACACATAAGATCCAGCTAGAGCCAGATTGTATTTCTAGCATTGAGCATCAACATAGGCTGAACACACTTATGCAAGAGGTGGTCAAGAAGGAAATTATAAAGTGGTTGGATGCGGGTGTGGTTTACCCTATTGCTGACAGTAAATGGGTGATCCTAGTTCAGTGTGTGCCAAAGAAGGGAGGAATCATGGTGGTCCCAAATGCTAACAACGATTTTATTCCACCCAGACCAGTCATCGGTTGGAAAGTATGCATGGACTATAGGAAGTTGAACCATTGGACTCAGAAAGATCACTTTTCTATGCCTTTCATAGATCAGATGCTAGACTGACTTGCAGGCAGAGGATGACATTGTTTTCTTGATAGTTATTTGGGGTATAATCAGATATCTATGGCCCCCGAAGACCAAGAGAAAATCACTATCACTTGTCCATATGGTATATTTGCATTCAAGAGGATGTTGTTCGGGTTATGTAATGCGCCCGCCACAATTCAGCGCTCCATGATGTCCATATTTTTGGACATGGTGGAGGACACCATTGAAGTCTTTATGGATGAGTTTTCGGTGGTGGGTGATTCATTCGATGATTGTTTGGCTTATTTGAGCAAGGTGCTGCAGCGATGTGAAGAGACCAACTTGGTGCTTAATTGGGAAAAGTGCCATTTCATTGTCAGAGAAGGTATAGTGCTAGGCTACAAGATTTCTAGTAAGGGTATTGAGGTGGACAGGGCCAAGATTGAAGTAATTACTAGTCTACCACCTCTAATTTCTGTGAGAGGTGTTCGAAGCTTTTTGGGTCATGTAGGGTTTTATAGGAGATTCATCAAGGACTTCTCAAAGATTGCACATCCTTTGAAATTGCCTGAGAAAGAGGTAAAGTTTGTTTTTGATGAGGCATGTTTGAAGGCGTTTGAATGCCTGAAAGAGAGATTGACCACTACCCCGATTGTAGTGGAACCTGATTAGTCTTTACCGCTTGAGGTTATGTGTGAGGCTAGCGGAGTGGCCCTGGGAGCTATTTTGGGTCAGTGGCGTGAAAAGATTTTCCACCCTATTTATTATGCTAGCAAGGCTCTTAATGCAGCTCTGAAAAATTACACCATGACAGTACAGGATTTGTTGGATGTAGTATTTTTATTTAAGAAGTTTCCAACTTACTTGCTTGGAACTAAGGTGTCCATACAGACCATACAGCTTTGAGATATCTGATGGCAAAGAAGGATGCCAAGTCGCAGTTGATTCGATGGATTCTGTTACTGTAAGAGTTTGAGTTCGAGGTAAAGGATCAAAAGGGGACTGAAAACTAGGTGGCGGATCACTTATCAGATTGGAACTAGATACAGCACTTCGGGATGAGCTTGACATAGATGATGCATTTCCTGATGAGCAGGTTTTAGCTACCTCATAGGATCTCATCCCATGTTTTGCAGACTTCGCTAATTATCTGGTGAGTGATGTTATACTGGAAAACTTATCTTTTCACCAGCGGAAGAAGTTCATGTCTGATGTGCGGAAGTTTTTCTGGGATGAGCCTTACTTATTCCGCATATGCGCTGATGGGATGATTCGGAGATGCGTGCCTGAGGTGGAGATGTTGATCATATTGGAGGCTTGCCACTCATACCCTGTTGGGGATCACCACAGTGGGATTCACACAGCCCACAAGATTATGCAATGTGGGTACTATTGGCCAACCATTCACCAGGATGCACATGATTTTGCAAAGGCATGTGATGCATGTCAAAGGCAAGGAGGCATGAGCTCCCTCTTACTCCCATCCTTGTCATTGAGCTGTTTGATGTTTGGGGAATTGATTTCATGGGCCCATTTGTGAGCTCAAACGGGATGAAGTACATACTTGTTGCTGTGGACTATGTTTCGAAATGGGTGGAGGAAATTGCGCTTCCAAATAATGAAGGGAAGTGTCACTGCATTTTTAAAGTGGAATATTTTTGCCAGATTTGGGACTCCCAGAGCCATCATCAGTGATAGGGTTCGCACTTCTGCAACCAGTTGTTTCAGACTTTACTAGAGAAATATGGGGTGAAACACAGGGTGGCAACACCCTATCATCCACAATCTAGTGGGCAAGTTGAAGTCTCCAATCGGGAAATAAGGGTCATCTTAACTAAGATTGTAAATGTTGACTAGACAGATTGGTCTAGGAAGCTAGATGATGCTTCATGGGCTTATCAGAGCGCATTCAAGACTCCTATAGGTATGTCTCCATATCATCTTGTATATGGGAAAGCATGTCATCTTTCGGTTGAACTTGAGCACAAAGCTATGTGGGCGCTCAAGAAGCTGAATTTGAACTGGAGTGAAGCTGCGAACTTGAGGCTTGATTAGTTAAATGAGCTAGATGAATTTCGTTTTATGAGAGTTCTGAAATTTATAAATTAAGGATGAAAATTCAGCATGACCGGAAGATTGAAAAAAGAGATCCCGCCCGGGTGATATGGTGTTACTATTCAATTCTAGACTTCGCTTGTTTCCTGGCAAGTTGAAGTCCAAATGGTTGGGTCCTTTTCGAGTGGTCCAAGTATTCTCCCATGGGGAAATTAAACTGGAAAACCATGAAGGAAAGCGATTTAAAGTGAATGGTCAATGAGTGAAAGCATATTTGGGGAAGAGCGAAGAAATGAAGCTGGTGGATCTTTGGGCTCTGGGTGAAGTCTAAGTAACCTAGAGACTTGCGTTGTGCCACGATGTTAAACCAAGCGCTGCATGGGAGGCAACCCATGAAGGTAGTTTGGTGAAGTCCGAGTAATCAAAACGCCCGTGTCGAGCCGCGACGTTAAATCAGGCACTTCTTAGGAGGCAACCCAAGTTGTAATTGTAAGATATATATATATATATATATATATATATATATATAGTGTTTACGTGTGGTGATGTGTGCAGGTGATTAAGATGGCAAATTTGCAGCTGGAACCAAAAATCTGAACTTCAATTGTTGGTGCCAAAAATCACAAAATGAGTCATTGTTTGACTTAACAACTCATCAAGTTCAATCATGGCCACTGATGCAGAAAATAGGGCAGAAATGGTTGACCCAACGACTCATCGCCAATGAGAACGAGTCATGAGGTCCTCTATTAAGTTTACTGGTTCGATAAAGCACTTAAGCTATAACAGGTAATAACGAGTGACTTAATGAATCATGGGGCAGCCTAACGATTCATCAAGTGACCCGTCAAGACAACACTGAAGGCCCAATAGAGTACAGGGCCTACTACTCATGTCGTGACTCGTTGGGTAACACCACGAGTCATTTAATGAGTCATTAGGTCCCAGGTAAGATCCTAAACTCAATCAACTGAACAAGAAGCCAAACGAGTCATTTCTTTACTGAACGACTCGTCATGTAGGTCGTGGAGCATTAAGTTAAAATTTCCACCCAACCTGACCCATGTACAAATCGGGGTTATTTTGATTTTCAAAACGTATAAAACACCCGATTGTGCCCTCAAATTTACTCACATGTACTCAAATAGAAAATTTCAACTCAAGTTTACCACTTATTTTTCTCCCAAATCATCTCCCACTTTCAAATAATTCACAAACACACATCCGTTATCAAAGCACACCCAACACGTAACTCTGCTCAAAGTTGCTGCATTCAATCGCAACCTCAAGTTGAAATCACCCACTACTAAAATCCCATATCTGCTCTTACACTTGTGAGTATTCAATTATTTAAAGCTCTAACCTACTCATTTTTGTGTAAAATTGTGCATTCGAACACTGTCATGATTTTTAGATGAAACCCTAGTGCCATGACTTTGTATGTGAATTTGAACACGGGCCCTTTAGTAACACGATGATCTGTGCTTGTGAGATTGCAATTTAGTTGAGAGGGAACATGGGTGTTGGTGATTTTCATAGACCCAGTGATGACGCCTCATGTAACGACTCGTGGGCATGCCCAACGAGTCGTTACATGACCCATCACCACCATTGTAACACTGTAAATATACTTCTGAGCACGAGCCACATAACGAGTCGTGGAATCACATCACGACTCGTTGTGTAGCTTATCCTATGTGGGAAAATGGGAGATGTAAATAGTCTACCTCACGACTGGTCTAAAGTTGTTGCCACAAGTAATGACTCGTCATGACCAGTCGTTGAGTCCACTGGTTCAACAAAACGAAAAGTTGACCTGCAAACGACGAGTGACCTCACGAGTTGTGGCTAGTGGAAAAGATACGTTGAGTCCCTCGTCCAGTCTGCAGGAACACAGTTAAAATCTCATTTTATTTCATCTCATATTGCATACTAACCATCATTCCACAGGTACAATGGCACCGAAGGGTACACCAAAAAAGGGTTCAGCCAAGAAACAGGGGCCGGAGAAAAGTCAACCCTCATATCGCAGACTTAGGGATGAGCCCTCATCCTTCAAAGAGTCAAGTGGATCAGTAGAGGAATACCAGATCTCAGAGGAGTAGTTTGAGAGGAGATCAACCAGGACTAGGATGCAATGCCCTACCAACCTGACAGCCATGGTCACATCTCCAACCCCACTTGCAAGAGAACCACCCGCGAGTCGTTACATGAGGTGTCATCATGGGGTCTATGAAAAGCACCAACACCCATGTTCCATGTCAACTAAATTGCAATCTCATAAGCACAGATCATCGTATTACTTAAGGGCCCGTGTTCAAATTTACATACAAAGTCATGGCACTAGGGTTTCATCTAAAAATCATGACAGTGTTTGAATTCACAATTTTACAAAAAAATGAGTAGGTTAGAGCTTTAAATAATTGAATACTCACAAGTGTAAGAGCAGAGATGGGATTTTAGCAGTGGGGGATTTCAACTTGAGGTCGCGATTGAATGCAGCAACTTTGAGTAGAGTTACGTGTTGGGTGTGCTTTGATAATGGATGTGTGTTTGTGAATTATTCAAAAGTGGGAGATGATTTGGGAGAGAAAGAAGTAGGAAACTTGAGTTGAAATTTCGATTTGAGTACATGTGAGAAAATTTAAGGGCATAATCGGGTGTTTTATACGTTTTGAAAATCAAAATAACCCCGATTTGTACATGGGTCAGGTTGGGTGGAAATTTTAACTTAATGCTCCACGACCTACATGACGAGTCGTTCAGTAAAGAAATGACTCGTTTGGCTTCTTGTTCAGTTGATTGAGTTTAGGATCCTACCTGGGACCTAACAACTCATTGAAGCGAAGCTAGGCGTTCAGTGTTTTTATGGAGGAAGCATACTAGAAAGAGAATTGAAAGGACCTTCAAACAAGAGCGAGGGAACGACTCGTGGTGTTACCCAACGAGTCGTGATATGAGTCGTAGGCCCTGTACTCTGTTGGGCCTTCAGTGTTGTCTTGATGGGTCATTTGACAAATCGTTGGGATTCCCCATGATTCGTTAAGTCACTCGTTATTACCTTTTACAGCCTAAGTGCTTCATCGAACTAGTAAACTTAACGGAGGACCACACGACTCGTTCTCACTGGCGACGAGTCACTGGGTCGATCGTTTCTACCCTATTTTCTGCATTAGTGGTCACGAGTGAACTCAATGAGTCATTAAGTCAAACGCGACTCATTCTGTGATTTTTGGCACCAGCAACTGAAGTTCAGATTTTTGGTTTCAGCTGCAAATTTCCCATCTTAATCACTTGAACACATAAACACACGTAAACACTATATATATCTTATAATTACAACTTGGGTTGCCTCCGAAGAAGCACCTGATTTAACGTTATGGCTCGATGCGGGTGTTTTGATTAGAGGAGTTGACTGCTCGTCATGAGTTTCTAAGCTAATCCATCAAGTGCACTGGAGTTTTCTGTGATCAAGCGCCACGAGGGACCTAACCACTCGTGCCCTGACCCTAAGAGTCGTTAGGTGACCCGTTACCATAACTATACAAGTTGCTGAGGATGACTCAATTTCACCGGCCACGACTCGTTAGGAGACCTAACGAGTCGTTACTTTGGTCGTGGCTACTGCACACCTGGATTCCGTTTTTAGTTAGGAAAGGTTTTGCTTGGAAGTATATATACATTATTTAGGTTTATTTTTGAAGGACGGTTTTTCTTTTCAGTTTTAGGCGTGAATTTTGGTGTTGTGAACGATCATTCTTGGTTCAAGAAATGAAGTTTGTAATTTGTTCTTGATTTTGAGAATTAAACAACTTTGAAGTTTTGTTCTTCGGTTTTGGTGATTTATTCAGTTCAAGTGATTTTCTTCTATGAATCTTTGTAAGTTACAATTATGATGTCTTCTTTATTTTGTGATTGTGATCATTCCAATATGAGTAGCTAAACCCATAGCTAGGGTTGTGGGAACCATGATAAATTAACACATAGGTAAAAATACTTAGTGAATCTTGAACGGGGTTTATGCATGTATTATTTTTTCTTTCATTTTAATTGTTTATTAACGGTTGCAAATGTTGGAACTGCCTTATTCTTACTCACCTAGTTAAGGGAGTAATGAATGGAAAAAAGGATTAACAACGGAGATTTGAGGCTATCAACCCTTATCTAATAGCTTGACCTTGTTCGGGAATAGTTAATTCGATATCAAGGGTAAGGGTTAATTAAGCATATACCCGTATTCAGACCAGGTTGCATGGTGATAATCATCTAGATAGGATACCAACCATTTATGTAAATTTAACTTACCAATATTGCATGCTAAACACCAGAATAGATCACTAGTGTAAAAGCCTTGTGGTTATGAAGTCATGGGGAACACAATTCTAGTCACCGTTGATTGGATACAACCGAAATTGACTTAATCATCTATGAGTATTCACTATTGTTTAGTATTTTGTGTTTCAAACCTTTCTCCCCTAGGAAATAAGTAAGCCGATAGTATTAGCTAAATGCATTAACTTAAATTCTCTTCATATTCCTCGTGGGATTCGACCCCAACCCTTGTTGGGTTCTATATTTGACATCGACCGCTTTATATCTCATTCATGAGATGCAATTTGTGCGACATCATTCCGAACAAGAATAACTTAGGAATTACTTTTAACGATATCATTAAGTCCTATTATTCTCTATTATGGACTGTACATAGGCTAACTGAGAACTTGTTGCTAATTAAATTTTTTGTTATAGATTCAGAGCCTAGTTGAAGTAGTTCTGGTAACATATTTTGTAAAGATTAGGACTTATCCTATCTCCTGAACTATATTGAAAAGGTGAGGTTCATATCCCCCCTCTCATGTATTTTGCTATTGGCTTTTATTAATATACCGGATAAGGATCCGCCTAACTCCCCACTAGTGAGGTGTTTTTGACTAAAAAGGATATGAGTTGTAGCAAAACTTAATCCATTTAAAATTTATATGCCCATGTCATATTATCTTGGACAGGTTGAATAGGTTAAAATAAGTGAATTTGCCACCATTACAGGTAACTAAAACAAGTTATGAGTATAATGACAAATTATGAACTCATAAATCAAATCCTACCTCCGCCTATGATCTCCAATATTTTAAGTTGACGAGCAAAACATATTTTGTCATAATAATCGCCAGGATTTATAGTCAAATCATCACAAATCGCCAATAGTTCGGTTATAAAACCTAGAAAATTGCCATGACTACAAAATTCTGACAGATTATCATACTTTGTTGTGTAAATTTTTTGGCAACACATACTTTTTTTAAAGAGCAATTTTCATAAATAGCACTTTATAGTAAAATAATTACACGAAATAGCATATTTTATCTTAATTATATAAAGTAGCATTTTTTAAAACTTTCTGATATAGATTAGCAATAACCTTGAATGTTGTATCAAAAATTTAAACTCTTAATTTTCTCCTATAACGACGCTAGTTAATATCTAATTAAACAAACTTGCATATTTAATGAGTAAATCTCTCTCTATTTTGATCTCGATCTTTTTCACCATATATAGAAAGTTTAAACAATTAATCCATATCAGATTAAAAATGTTACACTCGATAAGTTTCTAAAGTTTAGTCGGCATATTCGTACATTAGAAAAGAGTTTTAGAGTATGACGCGTATGATAAAGGGCCCAGGAAAGGTTGAACGAGTGCAGAATCGAGGTTGCGAAGGAGAAGGACAGACAGACTTCCACAAGGGGAAACGTGTCACAGAGCTCTCCCTGCGCGTTGGGAACCGTGACACGGCCCCAAATCGCCGCATTGGGGTCCATGACATAGATCCCTAGTCCACCGCCCAAGTGTATATATAAAGTCCCTTTATGTGTTGAATCATTTCATACATCAACATTCTCATCCAGCAAGTGAAAGGTACGTGATTTTTAAGTTATTTGCATCCGATTACGCTGTCAAACGCCTTTCAAACTCAAATTAACTTCAGGTATCGGGTTATAAGCCTGCAGGGAGAATTACTATGGAGTTAGTTTCTGGAAATTCGCCTGTCAAATTCTAACCCCGCCGAGTAGAAGTTGTCAGAACTGCTGCAAACTAATTTCTATACGATCACAGGCCTCAAGTAAGCATTTCTCCCTTCTGAACTCTCAAGAAATTATGTGTCTTCGGTTGTATTTCGTTAAGTTGAAGTATAGTTAATATTAGTATTAAAAGTTATCGTTTTTGCCGAATTTAGTATTGAAATTAGTCTCATTCTCCCAGTAATACAATTATAGTTAGAAAGAGCTATTGAATACGGATTGGAACTCGCCAGTTAATTGAAAATCGATGATCAAGGTATATTAAGGAAAATCCGTTCGGCAAGTTAGTTTCTTTAGTATTGTAACTCAATTTGAATCTCAGTAAGAGAACCAGAAGTATATCTATTGTGATTAGATATTGTTATTAGCTGAGACCATTATTCTATATTTAGTTTGGGATTGACTTTTCCCTACATAGACTTCCATAACCAACCTAAGGGTTACTAACTGTGTCGACGCCCACCAGGGGCGAGATGATGTCACTCCAAAGAGCAGTATGCTGTCCGCGAGGGACAAAGATAGGGTCCAAGGTCCTCATACAGTCCATTCCATGGCTGGATATGACGTATCGACACCACACCCCCGTCGATCCTGGTGCTCGGGATGCAGATATAAGGAGTCCACTAGCCTCAGAAACAACTACAGTTCAGGGGCCGAGCGGGCTCAGTTGCAGACATAGGGGACTGGTAGGACGGCTATAGTTATTAGTTGACTCAGTGTGACCTTGTAGGGATATATAGATTGAAGTGTACTCAGCAGAGCTTATGAGGATCCCAGGTGGGTTATTCTGTGCTGGTTGTACCTTCCGGCTTATGGGAGCTAGGTAAGGTTCTTGTTATCATTAGTTATTGATAGGTTAGACAGTAGGAAGTTCAGTTATTCAGGTAGTATTTCTATTCCCTTCTTTTAGTTACTTTTGGTTTCATTTCAGTCTATTCAGTTATTTACAGTTACTGCCTTACATATTCGGTACATATTGTACTGACGTCCTTCCTGGGGCACTGCATTACTTGCCTGCAGGTGCCAATAGACGTGGAACAGGATCCTCTTAGCTTTCAGCCAGAGTTAGCAGAGCAGTCAGCTCCTCTCCTCCGGAGCTAACAACTAGAAGGTTTATTCTTTTTGTTTGTACAGTTTATGGGTAGGTCGGGACCTTGTCTCGACCATTATATCACTCCTAGAGGCTTGCAGATTGTTTCAGATTTCCTGTGGTTAGTTGTTGTTGGCTGTGTGGGGCCTTTGTATGCTTTATTTTATGTGTTGGTCGTATGGGGCCTTATTTAGCTGACAGTTAGCGGCCTTGTCGACCATAGTTGAGTTTAGTGCTGGATTTACTTTACAGTTATAACTAGACATCATGGTGGTCTTGTCGACTCGCATAGGATTCCCTGCTATTACATGTTTCTAGTTAGCTGTTTTCTTTCACAGGTGGCTATAAGGCTTTGTCGGCTGAGAGCTGTGGTTACATCCGAGATATAGCCTGTTGTTTTCTTGATTTAAAGATTAGGCATGCACCAGAAGTGCATAAGCTCAGTCATGGCAGTTCAGATCCTAGTAGGGCACCAGGTGCCAGTCATGTCTCCTAAGGTGGAGTGTGACAAAACTTGGTATCAGAGCAGGTCGTATCCCAGGAATTCTGCAAGTTGTGCTAAGTAGACTCTTGTCTATGGATGTGTTGTGCACCACATTCTATATACAGGAGGCTACGAGGCATAATAGGATGGTTACTCTTCTTTCTCTTCCAGTCATGCTATAGAGCTGTACTGAATAGGATTGAGTCCCTAAGCTTAACATATTCTGCTTGTCTACAGAGAAATGTCAGACATATGACAGATCACGACTGGCAGGAAGTTGGACATCGTAATAGGAGAGGGCACTAGTCGGTGCCCCAGTCAAAGTCAGCCCGATCTGAGGGCGATAGGAAGACTCTATCTCGGTCTCCTCAGTAGTGTCCATCCCATCAGGAGTCGCCCAGAGTGACACATGCATTGGCACTGCCTCCAGCAGTTTCTATATCGATGCCATCAGATCAGGAGGTTAGGAGTGTTGTTTTTATGATAGCTTAGATGATGGATGCACAGCGTCAGCCAGTGGCACCCGTAGTTGCAGAGTCTTCGGGAGGACCTGGTAGTTCGAGAGTCCGAGAGTTTCTCGCATTGAGTCTCCCGTAGTTCACAAGGACGGACCGGAATGGGGACCCTCAGGACTTTTTAGACCAGTTGCAGCGAATCTTCAGGGTAATGCATGCCACACTTGCGGAGTCAGTTAAGTTAGCGGTATTTATACTACGGGACATAGCAGTATTATGGTACGAGAGTTGGGAGAGGTCCCGAGGTAGAGATGTTCCCCCTCCGACTTGGTCCAATTTTTTAGAGGCCTTCCTGTACCACTACTTGCTGCAAGAGACTCGACGGGCCCGGGTAGATCAGTTTCTGCATTTGGAGCAGGGGTTGATGAGTGTTCGAGAGTATGCAATGCACCACCTTTTGTAGATACCATACCAGCTAAAGTGCACCAATTTATTATGGGGCTGCTTCCAGAGTATGTAGAGACTTGTATTACGGCTACTTTGTGAGAGAACATGGATATTTTCCGTGTTCATGCATTTGGTCAGAATATTGAGGGATTTAGGCAGCGGCAGCAGGAGATAGAAAGGGTAAATCAGGAGCAGTGCCGCAAGGCTAGACCTAGTGATGCTCAGGTGGAGTTTCATGGCGAACCCAAGCCATGACTATCAGGCAGGCCACCCAGACCCCCACCTCCACAGCAGCAGCAGGGGAATAGACCAGGTCGTCGGGGCCAGTCAGGACCTGGCGAGAGCTTACGACCATCGAATTTGCAGCAGCAGAGAGGGTCAGAGCAGAGTAGATTCACCGTGCCACTTTGCCCTATATGTAGTCGATGTCATCCTGGGTTATGTAGGTATGGTTCTACGGCATTTTATACCTGTGGACAAGAGGGTCACTCGATGAGAGACTGTCCAGCTAGGGGTCAGAGTGATCAGGATCGATAGGATAGATCTTCAGTATGGTCACATGCCCCAGCATCTCTAGTAGGGCGTAGACCCTCAGCTCTAGCTGGTAGAGGCCGAGGCAGGTCAGGGGCATCTAGCTGAGGCACTGGTCCAGATCGCACTTATGCTTTACCGGGGCGACATGAGTCAGAGTCGTCGCCGTATGTGGTGACAGATATGCTGAACATTTGCTCTCATTCTGTTTATGTTTTAATGGACCCAGGTTTCACTTTTTCTTATGTGACGCCACTAGTAGCCCAAAAATTTGGTATCACGCTAGAATGACTTCAGCGACCTTTTTTAGTATCCACACCCGTCGGTGATTCTATTATAGCTAAAAGAATCTACCAAGGTTGCACAGTAGAGGTTATTGGCCGCCAGACTTTAGCATATTTGATGGAATTAGAAATGATTGATTTTGATACAATTATGGGTATGGATTGGCTAGCACCATGTTATGCCAATGTAGAATGTTGGACCAAGACTGTTCGATTTCACTTTCCATGGTAGGTAGTACAGGAGTGGAAAGGTAATGCAGCTACGCCAAAAGGTAGGTTTATATCCTATCTTCGGGCGAGGAAGTTGATAGCAAAGGGCTGTATTTATCATATTGTCAGGGTTCAGGATGTTCAAGCAGAATCCCCGACTCTTCAGTCTATTCCTGTAGTCAATGAATTTCGAGATGTATTCCCAGATGAACTTCCTGGTATTCCCCCAGAACAGGAAATTGATTTTGCTATCGACCTACTACCAAGCACTCAACCTATATCCATCCCTCCATATAAAATGGCTCCTGCAGAGCTTAGAGAATTAAAAGAGCAGTTGAAAGATCTGCTAAATAAGGGTTTTATCAAGTTAAGTACTTCACCGTGGGATGCACTAGTTTTGTTTGTAAGAAAGAAATATGGCTCCCTCCGCATGTGTATAGATTACCAGCAGCTAAATAAAGTCACTATCAAGAACAAATACCCACTTCCCAGAATAGATGACTTTTTTGATCAATTACAAGGGACAAAGTATGTCTATAAGATCGACTTAAGGTCTGGGTATCACTAGGTGCGGGTTCGGGAGAGAGATATCCTGAAGACGGCCTTCAAGACTAGGTATGGCCATTTTGAATTCCTAGTCATGTCCTTCGGATTGACAAATGCTCTTGCAGTGTTCATGGATCTGATGAACAACATCTTCAGGCCGTATCTGGACTTTTTTGTGATAGTATTTATTGATGATATTCTGGTGTATTCTCGTTCAAAAGCATAACATCGAGATCATTTGCGAACGGTGCTCCAAATTCTCAAGGATCGCCAGTTGTATGCAAAATTTTCTAAAATGTGAGTTTTGGATGAATTCTGTAGCTTTTTTGGATCATATTATGTCAGAGGCTAGTATTCAGGTAGATTCACAGAAGATCGAGGCAATAAAGACATGGCCTAGACCTACAACTCTGACTGAGGAACGTAGTTTCTTGGGGTTAGCTGGGTGCTACAGGATATTTATATAGGGGTTTTCTACTTTATCAGCACATTTGACCAAGTTAACTCAGAAAGAAGCTAAATTTCACTAAACTAAAGCATGTGAACAGAGTTTCTAGGAATTGAAAAATAGGTTAACATTAGCGCCAGTACTAGCGTTGCCAGAAGAATTGAAAGGTTATGCAGTGTATTGTGATGCTTCAAGTGTTGGGTTAGGGTGTGTTTTGATGCAACACGGTAAGGTAATTGCTTATGCTTCGAGGCAGCTGAGAAACCATGAAAAAAACTACCCCACCCATGATCTGGAGCTAGCCATAGTGGTTCATGCCCTGAAAATATGGAGGCACTATCTGTATGGCGTCCATGTAGATATTTTCACCAATCATAAGAGTCTCTAGTATATCTTCACGTAGAAAGAGTTGAATCTACGATAGTGTCGTTGGTTAGAATTGTTGAAAGACTATGATGTAGACATTTTGTATCATCCAGGAAAGGTCAACATCATAGCAGATTCCCTTAGTCATAGATCTATGGGGAGTCTGACATATTTAAAACTTGAACAGCGGGAACTGGCCCAAGATTACATCAGTTAGCTAGCTTAGCAGTCCGAATAGTGGACTCGGGAGACAATGGGGCTATAATTCAAAATACAGCAGTGTCGTCCCTTATAGTGGAGGTAAAAGAATGCAAGTAGGAAGATCCTCATTTAGCACAGCTCAGAGATAAGGTACAGTAGGGGGAGGTATCAGCTTTTGAGCTAACTGAGGATGGGGTCTTGAGATGTAAAGATTGTCTCTGTGTTCCAGATGTGGCAGAACTTTGCCAGCAGATCATGGCAGAGGTACATTATTCCTGTTATTCTCTTCACCTAGGTTCAACAAAGATGTATCATGACATAAAAGAGATTTACTAGTGGCCTAGAATGAAAAAGAGTGTAGCAGAGTTTGTAGCACAATGCCCTAATTGCCAGTAGGTAAAGGCTGAATACCAGAAACCCGGTGGATTGACACAGGAAATAGTAGTGCCTATGTAGAAGTGGGAAGCAATTAATATGAATTTTGTGACTGGTTTACCTCGTACCAGATGCAAATTTGATTCCATCTGGGTGATTGTTGACAGACTGATGAAGTCAGCTCATTTTCTGCCAGTCAGGACTACTTTCTCATCCGAAGACTATGTCGAGTTATACATTAGGGAAATAGTTAGATTACATGGTGTTCTAGTATCTATCATTTCCGACAGAGGAGACAATTTATAGCTAGATTCTGGCAGTCAATTCAGAAAGGCTTGGGAACGCAGGTTAATCTGAGTACAGCCTTCCACCCTCAGACAGATGGGCGGGTAGAATGTACAATTCAGACGCTTGAGGATATGTTGCGAGCGTGTGTGTTAGACTTCGGGGCAGCTGGGATGAACATTTACCTCTTATTGAATTTGATTATAATAACAATTACCATTCGGCAATTCAGATGGCGCCGTACGAGGCCTTATATGGGAGAAAGTGCAGGTCTCCTATTGGTTGGTTCGAGGTTGGAGAATCAGGGTTAATTGGGCAAGACATAATTCATCAGTCGGAGGAGAAAGTAAAGCTTATCAGAGAGCGCTTGCTGACAGCTCAGAGTCGTCAGAAATCTTACTCTGATATGTGGCGTAGGGATCTGGATTCAATATAGAAGATTGGGTATTTCTGAAAGTCTCACCAACGATGGGCGAATGAGGTTTGGTAAAAAGGGAAAGCTTAACTCGAGGTTTATTGGACCGTATCGAATCCTCTGGAGAATAGGCCAGGTGGCATACGAGTTAGATTTGCCTTCAGATTTAGAATTTGTTCACCCGATCTTTCATGTGTCGATGTTACGGAAGTGTATAGGGGATTCGTCCTGAGTTGTGCCAGTCAAGGAAGTTCAGGTTACTGAGGAGTTGGCCTATGAAGAAGTTCCAATGGCCATATTAGATCGGCAGGTTCGCAGGTTGAGAACAAAAGACGTCGCCTCTATTAAGGTACTGTGGAGAAACAAGAATAGAGAAGAGATGACCTGGAAAGTCAAAGACGACATGAGATCCAGATATCCTCAATTGTTCCAAGGTTATTCCAGACTATGCAGATACGGTAAAGTTGTTGATTCAGTTGTTGTTTTATGATTTATGTTACATATACTGTTCAGTTGACTACAATCTTGTTGTGAAAGAGTTGTTATAGTGTCATATGAGATATATATATTGGATTTTTTTGCGTTTCAGATTTTTAGATAGTCCATATTACAGGGAAGACTCTGCCGAAATTTTTCTAGAATAATAGTTAAAAGAGTTAAACTCCTGTAGGTTGAAGTGACATTTGAGGACGAATGTTCCTAAGGAGGGAGGATGTTACACCTCATAAGTTCCTAATGTTTAGTCGGCATATTCGTATGTTAGCCAAGAGTTTTAGAGTACGACGCATACGAGAAAGGGTCTAGGAAAAGTTCTAACGAGTGCAGAATCAAGATTGTGAGGGAGAAGGACGGACAGGTTGCCACAAGGGAAAATGTGTCACGGACCTCTCCCTGCACGTTGGGCACCGTGACACGGCCCTAAATCGCCGCATTGGGGTCCATGACACAGATCCCCAGTCCACCGCCCAAGTGTATATATAAAGTCCCTTTATGTGTTGAATCATTTCATATATCAACATTCTCATCCAGCAAGTGAAAGGTACGTGATTTTTAAGTTATTTTCCTCCGATTACGCTGCCAAATGCCTTCCAAACTCAAATTAACTTCAGGTATCGGGTTATAAGCCTGCAGGGAGCATTACTATGGAGTTAGTTTCTGGAAATTCGCCTGTCAAATCATAACCCCGCCAAGTAGAAGTTGTCAGAATTTCTCCAAACTAATTTCTATATGATCATAGGCCTCAAGTAAGCATTTCTCCCTTCTGAACTCTCGAGAAATTATATGTCTTCGGCTGTATTTCGTTAAGTTGAAGTATAGTTAATATTAGTATTAAAAGTTATCGTTTTTGCTGAATTTAGTATTGAAATTAGTCTCATTCTCCCAGTAATAAGATTATAGTTAGAAAGAGCTATTGAATACAGATTGGAACTCACCAGTTAATCAAATATCGACGATCAAGGTATGTTAAGGAAAATCCATTCGGCAAGTTAGTTTCTTTAGTATTGTAACTCAATTTGAATCTAAATAAGAGAACCAGAAGTATATCTATTGTGATTAGCTATTGTTATTAGCTGAGACCAGTATTCTATATTTAGTTTGGGATTGACTTTTCCCTACATAGACTTCCATAACCAACCTCAAGGTTACTAACTGTGTCGACGCCCACCAGGGGCGAGATGATGTCGCTCCAAAGAGTGGTATGCCGTCCGCGAGGGACAAAGATAGGGTCCAAGGTCCTCATATAGTCCATTCCATAGATGGACTATTATATGTTGTATCGGCACCACACCCCCGTCGAGCCTGGTGCCTAGGATGCAGATATCAGGAGTCCACTGGACTCAGACATAGCTATAGTTCAGGGGCCGAGTGGGCTTAGTTGTAGACCCATGAGACTGGTAGGACGGCTATAGCTATTAGTTGACTTAGTGTGATCTTGTAGGGGTATATATATTGAAGTGTACTCGCCAGGGCTTATGGGGGCCCCAGGTGGGTTATTCTGTGCTGGTTGTACCTTCCGATTTATGGGAGCCAAGTAAGGTTGTTGTTTGTATTAGTTATTGATAGGTTAGACAGCGGGAAGTTCAGCTATTCAGGTAGTATTTCTACCCCCTTCTTTCAGTTATTTTCGGTTTCATTTCAATTCATTCAGTTATTTACAGTTACTGCCTTACATATTTGGTACATATTGTACTGACGTCCTTCCTGGGGCGCTGCATTACTTGCCTGCAGGTACCAATAGACGTGGACCAGGATCCTCTTAGCTTTCAGCCAGAGTTAGCAGAGCAGTCAGCTCCTCTCCTCAGGAGCTAACAACTAGAAGGTTTATTCTTTTTGTTTGTACAGTTTATGGGTAGGTCGGGACCCTGTCTCGACTATTATATCACTCCTAGAGGCTTGCAGATTGTTTCAGATTTCTTGGGGTTAGTTGTTGTTGGCTGTGTGGGATCCTTGTATGTTTTATTTTATGTGTTGGTCGTGTAGGGCCTTATTTAGCTTATAATTAGTGGCCTTGTCGGTCATAGTTGAGTTTAGTGCTGGATTTACTTTACAATTATAACTAGACATCATGGTGGTCTTGTCGGCCCGCATAGGATTCCCTGCTATTACCTATTTCTAGTTAGCTATTTTCTTTCATAGGTGGCTATAAGGCCTTGTCAGCCAGGGGCTGTGATTATAGCCGAGATATAGCCCGTTATTTTCTTGATTTAAAGATTAGACATGCACCAAAAGTGCATAAGCTCAGTCAGGGAAGTTCAGATCCTAATAGGGCACTAGGTGTTAGTCATGTCTTCCAAGGTGGGGCATGACAAAAAACTTCAAAAAATTCACAGATTTCGTTGGGATATTCTTTTCCTTTGGGTGTATCATTGTTGTAGGTTTGGTGAAATTGATACTTATGCATGTATCAAAAAACAGTGAAAGATATCTTACTGGGTATGTTTCATATGTATCACAAGTATCATTATAAACACCAACTGCTATTTTTAAAATTGATACAGATAATACTATTATAATATGTTCAACGTATATATGTATCAGAAATAATTTAAAATAGTTCTTTTTGTATTAGTCTATTATCGATTGATATATTTTAGTATTGTATCATTAATATGAAAAAAATATTGTTCAAGTAGTTGGTTGTATCAAAAAAAAAAGAAAGGAGAAAAGATTGATATATTGTATCACTAATATGAAAACGATATTGTTCAAATAGCTGGTTGTATCGAAAAAAAATCGTTGTTACTCGCAAATGAACAGAGCTGCAACAATAGCAACAATATTATTATAATGTGTTCAATGTATATATGTATCAAAAATAAATTAAAACAGTTCTTTGTGTATCAGTTTATTATCAATTGATACATTTTATTATTGTATCATTAATATGAAAACGGTATTGTTCATGTAGCTGGTTGTATCCAAAAAAAAAGGAGAAGAGACTGATATATTGTATCATTAATATGAAAAAGATATTGTTCAAGTAGTTGGTTGTATAAAAAATCGTCGTTACTTGCAGACGAATAGAGTTGCAAAATCTTTTTGTGGGCATTTGATCCCTTCAAAGTCCTTCAAAGCTCAACTCAACCGCCTCAAACGGCTCTCTTCCTTTCAACTCAAGTCTGTAAATGTATCGCCATGGCTGAGAGAGAGAGAGAGAGAGAGAGAGAGAGAGAGAGAGATTTTGATTAATTCATATCTGATCACAAACTTTAAAATTGCATATTTCAGTCGGGATTTTTTTTCCTTTGATAGAGATAATCGGAGAAAATCTTATGGGATTTGAAAGAGAAAAACTAGGGCAGTTAATTTTGGGCAGTTACAATGAGAGAAAAAAGGGGAGTGATTGGAGAGAAAACACAGTATGTTTAAGAGAATATAGAAAATTTGATACAAAAGTAATTTGCTACTTTCTGTAATTATTTTTTTAATTTTTTATAATTTTTTTGATAGATTTGCTAATTATTGTAAATAGCTAGTTAAATTTTCTTAGTTATGTAATTTTTTCTTTTTTAAATTTGGTCCAAATCTGTTGGGTGTTTGGCTTGACTTTCTTACCATAATTGGATTTTTCTTTTCCTAGAAGAAAAATATAAATTTTTCATATTTGACTGATCCTTTCTCCTGTAAGAAAAGGTGTTGGACACTATAAATTGAGGCTCCTTCCTCCTAACTTAATAGCATCCACAATGTAGTCTTAAGTGCTTTGAGAGTTTGTTTAGGGGGAGAATTTGTGAGACACAAGTAGTAGTATAATTCTTGTGTGAACCTATTTTTATTCTGAGTGAATCTTCTCGATATCTTGTATTCTCTTTTATATAGTGGATTGATCATCTCTCCTTGGGGATGTAGATTGTTACAATTCATCTTTAAACTCGTGTTCAAAACACGTACCATAACTTGACAATTTATTTTAAAAATAGAGTCGCCACCTAATTATTATGAAAATTAAATTAGAAAATTATTTAAAGAGGTATTTTTGAAAATCTTTATTTAAACCAGAGAAAGGGTAAGGATTCTGATGATTTCCCGAAGAAGGGGTTAAGCACTTCAGGAAATCCGCAAATGTGATTAACCGACGAATTTTAAAATAATTTATGGCTAAAATATGATTTGTTTGGAAAATGGACCTTAGATAAAATATTTTAACATCTCAATTATATTATTTTTCACTTCAATTCATGAATTAACTCTTAATTTATCTAATTTGGAAAGAGAATTATATAATTCTCTCAATGTATGCGGTTATCAAAATTTTACACATAATTTAATTTCTCAATCCGTTAATAAAAAATTATTTATTTAATAACTTAAGAGATATGAAAGATCTTTGGTTAATTAGCTACTAGTGTTTGATTTATAAAACTCATAAAATTCTTTCCTTCGTGAGTCTTTAAAAAGCTCGAAACAAACATTGAAGAAAACTGTTTTTAGCAAGAAATATTCTTTGTTTATTTATGTTTTCAAAATAATACAGCTGAAAATAATTTGACTTGTTCAAAAATTCTTTTTGTTTTAAAAAACAAACGATCAGTTGAGGGAAGTAAATGAATGACCATGGGTAGTGGAGAAGAGTTTATTTCAGCGACTTAGGTAGAATTTATCTAGGTAGGAATTCATATATTATTTTAAAAAGGGAAAAAGTTCAGATATTTCATCAAAATTTAGAAAAAGGTTCATCCATACCATCCGTTAAAAGTTGAGCTCATTTATGCCACTACTGTTATTCAAATGGTCATCTATGTTATTATTTTTTAACATACCCAATATCTAATTTTTGAAAACTAGAATAAACACATAGCAAAATTTTAATAAGCTACGTCAATTAAAAAATTCACATATTAAACTATTCATCCAACCTAATCTACCCGACCCATGACCCTTTTCCCCATTAAAAACCACAAACTTTTAACCCGACCTATTAATATCAAATAAAACCTTATTGCTATTCAATTTCACTGCCCGTTTACAAGTCGTGCAAGGAATAAAATTAATTAGTATAGAGGAAAAATTAATGAAGCGTCCAGACACAAGTAATCAAATAAAAAATGACAGGGACATGAGCATTTAATTCAATGAATACATAATCCTAAAAGAAATCATTAAGGAGAGACAACTAAAATAAACTTAGCTAACTCAAAGAAATTACATGTGCCCCAGATCCTTAACATGTTGACAAGGATGATTTAAAAGAGATCAAAGCAGAGACAAAATTAGATTAAATTCACCCCTTTTGTTTTAAAATAGCCATAAATTTACAAACAAGCTCAAGATTATTGCAAGCTTGAAGCAGTTGGTTCTTTAAATAAAATGAGAAGAGAAACTTATTGTCAATTTTTATCAGTTATTACCTATCGACTGTATATATCCCAAAATCCCATGGTAAACTCACCTCATAGGGGAACTGAGACAAATAGGGACTGAAGAACAGAGGTAAGACCTATACGCTAATATATTTTTAAATCGGGCAAAAAACGTCTAGAGATCACATTACAAATGAGTTCAATTCTCTTTACTCAATACCACATTCTAATCACCTTTAATTAACACAATAAACTAAAATACATGCACTGCCGGTCGCGATGAGGTTTGAGTAAAATTAAGTCGATATAATAGAGGGAGAGTCACACGATCCTCTGTTTTGGTCACTGCCGCGAATATGCGATGGGAATAAATCGGACCTTAATCAATTCGAACTAAAACATTGCACCATGGACCAAACAGACACAGAAAATATATGAAAGGGAGAAGGTGAGGGAGTTTGTTTCAAAATATTCTCAAGCCCTCACTTTGGTTGCCTACTAGAGTAGTAACTCAACCACATAACCTGGAGAAATTATTTCCGTGACAGCGAATAGCAAAGAGAAGTGTCAAACATGCTTCAGTTCATTACATGGGGAAACCCAAAATGTGTATATATATATTAAAAAAACTACCTGCTAGAGAATTTTACAAGTACTAATAAAAGGAATTGGGATAGGGAGACATGTAAACTAAATAGTTACTTTATGTTGAATGTCTCATCATCAGAGAATACAATGCTTACAAATCTCCTTACTCTATACTCGTCAAATATAAACAGCGAAATCACAATAACAATATTGATTCTTTTAGAAAATAAATTTACATAGTTAGAAGATTTAGACATGTAACACACCAAAAGTCTCTAAGATGGACTCCAGATTTAAAGCAAAAGCCAGTAAAAAAGTAAAAATTTTACCTCAGAACGAGTCGTGGTACGACTCATTAGATGCTACCACGAGTCATGGTCAGATTTGTGGTAGACAGTCAGTTGAATTTTTAGGGACTAGATGTAACGACTCACGTCACGACTCGTGGGTTGATGTGACCAGTCGTGATGTCCCCCGTCATGAGCAACAGTTCAAGAATTGTTCAAGTTTTCCCCAAAATCACGAGTCAGTGACGACTCTGTTGGAAAAATATTTTATTATCTCAAAAAGAAATATTATTATTTTTTATTTTAAAATACCACTAATTTGCCTTGAATAAGTGATTAATGAGAGGATATTTTTAGCTTTATATTTAACACTGTTTTGACTAATTTAATGGTGTCTTTCGTCCTAATTCAAATGACCATTATAACCATTCATCATTAGTATTTACTCTTATTCTTAATTGGACATTGTTCTCAATTTAAGACTCTGAATTTGTAACTCCTCACTTTGAATAATATTAATTAGCCTTAAATGACTTTTATGTATGTTTCGAAGGTTACAATAATAATTGTAACATCAACCTACTTCTCGTCTTATAAATTCTTCTTTTGATTCACCTTGAGGAGATAGAGAAAGAGAGAAAAGAAAAAGTCATCCTATATTTCCAAATATTTTTACATTCAAATATAGTAGAAGATAGAGTCTTCTTCTCCTTTTCTTTTATTGGGTTTATAATGTTTAATCTTTGTTAGATTGTGGCTCCTAGTTAAATATTAGAAGAGCTTATTGAATCTTGGGGGATATACCCATAACGGGTGAAATCCTTAAGAACAGTGTCTTTGACACGCCTCAAGCTATGTGAATTCTCTGCAGGTTTTGGTGGTCAAGTATTTTTCATAGAATTTCCAACGATCTTAAGGATATTTTACTATTTTTAACTATTTTCTTATGGAAAAATACTCAACATTTGGGAAAGCAATCAGCCATCCTCAGGTGTAATTGAAGACGAGACACAACATGAATATCTTGGTTAATCTATTAGTTTGGCTTGAGACGAACGCCCGCCAATATTTGTGGCATGGGTTGTTATTGATGGCCAATCACTTTACTATTGTTTTTTTTTAAAAAAGATCTGAAAGAAGTCAAACATATAGAAAAATACAGTGGCAAAGTAAACCCTGGGGGCTTGCAATTTTTGATGGACTTGGTGGTTGCTGGGCTTTCCTTTGTGACATGCTTGGAGATAAATATTATAAGCATATTATGAGGCATCAAATGAGTTTTTGGTCTTGCTATTGGAAGTATGTTCCGTTTTAGTTGCCCACGTTAATAAGGTACCTAGGTATATTATAATTTATATTATTAAAAATGAAGGAAATGATAATTAAATGTTTGATGAAAATAATTATTATTTTTGTGGGGCAGATTAAATTACTATATTTCTCAATATAGTAGAAGATTTAGAAAAATGATAATCCCGCTAAGTAAAAGTAAATTTGACTAAACGGATGACATAAATTATTGTGGTCATTTCTCATGCAAATCTTGTGAGTAATATGTGAAAGATTGGATGTTAAACTTTGGTGCCACTAAGCATATTTGTGCTAATAAAGTGGTGTTGTTTCCTATACCCAAGTTGAAGAAGAATGATTTTTTTAGTGGTGATTCTAGAACTATTCAAGCTCTTGGAATGAAAAAGTTCTTCTTATATTAAACTCATATTTGAAAAATATTGGCATTATTTGAGGTGGTAATGATTTTAATATTTGAGTCAATTTGATTGTGGAATAATGAGGAAAAATAAATAAATTTGGGTGAATATTTTATTTGAGTTTGATAAGGTGTTAGTTTAAATTCACATTTTTGAATTGTGAATAATGTTAGCTTGACTTATCTATGCTCAATATGTAATTTTTAAGATGGAAATGCTAGTGCTTGTATTTACTTTATTGATTTATATAATTTATGACATGCTAGATTTGCACATTTTGTTTTATCTTATATTAAGAAATTACATTTTTATAGTATTAAAATTGTTAGAATTAAATATTACTAATTTTTTAGACTTGAATAAATATTTAATAATATACTAAGTGGCACCATCAGATGCTCTTTGGATATATCATTTTTGTCACCTCTTGGATGGTATGAACATTAATGTTCTCTTTAGCCGTTGATGTCATTTCTCACCGAATAAATAATAATGAACGTCCGCCTCCACCGGTATTTGACATTATAAATGTATGTGATGAATGTTGGCCTCCACCGATATTCGACGTTATAAGTGTACGTGATGAATGTCGACCTCCATTGGTATTCGACAGTGTAAATAAATATGTTGAATAGCGGCCTCCACCAGTAATGGATGTTATAAATGAATGATGCTAAACGTCGTCCTCCACCGGTATTCGACGCTATAAATGAATGTGATGAATGTTGGCCTCCTCCAGTAATCAATCTTGTAAACGAATATGAGCATCGGCCTCCTTCGGTAATCAACGTTGTAAATAAATATGATGAATGTCTTCCTCTTTCTATAATCAACATTTTTAAATAAATATGATGAATGACGACCTTCTCGATGTTGGGAAGATATGATAACCCTCTCGGCAACTGTAAAATTAAATATGATAGCTCTCTCGGCGTTTGAACATATGATGGCCCTCTTGGCAACTGTAAAATTATATATGATGTCCCTCTCGGCATTTGAATGTATGATGGCCCTCTTGGCAACTTGGTGCCTATCACATTGAAGTCTCTTGTACATATATGTACTCAAAAGAAATGATCAGTAGATACGTTGTCGCTTAGGCTAGCGATTTTAGTTTTAAAAAAATTAAGAAAGAAATTTAGAAAGATCAAACATATACAAAACAAATGGGTGTCCTTATTCTCGTCATAGAGGTAGGCCCCATCTTTGTTGATATGACAATCTTTTGTCATTCTTTTTCAAAAATTGCCCAGTTTTGTTATGATTTTGCCTCAATTTGCTGATGAGAAAATTTTCACAGTATATTACGCTCTTTCCGGCTTAGTCCACATCTGTGGATTTTTATTACTGCAAAATTTGAGAAAAAAATCGTTAGTAGATATATGAAATATGAGCATAATTGAATAGAGTAGTGGCATTCTGTCGCGCCCCGCCTTGAGAGGCATGACTGGCACCTGGTGTCCTACTAAGACCAGGACAGCTGGGCTACTGAGCCTAAGCACTTCTGGTGCCAAACTGGCTCTAACTCTGGATTCAAGGAAACGACGGGCTATATAACGACTGTAAATACAGCCTCCGACCGACTAGGCCTATAGTCACCTGTAAGACGACAACAGCTAACCAGAACAACAGTAGTATAAAGGAACCTATGCGGGCCGACAAGGCCACCATGCTGTCTAGTTACTTTTGAATCAAGAAAACAGGTGCTAAACCACTACGTGACCGACAAGGTCACCACGACCAACTGAGTAAGGCCCCACACGGCCATTATAAACAAGCTAAAACATACACACGGCCGGTACAGCTAACCACAGGGAATATACAATCTGCAAGCCTCTAAGAATACTGATAAGATGGTCAGGACAGGGCCCCGGCCTACCCATACTGTACAACAAAAGAAAAGAAATAAACCTCTAGTTGTCTAGCTCCGGATGACAAGAGATGATAACTCTATGTGTTGGCTGGAATCACGAGGGATCGGCTCCTCGTCTATGAGTACCTGCAGGCAAGTAATGGAGCGCCGCCAAGCGGGCGTCAGTACCACTGGTACCGAGTATGCAAAGCAAAACTGAACATAACTGAAGATAAACAGTAATACTGATAGTTACTGAAGTGACAGAGGATAGCTAAAACTGTTTGGGATAGCAGAATATGTACTGAGCTTAACTGTACTGGAAGGAAGTTAAGAACCATACATGTCGATGTGGTGTCCTGCTAACTATTCATTTAATAAGTAACATATATATATATATATATATATATATATATATATATATATATATATATATATATATAGATCTTAGGACAAATACTTATGAGACAGTTGCTCATATCTAGATATATCCAACAAGAAATAGAAGGAAAACGGCAGTATATTAAAGACATAAAACAGTGGAAAGCATTTAGAGAAGTTTTTGGAAATAGATTATACCAATTTAAGAAGAAATATAAAGACGCTCTTATGAAAGGAATAGAAAATATAGTAGACCATAAGAGATTATTAAAGCATAATATTGGAGTATGTAATCACCATATACATAGAAGTCGGCGAGGGATAAGAAAGATTAACGATAATTTAAGCAGAATTCCTTTAGGTTAATGAAGACACACCCAGCCTTTTATCCAATAAGATTAAATAATTGGTTTATAAATAGAAATTTAAAAGTATTAAGAGATATTAACAAGACTGAAAAAAGATTTATAGAACTTACAGAAACAACGCAAAAACTTTTAGAAGAAAGTTTAGATAGTGACTATAAACTAAATAGGCATATACGAAGAAATTTAACTGAAACCTTATCCGCAATACGGTGGGATTTACAGGGAATAGAAACAGATAGACAGACTTATAGAGATATTATAAAATTACATCGAAAAAGAATCATAGCTAGTTATTGAAACGCTAAAATAGATTCGCTAAGAAATCTAGAATACTTAGACTTAAAAATACATCCAAAGAAAAAATTTAGATCACTAAGAGAAGGTAGTATCATTAGGTGTAATTTTTGCCAGGGAGAACATACTCTACATACCGAAGATAGACAATATAATACGTTAATAGACTTACTAATCAATTTTAGCAGTAAGATCCAGGAACAAGATAAAATAATCTTACAACTTATAGAAAAAATAGAAGAAGTTCAAAATAAACATACAAAGATATTAGAAAAAATAGAAAGAAATCTAGACTTCATAAAAGAACAAGGTGTTGAAATTATAGAAAAAACCAGAAAAGATACTTGTAACAATATACAACCTATTGATATAGACAAACAATTAAAAGAAATTAAGAAAGTAGTATTAAATATTGAAGAAATATCCCTTTCATGAATATAGACGACCCAATATATAAAAAAGCACTAGATTATAGTAGCCAATTCCAGGAACCAGTAGGTTTTGCTACACATATACCAACAGCTCAGTCAGATAAAATAGTTGTTAGACAAAATAATACGATTATAGTAATCTTATTAGAAATAAATCAAAAGCTAGAAAGACTATTAAAAAGAAAAGGGGCCGAAGAATCTCATGATACTAACATAAACGAATTAATTTCAAAACTAGAAAAGATAGAGATAACGCCGCAAAAAGATAGGCCTAAAATAGCTAAAAAACTACAAAAATGGACTTTCTTTCAAATAGGGGAACCCGAACCTTAGAAGAAGAAAGACCAAGACCTAGTTACTCAGACAATCAAATAGGAAATAATTTAATATCTAGAATTTTCTCTAAGAAAGCGAGAGAGGAAGAAAATAATGAACTTAGTCAAATCATAAATGTAGATAAAGACCTTCAACTCTTTAAACAACATCAACTAAAACTATTAGACCCAAAAATATTATACAACACAAGGTATTTTTCTAAAAATAACCTTCTTTACAGACATTATAGAGAAGAGCAGATATCTGTACTAGGAGAAAATACAGTACAGTTAAATCTTGTAAATCAAGAATCTTTTAATACTGTAAAAAATACGAAAATGACAATGATGCATCTAGGATTAATTATACTAGGAATAAAAGGATTAAGTAGAAAAAATCTAGGAGCAAAAGTACTAATAACATTGTATGATGATAGATGGACAGACCTAAAAAGGCAATAATTGGGCTGACCGAAGTAGACATGACAAATAATGGAGGAATATTTTACATTAGTCCAGACTTTTTAATGAATTTACAAGAATTTGGATCACATATAAAAATAGGAATACAGACTAAAGGGTATGAAGAAATGGATAAAGGAAAGAATCTCTTAATGTGTATAGGATTTATAGGAAAGATGGCAATAAATAGTAATACCAAATTTAAAATAAAAGTAGATGATGTAGTAGAACTTATGGGAAATAAGGGAATAAAACTAATTAAACCCATAAAAATAGACCCAGAAGACTACGCAGGACTAGAATGGAATTTAGAAAAAATTAACAGACCAAAAATATATACACCCGAAGCCCACGTAATGTATACTAATAGGAAAGGTGAGACCTCCATAAGATTTACAGAATACAACTATACTAGACAAACTGAAGAAAGTAGCAGTGAAGAAAAGGAAGTAGAACTTATAAATGTAGAAAGTAGCAGTGAAGAAAAGGAAGTAGAACTTATGAATATAGAAATATTAGAAGAAGGGTATGCAGTAGACGAAGTGATAGAACAGGCTAAAAGATTACATAAAAAATAAGGATATACATTTTTTAGATGCAAAGACTGCGAAAAAGGGAACATGAATCTAGAAGAAATCACAATACATTTAAAAGAATGCGAAGAAAGAACAGATAATTTAGGATATAGACATAATGAAGTAGAGACTACATCATTAATAAGTGAAAAAGAACTGATGGAATCAAGTAGTTCGACACCATTTCAGAAAACTTCGCAAGCACATACTATAGATACTAGTACAGGAAATGTGCCTAGAAGAAGAGTATGGAGAATAAATCCAGATGAAGAGATTAGGACAGATAAAATAAAACCTATGGGTAAAAGGATGCCTATAGAAGAACCTATTAGATTACAAGAAGGAGGTAGTAAAGGAAAAATATTAAATCTAGCGGCTCATGATCCACAATTGTGGAACTCGGCAATAGATATCTGGAAAGGAATAGTAGTAGCAGACTTTATTAAAAATTATCAAGAGACAGATGCAGAAACCATGTATAGATATATGGAAACATTTTTAGGAGAATCAGCTAAAGCAGTATGGGAAGCATACAAAAGTAATTTTCCACAAGAATTTCAGACATTAATAGATATGGGGGCAAACCCTTATAATTTCACAAATAAGATGCATAGTTTACTTACAGGAGAAGACCCAAATAGTGGAACAATTATACTTCAAAGAAACGCGTTAATAAAATTAGAACAGCTAAGTATCTCTAACTGGTGTTATATTAAAGAATTTCTAAGAGAATTCTTTTATTATTGCACACTTAGTGGAAATACCTTTGATGAAGACATAGGTAAAAAATTATTTAACAAATTGCCAGGGGCATTAGGTAGAGAAATAGAAGAAAGATGGTATAAAAGAGAAGGAGTAGTACAGAACCCGACTGCAAAATGGTCAATAGGACAAAGAGTACAACATATAATGGAAGTATTAACAGAAAAATGCACAAATATACAAATACAGAAACAACTAAAACAAAATGAAATGAATTTCTGCAAAACTATAATGTATACAACCCAACATTATGACAAAAAACCATATAAATCTAGACGATATAAAGGCAGACATTATAATCAAAAACCATATAGAAAGAAATATTACTTAAGAAAATCATCGGCAAAGAAACCATATTTAGATAAAAACAGACACGTAAGAAAGTACAAAAATGAAAGGAACTACAGAAATAAATTAGAATGTTTTACTTGTGGCAGTACAGAACATTTGGCAAATACTTGCCCTAAACGATATAATACAAGAACTAGAAACTCTCAGTTAATAGAAGAATTACAAGAAACTTTGATAAATGTAGATGAATATATGTCAGACACAGAAAGTATATACTCAGTGGTAAGTATAGAATTAACAGAAGATGCTAAAACAGACTCGTCAGACTCTGAAAAAGAAGAATTCATTAATGAGGTAGGAACAGACTTAATACTGCCCCTAGAACTAGAAGATTTACAATATAATGATATGGTGAACATTATACAAGAATGTAACCACAGTTTTGAAAAACAAAAAGGTTTGGATAGTAGGCCATGTGGATTCTGTAGATGGTACCCTAGTAAAGACAAAAGAGCTAAATGTAGAAAGTGTTATATGGAAGGCTGCACAACCTGTATAGAAAAAGAATTAGGAATTAAAATAAAAATACCTGCACAAAAAGGTGAAAGCAATCAAATAATTAATTTAAGAATGAACTCATTAGAAGCAAAAATACAAGAACTGGATCAGCGAATAAAAATATTAGAAAAAGGAAAAGAAAAGTTAGAAGAAGAACCAATACTTCCAAACATAGGAACTAATATTGAAGCCACACTAGCAAGCCAAGAGCAGGATAACTACCTTAACATAAAAAATATTATAGATACAGGACTAATTTGTAATGAAGATAAGAAATTAACAACGGTGAAAGTATTAGCAAGAATCAAGATTAAAGACATTGAGATAGAAACGCTAGCATTATTAGATCCAGGATGTACTAGTTGTTTAATAAATAAAAAGATAGTTCCTCACGAACTATTAACCAGGTTACCCAAGCCAATTGCTGCAATGCAAATGGATGGCACCTATAATACTTATGAATATTACATAGAAAAGGCTAGGATAAGTTTCCAAAATACATGCAAAAATTTTTATAATCCATCTTATAATGTAAATAAAATACTTGTAAGAGATCTGAATATCCAAGCAGACTTTGTAATAGGACTAAATTTTATATTTCAAGATTCAGGAAGCTGTTTAATTACACGAGACGGTGTAGCATTTTTTAAACAGACTACATATACCTTTGTTCAAACCGAAAAAATTTTAACAAAAGAAAGGTATAAAAAGGAAGAGAAAAAATTTTGTTGTGCTAAGTGCCAAAACAAAGAAGAATGTCATAAAGAAACTTATGAAGAAGAAGATAGTGATAATTATAATTCTGACGAAGAAATAAGAGAAAAAAGTTATACTTTAATTAATTTAGAGACATCTTTTTACAATTTTAATAAAGGACTAAAAAGTATAGGAAATATTAAGGGACCTAAAGACCTAGAAAATATAGTAAAATCATTAGACGAATTAGAAATAGTAGGAGAAAAGCCTTTGCTACACTGGGGAGCCAATAAGATAATGTGTAAATTAGATATAATAAACCCAGAATATACCATCAAAACAGCAGCAATAGAGGCAACAAATTTAGACATAGAAGATTTTCAAATTCAGATAAAAGAACTATTATCTTTAGGTGTAATCCGAAGATCCACTTCTAGACACCGGTCTGCAGCTTTTATGGTAATAAATCATAATGAAATAATCAGAGGAAAAGCCAGAATGGTTATAAATTACAAAAGACTTAATGACAATACAAGAACAGATGCATATAAGTTACCCGACAAGAGTGAGTTACTCAATCGAATACAGGGAAAAAGAGTATTTAGCAAATTTGACTGTAAATCAGGATACTGGCAAGTAAAAATGCACCCTGATAGTATAGAATGGACGGCATTTACTTGTCCAGAAGGGCATTTCGAATGGTTGGCAATGCCATTCGGACTCAAAACTGCCCCTCCAATATTTCAAAGAAAAATGGATGAAATATTTGGAGATTATAAGAGGTTTGTGTTAGTATATGTAGATGATATTCTAGTATTCAGTAAGGACCTACAAGAGCATTTAGGACACTTACAGACCGTGTTTAGACTATTTGTAAGTAAAGGAGTTATAATTAGTAAAAAGAAAATGGAGTTATGTAAAACATATATAAACTTTTTAGGAGTCACTATAGGAGATGGAAGAATAAAATTACAACCTCATATAGCTAAAAAGGTATTAGAAATGCCAGATAAATTAGATAAGACAAAAGACCTTCAAAAATTCTTAGGATTAGTAAATTATGCCAGAAATTTTATACAAGACTTAGGAAAAATAGCCGGACCACTATATGCCAAAACCGGAAGTAAAGGACAAAAACATTTCAATACCGAAGATATCAGATTAGTACAATAAATAAAAGAGAGAATAAAAAATATCCCAGATTTAAGCATCCCATTAGAATCAGACTATCTAGTTATAGAAACTGATGGAAGTATTCAAGGATGGAGAGCAGTACTAAAAGCAAGACCAACTAAATATAGTCTTAAACAGGAAGAAAAAATTTGTGCTTACCAGAGTGGTAAGTATAAAGAAAAAGGAAATATGAGTAGTATAGACGCAGAAGTCTTAGCTATAATATACAGATTGAATAGTTTCAGGTTATATATTCTAAATAAAAATGAAATATTAGTCAGAACAGACTGCGAGGCTATAGTAAAATTTCATCAGAAGATAAACCAAAAGAGTAGTAGTAAAAGAAGATGGTTAAATTTCATAGATACTATCTCTATATATCCTAACATAGTTTTCGAATACATAAAAGGGAAGGATAATAATTTAGCAGATCAATTGAGTAGATTAAATTTGAAATCTGCATGACCATAAGTTATTTTTTTCAGTATGAGACCAAATGCAAGCACCAGACCAATACTAGCTCAGACAGACAAAGGCAAAGGCCCAGCCTCTGCTTCAGACTCATACGCTCAGACTCTTTTAGCTAATGTGCACTTCAGGCCACAGACATCCGTCGAAACTCTAGAAAGAATACATTTTGGTAAATATAATCTAATTTGCTATCCTAAATGTAACCTTTCTTTTAAGGAAATGCCAGATTGTAGAATAGACAGACCCCAGAGGTGTTTAATGGATAATTTATGGATGGCATATACTAAAAGAGACATAAAATATTTCATAGCTGTTTTAAACGCACTAGGACAATACTTTAAAGACAAAAATACAGAAAGGAAATTTAAATTTTATGTAGTTATACATGGAAAAATTAATGGTGTTTCTCAGACATGGCAAGAAGTAGTAGACTCAATAAACGGAGTAAAAAATCCTCTTTTCAAAGGTTTTAATGATTTAACTGAAGCATTAGACTATGCAAGAGGATATTTGGGTCCAAATTACTTCATCTCTCCAGCCCTAAAACAAGACTCAATACAAACTCCACAATACAAAGTCCAAAGAGATACAGACAAAATAATTTTCTGCGATCACTGTGAGGCCATGACAGAAGGTTTTAAAAGGCTAAATGCTAAATGTGAAGCCCTGAGACAAGAGAAAGATCAGCTAATGAAGTTGCTCAGAAAGAAGAAACAGCCAGACACGAGTTCTCCATCTCAAAATAAAATGGATGAGAAGAGTGTGCATTCCTCTCTGAATGCAAATAGACCTACTGTATCGGGTAATGATACAGCTAGTCCGGTTCAAACGGTGACCGGTAAAGACGTATCAAATCCGTTAAAGGCTGTCACTTTGCCAAAAAGTGAAGAAGAACCGGCAACTCCTCCCCGAAGACGATTACCAAAGTCCTTCACCATGGGCGAAACATCCAGACAGAAGGCTCTAATTAAAAAGAAGAAAAAGACTATTGAAAATATAATTAAGAAGACCTTAGAAGAAATGATCAAAGAAGTAGAACAAGACAAGCATATGGACAAACCACCAATCAGACTAGACGATATTGTTTCAGATCTGGACCATGAAAACCAGAGACAACAGACAGTAGAAGAAGATCTAGACCATGAAAACCAGAGACAACGGACATCCGAAGAGTCTAGTTTCCCAGAAGAAGAAGACTATCAGGAGGCACAAGACCCAAACGACGAGTATGATTCAAGAATGAGTTTTGACTCAATTGCCCTTCATAATTTGGATACATAAAAAAAAAAGGGGGGTCTATAAAAAATCTATAGTCCCTATGTCTGTAAATATGTTTAGTAGGGATGCCTACTAAGTGTCCTGTAAGTGCTTACTTTATCACTACCTTCCAAAATGAAGGAAAACTGATAAGCACGCGTCTTTAGTTTTAATAGGAAAGAATAAAGTCGTGTAGTCTATATCAATAATGCATGTGACGATGGGGCCCACAGAGCACCCGACGTGTATTATTTGATAAGATAGCACTAGTGTCGGCAAAATTCTGATCGTCCTTTACAAAAGTGTCGGTCAGATCTTAGCCATCCATTTTCTTGCACTCTTATCTTTTCCACCTATAAATACCCCCTCTTCACACCAAAGAACCAGAAGCGGAAGTAAGAAAAAAGAAAACACTCCAAAGCTCCCAATACTTTACTTCTAATATTCCCAAACTCCTATCCAATCTTCAGCACCAAAAGAATCCCTCTACTCCTTTTTCTAAGACTATATAAATAATTTTCAGTTTTTTTTTCAAGAATCTCCGGGGGTTCCCGAAAGGGAAACCTCACTCGCGTCTTAAGCATGTAAGTGTCTTATTTAATGTTTTCCCCTATATGTAAATTAGTAAGCTTTTGTTAATGTTAAAAACAGAGTTAATATTGTTTTATGTTAATACAGTTAATATAAATAACCTAAGTAAATGGTTATGCTCTTAGTTTCTTAATAATAACGATGGATCAACCTGTAAATTCCTAGGAACTTTGTAGGTGAATTGTTGTCCGTAGACAGGACGTTGTTATCACCATATCCGGGGTGGGGTTGAAGAACTTGTTGTTAAGAATTCCAAAAACTAAAGAGCAAGAGATTGAAAGGGTTGATACAAAAAAAAAAGAGTTAAAAATTTTAGGGGGAAAATATATATAAACTTGCATGTTAAAGACACCACGAGCGAGGGAGTACTAAGTAGGATTTCACAAAACTGTCATAATCTACCTCGATATTTTCTCTATCATTGTCCACAACATAGCTACATAATCTATATATATATATATATATATATATATATATATATATATATAGAGAGAGAGAGAGAGAGAGAGAGAGAGAGAGATAGATAGATAGCATACAAGAACCTATACCAGCCCTCATAAGCCGGGAGGTGCCCAATCAACATGCAATCTATATACCCCTACCTGGTCAAACCATCCAAAAATAAATTCACTCCACTCACCTAGTAACTACGAGCACCCCACCGGCCCCCTAGGTATGCAGCTTGGGCTCTCTGGGCCCCTGACTATAACTGTATCTGAGTCCGGAGGACTCTTGTAACTGTAATCTGAAATCTGTATCTGTAATCTGTAATTTGTGCCCTAGGCGCAAGCGCTCGACAGGGTATATTGTAATGCTGATCAGCCTGCTATGAGGAATGCTGCATCCCATCTTCGTCCTACTGCAGACGGCATGCCACTCTTTGGAGTGACATATCCTCACCCTCTGGCGGGCGAGTCGAGACAGCTATTAACCCTGGGGTGGCAAGGAAGCTCTAAGGGTGGCCACATAACACAATCAGGTCTCAACAAACAACAATATCACATATAACATGTATAATAAATCTGATAATAAAGTTCATGCTTTGATATTCTATTCTGATTCTTTGGCTAGACTAAACTAAATCTGGTACTGAGTCTGAAATAATATCTCACTGTTTAATATTGATTTACTGACTTTTATTCTGAATATGACATAATAACGCAAACATACTTAATACTCGGCTTCTGGAACTTCCTTCTGGAACTTATTCTATTTTACTATGCTAGAAATGCTAACTTACCGAAGAAACTAGCTTTACATACCTCAGTTGTTGGCTTTCCGGCTAACTGGCGTAACTCGGCCAATATTCAGCTATTTCTTCCAATTGTATTCACATTCATAGCAATTAGAACTAAATTCATCAATATTTTGGAATAAAATACTACTTTGGATATATATATAGCCCAAACTTTTGACTTATTGAAAAACAGTCGAAAACTCGCTATTTCTCGGAAGTCCAGAAGGGAGAAATACTCATTTTAGGGCTAGAAGTATATTGACACTAATTTGGAGCAATTTCACTTACCTTAGCTCGGTAGGACGATGATTCGCCGGTCGAATTTCACGAAACTAACTTAGCAGGAATGCTCCCGGCAGCTGAATACTTCACTACCCAAGATTAATTTGAGTTTGGACCGCGTTTAATAGCGTAAACAGACGAAATTTTGTTGAATCCTCTCGTGCCCTCTGTTCTCTGTTCGTTTCTAGAAATTTAAAGGGAGTAAATGATTAAAACCAAAATGGGAGGCCCTTTTATACTTGGGGCCTAAACAGGGCCTCCGTGACACGCCAGTCATCGCGGAGGCCCCCCCTCTGTGACACGCTGCCATCTCAGAGGGGTTCTGCCTGGCTCCCTCTTGCGACTCTCCGACTTGGTGTTTGTCCGGTTTCTCCCCGGGCCATTCTCTGGCACGTATGGCATTCTAAGACTCTTAACCAACATGCAAATAGGCCATTTACATGTCAAAAATTTACGGAGTGTAACACATTCCTTGCAACACTTCAAAAAACTGAAATAAATATCCCTCCCCGATGGAGTTATCCTGACGTGCCATTGTTCTAGAGCAAAATGAAATAATATAAATATTTGAAGTAAGCATCCCACTTCGACGTGGTTTTCAAATGTATACAAGCACTTATATATATCTTTCTAAGGCAGACAAGTAAAATATCATCCCTTTCGAGGTGGATGAGCAAATGTCATCCCTTTCTAAGGTGGACGAACAAATATATGTCCCTTTCTAAGGTGAACAAGCAAATATCATCTTTTTTTGAAAATATCGCCCTTTTCTGAGGTATACAAGCAAATATATGTTCCTTCCTAAGGTGGACAAGCAAATATTGTCTCTTTCTGTTGTGGACGAGTAAATATTGTCCCTTTTTTAGGTGGACAAGCAAATATATAAGTAATACTTCCATTTGTGGATAAGAAAATAATAAATTTCAGCTAATGACAACTAAATAATAAATATTATCTTCGATCACCATGTGTTCGTCATGGTTCATGACCCGTTTGAGGCTTAAAGGTGATGCCATCAATTGTAGATTAAGATTGCTTTGTCCTTAGCAACAACCTTTGATACATTTCCTCTGACATTAAGGATAAGTGGATCAGAGTGAATAAAATAGAAGAAGTCGAGTAAATAAATAACCAAGTAGAGAATGAAGTTGTAATATAGTAGTTCAGCTAGTGCCAGCGAACAAGTTTGTTGCTTAGTATCTTTGATCCTCTTCCAAGGTTCGACGTTGATTTCATCAGTCTGAATGATCATGATTGGCTGAATAACATCTTTAACCTTTGACACTTGATCTTGACGTATGGTCTGTCATGCTTTGTGGTATATATGTTTTGCTTGATAAGCCTGACATTTTCTTCAGTAGAGTTCGAGACATTATTTCCTGCGAAACTCTAATACAATTGGTAATAGAGTTACACATTAAGTTTGTAGGTCTAAAGCCCTTTGGCTTATGATGATCAAAGCGCGATGTTAATCATCTTGGTTGATGTGCTTGGCAGCGTCGACATAGTCATTTTGTCATTTTCCAGTCTAAAATTTGCTCCAGTTTATTCGAAGGATGTTGTCGAGCCTAGATGTCCTCCATTTGTCTTGCCTTTGACATTTGTCATTTTATGTGCATTTTCTGCTAAATACAAAATCAGAATGCTGCCAAAGAAAAAAATAAAAATAAGACAAAAGTTAAAGTCAGAGATGAAACTGTTATGATATTTGAGGTATGGTGGTCCAGATGGCACCTTGTAGTCCTAATTGATGATCTTTTAGCCTTATTATCCTGGATCCTTGCTTCTATTTGGACCGTATGTCTTATATCACTAATCTTTCATAGTTGTAGTTATATGCCCTGTGCAGCATCGGTTGTCCCAAGATTTTCATTCCTGCACTCAAAGAAAATTCTTAGTTTGGAGGACTGATTCTTATTGGCCTGATCCCATTGTCCTCGCCATGCTGGATTTAGAAAATTCTTTCAGTACTTGAAACAAGTAGACATCTTTTGTTGTAGATCTTGTTCTTGATATGCAGTCTTTATCAGAAATTTTGAAGATCTTCTTCAAAATTTCTGCTCCAGTTGAAACGTCGGAAGAACTCTTGAGTCTTATTGTGGTTTGTGATGGAATTTTTGAGAGTTCTCCCTCAAAAATTCTGCCCTAGTTCCGTGCTTTATCCAACCCTCATGTTTATCTGTAAAGGAGTATGTAATCTCTGCAAAAATTTTGAGACCTTAAAATTCTGCACTAGTTGCATATTCCGAAATGATCTCTAGACTTGTTCTCAGAAAAATACTCTATTTTGTGAGATTTTTGAGATCCTCTCAAAAATTCTGCCCCAATTTTCATATGAAGGAAGATGGAAAACTTATGGAAAATATGACCAAACCGGTAAGGTACCTACATATCTCGTTAGACAGGAATCAGGTCAAACATAGTTCATAGTATAAGGAAAATGTCATTTGAATTTCTATTATAAAATGATATCGGACCAGATATAGGTTTTCCATGTATCCCATCATAAGGGATAGGTCAATCATAGTTGATTACAAGAAAAAGTGCGATTACTTTAGATGTAAGATCTTTTTACGGTGTCTGAGTCAATGCCTTTGGGCCATGCCACTCTATCTATTTGGAGGAATCACCTTGTCGTCGATCAACTCTAGGATCTTGCGCTTAAGGTTAATACATCTCTCTATATCATGTCCTACCATTCCTGAATGATAGGCACATCGTTCGTCAACCCTGTACCACTTGTTCAGAGGATTGACTGGTTTTTCCTTAATTGGGTGGAGTATAAATGTTGCTCTCAACCTTTCATAAATTTGAGTTTAAGATTCTACCATTGGCGTGCAAACTCTAAGAGGTAGGCTATTATGATGTTGGAGATTTTGATATATTCTGATAAACGGGTGTTGGAGGTTGTTAGTAATTTGGTTGAAAAAAATAATGCGCATTATGTGGCTCTAAAATGATAGATTGTGGAGGTAACATGTGAGGCCTTCTGACAGTCTGACTAGATTTCGGGTAGATGTGTAGCTCGAGAGCATGAGCGAAGTAATCTGTGTCCATGGCGCATATCTTTCTTCATCCTTCTTTGACACTTTCATGGAATCATTTGGGCTTACCTTTTGAGTAGATCGCAACGCAATAAGGCTTGTGACCTTCCTAGATTTGAGGCCATCTTCCAAATCTTCTCCTATTTTGATAAGCTCGAAAAAATTTTGTCCCGTCATAGAAAGCATTCTCTCGTGATACTCAGGCTCTTGGACCTTGATGAAAGCAATGGTTAGTTCTTCTTCACTCATAGGAGGTTGCACTTTTGCAGCTTTTTCTCTCCAAAGGATAGCATATTCACGGAAATTCTCCGTGCGCCTCTTCATTATCTTTTCCAAGTAGTCGATTGGGGACCGCCTTAATATTAAATCAAAAACTTTTCATGAAATCATTGGCCATAGGCCCCCATGCTGTCCATTTGTGTAGATTTTGAGATGTATACCACTCCAAAGCTTCCCCACTCAAACTTTGGCTAAACATATTTCATTAATAATTCCTCATTCTTTCCCATGCCATGAGTTTGTCATAATAAACTCAGAGATGGGCCATAGGATTTCCAATACCATTGAAGGCATCAAACTTTGGCACTTTGTAGCCTTTAGGTAGATCTAGATTCAAATGCATGCACAAGTCTTCATGCTCCAGTCCTGTAACGTTGTGTGTCGTTTGCACGTTCTTCATATGGGAGAGAGCCCTTTCATTACGATCATCTCTGCTCACGTCTCTCCTCTCTCATCTTCCATTCTTTCTCCAACTCCTTAAAATAGTCCAGTTCAGTTTGATCTTGAGAAGCGGCATTTGAGGTGTAGATGTGAGCAAGTGTAGCTTGGACGAATTTGTGAAAATCTGTAGGTTGATAAGTGGATTGATTTTGGTAAGTAGGCAAAGGATTGGTATGAAGGTATGACATTTTGGTATGTAAGTAACGGAGTTTGATAGGGGGATATGACATTTTGACAGTGACTGGTATTAGGAATATAGTGTTGATTGAGTAGCAGTGGGGTAATGTGAGAGGGATCCATAGGTGTTTTATTTGTAGTGTTAGGGATGGGAATTATGGATTTTGCGGTGTACGCATGAAGGTGGTTCGAAATGCATGAGTTTAGTGGAAGGATCATAGATAGAGATTTTTCTTTATCCACAGGGAGTGTGTTCATCATGACAGCTACCTTTGCCAGATCTTTGGTACGCTTCAATTCTTCTTGTAGGTTGGCAACTTGCTAAAACAAATATGAGGTGAATTCATCATTCTGTATGTGATTTTCCTGATCTAAGGTCTCATGTCTCGCAATGTCATGTATGTCACCCTTGTTTCTTCTCTTGATGTAGTGTTGGTCATTTCTACCTTTCTCTTTGTCTTTTCCATGAAACCAAATTATGCAACTAGCTTTAATTTTTCGAAGTAGTTCTCTTTGCTTACCAACATAAAATCAGTCTCTCTCCTTAAAAATAAAAGAACAACTCAAAAGGCAAAATGTTAGTTTTTTGGTCATAATAATTAATCGAAATAAAATAAGTAACACTTGTATTGCTTTAAACTAGATTAGTCCAAAATTTGAGTAAGGACACCTAATGAGTGGACAGGATCTTGCCTGACTTCGTGATTTTAATGAAAGGAGACACATTTTGGATTGTGTGATTTAAAGAAAGGTTCAAGTGATACTCTTTTCAGACTTCGACACAAGTTGGCTTTTTATTGGAACACATTGTATTAGCATGGAACATGTATTTGATAGTAACGAATTTCTAGATTGTGATTGACTCTAAACTTGATTGAGTATTTGGTCAACCTCAAAAAAATGATTAAGGACGAGTGTATTTCTGGCAACAAATGGATTTGAAAAGCTGATTTTTAAGAACGATGTGACAAACGTGAATTGGATGATGACCTAACGATTTTTCTGAAAAATATAGAACTTGAGAGTATAAGGTTCCAAGAACCCGAGTGATTTTAGACGAACTTGAGGGTTTTGAAAAATAATTTAAGAAAGCTTGAATTTCTAAATTTTGATGCCTAATGACGTTCTAAGATTTTGAAGTAGAATAATGGAACAATCATGTTTAAATCAAAATAAGTGTATATAAACATGAAAATGAAATAGTCACGGAGAATGCAAATTACATAGCATGTAGCACATAAAATAATATAGGCATAATACATAAATATGCACTTAAACTTGGCCTCAACTGGCAATTAAGCATTCAAACTTTGAGAATGCACATCTAGCACTCAATGTGCCCAGATATGCACGCTCAAAGTTTGAGTGCTTAATTGCCAGTTGAAGCCAAGTTTGAATGCCTATTTATATATTATGCCAATAATATATATCGCATCCTAAAATACATGTGACCTTTTTAAGCCAAAGGTAAGTCTAACGAGTTTAAAGGATGTATATGTTGTTTATAAGATGTTCCATCACCAAAATTATATTTTATACAAACTTTATGAATAAATTGAATGAGGATACATAATAAGGAAAAATGAAAATATAAGTAATCAGTCCCACGCAGGGGTATGATTCTAAACTAAACCACCACGAGAGTTTCTTCATTCTTGGACTTCTTGGCATTTTCGAACACATTTCGAACACGTTAATAGTTAAGCTCATTTATGCCACTGCCATTACACAAAGGGACTATCCATGCCTTTATTTTTAATAGACTCAATACCTAGTTTTTCAATACCAGTTTGTACACGTGGCCATATTTAAGTGGGTCATGTCACTTATTTAACCCACCCATTAAACTATCCACATAACCTAAAATTACTCGCCCCATGCCCAAAAAAAATAACCCACATTTTTACCCAATCCATCATTATTTAACCTAAACCCTCCTTCCAGCGCATTGAGCTAAGTTATAGATTTCTACCTATACAAGCTCCGCAGCTCCGTCAAATTTTCGATCTCCAACGGGATATCTACGGTGAAATTGTTTTCCCCAGATTAAGATACTGGAGTTTCTGAAGCCGGTGAATATATGTCGGAATGGGACCCACAAAGTAATTCTGAGAAAGATCCAAATGGAACTTGGAATTGAGAAAATAATGACGGGTCAAGTACAAATATGGGTTGGTTTTTCTAGGCATGGGGCGGGTAGTTTTAGGCTGTCACGCCCGGCCTTGGGAGGCATGACTGGCACCTGGTGCCCTACTAGGACCTGGATTGCTGGACTAGCTGAGCCTAAGCACTTCTGGTGCTAGGCTGGCTCTAACTCTGGATTCAAAAAAACGATGGGCTATATGACGACTGTAAATACAGCCTCCAGCCGACTAGGCCTATAGCCACCTGTAAGAAAACAACAGCTACCCAGAATAACTGAATCAATAGGGAACCTATGCGGGCCGACAAGGCCACCATGCTGTCTAGTTATTTCTGAATCAAGAAAACAAGTGCAAAACTGCTACACGACCAACAAGATCACAACTACCAACTGAATAAGGCCTCACACGGCCTTCATAAACAAACTAAAGCATACACATGGCCTCACATGACCAGTACAGCTACCCACGGGGAAATATACAATCTGCAAGCCTCTAAGAATACTGATAAGATGGTCGGGACAGGGCCTCGACCTACCTGTACTGTACAACAAAAGAAAAGGAATAAACCTCTGGCTATCAAGCTCCGAATGACAGGAGTTAATGACTCTGTCTGCTGGCTGGAAGCATGAGGGATTGGCTCCTCGTCTATGAACACCTGCAGGCAAGTAATGCAGCGCCCCCAAACGGGCGTCAGTACCACTGGTACCGAGTATGCAAAGCAATAACTAAACATGACTGGAAATAGACAGTATTACTGATAGTTACTGAGTAATAGAAGATGGCTAAGACTGTCTGGGATGGCAGAATCTGTACTGAGCTTAACTGTACTGAAAAGAAGATAAGAATCATACCTGTCGATGCGACGTCCTGCTATCTATCAATTTAATAAGTAACATATATATATGTATAGAAATTAGAGCTAAATTTATCGATATTCTGGAAGAAAATACTACTTTGAATATATATAGAACCCAAATTTTGACTTATCGAAAAACAGCCGAAAACTCGCTATTTTTCAGAAGTCCAGAAGGGAGAAGTATTCATTTTAGGGCTAGGAGTATATTGACACTAATTTGGAGCAATTCCACTTACCTTAGCTCGGTAGGACGACGGTTCGCCAGCCGAATTTCACGAAACTAACTCCGCAGGAATGCTCCCTGCAGCTTAATACTTCACTACCCAAGATTAATTCGAGTTTGGACAGCGTTTAGCGGCGTAAACGGAAGGAATTTTAAAGAAACCCTTCGTTCTCCTACTGTTCTGCTCGTTTCTGAAAATTAAAAGTGGGGAAAATGAATTTTAAAACGAAGTGGGGGCTTATATACTTGGGGCTGAACCTCACCTCCGTGACACGTTGGCCATTGCGGAGGTGAGCCCTCCCTGACATTCACTGTAGATATCCCCAAGTATAGGTAGATATCCCCACGATATCCCGTTAGAGATCGAAAATTTGACGGAGCTGCGGAGCTTTTATAGGTAGAAATCTATAACTTAGCTAAATGCACTGGAAGGAGGGTTTAGGTTAAATAATGATCGATTGGGTAAAAATTTGGGGTATTTTTTCGGGCATAGGGCGAGTAATTTTAGGTTATGTGGATAATTTAATAGGTGGGTTAAATAAGTGACGTAGCCCACTTAAATATGGCCGTATATAAGTTGGTATTGAAAAATCAGATATTTGGTCTGTTAGAAAATAATGACATGGATAGTCCCTTTGTGCAACGGCAGTGGCGTAAACGAGCCTAACTATTAATAGATGGTATAGATGAGCTTTTTTATAAAATCCGATGGCATATATAAGCTTTTTCCATTTAATAAATGGTTTATATATACCCTCATCGTCCAACAAATAATGCATATTTTCCCTTTTCGTTAATTGACCTATATTTACTAAATTAAAAAATTTTAATTTTTTTTTTAATTTTAAAAATACTATGTGGCTTAAAAAATTATCTTGCTCATTTGTTTTTACCCCTCTAGAACTGACCCAAATGAAAAAAATGATCAATTCCTCTTCGATTCTGTCATAAAATGAGTTTGAAACTGATCTGAATAAAAGAGAAATTAAATTATTTTTAGTTGGGTCAAGTTTGGAGGGGTAAAAATGAGTGAGATAACTTTTTAAAGTTATGTGGCATTTTTAAAATATAAAAATCAGTTTTAAATTTAGTCTGTTAATGAAAAATAGTAAATATGCGTCATTTATCATATGACGAGGGAATATATGCACCATTTATTAAACAGTGAATATATAAATATACCACATTTTTAACAAAGAGTATATCCACCATCTTTTATCTAGAAAAAGGTATATGTAGCACATTGATGAGTTTGTGCTAAATTGTACTCAGAATAGAAGTTTAGAGGTCCTACCTTATATTTTAAGTCCTAATAATATTGTAATTGCTCTTATCAATCTACATTATTATTGAAAAAAGATCTATAATATTAGTCGTTGCATTACCAAAAAAAAAAGAAATAATAAAATTAAAATCACAATAAAGATAGTTATTCTCTCCGGCTTTATATTACTTGTGATCTCAAAAATGATGTTTCAAAAATATTTTTTTTAAATACAAAATTAATTAATATTTTTTAAATGTTCAAAAAAGAAGAAAAAAATATTGAGATTTTAAAAAAAATAATAATTTAATTTTATAGTTTTAATTATAATTTCTACGAATAAGTAGAGTTGGAGAGAATATACATATGTGTGGGTTTATATGTCGAGTTGAGTTAGTTGAGTCTAAGCCGAACCTAACTTAGTCCAGTATATATTAAGTTGAGCCGAGCTCGAACCGAGCCCAATCAATCTTTAAATAGTAGCAAGCTCAAAGTCGAGCTCAATCGAGTTTTTCTACATTTTCATCGAGCCCGAGTAGAGCTGAGCCGACTATTTTCTGTTAAAACAAAAATATGATTTTAAGAAAGTTTATGATTGTGAATGTGATTAAACAAGCTACCATAATTTTTTTTCTTTTATATTATTAAGTCAAGAACATGATAGTTTTAATTTTAATTCAAAAATGAATATGTTAAAAATAATATTCATGTTAAATAAAACTATGATTTAAGAAAGTCTATAATCATAACTATACAAGCTATCATAGAAAATATTTTTTACATTATTAAGCAGAGCATAATATTTTATATCTTGAAACTTCATAGTGTACTTACAAATTGTATCATGTTAATAATTTAAATTCTTAAATTAAAATTTTTAATTGTATCAATGACTCATATAGTATTCACAATTTGGTAAAAAATTGATCCAAGTCAATTAAATAAGTCCATACTTTCTTATATTTAAATTAGTAATATTTAATTTGATTTAATTTAAAGAAAAAATCGAATCAAACAAACAAATTATATATAGAATTTTTATACTAATCAATATGCAACATATTAATTTTTATGAAAATTTTTGAATATTTTGTATTAATTTTTCATCAAAAAGAAAGACATGAACCAAAATAAATGTATGTAAAAAAATAATTATTAAATTCGTACTTAAAGATTTTATTATAATTCTTGTAAACATTTATATAATTAAAATTTATAGATCTCAATATCAATAACTCAAAAAAATTATACCCACCATAATAAAAAAATATCAAAAAATTATAAATTGATAAATAATGAAATTTTCTTTTCTAATTGTAGGAAGAAAAAAATGAAAGCCTAAGATTTCTTAAAAATTGAAAACTAATTCACATTCATAATAATCAAACAGATGAATATATATTATATTTAGTTTGACTTAATAAATAAACATATCCAGAGTACCCACAAGTGAAAGGGTAATTTGGCTTTATTTTAATAATTGAAGAATAGAATAAATTAATTTAAATTTTAGTATAATCAAAAATCAAATCATAAACACCCTTATTCATATAGTAGACTTAAGTTATATTGTGGTTAAAAATTAACTTACACCGAATAAATATTAATTGTATAACCATTAAATTAACATAGTATTTTAAGTTAAATTTTTGATGTACTTATAATTGAGATAATAATGAATATTATTTCTTAAATCAAATCAACTAAATCGAGCCAAAATTTAACTAAAATCCAGTCAAGCTGAGCCGAGCGTGTTCTAAAATAAGTCAAGTTGAGCCGAATTAAATATATACAAGTCGAGCCAAACCAACTCTTTGCCAAGGCCTACATGTGTGTTTAATTTACTTTGTTTCTTGTTACTTGTTTGATTTTTTTAGTCTCGGAGAGGAGGAGAAGAATATGGCTATGCAAATTAACGGTTAAATTAATAATCTGAATCAATAATTGAGTTATTAAATTTAGGAGTGTACATAGTTTGGGTTAGTATGGATGTTTTAAATACCAAACCAACCCAATTGTATCGCGTTTCTAAATCTATAAAGTAAATGAAATCAATAAAAATCAAAGTTTTAAGTCTCGAGTTTTTTTCGTATTTCTCAAATTTTTTTGAGTTTTTTTTTTTAAAAAAATTCCGATAAAATGATCATACAAAACATATAACTTATACTTGAAATATTTATTTAATTCTAGTAACATACAACTAACTGAGGTATTTCATAATTAAGAAAATAACATAAAATATGAGATGAGTGATGACATTGAACTAAAATATTTAATGAAAAGGATAATAAAATTACATAAAATAAATATTGCTAATTAATAAGTCATAATGAAAATAATCATACTCTAAATGTATTAAGTCATGTCAAACAAATTACGACTAATAAGTATTAATTACATAACTAAACATTAAAAGAAAATTAAGTTATGTGTTATTATTATAGAAATTAACCTACAAAATTAAAGAATAGATATCTAATATTTTTATCATTCCTAGTATTAAAGTAATTTCTTTTATTAGCATTAATATTGATTTGGTTTTTGTTTGAGTGTTGTTTGAGTTAATAACATGCATCTATGAGCTATAAAACATATTGGGTCATTCACAATTCTAAGTCCAAACTTGATATAATATATGGTTAAAAGACAAAAACTATAAAAATATTTAAAAGAAGTATCTATAAATTACATAAAATATTTATAAAAATTATAAAACATAGAATATTGGGTTGGTTTGGTTCGATTTAATCTTTTTTAGTTAAAACCAAACTCACTCAAATCAAATCGCTAGTTGAAATTTTTTTTTCTCGGTTTGACTTGAATTATCGAATTGGTACAGTTTGTCGATTTTCTTTGTACACCCTTAATTGAATTAATGATTTAAGTTATTAGTTTATTGGTTTGATTATCGATTTATTGTCTCACTTATTGGGTTATTGCTTTGGTTATCGGTTTGACGCTTTTTTTAGTAGGTGATTGATAACCCGATAATAATTTATTATATAATAATTTTATCCTTCAATATATAAAGTATCCTAGAAATAATATTAAACGGGTGTCAATGAAAAGTGAAGGGGATGTTGTTCTAATCTAAATTAAAATTGATTGCCTTTACACTACAAAAAAGGCCAAAAAATGAGGGTGAATTCCGACAAACAGTGTCGATTTTTTGGTAAAAAACAATGATAAACCGACGAACAAAGGATCATTAAAATTTGTCTCATTAGAAACAAAAAACCGACAACGTCGGTTATTACCGACGAACAGCGTCAGTTACCGATGGACGTCCATCGGTTCAACAAATATTAATTTGATGGATTTTTTAAATGCTACCTGATGAGGGGAAAATATTTACCGACAGATACTGTCGGATTTTTTTGATTATTTATCTTTTCTTTTTAATTAAAATATTTTAAACATATTGACGGTGTATATCGGTATGTTCTTCACAACTAAGAACATACCGACGGATAGTATCGTTGGTCCGTTGGTTTCTAGGTTTGTGCTGCTGGTATTTTTGCAGAAAACTGACAGACTTGCCTACACTGTCCGTCGGTTTTCTGCAAATGCACCAGCAACAGAAAGCTGCAATTTCTACATTTTCACCTGTCAAATTAAAATTCAATTTAATTTCAGCTACTATCCAACACTAATTGCTGATAAAACAATTTCAAATCAACAACAACATCAATAACATAGTAATTATCGAATTAAAACTCAAAAACAACACTAAATATCCACCAAAATTACCAACAAAGTTTAAAAATATCAAAATGTATATACAAAATTTATTTTCAATGTTCAATAATCCTAACAACTAAGGTGTCTCTTCGACATTTTCATTATCTGTCGAAAACTCATCATCATCTGAGAAAGGAGGAGAACGGGCACGTCGTCTATGCACTCCACTAGCAAGAAGGCTGTTCATTTGTGCCTTGAGAGCCTTGACGGCATGACACATTATCCTACTCTCTGCAATGCGTCTTGCCTCGGCATCTATCAAGGCGCGTGTAAGTTGTTCGATCTTCTGAGACATAGCAGCAATCTGAACACCATCAACTGTCTCGACCTGGTTAGAAGAGCCAATACCTTCCAGTCCGGACCGATCCGTCGAACTGGATCCCTAGATCCTAGGCCGTAGACTCTCTCTTTTTGCCTCCCCCCGGCCACTTTTTCAATCCAAATCTGGGTAGAGACATCCAGCGGAGGCTGGGTCGGCCCACTTTTGCTTCCTGAGTCTGGCTGTACTTAGACAAGAGCCGTTGATAATCCATCAACATAATTAAAAAAAAATTAGTATTGTTTACACCCAATTTTGGCTCTCTTATTTTTTATTAATTATTTTTAAGCTTCTGAAATTTTAAATGAAATAAAAATATTTAAATTATTTAAAATATTATAAAATTATTTTGAATATTATATTGACATTTTCATCAATATGTGCGTGTGTGTGTGCGCGCGTGCGTGCGTGCGTGCGTGCGTGCGTGTGTGTGTTATTTCTTACGATTTTCAATATTTAACAATGTTTAAAAAAAGAAGAAGAAAAGAAAAGGGTCATTTATGTGTGTGTGTAGTGTGTGTCTGTGTGTTTTGTTATATTTTTCATGTCAAAAATAAGTATTTTATTTGAGTATGTAGTTTAATTATCAATTTTTTGTCGATTATATTCAAATGCTAAATTGTCCCATTTTCGCAAATAAGCATTTTATTTTTGTTTATGTTCGGAAGCTTAATTAAGTTAATCAATTAATTATGCATCTTGATTTTTATTTATATTTCAAGAATGAAATGATTTTATTATTTAAATGATTTTAATTTTTTTATAATTAATGTTATTTTGTTAAGAAAGTGGCTACAATTGAAATGAATTTGTGTTTTATTTTAAATTGCAATTCTAGCCACAAAGTGAGCCAAAAATCTGCATATTCCCTCAATCCATGTCATCTAACTTTAGTTAATCTATGCGTTCCACGTAGGCGCTACTTGAATTTTGCTTTTTTTTTTATCTCATCCGTCTATTTTGATCTTAAGACCTTTATTTATTTATTTACTTATTTATTTATTTTCTTTTCACTATTTATATATAACTTATTTATTTATTAGTTTTTATATAATTATTATTTATTTTATCTTCTTTTATTACCAACTGTCCGATAATTAAATGAGACGGTCTAAATTAATAACCCCCAAGATCCAAATACCCGACCCAAACCAATCCTAATTACCCGTAACCCCTTCGTCCAAAAACCAGATCCGACGAACCCCTGCCCGCAGACCTCCCTCTCCGCCGGACCACCGACCACACATCCCTCCTCGCGACCCCCCTTTGTCCAGCAGCCCCTTCCCCTGACCCCCCTTACCTGTGCGAAGAGCCCGCGACCCCTTCCCCCTCTCGATACATTGTCGCTTCCAACCCTCAACACCAAAAATTATGCTGATCATTTTGTCCCCTCGTTGGCATGAGCAAGTATTCCAACAGTTCGATTAGGTAAGTCATCGTCCATTTTGTCAAACCCTTTCTGATTTCTTCTCTTTTCTCACATAATTCGTCCCATCAAGGGATTCAAATTTTAAATCCCCTAAGTTTTTTTAATTTCCAGAACTCTCATCTTCTCCTATAAAAGGAGATAAATGGTGAGAATCGAAAATCAGGAGTAGACGAAAAAAAAACATCCGAACTCACTCAAGAACAGATTGGAAAACAGACTGGAGAACCGAAAAAGAAACACACTGGTCCTTTTCTTTTGTGATTTTTTTACTTACTGCCTCCGTCTTCCTATTTCATTGTTGCTCGCACTTGGAGTCGCCAAAGCTGGTTCAAGCTCAACGATTTGCCACCTCGATCGTTGCGCCATATAAGGTAAAATCAAACTCTGTTTTATCACATTACATCATCTACGAAATTTAATTATTGTGATTGAAATGAAGTTGGTTGCTTGGTCGGCTGTTTATGAATACAAGATAAAAACATTTTATGCAACTGATGATACTTACGAAAGCATTTACAACGTGTAGTTCAAATAAACTCTTTTTTTAAAATTCGTGAAGTAGGGTGAGCTGCTTAGATTAAATGCTTCTGAGTAAGAATGTGAAATGGAACAGATGTTGCTTTGTTAGCTGCCTCTTGTTTAAATTGTGTGTGTTCATAAGATGTTTGTAGCTTATAGCCAAGTATGTAGTAAGTGCTCTGAGTTTGAACATAATGTTGCTTGAATGTTTGAACAGTCTTTCGCTATTTGATGTGTCTCTAATTAGGTGTACCTTTGAACGGAATTTCCAACTTCTCACTTAGCATGAAAGAGACTTTACAAGTTTTAAAGTAGGATCAACTGCATGAGGTCCTTGTTGCATTGTTATTTTTTTTTAAAGAATGAACATAACAATAGTAGTTATTTAGAAGCAAATATGAACTGGAATCTTAAGTGTGTTTTAAACAAGTTTGGAAGTTGTTGTTAGTTTAAACACTGCTTCATTTGAGTAGCACCTTGTATGATTAGAATTGTGCAAACTTGGATCACTTAGCATGAGTAATTAGCTAAATAATGGCAGGAATCAGGTTTTCCAAAATTGAGGTAGATATGTTGTAAGCACCCGCTTTCTTAAAACTAAGCATGCGAACCTCCTTTGTTGTTTTGAATATTTGCTTGTGTTAGTCATTTATTCATGATCTACTGGAGTGATTAAAAGAATGGCTGTCTGAATTAAACATTGCCTTCCGGTTTAAAACTTGGTTCAATATAGAAGCTTGTTTCCTTTCTCTTAAGCTTCTTTTTTTTTTAATACACCCATATGAGTTCATTCAAAACAATGGGTGCTAACACTACCTGATACAGTCATAATTCATTTTAGTAGAAATTATCTTGTTTTCCCTTAAGGTAATGTCGTTGAAGCTTGTAAAAGATTTAATGGTGGGTATGTGCTAAAATCATTTGTTAATAGTAGCTAAAGGGTAATGAGAGTCTATGATAGTATACTTGAACGTGATTGTGTACTGTTATCTTTGAATTTGCCTGAGTTATATATTTTCTTAGTTGTTCAAGTGACTGCCTATGTTAGCCACTTAGTTATCCTATAAATAAGATGGGTAAAGAAACTTGGATGTAAGTGCCTGAACGTGGTATGTTCTTCCCTATTTAATATGTGACTACGTTTAAGGTGTACTTTCTTTACTTTTGATTTCTCATATGAGCGGGTGCTTGAGAAAAGTGTTTGAAACTAAGGTAAAGAAAGGATTATAAATTAGAATATGGCTATTACTCCTTGTCTAAAGGCTTAGCCTTATGTTAAATCTGTTGTTTTGAAAGTTCACTTGGATTCAAGAATGTGCTAATATAAGCAGATTGGTCATTAAACATTGTATTTAATCTTGTTTATCTATTTGGATTGTTCGATTATAAGAAAGCGAATATTTGCTTCTTTTTCCTTTTTTTTTTTTGAAATTGATAAGCTACCTTAAGGAGTTTAAAGTTGCATTGACTTCTCTCTTTTCGAATTGCTATTAAATAAAAGACAAAGGCTTTCTGAGTAAATGTATCTTAAATGTTTATTAGAATGAGTGTAACGCCTCTATGAAAACTATGCGGTGTGAATTCTTGACCACGGCACTATGTTGGTATATTTAGCATTAAGTGGATGAAACAGTAGTTTAAATTCAAATAGGTAAATAGCTAGATTGCTTGGATTTATAATCATCTAATCTTTTGTTTTAGAAGTGCACAGTAGAGATCCACTACTAATATGATTTTTTAGAGATCCACTACTACTATGATTTTTTATTATTGCACTTATATGAATTTGCTTGTTTCTAATAATCTGACCAATTCTCTAATTCTATTTTTTTTTTCATGGCATCAATCGGAACTGGAGTTTCTATTTATGAGACTCAACTTCGGCTCAACACATTTGGGCCAACCGCTATAGGATCCCCGCAGCTTTTGAAGTCGAGTATTAGAGTCGCGCTTTTAAAATAGAACACTTCTAGTTTCATTCTTACACAACTTTCTTTATATTATATTGTTAATATTGTTATCTAACTTCCTACGTGTTTGTATGGTTATGTATGAATCTGTAGCTTTATTATGTGAGTGATACACCTATCTCCCTTTAGCTTTAAGATTTTTTTTATCACAAAGGTTTTTGATATCACTAGCGCGGGTGATTTTTCGAAAGAAAATAAATAGATGAACGTTTTTTTACTTTTTTTTTTGTTGAAAATATGATAAATGCTTTTTTTTATTCTTATTTTTTAGACTTAATCACTGCTCTATTTTAGGCAATTAACTAGTAACAAAGAGGCAACAAATGATTTTTTTAAGTTTAAAAGAATTATGTTTAAACACTAGGTCCAAAATAATTAAAACCTGCCAAATTCTTTAAAAAGAATGGGCTGCAGGCCCAGTTGTTTGTTTTATAATCCGTTTGATTTTATTAAAAAGGCTGTTGGCCCAATTTGCTTCTGAAAACTCAAGCCCAAGGCTTGATCCATTTAAATTTTGTCCAAAAAAGTTTGTATGAGGTATATTATTTTACAAATATATTATGCATATATATTATTTCACAGATATAGTTCGCATATTATTATATTACAATTCCCTTCTTCAATGAGATTACTTATGCGTGCATATTTATCTTACATATTATATATTTATTATTTTATCCATCCATATGTGCATATTTTTAAAGTTATTTTCTATTCATATAATAGCATCTATTTATATATACTTATTTTTGCATGTCACATATCGTATATAATTATTTTATTATTTATATATTATGGATTAATTCTCCTCGTATATAATTTATCACTACGTATATATTACACACTACACATTATTTTCTATACACATGCATATAAATATTTATGAGATATTTATGATTCACTTATAATTACACATATATATTTCACTTCATACATATTATTTTGTACACTCTATATAATTACATGTACACCATTTTGCAATCATTTCATACATACTTTTATACTATATATATCTCGTATATCATAAAATATATTATGTATATCATACTCTCTACATACCTCATACATCTTTTCACAACAAAAAATTAGTTTTAATACACTTTCCTCAACTATTTCAAACTACTACTTATCAATAGATATACCATATATATCACTACCGTATATCAATTTTATTTTTTCTATACCTCATACATTTTTTTTAGTTTTTTTGTCAAGTTATTCTTAAATCATTTTTTAACTGATTCTTTATCACTTTTTTTAACACCTTTTATCCAGTATTAATTGAATATATTTTCCCTTAGCACATGTTAGACTAAATTTAAGGACTCCTTGGATAGGCTCAGAGGGGTGCCTAACACCTTCCATTTGGAGTAAATAAGGCCCTTACCTAGAATTTCATTGGTTTAGCAGACTAATAGAGTTGAGCATTTTGAAAGACGAATAGGTTTCCTGATAAATCCTTAAAATTAGATGGTGACTCTGAACTTTTTTTAACTAGGTAGAAGAGCCAGAAGTTGTAAACATGTTTTGACTAGTTCGAGATAGGGCGCGACAAGTATAATATGGTTGCTCAAGTTAAACTTAACATAATACTATCTATATATAAGATGTATGAACTTACATAGGCTTTTTCAGCTCTTTGTTCGACCCATGTGTCCGAATCAGACTCATTCTTCTTCTTCTTCTTCTTTACGCGGATAGCCCGAAATAGTTCCTCTTGAGTTGGGTCATGATGTGCTGTGAGTTTACAACACTTTTGACGCTTAAAATTGAGAAAATAGCATGGAGTTAGGTATGTTTTTATGGATATAAGACCTTTTTACTTTGATTTCAAGGAAAATAACTATTGGAGCAAAAATGTGCAACAGAAGCCTGAAAATGCAGAAAATCAGCCAAAGTACCAGTCTCAGTATGAGTCATACCTTGATTGTATGAGCCGTACTGAGAACTGTAATAAAGTTTAGAAGGCTGAATAGAGAAGAAGACAACACACGACTCTCAGTACGAGCTGTAACTGGAGTCATGGAAAACTTCAGAAAATTTGCACAACCTCTTGGTACGGATGGAACCCACGAGCCGTAGCACTGATATATGACCTATACCCTGAGTCATGATGAGCTCCAGTGACTATTCAAGACTTGATGGAATTTCAGACACAACAGACAGTACAAGTCGTGGCAAGGAGGTATGAAGCAAGGAGGTACAAATCGTACCACAACACTCGTGAAACATTTTAGAAGATGTTAGAGTTTTCAGGACCAATCCATGGATGCATTATACGACTCGTAGGAAGAAGGTATGAGTCGTACCAGCTCCCAACATTTAGCCAAAATTTTAGCAAGCCAAGGATGTACGAGAGGCAGTTACGAATAGTAAAATCCTGTTACAGTTCGTATGACAAGTCGTAGCACAAGTGGCGCCAGTAATGAAAAATCTCCCCGTTAGCTTACTAAAAGGTTTCTAATATCTGTATAAATATATTTTATGTCTTATTTTCATTACGAATCAACAGAGAATGAAGAAACATAGAATTGAGTAGTTTACGTGTGATTAACACTTCTTGGGAGCTATTCTTGATTTCTTTATTAATTGTTCTTAAGATTATTCTTGCATATTCAAAGGATTTTTTCTCTCAACTATTGTTATATGTATTTAATTATGTATTTATCTATGGATGCATATCACAATCTTACAACCATGAGAGGCTAAAATCTCCACAACTAGGGGTTGTGGGAACCATGGCGGAATAACAAACTAGGGTTTCACAAAAGTGATTCAGAACCAATGCAAAAAGCTTATATTGTATTCTCTTCATCTTTAAACGTTTCTTAACGGTGTACAATAGGACTTGCCCGAATTCGTTACTTGCTTGAACCTAAAGAGACAGAGACTAGGAAAAGAGAATTACAACAGAGCCTTGATCTTGATGATCATTGTATTAACTTGAGTTGTAGTTGCAGGATAGTTAAATTTGGAACATATTGATAACGGTTAGTTTGAAATCGCTCATGAGACCTGACCCGGTGATTGAGTATAGTCATCCAATAGGGACGAACCAGTCGTTTAGATGAACCCTAGTTGTCCGTTCTAGAAGTAAACATTGGGATTGATTACATGTGTATATCCAAAGTAGTTATGAACCCATGGGGAACACATACCCTAGTTATTTGCAAATCTTGATTTAATTCATTATTATAATCTTGTTATACTATTGCTTTCTTCAAAACCCCCCAATTTGGAGATAACTTCCCAACAAGTTCACTTACCGTCATTAGTCTAGATCTTCCATATTCCCTGTGGGTTCGACTCCAATCTCTTAGTTTGGTTCTTTATTGAAATCCGCTTCATACTTCAGCAGGAGGTGTGAGTTTGAGTGTTATCAAAAAGTGGCGCCGTTGTCGGGGAATATGACTAAGACTAGATTAATTACTTGTAATTGACTTTTGGTTGTTATTTCCTGAGTTATGTTTTCTTTTTGTTTGTGATATCCACATGTTGTTGCTCGTTGAATGCCAAACACTCGGAGTAGTGAAAATCCCCCGATTCCTTTGAATCCCGAACTCGAATGAACACTGCGTAGAATGGTGAATAGCTGAAGAAACTAGGCAAGCCGAGGTAGCTCGGCAAGTTGCACTTCAGGATGTGGAGGATGCCAGAGATGAGGTTGTTAATGTTGGTCATCGACACAGGAGGGGCAACAAAGGTCATAGATTTGCCCCTCAATTCTTCAATAATGAGGACCCATACATCGACGAAGTTGGGTCAACTGGAGCAATTGTACCACCACCACTGCCCGCTGGGGCCAAATTTGACATAACGAGCACCATGATTCAATTGTTAAATATGAAAGGGGTGTTCAGTGGTCATGCAACTGATGATGCCAACCTACACTTGATGAACTTCGTGGGAATATGCAAGGCGTGCAGGTTGCCCGGAGTCAGCCAAGATGCCATCAAACTCAGACTTTTCCCTTTTCCCTGTCTGGGGAAGCCACATTATGGTTATCAGAGTTTCGCAACGACTCCATAACCAACCGGAGGGAGCTCAAGCAAGCTTTCTTAGAGAGATTCTTTCCACCCTCCAGGATGATGCAACTCAAGGATGAAATTTATAACTTCCGAAAGCTTAAAATTGAGGCACTTTATGAAACCTAGCTGAGGTTCAAGAAAAAGTTGACAAAGTGCCCGAACCATAAGATTCCAGATTATAGTTTGTCGGAAATCTTTTATAGGTCCTTTAACAATAGTACCAAAGCTGTAGCAGACACAGTGGAAGGAGGAGAACTGATGAGTCACACTTGAGAGCAAGCTGCTACCATTCTTAACAAGGTGAAAAAAACAAACAGGGCCATGGCACACCCGGGAGGCAGACGCAGCAGCTAGTACATATGTTGTTGGTTTGACTGCAGACCAACGGAGAAAAGAAGAAGAGCGTGATTAGGAGTTGGCTCTTATACGCACATCGTTGGATTTGCTTACTAAGCACATTATGGGAGCTGGAGCCAAAAAGGTGAACATAGTTGGGACACAAGGACGAGAGTCAGGGCCAGACCACTCAGATTTCGAGGAGGAGGAAAACTTCTTGGACAACCAGGTGGCGGGTTTTTGAGCCAATGCCCAAGTGTCTGGATAAGACACTTGGTGCCAAAGTTCTGGAAACCAAGGTCGGAACCAATATAGAGACAACTATAACTGGAATAGGTATAAAGACAAGAGCCGAGATCGTGAGCGCGAAGGAGCTTGGAGAAGAAATGATGGCTACCGCAATGACCGAGCTGGAGTGTACTTGCCCCCTAATGCACGTGAGGAAGAAGCTGGACAAACAAAGTTAGAGAGCATGATGGATGAGATGCTAAAAAAGGTGAATTCCACAGATGATCAGTTGAAGGAAATCCATGGTGATATATCAAGCATGGGTCAGAGAGTGGAGTCACATGCGACGACTATCAAGCAGATTGAACAGCAGCTAGGGCAACTATCAGCATCTATGAACCCTAGAAAAAAGGGTACATACCTAGGAACACAGTCCAAAATCCAAAAAATGATGGTCACTGTATGGTTGTGATGACTAGGAGTGGAAAGACCATGCTTGACCCCTCTCTACCGGTTGTAGTTAAAAGGAAGAAAGAGAGCATGAATGAAGATGATGATGATGTCGCTGAGAAGGAACATAATGAGGATGCTGAGTTTCCTGAGGTCCTATTTGGTGAAAAAGGGCATGAAGGTGAACAAGGAGTAACGCAAATTTACAAGGCTATCCCACGACCACCGCCACCATTTCCCCAAAGAATGAAGAAGAAGGTGGAGAATGGTAAGTTTCAAAAATTCTTATCAATGCTCAAACAATCATCTACGAACATACCATTGGTCGAGGTGTTGGAACAAATATGGGTTTATGATAAATTTATGAAGGACCTTGTGATGAAGAAGAGGTCTATGAGCTATGAGCCCGTTGATAATGTACACCATTGCAGTGCCATAGCTTCACGGGTCCTGGCCCAGAAAAAGGAAGATCCAGGTGCTTTTACTATTCCATGCATGATTGGCAATATTGAGTTCGCAAGGGCACTCTGTGATCTGGGAGCAAGCATCAATCTAATGACATTAGTTGTGTTTAAGCAGTTGGGCTTGGGAGCCCCCATACCGATTACCATGCGGCTGCTGATGGCTGAAAGAACTGTGAAGAAGCCTGTGGGGATCCTGTTTGATGTGCTTGTCAAAGTTGACAGATTCATATTCCTGGCAGACTTCGTGATCCTTGATTTCAAGGTTAATTATGAAGTCCCCATTATTTTGGAGAGACCATTCCTTGCTACTGGGAGGGCCTTAGTAGATGTGGAAGCTGGCCAGTTGAAGTTCAGACTAAATAAATAAGAGGTTGCCTTCAATTTCTGTCGGTCAATGAAGCAACCAAAGGAATATAGAGTGGTCTAAGCTATAGAAGATGAATCCGAGTTCCTTGACGAAGTCTGAGTAGTCAAGAGACTTGTGTTGTGCCACGACATTAAATCAGGCGCTTCTTGGAAGGCAACCCAAGTGGTGGTTTGGTGAATTCTAAGTAACCGAACCACCAGTGGCATGCCGCAATGTTAAATCAAGCGCTTCTTGGGAGGCAGCCGAAGTTAATCAACTAATATGTGTTCAAGTGTGTAGGGGAAACAAAAACAAGTGGCATAAAAAGTGCAGAACAGGTAGATACTACGGGTATCAGTATGATCCGTAATAGGGTTGTACGAACCATAGTACGAGTCACGGTGAGAAACAGAGAGTATTTTAGTGCATGACTTCTGGGTAGGGTTGGTCCTACGGATCGTAACTCTATTGTACGCGTTGTAGTACCTACTGTGGCTATGAACTATGAAAGGCATGGACAACAATAAAAAGAAAAGACCTACGAGTCATAGTACAAACCGTACCTACATAGTACGAGTCGTAAGATGCACTCGTAGGTCCACAGGTAAGTCTTCCAAATATTTGTGTTTTGGGTTCAAAGGAGGAGTCGTAGGATCTTTCTACAAGTCGTGGTACGAGTCATGATGGGTCAAAATTTTCAAAATACACCCGACTCGGCCCAGATTTTCAAATTTGTCTTATACCCTATTTAAGATTAAAACAAGTTGTACCCTTCTCCCACGCACTCATGACCCAAGTGAACAAAACCCACGACTCCCTCACACCCGTAACTTAAAACAAAGATCAATCGAGCAATTTCTTGCTCAATCAAGCTTCGTCCAACCCTAATTCTGATTTCCAATTGAAGTAAGCTGTTAACAAGTAAGTATATTGCTTTGAATTTGATAAAACTTGTATGCTTGATGTAATGGTGCTAAACCCCCTGCGAATCCTAGTTGTTTCTTGAAAAATTCGAAGAAGACAATGATCAAGGGTGTGATTAATTCATGAACGACTGGGAAAGAATTTGAAACTCACGAACTTGCACATTAAAATAGCCAAAACTGTGTTACGAGTAGTGACTGAAAAGGGGAGGAATTAGTAGTTAGAAAATGGGTTAAAATATATGCCAAGACCTGGGGAATTCTGAGTACCCAAAACTTAAAATAGAACTCGCTGTAATTGAACCAAAATCGAGGGAGGGACAGGCTTCACAAGCCTTCCTACAACTCGTGGTAAGATATTACGACTCATATGATGGCTCGTTGGGACTGTCCCAAGCCCAACTTAAAAAGAGCACCAAGTACGAATCCCAGTATGGATCGTGGTTTACTTCTATGAGTCGTAATTGGAAGTCGTACCTAGAACAATAATAGGGTCAAGTCCACAAGTGATAATATGATCCTTTTTAGGACTCCTGGAATCGACTTACAAGTCGTACCATGAATTATGGAAAAATACAGATAAGCTATTTCAAAAGGGGCATCCTTATATGACTCGTAGTACGGATCGTATTTCATGGTACGGGTCGTACCTCAGAGTCGTAACACTCACCAGAGATATTGCGGGTCTCTGTACGAGTCGTACCTCCAAGGTATGACCCGTACTGTTGACTCATGGTAATTTATAGAGGAACTTATTTCTTGATCTCTTTTTCTCATACATGGAATTCTAACCTTCTTTCTTTACAGGTACAATGACGATAAAGTGTAAGGCATCTAAGGAAACTGCTCGGAGGCAATTAATTGATGAGATCTCTGAGTCCAAGCAAGCAGGTGACTCCCTTAGTGGTTCAGTTGAGGAGTACGGAGTCGACACTCAGATATAGATGGGACCCAAACCACTAGGGCAAAGGCCAAAGCACAAGCCGTGGCGGCTACTGTCACATTAACAGTTTCTCCCCATTCTGAGGAGGGAGCCAAATAAAGAGCTCAAGAGTCTGGGAGTGGCTCTAATGAGGAACAAGGGATATAGGAGACCTAATCTGGATATGCAAGCGGTAATGTTCAATCTGATAAGGAGGTATCAAGTGTTGAGCAAGAGTTGACTCCGCTAAGGGAGAACTGCACGATCCGATGGAGAGTTCCAGGAGCTCAAGAGATATATGAGTAGGGCATTGCTCTTATGCCAAAAATAAGCCTAGGCAGAGCATTCGAGAAAAGCCGTGTATCCTCACAAATTCATTGAATGAGGTAGAGGAGATGAAGCGAATATTCAGTTTCTATGGCTTTGAGTGGATGGATAGGACTCCGAACAACTACACTTCAGAAATTGTCCGTGAGTTCTATACTATTTGGCGACCATGTAGCAAAAGGTCAAAGAGGGGAAGAAATTGAAAGATTAGCCCAAACTGGAGAGTGTTATGGTCATAGACCGAGAGGTCGACATATCTGAGCGCACCATTTCTCGGATACTATATGGGCCCCAGTTCATACCTCCACATGTCACGCCAGAATATGAGTACCAGGCGGAAGCATTAAAACAGATCAAGCAGCTTGCCCGTGATGAGAGGAGGAGGCAGATGCAGTGGTTGTCCGGTGTGATTTGTGAGGATAGAGATGAGACAGAATGGGTCACTAGCGGCAAATAGGTCACAAAAAATTCTTTGAACTTCATAGCAAATGCATGTTGGACATTAGTACAACACTGGTTGGCACTTACAGTTAATGATAACACCCTTAGTGTGGATAGAGCGGCTTTTGGCGTTATCATGTACAGATACCCTATCAATATTCCAAGGATTATTGTAGTGGAGATGTGGGATCGGGCTATGGGATTGAGCACTACTATCTTATTCCCGAGCCTCAGATTCAGATTGTGCATAGAGGCAGGTATCACAGTGCACAGGAGTGATGAGCGGTTGATTGGCGGACAGAGGATAGAAGATATTGGCCTGATCCAAGATGAGATGAACCAGGTGAGTCAGGCCTGATTTCGTAAAGCAATTCCACTGACTCGGCTAGTTGGGGGGTGCACAGGTGAATGCTCCCACATCACAGGAGTAGAGCAAGACACCGGCTACAAATTCCGGTAATTCAGAGGCAGCTCCTAACACTTATGTTGAACCATTGCCCATCCTACCAAGCCAGAGTACAGCAGGGTACATCCTAGTGCCCCAGAATTTTCTCCAAAAGGGCGAAAAGACTGACTATGGCCGAGAGAAAAATTCAAGCAATGATGGAGAATGTCAAATCCTGGGTGAAAGCAAAGATAGATACATCTGCACAGGCCTTGTATTCCAAGCTTGACGGTCCCTGCCCGTTAGTTTGAAATCTCTCATGAGATCAGACCCAGTGATTGAGTATAGCCATCCAATAGGGATGAGCCAGTCGTTTGGATGAACCCTAGTTATCAGTTCTACAAGTAAGCATTGGGATTGATCACATGTGTATATCCGAAGTAGTTATGAACCCATGGGAACACATACCCTAGTTATTTGCAAATCTTGATTTAATTCACAGCTATAATCTTGTTATACTATTGCTTTCTTCAAAACCCTCCAATTTGGAGATAACTTCCCAATAAGTTCACTTACCGGCATTAATCTAGATCTTTTATATTCCCTGTGGGTTCAACCCCAACCTCTTTGTTGGGTTCTTTATTGACAACGTCCGCTTCATACTTCAGCAGGAGGTGTGAGTTTGAGCATTATTAGGCCGCAACCCAATTTTTTGTCCTGCAAATGAAATGTAATCAAAGTTAGACAATTTATGAAACGTAATCAATTTATATAAGTATTGAATATAATAATTACTTACCAATTTTCTATCTATCGTTCCTTGGCTCTTTGCATACTGGTTAATTACTTACCAATTTTGTAGTTATCGTTCCTTGGCTCTTTACACCCACAGTGTGTAGCGAGCTACCTATCCCTTCACTCCTGGCCTTCGCCTTAAATTCAAGCGTGCTCCAATATCTCTGGAGCTCCTTGAAAAGATAAGGTAGCATCCACTCAGGCCCTTTTTTCTTTAATTTGGCATCTCTAAACCAATCTGACATTCTGGAACTGCTCTTTATCTCGAAGTTCGTGGCTATTGTCTTATCGTACTGAGGAAGCCAGGTACACAATATCTGTAAGCAATGATCAACAATGTTAGATGGTACATAATAATCACGGGTCAAAATTTTTTTTATCAAATTATAATTCATTTGTATACCTTCAACTGATTAAACATGTCATGTCATACCTAATGTGGTATTTCAGTCCAACTCGGATAAGATCGATCATATAGCCTTTGAATGCTCTCCCTTCAAACATTTTCGCTCTCTTTTTTCGGATGGAACCTGTACAAATGACAATAAACATGTCAAGTCATAAATATAAAATTAAGATTAAATATTATAAATCTAAATAAAAAATAAATCAAACTTACCCAGATCCATCAGGCACGATCATCAATCTACTGAGACTGTCGATATCTCTTGGATGTGGCTCTCCAGCTGTCGTAGCTGGTGCCAGTGCTCTATATGACAGGTTCAAGGGTGGAGTACTAAAAGCATCCTGTGAGTCTGACTCAAATTTGCTATCTCTGAGCAGCAAGCCGGACATGTCAGGAGATAATCCACTCGGGGAAGAAGTACCGAATGATGAATACGTCGAGTTTCCCCATGGTGGACGAATGCCAAGTGTAGGCATGAAAGTGTGAGAAGTAGTAGGAAATGGAGGCACAGATGAATGTGCCGGATGCCCAGTGCCATAGGGGACATTGGACAGAGGTGGAGAAGAATGTGTATATAGAGTAGTTGAAAGGCCACCTGAAGAAGCACTAGAATCTAATGGTCTCCTATGTGTTTTCCACTACTCTTACTCGATTTACTACCTCTGCTACTATGACCCCGATCAGCATCACCTGAAGACATATTCATACAAGTTTACATTAGAATATATAATGAAAAAAACAATACAACTATTAAATATAATTACTTAAAAGAATTACGTTACTTGCTAATCATCATTCTCCCATTCTTCCTCCTTGTTTGTTTCATTTCCATCATTCTTCCGTTCTTTCTTCTCACCTGTTTTATAATCATCATTTGATTATCCTCCCACACTTGATTTATTTTTATTATCTTATTTGCCCTCAAAATTTGCAATTTCAATTATTACCTCATTATTAGAAACTTCTTCTAATATGTGTTCAAGATGTTCTAAACTTTGTTCTAACTCAACATCCACGGTTTGATGAACAACTGCCAAATCATTTTGGTATGCCATATCCAACACATTGTTAATCTCTATCTGAACCACGGGCTTAGTCTTTATAATCACCCTTCAATCAGCCTTGTCCTTACGCAGAGAATATTGGGCATAATACACCTACTTAGCATTTTGTGCGATGAAAGGATCATAACGATCATACTGCCTGGTGTGCTTAACTTCAGTTATATTATGTTGTTGATTCACCCTAGTACCTCTGAATGATGGATCAAACCACTTACACCGAAATAGTACTATCTTTTTCCTCGGCCATCTAGCATACCTAACTTCCATTATCTCTTGTATCACACCATAATAATCAACACTTTGGCCATTACCGTCTATATCGCCTTTAATGCACACTATGCTATTATTGATTTTCTTATATTTAGAAGTTTTCTCTGTTTGAAACTTGAATCCATTGACACAATATTTATTTATTGACTGATTTTAATTATCAGGCCCTTGTGCAACATCACTCAAAATTTTGCAAATGTTCAAGAGTGCTTTTTTCATCATGAACCTACATAGTGTTTATAAAATATTCTTTAAGTAAATAATTATGTTGTACTTATATCATTAACATGATATTGAACACTTACATAGTCTTTTAGCCAATCAGAGAACCTCGTATATATGGCATCATTACCCGACTGTCCTACAAAGTAACTGTTCAATAAATTGAGATTTTTCATTAATTTAACCCTTAATATTTACATGATATTATTCAATATTATCATCTAGAACTTACTCAATATATGGTTGTATCTCGGGGCAATTAAGCAAAACATGTTTCATAATAGATTGCATTTATATACTACTAAAACCTCGTCTGGTTCATTTTTTAGAACTCGACCTGGTTGATTAAAAATTGAAACAATAGGTGGCTGGGATCAATATCACCATCGTCATTGCAAGTTGGCCTATCTCTCAATCTTGGCACTTACTGCTCGAAATAGTAAGAACAAAAATGAGTAGTTTCCCTTACAAGATAAGCTTCACAGATAGATTCTTCAATCTTAAACCTCTGTTTAATAATTCTTTTGTACTTGCCAATAGTTCTGTATAAAATTTTTATATTAGTAATTATAAAAACCAACTTAAAAAAGGAATTCATTATGTACAAAGTCACATTTTTAGTACCTTTCAAATGGATACATCCATCTGTATTGAACTGGGCCTCCAAGGCATGCCTCATGTACTAGGTGAATCGGTAAATGTTCTATCACATCAAAGAATCCGCACGGGAAGATCTTTTACAACTTAGTAGTAATCACAAGAATATTTTGATCCATCCTTTCTAAGTTATCCTCCTACAAAGTGTTACTACATAAATCTTTGAAGAATAAACTTACTTTTGTGAGTGGCTTCCATATCCTATCAGGTAGCCGGTAAATGCAATAGGAATCAAAGTTTCTATGAAAATATGAAAATCATGACTTTTCATACCACACACTTCCCTTCATTCATATCTGCACGCTTCCCCAAATTTGAAGCATAGCCCTCAAGCATCCTCAAATTTTTAACCCACTCACAAATCACACGTTTTTCATCCAATGTAAATGAAAAGCTCGCCCTGGGCTTTATTTATTATTGTAAGTTTCTTGCAGCTCTCCTTTCTTCTGCAGCATTCTTTTAAGTTCATTCTAAGCCATTGGATTATCTTTTTTCTTACCCTTAACATCCATCACGGTGTTGAATAAATTATCAAAATAATTTTTTTTAATGTACATCACATCAAGATTGTATCTTACAAGGTTGTTCTTCCAATACGACAACTCTCAAAATATGCTTTGTTTTGTCCAATTATATCCAAACTATATCTACAAAGTCTAGAAGATGTAGTTTCTGTAACCTTTTGCAAGTGACAAACTCTCTCCCAAATTTCATTTTCTGACAATAATGGAGGTGTCAGATCATTTTCAGTCTTATTCTCTTGGAAAGCATGTTTCATTCTTCTAAACTCATGATCCATTGGCAAGAAGTGATGGTGACAATCAAATCATAAATTTTTACGATCATATTTTAATGTGAATGCTTTACTATTTTCCATGCAATACACTAAATCTAATTTTCCATCAGTCATCCAACCAGACAGCATTCCATACGCCAGAAAATCATTTAAAGTCCATATTAAACAAGCACGCAAAAGGAAATTCTACTTAGTTGATATGTCATAAGCCACTACACCTTCAGACCACAATTGTTTTAACTCGTTTATCAAAAATTATAGATAAATGTCAATCAAACTTTTTGAATTACGGGGACTCGGGACAATATAACTTAGAAATATGTAGGGACTTGTCACACACATTTCAGTTGGAAGATTATATGGAGTAAGAAATATAGGCCAACAAGAGTAGGGTGCAGCAGAAACAGAGAATGGTGAGAAACCATCTGCACACAAGCCTAATCTAACATTTCTTGGTTCACTAGCAAAATAAAGATAAGTTCAATCAAAATGTTTCCAAGCTTCTCCATCTGATGAATGCGACATAACACCATGAGCCCTTCTATTCCTACGGTGCCATCTCATATGAGGAGCAGAACTCATCAACGCGTACAACCTCTGTAATCGAAGTGTAAGAGGTAATTAATGTATTGCCTTAACTGAAATCATATTCCCACCAGGAGTCCACTTAAAACGAGAATGTCTACAAAACTTACAATTTTCTGGATCCCCATCATCCTGACTGGAAGTCATTACTAAAAGAACCATAGGCACGAGTACTTTGTACACCCATTGTATGAGGTATGAATAGGAAATCACTTTGAGCATAGGTAGGACATAGATTCATAGAAAAGGAAAATTAAGTTTGTCATGCCCCAATCTAGGGCCTACACGTGGCCAACATCCGATGTCATTGCTGGACCAAACGAACCACATAACATAGTGATCATCAAGAGCATACATCTAACATGAGCGAAAGAATCATTAGACTTAATCCTTTTTAAAAACTTAAAATCAAAATAAATAAATTTTAAAAAACAAAAAATATATATATATCAATTTATAGAAAAGACATGCCAAGTTTTACATCAACATGAACTATACGGATCTATGAAGCCTCTATCATAAATAAAATAATTATTTTATCGGGACAAGGTACCGACATACCTTATAATCAAAAACTAATAAAGCTGAGTGAAGTAACAAAACCCAACACAAGTGTAGCTCACCAATAGAGGAATAGAGAAAATCCTAGCTTGTGGCTCAATTGTCGGTCTAAGTACCAAAGTCTTTATTATAAAATAATACAACGCCCCCGAAAAAAGGGACGTAAGTATATAAGATATTGTATGTAAAATGGCTGAATGAAACATAACATAGCTGATAATAGATAGGACAACCAAAAGTATAGACATAATATGAGGGAAGTTAAGAATATGAAATCAATAGGTTGACTTTTGTTTTGAAAGTCAAATTTTTACATCATCATTCATTACTTCATTGTGGGAGGTTCTTAACTTAACCGACATAAATCACCATGTAAACATGGAGTTCAATCTTTGCCCGGTCAGCTAAGTCATTTATATCTTGCTGGGATATGAGACATACATATCACAGTGCTAGCTAGGATCCACAACAGCCCGTACCAGGGGCACATAAGGAGTCACCCGAACTATCAAAAATGATCCATCACCTACGTTGGCATACATAGTTACTACTCCCTTTTTCTTATTTCATAAAGTGATTTACTTGAAATCAAAATTAAGCAGGCAAGCTTATCATCATAAGTCATCATCGTATCATAATCATAGTTCATCATTGTCATAAGACTTTTAAATTCATAAATCTTCATGCTGTAATCATTCTTTATAAAAATCATCAAAACTTCTCTTTTAGAGGAAAATCATAGTTCATAAAGTCACTAAAACTGCACTTGTAGAGGAAAACTCATAATTTATAAAATCATTGAAACTTCTCTTTTAGAGAAAAATCGTAGTTTGTAAAATTGACGCTTTTCATAAGAGGACTTATGGAACTCATAGAAGGATCAGAAGGATATAGACATACCTAGGGACTTATGGAGTAATCAAGAATGATCATAAAACATATGTAGAAACTTATAAAATTTTGAAACCATTTATCATAGACATAACGTTCTTGACCTTAACTGTAACAACTCAAGAAGAAGGAGAATTTCATAAGTAAATCCTTAAGAGAAATCATCAAACTCTAACTTTGAAGGAATTTCGTATCTTTCATGATTTCATAATTTTGTGCAAAAAAATCATAAAATTCTTGAAAAAGATGTATCATAGAGGATGAGAAATATCATAGGAAAGTCTTGAATTTCATAAGAATCAATAGATCATGGAATCGTATTTTCATCGTAACTCTAACTCATACACGAAGAAAAAGCTCATAGGCATGAATAAGGTAGCACAGAAAAGAACGATAAGGTTCCCACATGTAGAGATAGCCTTACATACCTTACCCTTGGCCTCCCAATAATCACCGCGAAGAAACAATCCCTTTATGACGTCAATCTACTTAATTATATGGATAGGAACTACAATCAACACCTTAACAATGAATTTCAAGTCATAGAGGCATTTCATCGAATACATGGAGGGCATAGGATATTCGAGCTTCCTATGGGTGGGGTATACTAACACCCACCTCTTTCTACCGCCCTTTACAATATGCATAACCATTTTAAGTTCAACCAAAATAACCACATCCATCCTCAACACCAAAATTGTCCCATAACCCTAACCCATGGGTCATCACATGAACTCATGGTTTCCTAGCACCGTCCTATGAGTTCTGACCTTTGAACATCCCAAATACTCATACAAGATTTTTGAAAAGTTACTTACCTTAGAAGAAAAATTCATATTAAACATTCCAAGTCTTGAACCCATAAATTGTTCTTGATCTTTCTAGAGGAGAGAGATAATTTTTGACGTTAGAATCATGAAGAAATTCATGAATTTATGTTGTAATAGATTGGAGAATACTTACCTATCCTTAGGAGGGTTATGGAGAGCTTTTGGGGCTGTTGGAGATGAGTTGAGGCGAAGAAATAAGGAAGTGAATTCAAAATTTCATTTTTAAATTGGGGTGGAAGTCATGTTTTACGAAAAAATATGCATTTCGTGGCCAATCTGCGGGCCGCACTTCCCAAGGCGCTAACCGTGGTTTATTCCATATTTTGGACCCTTATAATGACCGGTCACTGTTGTGCTTCGCGTCCAATCCACAGCCCGTGCTTCCCAAGGCGTTGGCCGAGTTTTTGTCCCATGGTTCGCAATAGCTCGACAGTGCTTCAGAAAAATGCCCTTAACTTTTTACTCTGAACTCCGATTGATGCAAGGTCGGATGTGTTGGAAAACAAATTCAAATGGCTTTAATTTGATGAGTTGAATCACCCAAAAATACTTCTTAAATTGGGATCTATGGTCGTTTAAAGTTGACCCTTATTCTTAAACTTCACATACTCTTCACTCTTCTCTTTATAGATGTTTCCCTTCTCACAACGGTCAATACTCAGCCCGTACTTTCCATGTACGCTATGTATATGGATTCATATCTAGTAATAGTAGTTTTTAAGTGTCACATCTCATTTACAGTTTGGGTATGGTCCGTGCTCTTATCCGCTCTTGGCGAAAGTCACAACAATCGACCCCTTTCAATTTCTTACCAACTTCAAACTTCCTTAACAAATGGTAGCTCATGATTGACTCATCCAAACACTTAATAGTCATCAAAAATTTCTCGAGTTAGTCTTAACCACATACATAAAATGGTTCAAATCTGAGTACGACGGTACAAGGTGTTACAATTCATTTATAAAAATATAGATATTTTAGATTACATATATAAATTTAAATTAATTAATTTGTATTGATAATTAAATTTTATATTTAATGATTGAATTATTTAATAGTTAAATTATTTTAATAATTCAATTTTATTATTTAATGGTTGAATTATTTAATAGTTAAATTATTTCATAATTAATTTATATTAATAATTCAATTTTATTATTTAATGGTTAAATTATTTAATAGTTAATTTATATTTATAATTAAATTTTATTATTTAATAGTTTTAATTATTTTATTCTTACACATTATAAATTTCTAACTTCCCTTCTAACTTAATCACTAAGTTTTAATTTCTAACTCAATCACTCCAAAAGTAAGTCAAATATATAAGTTTAAATTTCTAATTTTGTTTCTAAATTCCTAAATTTATAAATAATTTCAAATGAATTAGAGAATAAACAAGAACATATGCTTTGAAATCTAACAATGAAATCTAACTAAATCTAATAACGAGATAATTCAACTAAATCTAACAATGAAAGAATTCAGCTAAATTTAACAATTTAACAATAATATTATCTAAATCTAACAATATATAACTTACAATAATATCATCTAAATCTAATAATTCTAACAATAACTTACCATAACATTATCTAAATCTAACATTATCTAAATCAAACAATTCTAACAATAACTTATAATAATATTATCTAAATCTAACAATTCTAACAACGATTTACAATATCATTATCTAATTTCAACAATTCTAACAAGAACATTACTAACAACAATTTACAATAACATTATCTAATTTCCATAATTCTAACTAATAATTCTAACAAGAACAATACAAATCTAACAATAACATTAATAATTGAACAAACATATAATTTTTTAATCTAATAACCCTAACCTTTGAAAATGAGGCTTAAACGGTAAGGAGGGGGGTGGGCAGCGATGGAGGTGGCAACGAGGGAGACAGCGACGGTGGTTGGGTGGAGGAGCGCGCGGTGGAATGGGATGGTATGGAGGGATTTTTCACTTGGGGGAAAGAAAAAGAGGGAGAAAGTGAGAACTGGGGGTTTTCTAGGTCTCTGGTCTGATTTAATTAGACAAACCGACAGACAAGGTTGGCTAATCCGTCGGTTTGTCTATTAAATAAATTGACCAGATTTTGACCAAAAAATCGACGGACACAACGATACTGTCCATCGATTTTTCAAAATTATTTAAAATAAAATTTTATTTCTATACTTTTATTTTTATTTTTATTTAAAAAATTATAATTAATTAATGCACCAACTCTATTCATCTGATAAGCAAATTAATTATTATTTTTTCTCATTTAATCCGACATTGTCTGTCGGATTATAAAAATTTTATCTCTGTTAAAATTATTCACGCAATAATGCGATAGAAAAAATCGAGGGACAATAAAGGTTTACTGAAAAATTAGTTATAAATTAAACAAAAAATAGAATAACCGACAGACAAGTCCGGTTTTCCCTCAATTTTGTCTGACCGATCCTATCCATCGGTTTCGTCCCTCGTTTTTCCACCAGTTTTTAGTGGTGTTAGTTGAACTAGTTCTATATGCTCTTTCTCTTCTCATCCTTTTTTTCTAGCTAAATATACTTATCACTTGTGAGATTTTTCGTGTGAGATCTTAACGATTAATCAGATAATCGAATCAATAATCATTAATAATCGATTAATCAATATTTTAATAGTTTTTCAGTGATTTAACATGTCTACAAATCAATAACTGATATATAAAATTGATAATTTTCAAAATTAAACGGAATCAATTGATACATGTACAGCCCAATAGAAGAATACATATTATAAATCTACCAATATTGTCCTTTCACGTTTTCTAAAATGAACACATGAATTAGTATCTGATCATTCTCTTATGTGAATTAGAAATGGTCAGTTCATTATTCTCAGAAGATCTGATAGATGTTTGGGCTATTTGGGGCGAGAAGTGTTAGGATATTTAATTCGGTTTAGAATTCAATATTGTTCATAATCACAAACAACACTATATATTCATCAGCATACGTGTGTGTGTATATATATATATATATATATATATGTATATGCGCGCGCACACTTAAAAGAAAGAAAGTTTAGCTTAAAATTAAGTCAAGTGACAATCTAGAAAATTGCCATGTGGTAGTTTAGGACAAACATTAGTTAGATTAGGTAATTAGTTACTATTTTTTAATTTTAAAAATAATTAAATATCAAATATCTAATATTTTATCTTTTAATTTAAGTTTATTTTATTAAATAGATTCTTAAATTGGTCAAATTATTTTCTATCTTTGTGAAAACTTTTTTTATAAGAATGAGGCAAGAAATTATGTTTTAATATTTTTTAATTTGATCATAATTCAGAGTAGTACTTTGAATTTAACTATTAGGAAAAATCATAAAATAATTGTGATCAATTTATTAAAAAAAAATTATTGAAGTAATGATAAGCAGATAGGAGTTTTTTTTTTAAAATGTGTATTTAAATTTTAAATAAGTTGGTGATTTCTATTTTTTGTTGATGCTTTAGAAGTAGTTTTATATTTTAAAATAAATTCGGTGGTGCTTATTAGTTTTAAAAATTTACGTTTTAGTTTAAATATATAGTTAATATAAAAAATAGATAACTTCCAAATAAAGAGTCAAAAACGTGTTGAGTTATTTTTTTAATTTAAATTTTAAATAAGTATATACAGAATATATCGATAAATATAAATTTATAAAATTATTTATAACGTTAAATCAAATCGTTGGCCAAAGTAGTATATTATATATTATTTTCTAATTTTTATATTACCTATTAAAACTAAAAAATATTTTTTAAATTAAACTAACTTTTATTTAAACTTAAGTTAAAAGATAAATATTGAGTCCTAAAAACGTGTGGTGTTAAAGAATTTTGAAATTGAAAGTTACGAGGTTTTTATATTAACTATTTAAGCTAAAAAATAAATTTTGATTAAATTAACTTATTTGAATTCAAGTTAAAAAATAAATATTGAATCCTAAAAATGTGTGACCATGATCTAAGACACGTTTAAGACTCTTTTTGTTTGGAAGTTATCATTTTTCTAAAATTAACTATTTATTTAAAATTAAAATTAAAACATAAATTTTAATATAAAAATTTTTGCAATGTTAAATCAAATTGTTGGCTAAAGTAGTATATTATAAATTATTTTTTAAAATCGTGCAGTTTTTAGTTATTATTTTTTTGAAAGGTATCAGATTTTTATGTTTACTCTTTACACTGAAGAATATATTTTAATTTAACTAACTTATTTTAATGTAAGTTAAAAGAAAAATACTGAATCCTAAATATTGTTAAAGATTGTTGTTATTTTAATGATACAATGCACTATTCAAGATCAGATAATTTTAAATTCACAACACACTAACATAATTTTATTTTTTGCAAGATAAAACTATCTAAACCATAATAACAACAATAACAACATCATCATCATCATCATCATCACAACAATAATAATAACAATAATAATAATAAATATACTAAGAAAATATAATATAATAACATGACACAAAAATTAATTAGGTTAGGTAATTAGTTACTAGTTTTTAATTTGAAAATAATTAAATATTAAATATCTAATATTTTATATTTTAATCTAAATTTATTTCATTAGATAGATTTTTAAATTGGCCAAATTATTTTCTATCTCCGTGAAAACTTTTTTTTTATAAGAATAAGCCAAAAAGATATGTTCTAATATTTTTGAATTTGATCATAATTTGGAGTAGTACTTTGAATTTAACCATTAAAAAAATCGTAAAAACAATTCTGATCAATTTATCAAAATTTTAAAATTGAAATGGAATTAATGATAAGTAGATAGGAGTTATTTTTTTATTTTAATTTTAAATAAGTATATATAGAATATATCGATAAATATAAATTTATAAAATTATTTATAACGTTAAACCAAATCGTTGGCTAAAGTAGTATACTATATATTATTTTGTGATTTTCATATTACCTATTAAAACTGAAAAATATATTTTTTTAATTAAACTAATTTTTATTTCAATTTAAGTTAAAAGATAAATATTGAATCCTAAAAACATATAGTGTTAAAGTATTTTAAAACTGAAAGTTACGAGATTTTTATATTAACTATCCAAAATGAAAAATAAATTTTTATTAAAATAACTTATTTGAATTCAAGTTAAAAAATAAATATTGAATCCTAAAATGCGTGACCATAATCTAAGACACGTTTAAGACTCTTTTTGTTTGGAAGTTATCATTTTTTTTATATTAACTATTTATTTAAAACTAAAATAAATTTTAATATAAAAATATTTGCAATGTTAAATCAAACATTTGGCTAAAGTAGTATATTATAAATTATTTTCTAAAATCGTGCAGTTTTTAGTTATTATTTTCTTAAAAGGTATCAGATTTTTATGTTAATTCTTTATACTGAAAAATAAATTTTAATTCAACTAACTTATTTCAATGTAAGTTAAAATAAATATTGAATCCTAAATATTATTAAAGAATTTTTTTTAATGTTACACTGCACTATTCAAGATCCGGCAATTTTAAATTCACAAAGTACTAACATAATTTTATTTTTTGCAGAATGAAATTATATAATAATAATAATAATAATAATAATAATAATAATAATAATAATAATAATAATTAAAAATAATATCTATATATACTAAGAAAATATAATATAAAAAAACGTAAACACATGAGGATACATGAGGATAAATTTATATATATTGATATAAGGATACATAAAGATACATTTATTTGTAATTAATATGAGAATTTTAACTTTATTAAAATTAAATTAAGTCAAGTGATGGCAGAGTTAAAAACACCGCATTAAATCAAGTAACAACATAAAAATCATTTAAAAAATTATGTTAACTGATATAACAAAAATTAAAATTAATTATATCTCCTAAAATTTTAAACTTAAATATGTAACAAAGAGAAAGGATATCTCAGAAAATGAGGTAGTTTTCCCCTAAAAAGGGAAGTTAAGCATTATCTTTATAATAGTGCATGTTGCACGATTTAATACTACCACAAAATGGGGAGATGTGACTCTCACATTGAAAGAAACACATAGCAAAATTAAAATAAATTATATGCATTTCAAAACAAAAGAAATATTATTGGTGAAGTAGTTTTAAAAAATTTTTTGTTGCACGATGGAGTAGTGGATAAAAATTTTGAAAAATATTTTATCCAAAATTGTTACACCCCGTAAGATGTTAGTGGTTGGTGTATGTGCGCATGAATTTGTGACGAGTAATGAGAGTTTGACGCGTGCGGGAAGACCCTCGGGGGCAGGGTCGGGCAAGGCCAGGCTTCGAGGTGCCAGCGCGACGCGCCAGACACTCCAGCACCCTGGGAGGCGCGGCGCGGCAGGCATCTGGGCGCGTTGGGTAGCGCAGGGTGCTATCCCCTGCTACCGCCTATGCCTATATATATATGAGCGGCCAATTTAAATCATTTCAAATACTCCCTCGGCCAGAGAAGAGAAGAGAAGAGATGCAATTTTCATCCTAATTTCGTCAAATTACGCTATCAAATGCAGTCCGAACGCAAATTAACTTCGGATAACAAGTTCTAGGCCTACAGAAAGCATTTCTAAGGAGTTATTTCTTGAAAATTCACTCCGTATACTGAAATCCCACTGAGTAAAAGTTGTTAGAATTACTCCAAATTGAATCCTAAACGGCCACAGGCATTAGGTAAGCATTTCTCCCTTCTTAACTCTCAAGAAACTGTGGGTTTTCGGCTGAGTTATTCAGAGTTGAATTATAGTTAATATTATTATTGAAAGATATCGTTATTTGCCGAATTTAGTATTGAAATTAGCCTTATTCTCTAAGGATTGTAGTTGGGTGGAACCGCCGGTTCCAGGTTAAAACTCAGCATTCGAGGTATGTTAAGGCGAATTCCTTTGGCAAGTTATTCATGTCGTATTGTAATACGACCTAAATCCTTGTAAGAAATCTAGAAGCATGTATATTGTGGTTAGCTGCTACCGTTAATTTGAGATTAGCGTTTTCTGTTTAGATTGGGACTGACCCTACCCTATATACCCTTCCGTTGACCAACCTCAGTGTTACTAGTTGTGTTGTCACCTTAGGGGCTATATGGATCGCTCCAAGGAGTTATATATTGTCCCAAGGGACAATACTCGGGGCCAAGGTCCATACTACAGTCCATCCATGGTTGGACTTCTATTTTTATGTTGTATCGGCATCACTGACCCTCGTCCAGCCTTGTGTACCCAAGGTGCAGTTACAGGAGTCCTCCTGACTCAGACACAACTACAACAGTCGAGCGGACTCACTTGCAGACCCAGGGGCTAGGTATGTTGGCTATAGTTACTTCTTGACTCATTTTGATCTTGTTAGGGGTATATAGATTGAAGTGTTCTCGTCAAGGCTTATAGGGGTCCTAGACGGGTTATTTTGTGCTAGTTGTACCTTCCGAGCTTATGGGGGGCCAGGTAAGGTTCTTTTTTGCATTACTTATTGTTAGTTATACAGTAGGTTGTAGGGCAATGCAGGTTGTATCTCTTATCCTTTCTATTGAATCGTTTCCAGTTTTATTATCGATGCTTTTCAGTCATTTTCATTACTACCTTACATGTTCGGTACATATTGTATTGACGTTCATCTCTGAGGTGCTACATTATTTGCCTTCAAGTGCGGATAGACGCGATTCAGGACCTTCCTAGTCAACAGTCCAATCAGCTCCTTTTCTCCGGAGTTGATAGTAGAGAATGTTTGCTCTTTTGTTGTACAATCTATGGGTAGGTCGGGGCCCTGTCCCGATAATTATTCCACTCTTAGAGTCTTGTAGGCTACAGTTTCTCTGTTAATTGTTGTTGTTGTTGGCTATGTGGGGCTCAGGTATATTTTATATCGTGTGATGGTCGCGTGGGGCCTAGTTTAGCTGTTAGATAGCAGCCTTGTCGGCTATAGCATGTTGGTGACTGCCAGTTTTCATTTTGCTATAACTAAACAGCATGATGGTCTCATCGGCCCGCATAGAATCCCTTGTATTGCTTTGTTGTTGGTTAGCTATTTTTTGTATAGGTGGCTATGTGGCCTTATTGATTGGAGGTTGTGTTTACAGTCGAGATATAGCTCGTTGTTTTCTTGATTTAAAGAGCAGATTGGCACCAGGTGTATAAGCCCAGCTAGGTCAGCTTAGGTCCCAGTATGGCATCAGGTGTCAGTCATTTCCCCTACGGTGGGGTGTGACAAACTTGGTATCAGAGTAGGTCGTATTCTAGGAATCTACAAGTCGTGTCTAGTAGAGTCTTATATATGGGTGTGTTGTGCACCACATCCCATAGGTAGGAAGCTACGGGGCATAATAGTGTGGTTACCCTTCCTTCTTCTTCGATCGTGTTGTAGAGCTATATTGTATAGGGTAAATCCCTAGGCTTACGTTATTCTGCTTATTTTCATAGAAAATTTCGGACACACGACAGACCATGATAGGTCGAGAGCTGGATGTCGCTGTAGGAGAAGGCACTAGCAGGGTGCCTCGATCAGAGTTGGCCCAATCTAAGGGAGTTAGGGAGATTTCATCCGGTCTTCCCAGCAGTCTCCGCCACGCTAGGAGCCCTCCAGGGCAGCAGACATGTTAGCATCACCTCCATCAGTTCCTATACCTATACCATCAAATCAGGAGGTTAGGAGTGCTATCTATATGTTAGCTCAGATGATGTCCGCTCTGCGCCAGCCTGTGGTACCAGTGGTGATTGAATCTTCGGGAGGACCTGGAAGTTCGAGGGTCCGAGAGTTCCTATCCCTAAGTCCCCCTAGTTCACAGGGACAGATCGGGGAGAGGACCCTCAGGACTTCCTAGATTAGTTCAGTAGATTTTCAGGACGATACATGCCATGCCCGTAGAGTCATTTGATCTAGTAGTATTTCAATTACGAGACATAGCAGTGTTGTGGTACGAGAACTGGGAAGGTCCCGAGGTAGAGACGCTCCCCCTACGACTTTTTCTAACTTCTCAGAGGCCTTCCTAGATCACTATTTTCCACGAAAAATCGATAGGCCCGGGTGGATCAGTTTTTGCACTTGGAATAGGGTTCGATGAGTGTACAGAAATATGCAATGAGGTTTGACTTCTTGGCCAGATATGCGCCAGCTTTTGTAGATACCATGCCAGCTAGAGTACATCGGTTTATTATGGGGCTGCTCCCAGAGTATGTGAAAACCTGTGTTACAGCTACTTTATGGGAGGACATGGACATTACCCGCATTCAGGCTTTCGCTCAGAATATTGAAGGGATCAGGCAGCGACAGTAGGAGGTAGAAAGGATAAATCAAGAACAGCGCCGGAGGGTCATGCCCAGTGACATGCAGGCAGAATTCCAGAGCAGACCTAGGCCACGAATATCATGCAAGCCAGACCTCCACCTCCATAGTAGAAGGGTGGTAGACTGGACCGTCAGGGGCAGTCAGGACCCGGCGAGAGTTCACGGGCCTCAGGCTCCCAACAGTAGAAGGGATCAGATCAGAGCAGGTCCACGGTGCCACATTGTGTTATTTATAGTCGATGTCATTTTGGGGCATACAGGTATGGGTATACTGCTTGTTATACCTATCGACAAGAGGGTCATATGATGAGGGATTGTCCAACTAGAAGGCAGGGTGATCGGGACCGACAGGACAGATCGTCCGCAGGGTCACATGCCCCAACACCTTTAGCAGGGTACAGGTCCTCAGCTCCAGTCAGCAGAGGCCGAGGTAGATTAGGGGCATCTAGTTCGGGTAGCAGTCCGGATTGCACTTATGCTTTATCGGGGCGACTGGAGTCAGAGTCGTCGCTGGATGTTGTGATAGGTATGCTGGACATTTGCTCTTACTTAGATTATGCTTTGATAGGCCCAGGTTTCACTTTTTCCTATGTTACTACACTAGTGGCCTGGAAGTTTGGTATAAAGCCAAAATTTCTTCAACGACCTTCTCGGTGTCTACATCTATCGGTGATTCTATTATAGCTAAAAGGATTTATCGAGGTTGAACGGTAGAGGTTGTCGATCGCCAAATTTAGCAGATTTACTAGAGCTAGAAATGATTGATTTCGATGCAATTATGGGTATGGATTGGCTAGCGCCATGTTACGCAAATGTAGAATGTTGGACCAAGACTATCCGATTCCACTTTTCAGGGGAGGTAGTGCGAGAGTGGAAGGGCAGTGCAGCTACACCAAAAAAAAGTAGGTTCGTATCGTATCTTCGGGCGAAAAAGTTGATAGCAAAGGGTTGTATTTACCATATCGTTAGGGTTCGGGATATGCAAGTAGAATCCCTAACTCTTCAGTCAATTCCAGTGGTTAATGAGTTTCCAGAAGAACTTCCCGATATTCCCCCAGAACAAGAAAGAGGTTTTTTTATCGACTTGCTACCAGGTACTCAGCCTATATCCATCCCCCCATACTGAATGGCTCCTACTGAATTGAGAGAATTGAAGGAACAGTTGAAAGACCTATTGGATAAGGGCTTTATCAGGCCGAGTACTTCACTGTGGGGTAAGTCGGTTCTGTTTGTAAGAAAGAAAGATAGCTCCCGATGCATGTGTATAAATTATCTGCAGTTGAACAAGGTTACTATTAAGAATAAATACCATCTTCCTAGGATAGATGTTTAATCAGTTGCAAGGGGAAAAATATTTTTCTCAGATTGATTTAAGGTCAGGTTATCATCAGGTGCGGGTTCGGGAGAAAGATATCCCGAAGATAGCTTTCAGGACCAGGTATGGTCGATTTGGAATTTTTAATCATGTCCTTCGGGTTGATGAACGCCCTAGCAGTGTTCATGGATCTGATGAACAACATCTTCAGGCCATATTTAGATCTATTTGTGATAGTGTTCATCGATGATATTCTGGTGTATTCCCGTTCAACACATAGATCATTTGTGGTAGTACTCCAGATCCTTAGAGACCACCAATTATATGCGAAATTTTCTAAATGTGAGTTTTGGCTGAATTTTGTAGCTTTCTTAGGCCATATTGTATCAGAGGCTGGTATTCAGGTTGATTCACAGAAGATTGAGGCAGTAAAGATCTGGCCTAGACCTACAACTTCTACTGAGGTTCGCAGTTTCCTGGGATTAGTTGGGTATTAAAAAAGGTTTGTAGAAGGATTTTCTACCTTATCATCGCCATTGACCAAATTGATGCAGAAAGCAGCCAAGTTCCACTGGACCAAGGCCTATGAGCAGAGTTTTCAAGAGTTGAAAAACAGATTGGTGTCGGCACCAGTGTTGGCTTTGCCAGAAGGTTCAGAGGGTTATGTTGTATACTGTGATGCTTCAGGCGTTGGGTTAGGGTGCGTCCTGATGCAGCATGGAAAGGTGACAACTCACAAAGCATGAAAATAACTATCCCACCCACGATCTGGAGTTAACTGTAGTGGTTTATGCCTTGAAAATATGGAGGCATTACTTGTATGGGGTGCACGTGGATATTTTTACTAATCATAAGAGCCTCTAATATATCTTCAAGCAGAAGGAATTGAATTTGGGTAGCGTCGTTGGCTAGAATTACTGAAAGACTACGATGTGAACATTTTATACCACCCAGGGAAGGCTAATATTGTAGCAGATACACTTAGCTACAGATCTAGGGGAAGCTTGGCACATTTGAGGCTAGAATAGCGGGAAATGGCTTGAGAACTGCACCGGTTAGCTAGCTTAGCCATCTGGATAGTAGACTCAGAAGATGATGGGACTATGATTCAAAATACAACAGTATCATCCCTTGTTGTAGAGGTGAAAGAACGGCAGTATGAGGACCTTAGCCTAGCGCAGCTCAGAGATAAGGTTCAGTGGGGTGAATTAATGACCTTCAAGTTGACAGAAGGCGGGGTCTTGAGATTCAGAGATCGCCTTTGCGTTCCAGCTGTAGTAGGGCTTCGCTAACAGATTATGGTAGAGGTACATTATTCTCGTTATCCTCTTCATCCAGGCTCAACGAAGATGTACCATGGAAAAAAGGAGATATACTGGTGGCCTGGAATGAGAAAGGGTGTAGCTGAATTTGTAGCACAGTGTCCTAACTGTCAGCAGGTAAAGGCTAAACATCATAAACCCGACGGATTAACCCAGGAATAGTGGTGCTTATGTGGAAATGAGAAGCAATCAATATGGACTTTATGACAGGATTACCTCGCACTAGGCATATATTCGATTTTATTTGGGTCATTGTTGACAAATTAACAAAGTCAGCCCATTTCTTGTCAGTCAGGACTACCTTCTCTACAGAAGACTATGTTGAGCTGTACATTAAGGAGATAGTCTGACTACATGGTGTCCCCACATCTATTATTTCCAACAGAGGGGCATAATTCACAGCTAGATTCTGACAGTCATTTTAGAAAGGCTTGGGGACACAGGTTAATCTGAGTACAACATTCCGTCATCAGACACACGGTCAGGCCGAGTGCACCATTCAGACCCTCGAAGATATGTTACCGGCATGTGTACTAGACTTCAGAGAAAGTTGGAACGAGCATCTACCCTTTATCCAATTTATGTTCAATAATAGTTATCATTCTGCAGTTCATATGGTACCTTATGAGGCCTTGTATGGGCGGAAATGTAGGTCCCCCTTGGGATGGTTCGAAGTAGGGGAGTCAAGGTTAATTAGACCTGATATGATCCACCAATCAGAAGAGAAAGTAAAACTCATCAGGGAGTGCTTGCTAATTATCCAGAGTTGTTAGAAGTCCAATTCTGATGTGCGGTGTAGAGACTTGGAATTTAAGGTTAATGATTGGGTATTCCTCAAAGTTTCGCTAATGAAGGGCGTGATGAGGTTTGGTAAGAAGGGCAAGCTTAGCCCTAGGTTTATTGGCCCGTATTTGATCCTCCGAAGGATAGGCCGAGTAGCATATGAGCTAGAATTACCTCCAGAGCTAGAATTTGTCCATTCATTCTTTCACATGTCAATATCGCGAAAGTGTATAGGGGACCCGTCTAGGGTTGTCCCAATAGAGGATGTTAAGGTTACTAAAGAGTTAGCTTATGAAGAGGTTCCAGTAGCTATACTAGATCGGCAGGTCCGTAGGTTAAGGACTAAAGATGTAGCTTCCGTTAAAGTTCTGTGGAGGAACAGAAATAAAGAAGAGATGACTTGGGAAGCTGAGGACAACATGAGATATAGGTATCCTCACTTATTCCAGGATTGACCCAGAATATGCAATTGAGGTGAGGTTGTTGTTTAGCTGTTATTTTACTGCTTATGCTTTTAGTACTGTTTAGTTGGTTACCTCTTTATTGTGGAATAGCCATTTATAGCATCCTGTGAGACACCTATGCTATATTTTTCTGCATTTCATATTTTCGAATAGTTCATAATACGGAGGAGACTCTGTTGAAATTTTTCTAAGTATTAGTTAAAAGAGTTAACTCCTTTAAGCCTAAAGATGATATTCGAGGACGAATATTCCTAAGGGGGGGGGAGGATGTTACACCCCATAAGATGTTAGTGGTTAGTGTGCGTACGCGTGGATTTGTGATGAGTAATGAGAGTTTGACGCGTGCAGGAAGAGCCTCGGGGGCAGGGTCAGGCGAAGCCAGGCTTCGAGGGACCAGTGCGACGCACCCGCCTGCCTGCACGCTGGGCAGCGCGGCGCGCCAAGCATTCCAGCGCCCTGGGAGGCGCGGCGCGGCAGGCATCTGGGCGCGTTGGGTAACACGGGGCGCCACCCCCTGCCACCGCCCATGTCTATATATATGAGCCTTCTTTGATCAATTTAAATCATTTCAAATACTCCCTCGGCCAGAGAAGAGAAGAGACGCAATTTTCATCCTAATTTTGTCAAATTACGCTATCAAATGCCGTCCAAACATAAATTAACTTCAGGTAACAAGTTCTAGGCCTACGGGAAGCATTTCTACGAAGTTATTTCTTAAAAATTCACTCAGTATATCGAAATTCTGCCGAGTAAAAATTATTAAAATTACTCCAAATTAAATTCTAAACAGTCACAGGCATTAGATAAGCATTTCTCCCTTTTGAACACTCGGAAAACTATGGGTTTTCGGCTGAATTATTCAGAGTTGAATTATAGTTAATATTATTATCGAAATATATCGTTATTTGCCGAATTTAGTATTTAAATTAGCCTATTCTCTCAGCATAAGGGCTGCAGTTGGGTGGAATCACCGGTTACAGGTTGAAACTATAAAAATATTTGAATTTTTTTTATAAATATGATAATTGTACAGTTAAAAAAATTATAAGTTAAAGATCTATACTCGTTTTATTTATTAAATATTTGAATTAAGACGTGTCTAATATTTTAATTTTTTTGCACTCTTATTTTAAAATTTGAATTCTATATCTATATATTATTAAGATATAAAATGATATCCAAAAATATATATTTATAAATCTATTTTATATCTTCTAAATCTATACAGATATATATAGAAAAATATTTGTAAGATTAAAGCAAATTATTTTCTAAAGTAGTATATTATATATTATTTTCTAAAATCGTGTCGTTAGTATATTTTGAAAGTTATTAGATTTTTATATTAACTATTTAAACTGAAAATCAATTTGAATTAAACTAACTTATTTGAATTTAAGTTAAAAGATAAATATTGAGTCTTAAAAACATGCGGTGTTTGAGAAAACTTTTTTAATTGAAAGTTATCAGATGTTTATATCATCTATTTAAATAACAAATAAATTATAATTAACTAACTTATTTGAATTTAAGTTAAAAGATAAATATTAAATCCTAAAAATGTGCAACCATAATCTATGACACATTCAAGACTCTCTTTATTTGGAAGTTGTCATTTTTTAGTACTAACTATATGTTTAAAAATTTAAACTAATACATGAATTAGATCAAAATTTAGAGATGACCTTTAACATATTATAATTTACATTTTTTAGGCTGAGCCAAAATTTTCATAAAATTTTTATGGCTTTTAAAATATGTTCTTGCTAGCTGTACACTATGTTTTAAGATATTTTTATCAAAAAATTTAAAATTTATCAATATCTGTATTTATATATAATTAAAGGAGATGAAAAAAATCCGCTTCAATAAAATAGGAATTACAAAAATATTTTTAAATAGGACAATAGGGCAATTAAAAAAATTACAGGTTACAATTTTGTACTCTTTTTATTTTTTAAATAATAAAATTTAGATATTATAAATGAAGAAAATGAGAAAAATTAACCATTGCTGAATTGTAAAGCTTTATGATACAAATAATTTACGATCCAAATTTTGAGACAAGATTTAATTTATTGAAAATGAATAAATTCAAACAACAAATTGTATATATAGATGTTTCACTATTTAAAATATAAGTAAAATACCCTATGAAAAAATATTTATTAAAATATCAAGATAGAAAAAATTACAAAGAGTGGGATAAAAATTATATAAAAATAGTTATACTTCATATCAATATATAAAATAAATAAATAATACTCACAAATATTATTAAAAAATTATAAATTCATATTCACAAAAGTGATAATGCTAGATAGCTGATAATATAATAACAAAGATAAGGAACATAAAAATTATTAACTGATACATGATTTTTTTAAAAAAATTTTTGTCATAAAAATATATTGAATTAAAAAAATTATAATGATAATTGAAATGTCAGTAAAATAACATAACATAATATTCTGAATAACACATAACATCACTTAACATAATTAATTATTTAAAGAAATTTCTTTGAGGCAAAATTAAAAAAAACATAAATCATATTCATATTTGGCAAAAAAATGTCAGAACAAACAAGTAATGGGTATAAGGATGCATGTTATAACAACTGTAACAATATTGTCATTACTTATATTCTGCATATTCGTGAATACTAAATTATTTAATATTTTAATTCATTTCTATTTAGAAACCGAAACTTTTTTAAATTTTGAAATGATATATATATAGAATAAAAGAAAAGAGGATTGACCATACCAGTACATTTGTTCTAATATACTAGATACATGTCATGTCGATTTGTCAATACTTTATAGGTTTATTTTATTTTCTTTTTTATATTTGATATTATTATTATTATTATTATTATTATTTTTAACTCTTAATTCACTCTTAACATAAAACAAATTAAGTTTCAAAAATGTTAATCTATCAAAGAAGAAGTCCAACTTTCTGCGAAACCTTTTGTTGATATGCATGAGATTAATGAAAACACAAAACTAATATATACTGATATATCTTATATTAAAAGAAAGATTTGATAAAATATTTTCGGATAAATTAAAATTATATAAACAACTAATATAATTTGTTTGGATGCATCTCATAAAGTAATACCTTGAATTTCTATCAATTTTATTTGATTATAAATTATATTTATCATATGTTAGCAACAATATATCATTCTACATATATCATCTAACGAATATGCACAAGTTTACATGAGACACACGTGCAACGCATGTGTCCAGGACTAATTATTATATAAGTGGGAAGCCCCAAAGTTGAAAGTTAGATTACCATTTTACCCCTTCACTAAATTAAAATTTAATTAATATATAATTAAATATTAATATTTTATCATATCATATCATATTTATATATTTATTACTATATAAGTGGGAGGTCAAAAAGTGAAAAGTTAAAATAAGTAAATAATAATAAATAAATATAAATAATAATAATGATAATAAATAAATAGAAATAAATAGTAATAATAATAACAATGATAAATAATAATAATTAATAACTAACTACACTAAATAAATAATAATAATAATAATAATAATAATAATAATAATAATAATAATAATAGTAATAAAAATAATATATTATTCTAGTTAAAAATGGAAAGCCCTTATTTTAAAAGTTGGATTATCATTTTCTTCCTGTAGTAAATTAAAATATAATAAAATATATAATTAAATAGCAATATCTAAATTAAAAAGTTGAATTATCAAAATACCCTTAAAATATTAAAAGACTAATATATCCTTTAAATAATAATATATAAATATAAATAATAAATAAAAGTTAAAAATTAAAATACTAAATACCCTCAAACATTGAAAGACTGATATACCCTTCAAATAATAATAATAATAATAATAATAGTAATATAAAATAAATATATAAATAAAATAAAATACTATATTATTAGTGGGAAACCTTCGAGTTAAAAATTGAATTACAAAAATATTTTTTTATTAAAAAATAAAATAAATTTTTTTGATAAAGGATTGTAATATCTTCTAATACTTATTAAATTTTAATTGTTTTAAATAAAATAAAAAATGTAAACTAAGAAGAAAAAAAGAACGTTCAGATAACAATTTTTAATAATTTAACCTTTTGATTTTCTTGTGAAGATGTTAAAGATAAAAGTCCTTTCATTTCTTTATTTATTTATCTTTAAATAACTAAATGACTCTCTAAATTACCTAATCTCCCTAATTTATAACTCAATTAAAGATAAGATAATTAATTAAATTATTCAATTAAAAAGTAAGATAATTAATTAAATGAAAGATGAAAAATTTTCTACGAATATATTGTTTTCTTATTTTTCTTATATGCACAGAATTTAAGTAAAATAAAAAAATTTATTCTCTAATTAAATGTGAGAATTAATGCATATCATACAATGTAGTAATAGGTTGCTCAATTTTCCATCAGTTACAATATTATAAATTTTTTTGCCTCATTTTATTTCATTGTTTTAAACTATTGTTGTTTGTTTCAGATCTTATCATCATTGTTAATCGTGTTTTAAATTCTTTATTAATAAATATAAATTAATTTAACTATTAGTAATTATTTTTATTTTTTATTTTTTATTTTTTATGTATTAATTTATTCTCATAACCTTTCCACATTCTTTATTGCTCTATATTAATGTCCATAATAGAATGTCTTTGTCCCATTGTTCTATTTGTCTTTTTTTTTTACCTCAAAGATATTATTGTCATGTATTGTATTTATATGTCACTGTTTATATTTTGTTGCTTTTGTATCTGCTCTTTATTGTGCTACTATATTATTATATGTTAATTTATCTATCAAATTTTTTCAGGTAGAACATTGACATGTGAAGCTTAACCTTAATAAGTCTAGTATTTCTTAAGTGGTTTCCACATCTATTTCTTAAGTTATTATCTTAACAATATTTAATATGCCTTTGTCAAATTGAAGCAAACTACTCTAATAAGGATTTTATCATGTGTACATTTTTATTTATTTACATTTGATCTTTTTATAGCAATTGCTTGGTTAGTGTTTGATTAACCATAACTCTCTGATAAGATATAATTTAAATATTTTTCCTCGGTCTTTATGTAAGAACAATACAACTAAAGATAACACCTTTGCAACACTAAACACTTAAACTATTTCAAAAATGAGCTTGTAATTTCATAGCTATATTTTTTAATACTCATTACACGAATATGTTTCATTATATATATATATATATATATATATATATATATATATATATATATATAACCTTTGCAACACTAAACACTTAAACTATTTCAAAAATGAGCTTGTAATTTCATAGCTATATTTTTTAATACTCATTACACGAATATGTTTCATTATATATATATATATATATATATATATATTATTTAAATAAATTGATATAAATTAATATGAAATACACGTGCATCACACGTATTCAAAAATTAGAACATGATTCTTTTGAGGACCCTCCTCATTTGACTCTTGTTTTGTACCTTTCTCTTTTATGAACCTTTTATCTGTCAATTGTATTAGATAAAATATGATTTATTTCCACCTCTTTACTTTTTATTATTTTATTTATTATCACAATTTTAAATTATTTATAATTTTATTTTTCATTTTTTCCTCCAAAATTTGTTAAGTGTCACCCATTGTATATGCAAATCGCAATTCAATTTAATTTTTATTTAATAATGAAGTATCCAAAAATCATATAAGTGACGAATTATTTATCAACAGAGATTAGCAATGTTTTTGTAACTAATTTCTGTTTTTTTAAAGTGAACAATACTTAAAAATATTATAAATTTTTTTTATTCGGAAACAATGATAGTTAGCTATTATTTGAACGCTTTTTGTTTGACAAACAATAATGATGCGTTGGTAAAACAAATTCTTTTGAGAAAAAAAAAAAAGCAAAATATGACAATTCTCCTTACATTTCATTTCATGTCATTAAAAAGTTTTACCATTATTGTTACAAAATCAAAAAATAAAAATATAAAAAAAAGATAATTAATATGAATCTAATTCTTATAATAATAAAGTTATTTTGTTACACATCTTTTATTTATGAATTTGATGGAGGCCCAAATCGTTAAATCTGAGTTTCATCTTCTTTGTCATAGGACGAAGATGCGATTTGAGCCTCCATCAACAGAATTCTATATAATTTAACTCATTTTATTAAGAAAATAGATATTTTTAGAATTTAAAATACTTGTAAAGTGTAAAAGAAGGGAGAATTGATTAGGTTATAAATTTAATATACGAAATACAGGTTAGGTTGATATGTGAATATATAACTTTTTTTAGTTTTTTTAAATATATATTTAATTATTATTTTTTAAAATCTTAATTTCCTCTTAACAAAAAGAGAAAAAAAGGAGAAAGAAACAAAATGTTATACAAAACCCACAAAAAAAGAAGAAGAAGAAAAGTAAGTAACAAGATGTAAAAGAAGTGGAAATTGTTCAGATCATAAAAAATTAATTTGATTTACAAACTAGAGGTCAGATTGATCTATCAATGTATAACTATTTATTTAGTTCCCTTTTTTATATTTAGAATCATTATTTTTTAAAATCATAATTTATTCTTAATATAAAGTAAACTTGACCATTAATTTTTTAAATAATAAATTTTAAATTTATAACTATTATTTTTTCAAAATCTTAATTCTCTCTTAATATACACTAAAATCTCAACAACTCATATCAATCTGTGAATGTTTTCTTTCATATTAAAACTATTATTTTTTTCAAATCTTAATTCACTCTTCACATGGCAGTTGAATGGGTCATATTTACCTTTTTATAAGTTTTAAAATTTCAGAAAATTTAATCTCAATCTTAGCTGATAATTATCATTCTGTCATGAGAACAAGCAACACAAGAGAATTCTTGAAGAATCTTTTATTTCTTCAATATATAGCCATGTGAATTCTCAATTATTTTTGCATCACATTTGAACCAGAATGGCCAACCAATTATGCAAACTTATCTTTATTTTAGTAAACTCCTAGTTTACTTTCGTATGTGATATTGTCATCATACTCATATTTATGTACTACAAAAAAAAGAATATGACGGGTAATGTTTTACATAAATATTTATAACCCGCTTCAATTGTAGTAATATGAAGATATTAGATCTTCCTATAATTTATAATCTCAATTTTTTTCAATATCTTTGAAACTTATAAGTTTCCTTTTGAGACTTACTAGTAACTCATTAGCTCTTCCAGAACTCTCAATTAATTTTATGTACTACTACATATTCCATCATATCGACATCATTAATAATCTCTCCACATAGTTTCAATTGAGAAACAATTTTGAACGTGACAGAGTTGTACTAATGAAAAGACTTATAGTCTTGAAACCTCAGATGCATCCAACCATATCGTGCCTTTGGATGGATGACCATCTTCAGGTGGTTATATCTTTATTTCAGGCTATTCTACAAAATAAGTGGATCCTTAATCGTGATATATTCAATTTTTAAAATTTCGTCAATATGATGATGCAAGAATATCATTGCCTTAGCACGATTTTGATTTGATGCTTTGTTTTCAGTTTTAATGGTGTCTCCAAGACCCATTGCATCCATATGGATTTTAGCATCCAACACTCATGAAAGATGGTTCTTTCCCGAACTTTGAAGGGCAACAAAATCAAATTTCATAAGATTAGCCATATTAAAAGAAAGAGAAAAATAATACCTTAGCCTTCAAATTTTGAGACGGTAGAGTCGTAGAGAAATAATATCACCAAAGGAATATTATTCTTGTGGTTAAATAATATATTTTTCGAATTTTCTTTTTAATTTTGCTTACCTAAAATCTTTCAAAGTGAGTGCTCAAGGCAGAGACTCGTGCTAATAACGTATTATGAAATAATAAAGAAAGAACAAGAATATTGTAGAGAAAAAGAGAAAGAGAGAAGTTCTTGCGTACAACAACAACTACCACTCCAGTATCCAGATGGCCCCGTTTGAGGCATTGTATGGTAGGAGGTGTAGATCTCTTATTAGGTGGTCCGAAGTTAGTGAAGCTACGATAATCGGGCCAGAATCGATTCATGAAGCTATGCAGAAGGTACAACTCATCAGGGAAAGATTGAAAATAGCTCAGAGCCATCAGAAATCTTATGCTGATGTGAGGAGAAGAGAATTGAAGTTTGCTGTGGATGACTGGGTCTATCTTAAAATTTCACCCATGAAAGGGGTAATGAGATTTGGGAAGAAGGAAAAGCTCAGTCCAAGATATGTGGAACCCTATAGAATTTTGAGGTGAATTGGCAAGGTAGCTTATGAGCTGAAATTACCTTTTGAAGTGGCATCTGTGCACCCAGTATTCCATGTGTCACTATTAAAGAAGTGCATCGGTGATCCAACTTCAATTGTACCATTAGACAGCATGGGAGTGAAAGATAGTCTCTCATACAAGGAGGTCCCAGTCCAGCTTGGCCGTTAGGTTCATAAGCTGAGGAACAAGGAAGTAGCTTCAGTCAAAGTCTTGTGGAAGAATCAGCAGGTTGAGGGATCTACCTGGGAGGCTGAAGCGGATATGATGGCCCCATTTGTTCCCTTCTGACTCAATTTCAGTTTAGGGTATCAACTCCTTTCCCAAAACTGCTTTTAGTTCGTATGTTTCAATTTCTTTCATGTAAATGAACATGTTCATGATTAGTAAATTCAGTTCAAACTTGTGATTCAGTTCAGAAATAGTTATTCCTCCAGTTTCCAACTTTCATGATCAGTATTTGTGTATTAAGATTTCTACTCTCTATTTTCTAGTGTGTTTTCCAACATTCGAGGATGAGTGTTCCCAAGGGGGAGATATTGTAACGCCTCAGAAACTCAAAGGCTAGACCCGGGACTTAAAGCAGAGAAAGTTGAAAAATCTGCACCAAGTCACTGAACGACTCATTTTGTGACCCATGGGGACTGACCACGAGTTGTCAAGTGACTCTTGGTGAGGCATGTGGACTTAGTGAGAAATTTGGAGAATGGGTGACCACGGGTGTGACCACGAGTCGTGATATGACCCATGGTCAAGAACAATTTTAGGCCGGGAAAATACTAGACAGTGTACCCAACGGGTCCTCACCATGACTCGTTTGGGACACCATGAGTCGTGGTGTCACCCGTGGGGGACTCCAAGGATTTTTGGGCAGTGTGATCCACGAGAGGTGACCATGAGTCGTGGCCACTAACCACGACTCGTTGGGTCCCTAATGGTGACCAACAAGGGGTTCCAGGCAGTGTACCTCACGAGGGTGACCACGAGTCATGGTCACTGATGTGCCATGATTTTACGGCACTTGCGACGCTTAAAACCAAAAAACTATGCACATTTTGGGTATGTTTATGTAGATACGATGCGTTTGTGTTAAATGTTGCTGAAAAACAGGTCCAGAATGGGAAATAGGCAAAGTAAGAAAAAATTGGATAAAACTGAAGGCTGATGCCCAGGCCACGAGTCGTTGTCTCAATGCACGCCTCGTGCCTGGAGTCGTGGGGAGAAGATCAAGTTTTAATGCTAAGAAATAGTGCACTTAACGTGTTAAAGGCATGATTCATTACATCTGGTAACGAGTCATTAAGCCAATCGTGAAGACTGGGAAGATGATTTCTAAAAAATACTCAGCGAAAGCAACGAAAGAAGTAGCGAGTCATCGGATGATTTGACGTATATAGCAAGCGGCAGGAGACTGGGGCCGGGGGATAGGTGCACTTGGCGCTGCGTCGCGCCACCAGCCAGTACATTGGCCGATGCATCGTGCCAGTGGCCTGGCGTTGTGGCCGGTGCACCCCGCCACCCCCTTCCACCACCCTACCTATATATATTAAGTCCTCTTGATGATTTAAATCATTTGATATGTACTCCTTGGCCAAAATAAGAGAAGAAACACAGATTTCATCGGGTTTTCATCAAATTACGCTATCAAACGCCCAAATGCAAATTAACTTTAGGTAACCAGTTCTAGACCTATAGGAAGCATTTCTACGGAGTTATTTATCAAAAATTCGCTCGGCTTACTGGAACCCCGCCGAGTAAAGGTTGTCAAAATTACTCCAAATTGAATCTTAAAAGGCCAGAAGAATTAGATAAGTGTTTCTACCTTCTGAACTCTCGAGAAATTATAGGTTTTCGGTCGAGTTATTTGGAGTTGAATTATAGTTGATATTATTATCGAAAGTTATCGTTATTTATCGAATTTCGTATTTGAAATTAGCCCTATTCTCTCAGCATAAGGGTTGCAGTTGGGTGGAACCGCCATTTACATGTTGAAACTTACCAGTTAAATAAAAATCGGCGTTTGAGGTATGTTAAGGCGAATTCTTTCAGCAAGTTATTCCTGTCTATAGTACTATGACCTAAATCCTCGTAAGGAAGCCAGAAATATGAATACTATGGTTAGCTATTACTATTAGTCTGAGATTAGCGTTTCTATTTAGATTGGGATTGACCCTGCCCTATATAGCCTTTCGTTGTCCAAACTTAGGGTTACTAGCTGTGTCATTGCCTACAGGGCTATATGGATCGCTTGAAGGAGCTATATGTTGTCCCAAGGGACTATGCTGAGGCCCAAGGGCCATATTACAGTCTATTCCATGGCTGGACTATTATTTTTATGCCGTATCGGCATCACTGACCCTCGTCGAGCCTGGTGCCCAGGGTGCAGTTACAGGAGTCCACCGGATTCCAGCACAGCTACAAGAGCTGAGCGGGCTCAGTTGCAGACCCAGGGGACCGAAAGGTTGGCTATAGTTATCTATTGACTCATTTTGACCCTGTTAGGGGTATATAGATTGAAGTGTGCTCGCCAGGGCTTATGGGGGCTCCCAACGGGTTATTTTGTGCTGGTTGTACCTTTTAGGCTTATAGGGGCTAGGTAAGGTTCTTGTTTGCATTACTTATTATTAGTTATACAGCAGGTTGTAAGGCTATTTAGGTTGTATCTCTGTCCTCCTTATTGAATTGTTTTCAATTTCATTATCAGTATCTTTTTGTCATTTTCATTCCTACTTTACATATTCGGTACATATTGTACCGACGGTCATCTTTGGGGCGCTGCATTACTTTCCTACAGGTATGGTTAGATGCAATTTAGGACCTCCCTAGTCATCAGCTTAGTCAGCAGTCTAATGCTTCATGCTCCGAAACTCTTAACATACACGTGTATGCCTTCGTTAAACGACAGAAACTTATGGGGTGCAACATCCTCCCCCCTTAAGAACATTCATCCTCGAGTGTCATCTTTGGGCTTAAAGGAGTTAACTCTTTTAGCTAATACTTAGAAAAATTTTGGTAGAGTCTCCTCTGTATTATGGACTATCCGAGAATCTAAAACACAGACAAGTTCAACATTGGCGTCTCACAGGATGCTATAAACAGCTACTCCACCATATAGAGATAACCAAATTAAATGTAGCAAGCTTCCCATAGATCTGTGACTAAGTGCATTTGCTATAATATTGGTCTTCCCTGGGTGATACTTCTAGGATGTCTGAAAGCCAAGTCAAGTAGAGTCCTTTTCGTAAGTGTGAAGCGCGCCACACTTATGATGAGGAGGCTACAAGATGTTATTAGGAAAATTTCCCTTTTGTTCATACTCCTTATCATGTGTTGAGCTTAATCCCAGAAATGTCCTCCTAACTCGTACTCTATTCGTTTCAGTGAAATATACCTCCAAGATGAGGAAATGGAAGGAGGGCTGGCAATGCCAACCGTACTGCCCCACCAGCTCCAGTAGCCCCTCTAGACGATCAAATATTCTCGGCAGAATTTCGAGCAGCGATCCAGCTGCTGGCTCAGATGGTGACCAACCAAGTGAATTTATAGCAGTTGCTAGGGTTCGGGACTTCACCCAAATGAACCCTTCATCCTTCCATGGATCTAAGGTGGGAGAGGACCCGCATGAGTTTGTGGATGAGGTATGGAAGATCACCTGGATTATGGGTGTTAGTTCCATGAAGAGTGTTGATCTGGCTACCTACTAGTTGAAAGGGGAAGCTCAGATTTGGTACAATCAGTCAAAAGAAGGGAGGCCAGCAAAAGCAGGATCAATAGAGTGGGATGAGTTCGCTATGGAATTTCTAGAAATATTCTTTCCTCAGGAATTGAAGGAGGCCAAGGTTGCCGAATTCATGAATTTGAGGCAGGGTAGCAGGATGGTGGAGAAATATATGTTGGATTTCACTCGGTTGTCAAGGTATGCTCTTGAGATGGTCGCCGAGCCAAGAGCTCGCATGCTCAAATTCATCAATGGAGTGTCAAATTTGGTACTTAAGAAGTGTAGAACTACAATGCTCATCAAGGACATTGACCTCTCCAGCCTCATCATTCATGCCTAGCAGATTAAGGAAGAAAGGTTGAAGGATATGGAGGAGGAGAACAAGCGGGCTAGAACGGATTAATCTGATTATGGCCACCAGAGTTCCAGGGGTAGTAGCCGCCTACAGAAGCAACAATAGAGGACAATAGCATCCACATCAGCCAGCTCCCCTACTTTTCGGTCCCGCAAGGATCGGAAGGGTGGAGCATTTGGCTCTCAGTCCCAGAGTCATAGTGCCAGCAACCGCTACCCAGCTTGTCCTAAGTGTGGCAAAAATCATCCAGGTGAATGCATTTTGGGAAAAGAGGGTTTCTTTGGATGTGGACAACTAGGTCATAAGTTAAAGGAGTGTCCATCAACAAGATGAGGGAGAACTCAGTCTACATCAGCAGCCTTAGCAGGTCGTCCGACTCAGCAAGGGACTATTTCAGGTACGGATGGCATTCAACGCCAAAACCACTTTTATGCTTTATCCTCTCATCAGGATCAGAAGAGCTCCCCTAACGTGGTCACAGGTATGTTACGTCTTTTCCATCTAGATGTATATGCCCTACTAGATCCAGGAGCCACATTATTATTGAAATTCCCCGAAAACTCAAAGGCTAGATCCAGGACTTAAAGCAGAGAAAACTGAAAAATCTACACTAGGTCATAGAACGAACCGTTCTGTGACCCGTGGGGATTGACCACAAGTCACTAAGTGACTCGTAGTGAGGCATGTGGACTTAGTGAGAAATTTGGAGAATGGATGACCATGGGTGTGACCACGAGTCGTGGTCAACCCCATGAGTCGTGATATGACCTGCGGTTAAGAACAATTTTAGGGTGGGAAAATGTTAGGACAGTGTATCCAACGGGTACTCACCACGAGTCGTGGTGTCACCCGTGGGGGACTCCAGGGACTTTTATGAAGTGCGGTCCACCAGAGGTGACCATGACTAACCACGGCTTGTTGGGTCCCTTGTGGTGACCAATAGGGGGTTCCAGGCTACCTCACGAGTGTGACCACGAGTTATGATCACTGACCATGACCTGTTAGGTCACTCGTGAGGACTGACGATCAGTTTTCCCCTGTGAGTTTTCAAGGGTCTTTCAATAATTTCCTACCCTCCTATACTCTAAACTACGTCATTTTAAGCATATTTTCATATTTATTAGAGGGGTTAAACAGTTTCTTTCCTCATTCTCCCCATCCAGACTCTTAGAAATCATCATAGAACTTCTCTCAGAGCTTTTCAGAGCAAGAGCTAGGGCAACCTTTTCTCCTCGGTTTCTTAAGAAAATTCTTCGGGCTTGTTCACCAGGCACGTGGGAATTCAATAAGGGAATAATTCTTACCTTGTGTCCCCAAATTCCTTCCTACTTTTCTCTATGAGTTCTAGCCCTGCAATTATCGAATGCTAAGAAATTCTTAACCAATCTTCATCTAATTTATGTGAAATGTTATTTTATGATAGTTATAGAAATTTTTCTCCAGTTTGTGACTGAAATGATGTTTAATCTCGTGAAGTAAAATTTAGCCCTATTTCTTAAACTAGAAAATCTTAAAATTTGTTATAGTGTTTGAATATCGTAATTTTGCTTGATTTTATCAGTGTTGGGAACTCCTATGTTGTTAGTAGCATTGAATCTCAATTAGGTTATCATCAGTTCAATTTTTAGTAAGAATTTTAGAATTTTCAGTGTCAGTCAGAAAATGTCAGCTGATCAGTTTGACTATAAAAATTCCCGATGTGTCAATAGTACCTCCTAGTTATCATAATCAGATTCAGAATTTAGTTTTATTAGTCCACTAGGAGGTCATGACACTTTAGATAAATAACTCTGACTAGCCTTAGAACCCAATTTCAAATTTTAGTTTGTTCTTTAGACGATTATGACCCTTCCAGATAAGCAGCTCTGCCAGTCTTAGAACCCAGTTTCAGAATCTAGTCCGATAAGACTATCAGAGTGCTTTCAGATATATATCCTTGACTAGTCTTAGGCCCTAGTTTCGAGCTATCATCTTAGTATTCAGTCTAGGACTATCCAGTGGGAGTAGGACTTACCACTGAGCAGACTGGGGTTCCAGCACACCCAGGTTTCCAAAACTACGTTGCCACCATAGGTTATAGTATTTATTGGCCTGATGGCCCCAAACTCTTATAATCACCCAATTCATCCATTTATTGGCAAGGTATATTGGGTCCTATCGATGGGGTGTATACATCGTACTCCGCGTCTAGCTCACGTGGTTGTATGTTGGTTATAGACTCTCCCAATAGTAAGTTCAATCCATTTTTAGATCAGTTCAGATCAGTATTCTAGATTTAGAACCTGCTTTGACCATCAGACAGGGTCTTTTAGACCATCTCAGTTATTTCAGTTATTCAATTCAGTAGCTTTAGTTGGTCATTGCATGTCGTTAAGTTCAGCATTTTTACTCCATTGTGTTATGTTTCTCTCACTTACTCAGTACATTCAAAGTACTGACGCATATTTTTATGATGTATCATTTTATGATATAGCTGCAGGATCTCAGTCTCGGTTTCGCTGGCTGATCGCTCTATGAAGACTTCAGCAGTTCTAATTGGTGAGTCCTCATCTTTCGAGGACGAAGATTATTTCATTTAGCTTCATTTTCTTTTCTTCTACTTAGGATTTGGAGTTCGCTGGGGGCTTGTCGCAACAACTTATCAGTTATAGTGGCTTTCAGATGTAGATTTGGTTTTCAAACATGTAGCTTTGTTCGAATATTTCCAAATATTATGAACCAGCTTATTTCTTTCAAGTATTTAAATTTTTTCTTTAAACTTCCGTTGAATATATTTATATGATAGACCAGGGGTTGAAATGGGGTCACTTGTGACTCCAAGTACCGTGTTTCGTCCAGGGTGTAAGCTCAGGGTGTGACAAACTTGGTATCAGAGCACTAGGTTTAGAGTATCCTCGAATGTCTGAAAGCCGCATCGAGCAGAGTCCTCTTTATGGGTGTAAAGCGTGCCACACTTATGATGGGGAGGCTACGAGATATTATTAGGAAAACTCCTTTTATTTCATACTCTTTATTGTGCATTGAAATTTACTTCCAAAATCACCCTCCTAACTTGTGCTCTATTTTATTTCAGGGAATCATGCCTCCGCGATGTGGTAACGGAAGAAGGGTTGATACTCACCAGCCTGCCCCACCAGCCCCGGTCGCCCCTCAGGACGACTTGGTGTCTACCACAGAATTCAGGGCGGCCATTCAGCTGCTCGCTCAAATGATTACTAACTAGGTGAACCAACAGGTGGTTCCAGTCAATAACAATGGTTCCACAGCAGCTTCCGAGTGCGGGACTTCACCCAGATGAACCCTCCATATTTTCATGGATATAAGGTGGGAGAGGATCCACAAGGATTTGTGGACGAGATTAAAAATTTCACCCAAATTATGGGTGTTAGTCCCTCAAAGAGTGCCAAATTGGCTGCCTACCAGCTGAAAGGGGTAGCCCAAGTCTGGTATGAACAGTGGAAGGAGGGGAGGCCAGCGGAAGCAGGACTGGTAGAATGGGAGGAGTTCACTACAACCTTCCTAGGTAGATTTTTCCCTCAGGAGCTTAGGGAGCAAAGGTAGCGGAGTTCATGAATTTGAGACAGGGAAACCGGATAGTAGAAGAGTATGCTCTGGAGTTCACCAGGTTGTCCAAATACACTCCAGAGATGGTGGCCGAGCCAAGGGCTCGCATGTTGAAATTTGTAAATGGGGTATTGAACCTGGTTCTCAAAGAGTGCAGGACAACAATGTTGATTAAGGATATCGATCTCTCCAGCCTGATTGTGTATGCCCAACACACTGAGGCAGAAAAACTTAGGGACATGAAGTGAAAGAACAAGCAGGCAAGGACTGGCCAATCAGATTGTGGCCACCAGAGGTCTGGCGGTAGTAGCCGCCCACAGCAGCAGAGAGCACCAACACCCAGCTCAGCCAGCGCCACTACCTTTCGGTCTCGCCAGTATTGGAGGGGTGGAGAATTTGGCTCTCAATACTAGAGTTTCAGTGCCCGTAACAGGTATCCATCTTGCTCCAAGTGCGGCAAGAATCACCCAGGAGAATGTATTCAGGATCGAGAGGGATTTTTTGGTTATACTATGCTGGAAACTACTCCAACTACCAAATTAAAAAGGCAGTAATATTGTCTATTGATTTAGATTGCGGCCTTCGTCTGAATAATCCAAATATTAAATTCTTCTAAGATATTCAGGGTATTTTTGAAAGACACTTTTGTAATGCCATTTAAAGTTTCTTTAATGGTGCCGAATTTTTAAAATTTTATTCTCATACTTGTGTGATTATAATTTCTAAAAAGGAATTTTCAAAAACTTCAATGATGTTAAATCGATCACTCTATTCAATGTTACTAGTAAGATCATTTCTAAGATTATTTACATCAGATTGATCACTTCTCTGCCTAAATTATATCCCAAAATTAAAGTGAATTTGTGAAAGGAAGAATGATCTCTGAAAATATTATGTTAACTCAAGAAATTATCAATGATATGAAAAAAGACAATAAATGAGGCAATGTTATTATTAAATTTGAAATGGCTAAGGAAAATGATAAAGTATCTTGGCCCTATCTCTGCTAAATGCTTAAGAGATTTGGTTTCTCAGATAATTGGACAATTTTTTTTTACGTTTATATATAATATATGGTATTTTGTGATTGCCAACATATATGAATTCTTTAAATTTCAAAATGGTCTTAGACAAGGAGAACCTATCTCTCCTTCCATAAGTGCTGAGTTGCTTAGCATTCTTCTCAATAATCTCTATGAGGATCCAAATTACAAAAATTTCTATATAAACAAAAATGGACCTATTATTAATCATATTAGTTTTACTGATGATGCGGTTCTTTCTACGGAGAATAAAGTATCTCAAAATATATAGTTATGAATGTTTTGGAGATCTATGAGAATGTCTCTAGTTAAAAAATTAATAAATGGAAGAGTGGTGTCATCCTTTGTCCAGGTTCAAGTGAAAGAAGAGTTCGAAGAGTTCTTAGAATTACTGATATGAAAAAAAAACATTTCTTTTACTTTTCTTGGCTGCCCTCTTTATTCAGGGAGAAAGAATAAGATCATTTTCTTTAAAATAATGAACAAGATTATGAAAAACACCAGATGATCATATAATAAAATATTTTCTATTGGAGAAAAAGCCATTCTAATTAAATAGTTCTTCAAGTTATGCCCTCTCATTTGCTTGTCATCCTTCAAGCTTCCAAATTTATTTCAAGCAGATTGAAAATGCTTTGATTAGATTTTTTTGGGGTGAAAATGAAGACAACAAAAAATATTATTGGGTGTAATGGGATAATATATCCTTCCCTTATGAGGAAGGTGGAGTCAGTAGCTTTTTTTCCCGTCACGCTCTAGGCGGTTGAAAATATTTTGCAATTCCTCGATCGTCATTAACTTTAGTAAACTAAGGATATTAGCAAATTTGTTACAATAAAATATTGATGAAGGGTAAGATTTATTAAGACCCTTTGGAGTGATTTTCTCAAGAGCAAATATTATCAAATAAGATCTCACATTAACAGCTAAAAAATTAGCATAATAAAAATTCTCGTAACTGAAAATCACTTTGCAACATTAAGAATGCTATAGAAAGAAAAATTATTTGGAAAGTTGATTTTGATAATATCTCTTTTTGATATGATAATTGGATCCAAACTGACCCTCGTTGGATTTGGGTCCCTTAAAATAAGTTATTATAAATGAGACTCCCATTCTTATGTAAGTGCGATAAAAATATCTCTTTTAAAATATTTTTTATGATATGAAATATTTTTAAAAAAGAGTCTCAACTGTTATATCATTTGTAGAGATGCCGTAAGTGGCATAACAAAAAATATCATTAAGGGTGTTCAAATTTTTTTAATAAGTTTTTTTTCGATTAATGGGTACACCAAAAATTTTATTAAAGTACGCAATATTTAATTAAATCATAAAAAATACTTATAATAGAATTAAAAATTGTATAAATCAAAATTAACATATAGAAGTCAACAAGAAAATTTTGCTAGTGAAAGCATAATCATATAATAGTATTACAATTGTATTAGATGATGTTGCATTTATAATAGAATTATAGAAATAGTATAAAATATTTTTTTTAACGTAAAACACAATGAAATAGTCTAAAACATTATTATTTAATTTTTTGATTTTGTAAGTTATTTTTAATAAATTTCATTGTCGAGAAAGAAGGAAAGATTTTTTTGTTGTTGCTGGAGCTGACTATCAATGTAAAAAAACTAAATACTAATTAGAATTTATTTAATTTAAATTAAAAAATTCAAACAGGTTCAACACTTTTCTTTTACATGTAAGCCAAATACATCTTTAAAAGAAAATGTATGCAATCCAATTCTTGTTAGAAATTAAAAAAGAGCCCGGCCAATGTTGTTGATAACAGATTCGAACCCGCGCGAAAAATAAGCACCATTACCGTTCAACCATTGGAGAGACTTATGTCAAGAGTGTGTTAGAACATGCGCAGTGGAAGCAAACATGAATATGATCAACAATCTTACATGAATCACTAGATAACAACGACGAGTTATATTACGAAATACTAACCTCCTGAAGCTTTCACAAAATGTGTCCAACTCACTCTCTAGGTCTGCGATCTTCTACTATGTCCTCAATAATCTTCAAGTGGGGAATACTTGTATGAGCAAGTACTGCTTCTCAGAAAAATATGTATCTTTTCAAGAAGAAAAAAGTCCTATTTATAATCACGTTTTTAGGGTATAAAGCCCTAATCTCAAAACGTATAAGATTCCTTCTTTTCTTACATAATTCACACGTTTTTAAGGGTGTAAAACCCAAACGTATACTACTTAACTTTTATAAAGTTGTCCAAAATCTTGTAGGATTTTACTACTTCAAGAAAACAGGTTTCTTCCTTTTTCAAGTTCTTTAATCAATGAGGCATAGCAGGGACCACAAATTTAATTAGTGAGGCTTCCAATTATGGTATTAATTCGAAATAATGAATGAATTAACCTACCATAATAAATCACAAATTATTCCACTGAAAATCCGTAATTGCACTCCTTGGTATAATTTCAAAATCAATCATTAAATTCCTATTTAACTTCCTATGTTAAGATTACAGATACCAATCAATCGAATTAAATTTCTGACTATTTAATTCATTTACCAATTTAATTCTTTATTCAAATGCTTAACTTATTTCATGTGACGGATACAGAATCCACCTACAGGGTTTTCACATGAAACCTTATAAGCAATCATAAAGGGGTATCATCAATCTCAAGGTCGAGACATGAATTCCATCAACTAACTATTATTTTACAAATATCATTTGTCATCATCCAACCTATCGAGAACATTTTAACTCGCGAAAGAGTTTCGCCCTTTGATAGATCAAAACAATAAGCAAATGACATTGATCATAATAGTTATATCAAGATTAAGAGTATAAGTAAATTTAATGATCTAGAGAATTTATTTTACTAAGTCAGACAAAAAACTATTCTCTACTTGATCCGTTCAATACATACAAAATGTACTAGCACAAGAAGTTGGAATAATACTATTCTCATAATCAAGATAAATTATATTTGATCCTGTACTACAATTATACTAATGAATTTGTCCAATTTTCATCTTAGACTGTGAACATATACAAACTTTATACTTATAAGAACCAATGATTTAATCTTCTGTGTATAAGCTAAACTCTATACACTAAACCATCTACTATATAAGTAAAGGACACACATGCAAAATTGATCTATTCAAAACAAGACTTTATTTATCCAATAAATAAAATAAAAGTCTTACATAAAACCGAAACATATACTATACTAAACCGCATGGTTAATCTCCCACTTAGACTCATAATCATGCACCTACAACTTTAACCTCCATTCCTTCTACATGCTTATCAAAAGGCTTCTGTGGCAAGCTCTTTGTAAATGGATCCGCCAAATTATTCTCTGATGCAATCTTCAAAACCTTCATATTTCCTCTCTGGGTTATGTCCCAAATTAAGTGATATTTTCTCTCAATGTTTTTGCTTCTTTTGTGACTTCATGGTTCCTTTGAGTTTGCAACCTCACCACTATTATCACAATAAAGTGTAATTGGTGCTTCAATTATAGGAATCACTCCAAGATCTTTTAGGAAGTTCCGAAGCCAAACAACCTCATTAGCCGCCTCAAAGGCAGCTACATACTTGGCTTCCATGGTGGAATCAGCAACACATGATTGCTTGATACTCCTCCAACTTATGGCTCCACCTCCTAAGGTAAACATATATTCTGAGGTAGATTTTCTAGAATCTCTATCATACTAAAAATCTGAATATGTATACCCAATGTGCACCAGATCATTCAAGTGAAAAACCAGCATGTAATCCCTAGTCCTTTTCAGATACTTGATTATATGCTTAACTGCAGTCCAATGTTCATTCCCAGGATTTGACCGATATCTACTAACCATGCCAACAACAAAGCAGATGTCAGGTCTAGTACATAACATAGCATACATGAGACTCCCATCATCAGAAGCATAAGGGATCAAACTTATCCTCTCTATCTCGTCAGTCGTTTTAGGAGACTGATCCTTCGATAGAGAAATTTCATGCCTAAAAGGAAGAAATCCCTTTTTGAAATTTTGCATGCTAAACTTGGTAAGAATCATATTAATATAAAGCGCTTGAGACAAGCCTAATATCCTTTGCTTGCGATCTCGCATGAGCTTGATCCCAAGGATATGAGCCGCTTCACCCAAGTCTTTCATATCAAAACATGAGGACAACCACTCTTTGACCGATTTCAACATGCTCACATTATTTCCTATGAGCAAAATGTCATCCACGTACAAAATAAAAAATGCTACTTTATCTCCCTCCCACTTTTTATATATACATGGCTCGTTCTCACATTGATCAAAACCAAAAGTATTAATCGAATTGTCAAAAAAGTGTTCCATGCCCTAGATGTCTATTTCAACCGATAAATGGATCTTTTCAGCTTACACAACATGTGCTCATTTCCACTTTTCACGAAACCCTCTGTGTCACGCCCCACCTTGGGAGGCATGACAGGCACCTGGTGCCACACTGGAAACTAACTGACCTGGCTAGGCTTATGCATGCTTGAAGCCAGCCTGTGACTCAATTCAAGAAAACAACGAGCTATATCTCAGTTGTAAATATAGCCCCTAGCCGACAAGGCCGTATAGCCACTTGTAAATGAAAACAGTTAACCAACAACAAGCAACAGAAGGGATCCTATACAGGCCGACAAGGCCACCATGCTGTCTAATTATAACAAAAATGAAGACAAACTACTATCCTAGGCCCCATACGACCAACATACGAAACACAACTGATTAAGACCCCACACGGCCAATATACAACTAAATAACTGACGGCTGTAGTCTGCAAGCCTCTAAGAGTACAAATAGTGGTCGGGCCAAGGCCCCGGCCTTCCCCTAAATACTGTACAACTGAAATACAGAAGTCTCTACAACCTGGCAACTCTGAATGGAAGGAGCTGACCCAACTGCGACTCTAAGCAGCTGCTACTAAAGATCCTGAACCTTATCTGTCTAAAGCTGCAGGCAAATAATGCAGCGCCCCATATTTGGGCGTCAGTACAATATGTACCAAATATGTAAGGCAGTAATAGGCTGAATGAAAGCTGTGAAATACTGGAAGTGAGTAGAAAGGAAAGGAGGAGAGATTAACCTATACACCTGCTGATTCGTAATCTGTATATAACCAACACTACATGTACGTAAGCTAAGACTGTTATAATTACACATTTATAAACTATAACTAGCAGACAAGAATACAAACAAGAACCTCACCTGGCCCTCATAAGCCGTAAGGTACAATCAACACAGAATAACTCGTTCAGGCCCCCATAAGCCCTGGCGAGCACATCTCAATCTATATACCCCTATCCAGGTTTCAATGACTCCACTGGTACTATAGCCAACCTACCGGTCCCTTGGGTCTAAAATTGGCCAGCTTGGACCCTGAATTGTAGTTGTGTCTGAGTCTAATGGACTCCTGATATCTGCACCTGGGGCACCAGGCTCGACGGGGGTGTGTAGAGCCAACCACGACATATAATAGCCCACCCATGGAATGGACTGTATGAGGACTTGGGACCCCATCTTCATCCCTCACGGACGACATACCACTCCGTAGAGTAATGTCATCTCGCCCCTGGCGGGCGTCGACACAGCTACTAACCCTGGGGTGGTCATGGAAGGCTCCTAAGTGAGGACAACCCCAACCAAGGTGCTGTGATGAAATCTTAATCTATTCATTCAAAAGGAGTATCTGGCCTTCTGGGTCTAACGCCTCCGTTGCTCGCCCCCTAGGATAATCTTTAAAGCTGCTAGCAGGCACGCTGTGCACCTGTATCTAATCAAAGGATCCTGATAGTGATCATGATCTCTAATAGTCTGGACTGAATAGGGCGAGATATGGAGTGGTCCAACACAACTCTCTATATGTCCTGCCCGGACATCTATAGCTCATAATAACTGCGGGGTCGCAAATAACTAACTACTCAGTCCCGCTGCTTAGGACAATTGTAGGACTGCTACTGACCCAACATGCTTTTGAGCGATCGGCCCCTAATCCTCCATAGAAAGTTTACTGACATCCTTAGCCTGTGGGCAGTACTATACTAACATGGTACTTACTAGTGCCTTAGGTCTCATCTTGATCCAATCGGATCTTATATTACTTTTCTGGGTGATTCTTAACCTTTATAGAAAACTTTATATAAACCTAACCATTTCTGAAAACCTGTGGGTGATAGGAACTGGCTGGGGTGCTAGCCCGACCTCTAACTACTGATAAGGTCCCCTTCCTTAGGGTACCCACGGGTCTATTTGACCTGGATGACTGGGCTGGCTTCCTGGGCAACTTATATGATAACTGCTAAGCCCACTTAGACTGACAATCACTGGTAATAACTAATAGGGTGACAGGCTTTCACATAGTTCACTAGACAACCTTAGGCTGCTGACTCTGAAACATGGCCTTCCTATCTAAAATTCTGGCCCTGGGGCGTAGGAATATGCCAATAGCCTCTAGGCATGCTTTACTGACAATACAAACACCAAACGGGTAGTTAAACTGCCTAGCTGCGCCTATGCTACTCAACTTACTAGCTCAGACTCGATAACTCTCATGAGCTCCTAAGATCTAGGTTTGACAACAAACATAGAATTCTACTAACACAATGACCTGGAGAATCGAAAAGTTTCTGTGACGGTTCTAGCGTGTGTCACACTTAAAATGCTCCTATCCAACAAGGAATACTGCTATAAAATCCATATACGTTTTCTACAAGCTAATCAGAACTTATGTAACCATAATCTACTGATAACAGCTAACCACAGCATGTCTGATCTCTATATACCAGCAACAGCTAATTACAATATGTCAAATCACAATCTAATGGTAGCAGCTATCTACAATATATGAAATCTTCATTTCTATTCTGGAACATAAGTCGTAACACTGTACGACGAGTATCTTGTCGAGGGCTAAGCCTTACATACCTCGATTGTCATTTCCTGAATAGCCGATGAGTTTCAACTTGTATTCATCAGCTCTCTTCCGCTGTAACCATTATACTGGGAGAAAGAGACGAATTTCAATACCAAATTCGGCAAAAAAGGATAACTTTTAATACTAATATTAACTATACTTCAACTTAATGGAACACGGCCGAAAACTTATTATTTCCCGACAGTTCAGAAGGAAGAAGTACTTACTTGAAGCCTGAGATCATATAAAAATTAGTTTGGAGCAATTCTGACAACTTTGGCTTGGCGGGGTTACGATTCTCCGGGCGAATTTTACGAAAATAACTCTGTAGTAATGCTCCCTGCGGGCTTAGAAATCCATACCCAAAGTTAATTTAAATTTGGATGATGTTTCGTAGCATAATTTAACGATAACTTGAAGAAAGTTGTGTGTTCTTTCGTTTCTAGCCGAGGGAAATGTTTAATGAATCATTTGAATGAGCAAGAAACATATATATAGGCATAGGGCAGTGGCCTGGGCGGTGCCCCACGCTGGCCAAAGCGCCAAGAGGCCGGCACCTCGCGCTGGCCATAGCGCCAAGGCCCTACCGCGCAGCGCCTCCCAGGGCGCTGATCCCCCTGGCGCGCCGCACTACCCATAGCACAGGTAGGCTAGCGTGTCGCACTGGCCCTATGCGCACTGGTCCCCTTCGACCCCGCTTCTGAGGCTTTCTCCACACGCGTCAAGCTCTTCTTACTCGTCACCAATCCACGTGTACGCCTACCAACCGTTAACATTTTACGGGGTGTAACACTCTGGTTGTGCCATATATATGCACTCATCAAGACTTCCATTAAGAAAAGTCATCTTGATATCCATCTGCCAGATCTCATAATCATAATGAGCAGCAATGGATAAGAGAATTCTGATGGATTTAAGCATGGCCACCGGCAAAAAGGTTTCCTCATAATCAATTCCTTCTTTTTGAATAAACCCTTTTGCAACAAGCCTAGCTTTAAAAGTCTGCACTTCTCCATCCATCCCTCTCTTTTTCTTATAGATCCATCTACAGCCGATGGGTTTTACTTCTGCAGGTGGTTCTACAAAGATCCCAGACTTGATTGGAGTACATAGACTCTATTTCAGATTTCATAACGACTATCCATTTTTCAGCATCTATATCTTGTAGTGCTTCGGCGTAACTAAGGGGTTCTGTATTAGGCTCTTCAGGAATTCTATCATAAGATTCTCTCAAGAGCACAAACCAAATGAGTTTTCTAATAACTCTCCCACTATGACGACTCACTACAAGATCATTAATCTGATCTTGCGGTGGAACTAAAACATCACTTTTGGGAACTAAATCCTAATTATCACTAACTTCTTCCCCAAGCATAGGCTGCTCTATAGGTGCAGGCTGGTCAACACTGTTCCCACTATCTTGAGGTAGTGAGATGTCCGACCTTTGCACTTGCGCCTCCCATTGCCTATTGACATCTCTCCCACTACGATAATGGAGTGGTATGTCAATACTTGCTTGTGGGATTTTTTCTTGAGATACATCATTTGTTATTCCATTGTTCAATTCCTATAGAGTGAGTTTACTTCTCGGAACATGGTTTATTAAATAGTCCTCTTCCAGAAACTTGGCGTTTGTTGTAGTAATGACCTTCTTTTCTTTAGGACAATAAAACAAACCACCTTTCGTCCCTTTTGGATATCCAACGAAGACACATACTTCTGTCCTTGATTCCAACTTATCAGTTTTTCCCTTTAGCACGTGGGCTGGACAACCCATACTTGAATCTGTCTTAGACTAGGCTTTCATCTAGTCCACCATTCTATTGGAGTTAAAGGTACTGATTTGGAAGGAACCAAGTTTAGTAGGCAGTTTTCCGTGTCTAATGCATATCCCCTAAAGGAAGAAGGCAAATCCGAATAACTCAACATCGATCTTACCATTTTCAAAAGAGTTCTGTTTCTTCTCTCTGTCACACCATTTGGTTGTGGTGTTCCTGGAGCAGATAATTGAGATGTAGTTCCACAATCTGATAAGTATTTAATGAATTCAGCAGAAAGGTATTCACCACCACGATTAGATCGTAATGATTTAATATGTTTATCATGTCGCTTTTCTATTTTTGCCTTAAATTCTTTGAACTTGTCAAAGCATTCAGATTTACAGTGCAACAGGTAAACATATCCATACTTAGAGTAGTCACCTGTGAAGGTCACAAAATACTCAAAACCACCTCTTGCTTGTATATTCATAGGACTGTTGTGCCCGCAAGTGTACGGGTCGTACAAGTAATACAGTGGCCCTTTTTAAGAGCCGAATGTCGAACCCACAGGGATTGAACCAATTCAGCTAATTATCAAGTTCAAGTGTGATATTAAATGCCGCAAGTGTTGATTATAAACTTTTTCGAGAGAGTTAATTAAGTCTAGGGATGATCAGCGAAATACTCTAAATTAATTCAAAGAGCAACTAGAGTTAAAGCAGGATAATCATGTGATACTGCGATTTGCAATGGTTTAAGTATGAAACTATCAATTGTCATCTCACATAATTAGAATTGCATGTTCATGGTCTTTTAAACCTCTAAGCACAACAAACTAGCCTCACTACTACATTGTTGAGCGAGGATGTTATTTCTAGTTCATGGGCAATTCACTATGTGGATGTGGTTTATGGGGTTATGCCATTGATTTGGGTACTTCCATACCTCTAACCATTTAACCAAACTTAGCTTCACAACTACTTCTATGAGTGGTGGAGTGACAAATCTAAGCCGGTGTCTTTCTATTTTCCCATTTTATCAACCAAGCAAGGTATTAGGTATATTCCTATCCTAACCACAAATTATATCTTGAGATACAATCTTGCTCCCTACATTCTCTTGTTCTTGCCTAGTTTATCTTTCTCAAGCATGTACCTAAGCTTAACCCACTTGTTTTCATGGTGATCAGTCATAAAAAGAACCATAATTCAGAATGCAAGACAAGGCAATAATCAATAACTTAAAACCAAAACAAAATCGCAAAATCACAATCATATCTTGTGGCTTCAACCCTAGAGGAAGGGGTCTAGCCACTCATGTTCGTAAAATTACAAGAAAACATTGTTAAAGTAATGTACTTACTAGAATTGGTAAAAGAGAAGATGAAATTGATGAACCCTAGGTGAGTTCTCCCACTTCTCCCTTCACTCTTTGACAGTTTTTCAGAAATAAATCGTGAATTCCCATTTTCAGGAGCTAAGGGACCTATTTATAGTAAATGAGAGATGTATAAAATTATGCCCGGCATGGAATAGCTCCATGTCATGGAGGTTATCGTGCCAATATGCCTCCGTGACACAGAGGCATCGCGTAGGCACACTGGAAAGCAAAACAGTCGCCAAGCAAAAGCTGTCCGCATTGGCAGCGTGTCACGCTGCTTGGGCAGCGCGTTAGGTGGTGTTTCACGGCCCTTGTCTCACAGCCTGCCTGCTGTGGCACGTTGCCAACGTGCAGGTGGCCTGTTTCGCGCACCCTCCTTGCCGACGTTCGCATTTTACTTCCAATTCCATGCCTCCACTTCACCACTCATGGATTAGTCCTTCAAATTCATTTTAAACCTACAAAAACAAGAACTAATCATGTTGGTTAGTGTATATATTCACATTTACATAAAATTACATGAGAATGCATATAATTAAGTCAATAAACAAGACAAAACTAAGTTATAAAGCATCACTTGGGCATGTAAGTTTGCCCGAGATCAAGGACCACACAAATCAGAATGAATTAATTCGAACTTATCTTTAGCTCTATTTTGTTTAGAAGGAAAAGGTCTTTAGTCATTTTTCCTTCTAAACAGGATTTACAAGTTGGAAGCGCCTCCACTTTCAATGAACTCAAAGGTCCATCAGAGACCAACCTTGAAATCCTATTTAGATTTATATGACCTAGACGCAAGTGCAACAAGTAAGTTTGACACAATTCAGAAATACATTTTCTTTTATCTGACAGATTAATGTTATTTTGTTCCTTTGGTTGCAGCAAATTAGGAGGTTTTTCAAGCACAAATAGGTCATGCACTCTAGCAGCAGTATAGATAAAATGCTTGTTAAATTTGATAACAACAGAATCATTACCAAAATATATCTTATAACCAGCATCTATAAATTTTGAAACTGAAAGCAAATTCCTTCTAATAGAGGGTACATAGAGAACATCTGTTAAATCTAAAACTCTAGAACTACTAAAAGAAATACTAATATCTTCTAAAGCTAAGGCCGGTGTTGGTTCTCCATTGTCTTGAAAAATGCAAATTTCATTCTCACTTAGCCGCCGTGTTTCCCGAAACCCCTGCAAAAAAGTGCAGACATGATTAATGGCTCCCGAATCTACAGCCCATAGCATCATAGAAATAGCGACTAAACAAGTTTCAATGACATTTAAGTAAGAATAATTACCTTGTTTGTTCAATTTAGCCAGGTAGTCAGAACAATACTTCTTGTGATGCCTAGGCTTCTTGCAATGATAGCACTTGCCTTTCGGCTTAGCCACACCATCATTTGCAATTCCAGATGCCTTGCAAGGTCTCTTTTTTTTTCTGTCCGCCTTTCGGCTTAGAAGAAAAAGGAGCTCTCTCAACATTCAATGTCACAACAGGAGTTTGCTGTCTGATAATGGACTCAGTTGCTTGGAGCTCATTCAACAATTTCGCTAGAGATAGATCCATCTTGTTCATGTTATAGTTTAAGTGAAATTGTTTAAAACTGTCAGGTAAAGTCTGCAGGATCATCTCAACTTGAGATTCCTTATCAATTTTAGCTCCAAGGATTTCCAGTTCATTAAGAAGACCAATCATTTTAAGAACATGGTCCCTCACGGACGAACCTTCAGCTATTTTCGTGTTCAAAAGGGCTTTCATGGTTGTCTACTTTACAGCACGATTATGCTCACCGAACATCTATTTGAGACTTTCAAGAATATCGTAAGTAGATTCTATGGACTAATGCTGATGTTGCAAAACATTCGATATTGAAAGAATGTAACATTGCGTCATCTCATCAGCCTTAACCCATTTTTCATAGGCTTTGATTTGGTCCATGGTGGCATTCTCAGGTTTTTCAGGGCATTCCTCAACCAACACAAAATTATACCCTTCAACAGTTAGGAGAATATCCAGATTTCTTTTCCCGTCAACATAATTCGGGCCCTCTAACTTGTTTTCTTTTAAAATAGAGGCGAGAGGATTGAACGAAGTCATTATTAATCTGGGAGGTAAAAAAAATATCAAATAGATCATTAAGCATGCTACAGTAATATTTAAATTCATGTAAACATATAACACATACAATCATGCATATGGAATAGCTAGATTCGATAGGGAAACTTAACAATTCATGCAAACTATATGAGTTATGACAAATGTTTACCCCATAAATCAAAATAGAACTAACTCAGATGGAGAGTAAACTGCATATTTAAGAAGGTAAATATCCAATAATGTAAATCTCTGTTCTATTGAACCAACATGTAACTCAGTTGGAGAGTTAATACAAGTTTTCAACAATAGGAGACAAGCAAAGACAGTAATACCGTAATGAATCTATCTGATGGGGAAAGAAGACTAATGTCAAAATGTAAACTCATTACATTAATGTTACGTACGAATGGAGACCATAAGGATTGAACCCTAACAACATTGGTTGTAAGAAACTAACTTTTTCTCAATTTTTAATTTTTTAGAAAATAGAAAAATGCCCCAAAACCCATCAAAACGACTCTGAATGGCCAAAAAATGACGTTAATCACGACTTAGCGGTGAGTATTTCTTAGTGAGTCATTTCCGATGAACCTACCAAATTTTAGGTCAATTAGAGTTAATCAAAATTTGAAAAACTCCAATACCAACCAAAATCAGCAGTCGTGCACGCCTCGACACATGCGCACGCCTGGGCAGCATCTTTGCAGCTTAATTTTTCTTTTGTTTTACAAAACATATCATAAATTGTTTATAAAACAGTTTTTCAAACACAAAAACCATTAAAACAATCATTTTCATCTATGATACGATTCATGCATTTATGCCAAAAAGACAATACATAAAACAATCTTTTTCATGAATTTTTCAAATTATCTAGGTAGATGTAAGTCGGCTCGTGAGCCAATTATTAGAACATGCGCAGCAGGAGCAAGCATGAATATGATCAACAATCTTACATGAATCACTAGATAACAACGACGAGTTAGATTATGAAATACTAACATCTTGAAGCTTTCACACAATGCGTCCAACTCGCTCTCCAGGTCTCAGGTCTTCTAATATGTCCTCAATAATCTCCGAGTGGGAAATACTTGTGTGGGCAAGTACTGCTTCTCAGAAAAGGGTGTATCTTTCAAGAAGAAAAAAGTCCTATTTACAATCACGTTTTTAGGGTATAAAACCCTAATCCCATAACGTATAGGCTTCCTTCTTTCCTTGCACAATTCACATGTTTTTAAGGGTGTAAAACCCAAACATGTACTACTTACCTTTTATGAAGTTGTCCAAAATCTTGTAGGATTTTACTACTTCAAGAAAACAGGTTTCTTCCTTTTCCAAGTTCTTTAATTAATGAGGCATAGCAGGGACCACATATTTAATTAGTGAGACTTTCAATTATGGCATTAATTCAAAATAATGAATGAATTAACCTACTGTAATAAATCACAGATTATTCCACTAAATATCCGTAATTGCACTCCTCAGTATAATTTCAAAATCAACCATTAAATTCTTATTTAACTCCCAATGTTAAGATTACAGATACCAATCAATTGAATTAAATTTCTGACTGTTTAATTCATTGATCAATTTAATCCTTTATTCAAACGTTTAACTTATTTCATATGACGGATACAGAATTCACCTACAGGGTTTTCACATGAAACCTTATAAGCAATCATAAAGGGGTATCATCAATCTCAAGGTCGAGATATGGATTCCATCAACTAACTATTATTTCACAAATATCATTTGTCATCATCCAACCTATCGGAAACATTTTAACTCGCGAAAGAGTTTCACTCTTTGATAGATCAAAACAACAAGAAAATGACATTGATCATAATAGTTATATCAAGATTAAGAGTATAAGTACATTTAATGATCTAGAGAATTTATTTTACTATGTCAGACAAAAAACTATTCTCTACTTGGTCCTGTTCAATACATATAAAATGTACTAGTATAAGAAGTTGGAATAATACCATTCCCATAATCAAGATAAATTATATTTAATCCTGTGCTACAATCATACTGATGAATTGATTTAATTTTCATCTTAGATTGTGAACATATACAAAGTTTATACTTATAAGAACCGATGATTTAATCTTCTTTGTATAAGATAAACTCTATACACTAAACCATCTACTATATAAGTAAAGGACACACATGGAAAATCGATCTATTCGAAATAAGACTTTATTTATCCAACAAATAAAATGAAAGTCTTACATAAAACTGAAACATAATACTATATTAAACCTCATGGTTAATAGTATATCCTAACAGGGTGTTCAAAAGATTTAATATATTGAAAAATTTCATATATGACTTATATATTTAATATTTTTTTCGGCGAAAGGTGTTCGGCTGACCACCCTTATTTCCATGTGCTCCTCCCCTGGCCATCACTAATCCAATTAACTGTGGTTGCTGTAGAATTTCTCATCCAGAAAATATTAAACATATTTTCCAGTCAGGTTATCTTGCTACTGCTATGTTACACTTTGAAATTTGTTTGATAATTATTTGATATTTGTGTGCTATATTAAACGTAGTACGGGCTGTATGTTGGTCGTAGGTGAGAAGGAAATCATGTACAAACGGAAAAGCGAAGAGTATGTGAAGTTCATAAGTAAAGGTTAAATTTAAATGCCCATATCTCTCAACTTATAATGACTTAGAAGTACTACAACCTATAAAATTAAAGATACTTGAGTCCAATTTTTAGAATATTAAACTGCTTATCAATCATAGTTCGGAATAAAAATTATAAAAATTTTATTGAGGCGCTGTCAAGCAGTGGTCCGCTGCCTTAAATACCTCCACCCTCCCACCCCTTATATATTAAATGTTAAAGTGATATTTTATTTCATCCTTGACCCAAAGGAGCCACTTTCTCAGAGAATATATTCTCTCTATTTTCCAGCAAAAAAAACGAGGAGAAGCAAGGAGAAAATACCAAGCAAAGCTCAATCAAAGCATAAGCCAAGTTAGGACATCTTTTGCAAGGTATGTGTGGTGAAGCTTTTGCTGCGTTTCGGACTGTGTTCTTGCTGTGTTTTGGGGTGAAAAGGAGCTACAAATATACTCCTTCTTAGTAGGAGTTGAATACAAGAAGAGGGTAAGTATTTCTACCCATTAAACTTGCATAAATTCTTAAGTAAAACTAAAAGTTCAAGGCAATATTGAGGTGCCAACTTTGGTGTGTTGTTTTATGAAGTTGCTGCTCGTTTTGGAGCTTGGTGAAGCTGTGTTTATACTGGAAATATACTCCTTTTGTTGTGGGGATTGATCACAAGGAAATCTAGGTAATTTCTTTCTTTCATTTTCCCTTAAAGTTGGTAGAAACCAGTTGTAGTAAAATGCTGAATTATTGCCTTGTGTTGTTGTGGCTGCCTGTTGGAGTGACGTTTTGGTTGGAAAAATTGTCTCAAAACAGCCTTGTTACATGGTAACGAGCTCAAGGAATTGAAAGGGATAAACATTGGTTGTCGGAGGAAAGAATCGTCTAAGGAAAACTTGTCGGAATAAGGTATGTGAGGCAATAATTTTCAAGTACGTTTTCATGCCGTTGATAAGTCCGGCATTCCTATGTATCTAAACTCACGTTGGCATCATATTATCATTCTGTCCAAGTGTTGAAGTTGCTTAACATTAAGCCATAATTTTAAAAGAGTTGAAGCTTGTGAAGGTAAAGCAAAATGTATAATTTTTATGCTTGTTGGCGTATTATTATTATCGTAGCTATAGATTGAGTCCAGAAGCTCCTCAACATAGGTACTATGATCTGGTTCTTTATGTTATTTCATATATGTGATGTCAAATGTGTTTAAATATCTGGTTGTTAAGTGAAATTAATAAAAAGAGCTAAAACAACGATACATGGACGAACTTAATGCTAGAAAATGGTAGTGTGCTTGACTAGGGTAAATGCGGGTAGAGAAATGAAAATCACTTGTGAGAATTATTCACCCTCTTATAAACATATTTTAAGGTGCATATGGCCAAAGGGAGATTTCCGATTCCTCTCCCTTAAGCTAATCAGCTAGTTAACGAATTTTCAGACCAACTGATACGTTGAACTTGAAAAAATAGAACTGGAATGTGCAATCTATATATATGTCTATGGAACCAAATTTATGGGCAGTTTATATACAATTTCTTAATGTTAACAGATTATAGAAAATTAAGAATATATACACTTATTCTTACATTCAAGTTACACGCTAAGGCGGCAAGAATTGTCTTTAGAATATCGCTATAAGTTTATTAGAGTTCTTGTGCTATCTGGACCTCCTGAGAATTGTTTAAGCCTTTGGGTGGGTACATTACATGTTTTTTGAAAGTTGTATGTGAATGGAAGCCACTCCAAGTGTTAAGGTTGAGAGGTTAATAACAAAAGAAAAGATAAAGTGAATATTAGACCTTTTAAGATAATACGTAAATCACGTACTTTGGTTCCATAAATAATTTCAATGGCCTTCAAAAGATGTTTAGTATTTCAAGATATAATATAAGGAGTAAGATAAGTACGTATAAAATTTAATGAAATAGTTTACATGAAAGTAAACGTTTGAGCTTAGAATGATATATTGTAATTGAAAAGGAAGTCAAACTGAGTAGGATAACCGAAGCTAAAAGATGTTAACATAAGACGATAAGATTCATGACGGTGAATAGTTAAGTAAGATAAATGGTTAGCTAGATAGATCATATGTTCTCGAGATATCTAGTAAAGAAGTTATGAATAAAGCTGTCTAAGTATATTGTGTGGTAAGATGATTTATTGAAAGATTAAGTGACAACTTTCAATGAATCAAGTTAGAATTGAACATCTATGGAACAATAACTTAAGTTAGAGATAAGTTCTCCGCTATTCTTCTAAATGAGTATGGTAAATTAAATATTCTAAGTATTGAATTGTCTTCCAAGTCATAAAAGATTAAATTTAGAAGCTTCTAAGATGCTTGTAATGATGTTAAGCTTTCTTAAGCTTCTCAGTTAACCGCAAAGGTTGTAAGTTATTCTAACATTGTCTGAATTATGGCCAAAGGTTCTTATTTGCCCATAGGGTAGTCTTTAGATAATTGCTTATGAATGACTAAGCTAAAGAGCTCCAAGTTTCAGATCTGTGAGCTATATCTTCCCGACCATAAGTTATGTAGTTTTTGAGTCTTAAAGTCAAGCTAAAGTTGATCTAAGAATCTAAAGTGAGTTTAAGTACTCTAAAGTATGTTTAGGCATCTTAAGTGAGTCTAAGAACTCTAAATGAATTTGAGTATTCTATAGACAAGTCCAAGTACCCCGAGTCGATCTAAGAGACTCCAGGTTGAGGTTGAGTTGAGTCTAAGCATTTCAAGTGGAATTCTAGTATTCAAAGTGGAGTCCAATTATTTCAAAGTTGGGTCTAAATATCCAAAGTTAATTCTAAGAATCCGTAAGCGAGGTTCAATATTCCTCGAGTCTCAAGTTTATGTTAAGCTTCTGAGTCAAGCTATGTTTTATGTCTCCTCCTGTCAGATGCTAAGAGTAATGTACTCAGTTGGTCTTCTGAGTTGGACCCACTCTCTAAATTAGTTATATTACAGTATTCAATTGTTGATCTAAGTATCAGTTGTGCATGGTTTGTGTATTATTTTTCGCACGACCTCTTTGGTCCGAGTATCAGATAGCTAATTGTGTAATGGCGCACGCCCTCTTTGGTCCAAGTATTAGATGGCTGACTGTGCGATGTCGCACGCCCTCTCTGGTCCAAATATCAAATAGCTGATTGTGTGATATGCTATATATGAAAATCCTAGTCCAAGTATCATGTAGGCCGTATAAAGTCCTTGTCAAATATCAGGCAATTCTCAAAATCTTGGTTCAAGTATCAGGCAACTCTTAAAATCTTGGTCCAAGTATCAGGTAGCCATACTTAAATCCTGGTCTAGGTATCAGGTAGCCACTGAGTCAGTTCTTATAAACTTCGATCCAAGTATCAGAAGTGTTTGTATGTGAGTCAGTTGAGTTATGCTTATGCGCAGAGTCTGCTTATAGGGTAGCAGGTTACAGAATTATAGGTTGTCTCTCCATATCCTATCTTTGAGTTATGTTCAACTTTTATTTACCAAGGTTAGGTTGAGTCTGTCCCTACCCCTGGTTCAGTCATCATGAGTTTTGTCACACCCCGCCTTGGGGGGTACGACTGGCACCTGGTGCCCTACTAGGACCTGAACTTCTAGACTACTGAGCCTGAGCACATCTGGTGCCTGGCTGGCTCTAACTTAGATTCAGGGAAACAACGGGCTATATGACAGCTGTAAATACAGCCTCCGACCGACTAGGCCTATAGCCTCCTGTACCTGTGCTGACAGCTAACCAGAAACATATCAATATAAGAGAAACTTATGCGGGCCAATAAGGCCACCATGCTATCTAGTTATCTGCAACTCAACAATGAAATATTGGAAAGCTACGTGACAGACAAGGTCACCACTACTGTCAAACTATGGCCCCACACGGCCAACATAAAAGAAACAGAAGTACTAACAGTCATACAACTGCACGGCCTCACACGACCGGCTCATCTGACCACAGGGAAATATATACAGACTGCAAGCCTCTAAAAATACTGATAAGATGGTCAGGATAGGGCCCCGACCTACCCATGCTGTACAACAAAAGAAAAGGGATAAACCTCTAGCTATCTAGCTCCGGGTGACTGGAGCTGATGACTCTGTAAGCTGGCTAGAATCACGAGGTATCGACCCCTCATTTATGAGTACCTGCAGGCAAGTAATGCAGCGCCCCACCGGGCATCAGTACCGCTGGTACTGAGTATGTAAAACAATATCTGAAAGAAATATCTGAAAACAACAACACAACTGATGAAGCTGAAATAAGAAGGAATAGACTAACTGGCTGAAAATATAAAGTTGTGCCTACTCTTAACTTATACTGAAAGGAGTAGGAGTCATACCTGGAGATGTATCATTCTACTGTCGATCTACTCGTATCTAATGTAACATGGCATAACATAACATAACATAATATAGCACACACAAACCTTACCCGGCCCCCATAAGCCGGGAGGTACAACCAACACGCAATCTATACCCCTACCCTGGTCGTCCCATCTCCTATAATAACTATAAGCATCCTACCGGTCCCCTAGGTATGCACTTGGGCTCGCTGAGCCCCTGACTATAACTGTACCTGAGTCCGGAGGACTCCTGAATCAACACCCGAGCGTATCCACTCGACGGGGGTGTATAAGGGCCGACCAAGGCACAATATGAGGAAAACTGGCATCCCATCTTCGTCCCCTGTGGGACGGCATGCCACTCCGTAGAGCGACGTATCCTCGTCCTCTGGCGGACGAGTCGATACAGCTATTAACCCTGGGGTGGTCATGGATGCTAGGTAATCCAACCCCAAGACAATACAATGGTCTCAACTAGTAATACTATCTGCATATCCCACATACTGAAGCTATTGATAATAAAGTATTTGTACATACTGTATGCTGAACTAGTGATAGTAATATGTACGTACTTAATACAGGCTGAGACTGATAATAGTATATATGTATAAATATAATCTTCTGCCATACTGTGCTGAGTCTAATGCTGAATAGGATATAGTTTTTCTGCTGAAAACCATGTTGTACACTGAGTTTCTATAGTAACATGATTTACTATTTCTAACATGCTTTCTAAACTTCATTTTAACCTATCATTCTATTTTTGAGATGCCTTACAGATATTACATTGCTTTACTGGGTCTCAACTGAATATGATAATATCCTAACATTCTGTACTACATCACATACTGAGCATGCTGTGCAGTTCCTAACACTTGTATTAGAATCTATATCGTGCTAGCAAGTTTCGCGCAAAATATAACATGATGCTTCCAATATCGTACCAACATTCATAATAAACATAACACATGACTTCTGAACATTCTACTGGCCTTTAAATTACTGTACTATACCGAGATTACTAACTTGCCGAGGAAACTAGCTTTACATACCTTTGCTTCTGATTTCCCGACTAACTGGCGTAGCTTGGTCAGTATTTCAGCTATTCCTCCCAACTTCATTCATATATATGTCAATCAGTACTAAATACAACTTTATTCTAAAGAACGACATCACTTTCGATATAATTATAGCCTAAACTTAGGCATATCGAAAGACAGTCAAAAACTCGCTATTTTTCAGAAGTCCAGAAGGGAGAAATACTCACTTCACCGCTAGAAACACATAGACACTAGTTTGGAGCAATTCCACTTACCTTAGTCCGGTAGCTCGACGATTCGTCGGCCGTATTTCACGAAACTAAATCCGTAGGAATGCTCCCTGCTGCTAAATACCTCGGTATCTGAGGTTAATTTGAGTTTGGGCAACGTTTGGCAGCGTAATCGGACGAAATTATATTACCCTCTTCGTTCTTTTCTCTCCTATGGTTATTGCTCTCTGTTTCCTGGAAATTTTTATAAGTTTAAATGAATTAAAATCGAAGTGGGGCTTTATATACTTGGGCCTGGACAAGGCCAACGTGTCACGGAGCCAACATGGAGGCTCCACCTCCGTGACACATTGCCATCATGGAGGGGCTCTACCTCAGCTCCTTTCGCAATGGTTCGACAGGTTTCTCGTCTGATCTTTCTCCCGGGCCTTTCTTTAGCACGTATGGTCTTCAAATATGCTTAACCAACGGGTGAGTAGGTCATCTAGGTGCTGGAAATCCTACGGGGTATAACATTCTCCCCCCCTTAAGAACATTCGTCCTCTAATGTAAACTTCTATTTAGAGGACTTCTCAACTTACTATCTAGGAAAATTTCGGCAGAGTTTCCCCTGTAATATGGACTATAGCAAAAACCTGAAATGCAGAAAAGTCCAACACAGGTACTGCACGCAATACTTTAAGATTCACTGGATAGCTAAACATCAATCTTCTCATTTGTACATAAACAACCATAAGGTACTACATAAGTAATAATACGGACATACCTGTCGTCTAACTAGGCCTGGAATAGGTGAGGATATCTAGCTTTCATATCTTCTTCAGCTTCCCACGTCATCTCCTCTCGGTTCCTGTTACGCCACAATACCTTGATAGACGCAATATCTTTAGTCCTCAATCTGTGAATCTGTCTGTCTAAGATAGCTACTGGAACCTCCTCATAAGCCAGCTTTTCTGTAACCTGGATATCCTGGACTGGAACTGCTCTGGATGGGTCTCCTATGCATTTTCTCAGCATAGATACATGAAAGACCGGATGAATGGATTCTAGTTCTGGAGGCAAGTTTAACTCATATGCTACTCGACCTATCTTTCGACGAATCTGATAAGGCCCAACAAACCTCGGGCTGAGCTTACCTTTCTTGCCGAATTTCATTACCCCTTTTATCGGAGATACCTTCAGAAATACCCAGTCATTTACATCAAATTTCAAGTCTCCGCACCGTACATCTGCATATGATTTTTGGCGGCTCTGTGCAGTCAATAAGCATTCTAGGATAAGCTTTACCTTTTTCTCTGACTGCTGAACAACGTCTGGGCCAACCAACGCTGATTCTCCTATTTCAAACCAACCAATCGGCGATCTGCATTTTCGCCCGTATAATGCCTCAAAAGGCGCCATCTGGATGGCTGAATGATAGCTATTATTGTAGGCAAATTCAATTAATGGCAAATGCTCATCCCAGCTACCACCGAAATCCAGCACACACGCTCGCAACATATCTTCGAGCGTCTAAATTGTGCGTTCAGCCTGCCCATCTGTCTGAGGATGGAATGATGTGCTCAGATTAATCTGTGTTCCCAGACCCTTCTGAAACGACTGCCAGAATCTAGCCGTAAACTGTGCTCCTCTATCTGAAATAATGGACACTGGCACTCCATGTAATCTTACTATCTCTTGGATATACAATTCCGCATAATCCTCAGCTGAGAAGGTAGTTCTTACTGGCAGGAAATGAGCTGATTTTGTCAATCTGTCAACTATCACCCATATAGAGTCATGTTTGTGTTTAGTACGGGGTAATCCTGCTACAAAATCCATATTCACTGCTTCCCATTTCCAGAGAGGTACAGCTATATCCTGAGTCAAACCGCCTGGTTTCTGATGTTTTGCTTTCACCTGTTGGCAGTTAGGATACTGGGCTACAAATTCAGCAATTTCTCTTTTCATACCTGGCCACCAGTAGTTTTCCTTGATATCATGGTACATTTTTGTCGCACCGGGATGAAGAGAATAACGGGCGTAATGTACCTCGTTCATAATCTACTGGCGGAGCCCTGAAATATCTAGAACACATAGGCGACCTTTACGTAACAGCACTTCTCCCTCAGTTACCTGAAAATCTGGCGCTTTACCCTGCTGGATTCTATCTTTGAGCTGGATCTGGTCAGGATCCTCATACTTCCGTTCTTTCACTTCCACAACTAATGATGATACGGCGGTGTTCTGTATTACTACACTACCGTCCTCTGTTTCTGCTACATGAACGGCCAGGCTAGCTAACTGATGTATCTCCCTGACCAATTCCTGCTGTTCGGGCTGCAAATGTGCCAAGCTCCCCATGGACTTACGACTGAGAGCATCTGCTACAACATTGGCTTTTCCGGGGTGGTATAGAATATTCACATCATAATCTTTTAACAACTCCAACCAGCGACGTTGCCGCAGATTCAATTCCCTCTGAGTGAAGATGTACTGTAGGCTCTTGTGATCTGTAAAAATATCAACATGGATGCCATACAGGTAATGCCTCCACATCTTCAATGCGTGGATCACTGCGGCTAATTCCAGGTCGTGGGTAGGGTAATTCCTTTCGTGTTTCCTCAGCTGTCTGGAAGCATATGCAATTACTTTACCATGCTGCATCAACACACAACCTAACCCGATGCCTGATGCGTCGCAATACACCGAATAACCTTCTGTACCTTTCGGCAATGCTAACACTGGGGCGGAGGTTAATCTATCTTTCAGTTCCTGGAAGCTCTGCTTGCATGCCTCTGTCCACTGAAACTTTGCTGCTTTCTGTGTCAATTTAGTCAAAGGTGCTGCAATAGTCGAGAACCCTTCAATGAACCTCCTGTAATGTCACACCCCACCTTGGGGGGTATGACTGGCACCTGGTGCCCTACTGGGACCTGAACTGCTGAACTGCTACGCCTGGGCACATCTGGTGCCTGGCTGGCTCTAACTCATATTTCTGGAAACAAAGGGCTATATAACGGCTGTAAACACAGCCTCCAGCCCATTGGCCTATAGCCTCCTGTACCTGTACTAGCAGTTGTCCAGAAACATATCAATTCAGGGAAACCTATGCGGGCAGACAAGGCCACCATGTTGTCTAGGTATCTGCAACTCAATCATGAAGTACTAAAAAGCTACGTGACCGGCAAGGTCACCACTACTGGCAAACTATGGCCCCACACGGCCATTATAAAAGAAAGAAAGAGTACTAACAGTTATACAACTGCACGACCTCACACGACCGGCTCATCTGACCACAGGGAAAACATATACAGACTGCAAGCCTCTAGGAATAGTAATAGAAATGATCGGGACAGGACCCCGACCTACCCGTACTATACCACAAAAGGAACTGAAATACACCTCTGGAATTCAGTCTCCGGATGACAGGAGGTGAATACTCGTCCGCTGACAGGAATCACATAGTATCGCCTGCTCGTCTATGAGTACCTGCAGGTAAGTAATGCAGCGCCCCACCGGGCGTCAGTACCGCTGGTACTGAGTATGTAAAGCAATAACTGAAAGCAAGATCTGAAAACAACAATGTAACAGATAAAACTGAAGTAGGAAGAAACAGATTAACTTGTCTGATAATATAAATCATACCTTCTCTCAATTATATAGGATGGGATAAGAGTCATACCTGGAGACATATCCCTCTACTGCTGAGTTTCTGTATTAACATGATTTACTACTCCTAACATGCGTTCTAAACTTTATTTTAGCCTGCCATTCTATTTCTAAGGTGCTTTACAGATATCACATCGCTTTATGGGGTTTCAACTGAATACAATAATATCTTAACATTTCGTATCACATCGCATACTGAGCAGTTTCTAACACTTGTGTTAGAATCTATGTCGTACTAGTAAGCTTCACGCAAATTATAATTCGATATTTCTAATATTGTATCAGCATTCTTAATGAATGCAACACATGACTTCTGAACATTCTACTGGTCTGTAAATTACTATACTGTACCGATATTACTTAACTTGCCAAGGGAACTAGCTTTACATACCTTATCCTTGAACTATTCGTCCGTCGGACGAGACTCGGCCAGCACTTCAACTATTTCCTTCCAACTGCATTCATAAATATGTCAATCAATACTAAATACAGCTTTGTTGTAAAGAGCAACGTCACTTTCGATATAGTTTATAGCCTAAACTTAGGCTTATCGAAAGACGGTCGAAAACTCACTATTTTTCAGCAGTCCAGAAGGGAGAAATATTCACTTCACAGTTAGGAACACATAGACACTAATTTAGAGCAATTCCGCTTACCTTAGCTCGGTGGCTCGACGATCCGTTGGCCGTATTTTACGAAACTAAATCTGTAGGAATGCTCTCTGCTGCTAAATACCTTAGTATTTGGAGTTAATTTAAGTTTGGGCAACGTTTAGCAGCGTAATCGGACGAAAATTATATAATTTCCTTCGTTCTTACTCCTCTCTGCCGCTCACCCTCTGTACTCTGGAAATTTTTAAAGGTTCTTATCATTTAAAACCGAAGTGGGGCTTTATATACTTGGGCCTGGACAAGGCCAACGTGTCACGGAGCCAACGCGGAGGCCCCTCCTCCGTGACACGCTGCCATCGCGGAGGGGCTCTGCCTCGGCTCCTTCCGCGATGGTTCGACAGGTTTCTCATCCGGTCTTTTCCCGGGGCTTTCTCTAGCACGTATGGCCTTAAAATATGCTTAACCAACATGCGAATAGGTCATCTAGGTGCCGGGAATTCTACGGGGTATAACATGTAATATCTTGCTAACCCCAGAAAACTACGGACTTCAGTCGGAGTGGTAGCTATAAGCATCCCGTCGGTCCCCTGGGTAAGCACTTGGGCTCGCTGAGCCCCTGACTATAACTGCATCTGAGTCCGGAGGACTCCTGAATCAACACCCGGGCGTATCCGCTCGACAGGGGTGTGTAAGGGCTGATCAAGGCACAATATGGGGAAAACTGGCATCCCATCTTCGTCCCCTGTGGGACGGCATGCCACTCTGTAGAGCGACGTATCCCCATCCTCTGGCGGATGAGTCGATACAGCTATTAACCCTGGGGCGGTCATGGATGCTAGGTAATCCAACCCCAAATAATACCACAGTCTCAACTAGTAATACTATCTGCATATACCACATACTGAAGCTAACGATAAATAAGTGTTTGTACATACCGCATGCTGAACTAGCGATAGTGATATGTATGTATTTAATACATGCTGAGACTGATCATAGTATATATATATATAAATATAATCTTCTTCCATACTGTACTGAGTCTAATGCTGAACATGATATAGCCTTTCTGCTGAAACTATGTTGTATACTGAGTGTCTATAGTAACATGATTTACTATTCATAACATGCTTTCTAACTTCATTTTAACTTATCATTCTATTTCTGAGATGTCTTACCGATATTGTATCGCTTTACTGGGTTTCAACTGAATACAATGATATCCTAACATTCTGTGTCACATCACATACTGAGCATACTGTGGAATTCCTAATACTTATATTAGAGTCTATATCATGCTGGCAAGTTGCACGCAAGTTATAACTCGATGCTCCTAATATCGTACCAACATTCATAGTAAACATAACACATGACTTCTGAACATTCTACTGGCCTTTGAATTACTGTACTGTACCGAGATTACTTAACTTGCCGAGGAAACTAGCTTTACATACCTTATCCTCAAACTATCCGTCTGTCGGACGAGGCTCGGCCAGTACTTCAACTATTTTCTCCCAACTGCAATCATAAATATGTCAATTAATACTAAATACAACTTTATTTTAAAGAGCAACGTCACTTTCAATATAGTATATAGTCTAAACTTAGGCTTATCGAAAGACGGTCGAAAACTCGCTATTTTTCAGAGGTCCAAAAGGGAGAAATACTCACTTCACATCTAGGAACACATAGACATTAGTTTAGAGCAATTCCACTTACCTTAGCTCGATAGCTCGGCGATTCGTCGGTCGTATTTCACGAAATTAAATCCGTAGGAATGCTCTCTGCCGCTAAATACCTCGGTATCTGAGGTTAATTTGAGTTTGGACAACATTTAGCAGCGTAATCGAACGAAAATTATCTTACCTCCTTCGTTCTTATCTATCCTCTGATGATCCCTCTCTGTTTCACTGGAAATTATAAGTGTTTAATGATTTAAAACCGAAGTGGGGATTTATATACTTGGGCCTGGACAAGGCCAACGTGTCACGGAGCCAACACGGAGGCCTCACCTCCGTGACACGCTGCCATCGCGGAGGTGCTCTGCCTCGGCTCCTTCCGCGATGGTTCGACAGGTTTCTCGTCCGATATTTTCCCGGGCCTTTCTCTAGCACATATGGCCTTCAAATATGCTTAACCAACGTGCGAATAGGTCATCTATGTGCCGGAAATCCTACGGGGTATAACATTCTCCCCCCCTTAAGAACATTCGTCCTCGAATGTATACTGCTATCTAGAGGACTACTTAACTTACTTGTTTAGAAAAATTTTGCCAGAGTCTCCCCTGTAATATGGACTATACCAAAAACCTGAAATGCAGAAAAGTCCAATACAGGTACTGTACACAATACTTTAGGATCCACTGGATGGCTAAGTATCAATCTTTCTCACTTATACATATACAACCATAAGATACTACATAGCAATAATACGGACATACCTGTCGTCCGACTAGGCCTGGAATAGGTGAAGATATCTAGCTTTCATATCTTCTTCAGCCTCCCACGTCATCTCTTCTCGGTTCCTGTTACGTCACAGTACATTGACAGTCCTTAGTTCTCAATCTACGAATCTGTCTGTCTAGAATAGTTACTGGAATCTCTTCATAGGCCAGCTCTTCGGTAACCTAGATATCCTGGACTCGAACTGCTCTGGATGGGTCTCCCATGCATTTCCTCAGCATGGACACATGAAAGATGGGATGAACGGATTCTAGCTCTGGAGGCAAGTTCAACTCATATGCTACTCGGCCTATCCTCCGACGAATCTGATAGGGTCCAACAAATCTTGGACTGAGCTTACCCTTCTTGCTGAATCTCATCACCCCTTTCGTCGGAGATACTTTCAGAAATACCCAGTCATTCACATTAAACTCCAGATCTCTGCGCCGTACATCTGCATATAGTTTCTGACGACTCTGTGCAGTCAATAGGCGTTCTCTGATAAGCTCTACTCTCCCTCCTGACTGCTGAACAAGGTCTGGCCTAATCATCGCTGATTCTCTTACTTCAAACCAGTCAACCGGCGATCTGCACTTTCGCCCGTATAAAGCCTCAAAAGGTGCCATCTGAATAGCCGAGTGATAGCTATTACTATAAGAAAATTCTATCAGCGGCAAAGGCTCGTCCCAGCTACTACCATAGTCTAGCACACACGCTCGCAACATATCCTCGAGCGTCTGAATAGTGCGCTTAGCCTGTCCATCTGTCTGAGGGTGGGAAACTGTGCTTAGATTAATTTGCGTCCCCAGCCCTTTCTGGAACGATTTCCAAAACCTGACCGTGAACTACGCTCCTCTGTCTGAAATAACGGATACTGGCACTCCATGCAATCTGACTATCTCTCGGATATACAACTTCGCATAATCTTCAGCCGAGAAAGTAGTTCTAGCTGGCATAAAATGAGCTGATTTAGTCAATTTGTCAACTATTACCCATATAGAGTCATGTCTGTGTTTGGTACGGGGTGATCCTGCCACAAAATCCCTATTCACTGCTTCCCATTTCCAGAGAGGCACAGCTATGTCCTGAGTTAACCCGCCTGGTTTCTGATGTTCTGCTTTCACCTGTTGGTAGTTAGGACACTGGGCTACAAATTCAGCAATTTCTTTTTTCATACCTGGCCACCAGTAGTTCTCTTTGATGTCATGGTACATTTTTGTCGTACCGGGGTGAAGAGAATAACGGGCATAATGTACCTCGTTCAGAATCTGCTGGTGGAGCCCTGAAACATTTGGAACATATAGACGGCCTTTACAACGCAGCACTCCACCCTCTGTTACCTGAAAACCTGGCGTTTTCCCCTGTTAACCAGGTCAGGATTCTTATACTACCGTTCTTTTTATTTTCACAACTGATGACGACACGACGGTGTTCTCAATTACCGCTCTATTGTCCTTCATTTCTATTACACGAACGGCTAAATTGACCAATTGATGTATCTTTCTGACCAACTCCCACTGCTCGGGCTGCCCATACACCACACTTCTAATAGATCTATAGCTAAGAGCGGTTGTTGCTCCATTACCTCTTCTTGGCTGATATAACATTTTCATACTTAGAGAGCTCGGCATATAATTGACGGTTATACTGACTTGTCTTGCCGAAGAGATTGACAGGTAGTTTACAGGCGTAGCTAGAGCTTATCTGGCCCTCCGTCCATATGCTAAGGCTACTTGTTGCTGGGATAACCTGAACGACCGTCTGCGCACCTTGTGCCTTTATCTGATTAGAGGATCCTGATATTGACCATGACCTCTAATGATTTGGCTGCATAACCGTAAATGACTGATTAGTCGGGTTGAATGACCCGAATGCGGCAGTAATCTAACAATGCTCGAACTGTTCTACTTGAGTACTTATAGTTCATGCATAACTGCAGACTTGTGGGCATCTAATTGCTTTGTTATTTGCTTGAACCACTGTAAGGCTGGGCTTAATCAAACTTACTCCCAGGCGATCAATCTCTGGATCTTCACGGGGAGTCTACTGATCTCCTGGTCTTAATAAACACTGTGCTAGCAGGGTATTATCAATTTCTTACGCCTTGTGTGTATCCACTTGGATTTATACTGCTATTCTGGGGAATTCTCGGTCTTGTGAGGTATTCTGTAAATACTGGCCTTCTGCTAGGGCTCTGTATCTGAATGTCTTATGAAAACCAGCTGAAGTACTAGTCTGTCGCTGACTACTGATGTGGACCCTTCCTTGGGGTACTCACGGGTATTCTGACTGGGACGGCCGGCTGACTTATGGGGTGTTCCACATAATAACTGCTAGGTTGACTAAGGCCGATTCTCACCTACAAGGCTGGGAAAATGATGTACGACCACTTAACATACTAGAACAATTCTGGTATTGCTAATCTCTGAAATTTGCCTACTCGGCCTCTAATCCTGGTTCTAGCACATGCACTAATGTTACCAATCTTCAGGGATGCTTCCCTGCTAATGTAGGCGCCAGCTGGTCGATAGATTGCCTAACTGCGCCCTTATCATCTAGCCATCTGATTTAGGCCATTAACTCTGGTAAGCTCCTAGAGCATAGATCTGGCAACAACACATAAGTCTATTAACTTAATAACTGAGAACTGAGATAGTTTCTATGACTTCATACGAAATTCACACTTAATCTGCCCTTTCTCTTCTCCTTTCCCTTTCTCCTTTCTTCTCTCCTTTTCTTTCTTTCTTCTCCCTCTTTTTTTTTTGGCAAGGGGGGGTGTCCTGCAATGCAATTTGTACATGCTTTCTATTACTAATCAGCATATGTGATTGTACCCCTTATAGGCATCCACTCACAGCATAACTATTATCTGTATACATATAAATATCAATAGTTACGTACAATATGTACTGAGTTCTGCGGTAATACATAATCTCTGACATGCTCTACTGAGTCTCATACCGTACATGATACACCGCTTCTACGGCCTAACAATATCTCCTGCCCTCTCGTATCATTACATGGGATTTTTTTTTCATCCCATTCTGAAAGCAACACACACATGTACTTTAGCTATGATCTGCTATTTGAAATTTCGCCACTCTTACAATGTGGGGTCAACATTCGAACCTTGTGGCCTTACTTGGCATTATATTAAGGCCCGTGGCGGTCTGTTGGACCTTGTCTCCGGGCCACACTAGATTGGAGTCTCTGGTTTGGTACCCTCTTACCTTCTCCTTGGGCGGACATACCACAACGTTCTAAACTACAACCTTACTGTCTCTTAACTGTTCGTCTAAGGTTTAGTCCTTAATACACAATGTTCTATCAATCTAGAGGAAATTCTGATTTTCCCTCAAAATCTAGCATTCATTCTCTTCACCCTCATCTTCCTCAAACTGGGCTATGGGGTTCAAGGTACCTGCCTTACGCTGCCAATAAGGTTGCCGGTCAAGTTCCAACCTATACTTCTTCTGACTTGCAGTCGGACCCATCTTATTCATATAATCCCCCTGTCCTTTGATATCACAGCTAAGGTTATAACTATTATCTTGCAGACATACCCTACCGTCGTTAGCATGCCACGACGGATTCAAGACTTTCCTGACTTGAACTTGACTCTCACTGGGAGTCCATCATTGACGGATCTCCTACACCCACTTCGAGTAAGCTAGCAGTATTGCTTGCTCTTCTGACTTATTACCATGAGGGTCTGCACAACTTACATAATCATAAGGGCTCCTTACTCTTTCTAACACTTATCTGATAATCTAATATTGTCTACTATCTTAATCGGGTCTTATATTTATATATATATCTAACAAATAAATCGACTCATTTATACGTTATGCTTATGACTTCCTATTCTAAAGTTATCGACATATACTGGGGACGGTACCAATAAAAGAGATAACATTGGGAGGTCCCTGTTACCTTCTCCTGCTGCTGTAGCTACCTTGTAACTGGCTAATGCCTTCTTCTGTTGTTATATCTGATCTTCTGCCTGTAGTAGGGTAATGCTGATCTACCTTTGTATCTGTAATCAAAGAATACGGTAAGTTTTTAGGGACTCAACCCTATACTGTACCGCTCTAAAGCACGACTGACTGAGAAGGAAGGGTAACCATCCTATCATGCCTCGCAGCCTCCTACCTATAGTATGTGGTGCACAATACATCCATAGACAAGACTCTACTTAGCACGGCTTGCAGACTCCTTGGGACACAACCTGCTCTGATACCAAGTCTGTCACACCCCGCCTTGGGGGTATGACTGGCACCTGGTGCCCTACTAGGACCTGAACTGCTGGACTGCTAAGCCTGGGCACATCTGGTGCCTGGTTGGCTCTAACTCATATTTCTGGAAACAAAGGGCTATATAACGGCTGTAAACACAGCCCCCAGCCCATTGGCCTATAGCCTCCTTTACCTGTACTAACAGCTGACCAGAAGCATATCAATATAGGGAAACCTATACGGGCCAACAAGGCCACCATGCTGTCTAGTTATCTATAACTCAACCCTGAAGTACTGGATAGCTACGTGACCGGCAAGGTCACCACTACTGTCGAACTATGGCCCCACACGGCCAACATAAAGTAAGCAAAAGTACTAATAGCTATACAACTGCACGGCCTCACACGACCGGCTCATCTGACCATAGGGTAATATACATACAGACTGCAAGCCCCTAGGAATAGCAATAGAAATGATCGGGACAGGGCCCTGACCTACCCGTACTGTACAACAAAAGAAAACGGAATACACCTCTGGGATTCAGTCTCTGGATGACAGGAGCTGAATGCTCGATCACTGACAGGAATCACGTGGTATCGCCTGCTCGTCTATGAGTACCTGCAGGCAAGTAATGCAGCGCCCCACCGGGCGTCAGTACCGCTGGTACTGAGTATGTAAAGCAACAACTGAAAGAAATATCTGAAAGCAATAATATGACTGATGAAACTGAAGTAGAAGGAATAGATTAACTGTCTGATAATGTAAATCATACCTTCTTTTAATTATACTGGAAGGAGCAGGAGTCATACCTGAGGATTTATCGTTCTACTGTCGATCTACTCGTATCTACTATAACACGGCACAACATATCATAACATACATAGCACACACAAACCTTACCCGGCCCCTATAAGCCGGGAGGTACAACCAGCACAGAATCTATACCTCTACCCCGGTCATCCCATCTCCTAAAATAGCTATAAGCATCCCGTCGGTTCCCTGGGTAAGCACTTAGGCTCGCTGAGCCCCTGACTATAACTGCATCTGAGTCCTGAGGACTCTTGAATCAACACCCGGGCGTATCCGCTCGACAGGGGTGTGTAAGGGCCGATCAAGGCATAATATGGGGAAAACTGGCATCCCATCTTCGTCCCCTGTGGGACGGCATGCCACTCTGTAGAGTGACGTATCCCCGTCCTCTGGCGGATGAGTCGATACAGCTATTAACCCTGGGGCGGTCATGGATGCGAGGTAATCCAACCCCAAATAATACCACAGTCTCAACTAGTAATACTATCTGCATATACCACATACTGAAGCTAACGATAAATAAGTGTTTGTACATACCGCATGCTGAACTAGCGATAGTGATATGTACGTATTTAATACATGCTGAGACTGATCATAGTATATATATATATAAATATAATCTTCTTCCATACTGTACTGAGTCTAATGCTGAACATGATATAGCCTTTCTGCTGAAACTATGTTGTATACTGAGTGTCTATAGTAACATGATTTACTATTCATAACATGCTTTCTAACTTCATTTTAACTTATCATTCTATTTCTGAGATGTCTTACCGATATTGTATCGCTTTACTGGGTTTCAACTGAATACAATGATATCCTAACATTCTGTGTCACATCACATACTGAGCATATTGTGGAATTCCTAATACTTATATTAGAGTCTATATCATGCTGGCAAGTTGCACGCAAGTTATAACTCAATGCTCCTAATATCGTACCAACATTCGTAGTAAACATAACACATGACTTCTGAACATTCTACTAGCCTTTGAATTACTGTACTGTACCGAGATTACTTAACTTGCCGAGGAAACTAGCTTTACATATCTTATCCTCGAACTATCCGCCTGTCGGACGAGGCTCGGCCAGTACTTCAACTATTTTCTCCCAACTGCATTCATAAATATGTCAATTAATACTAAATACAGCTTTATTTTAAAGAGCAACGTCACTTTCGATATAGTATATAGCCTAAACTTAGGCTTATCGAAAGACGGTCGAAAACTCGCTATTTTTCAGAGGTCTAGAAGGGAGAAATACTCACTTCACAGCTAGGAACACATAGACATTAGTTTAGAGCAATTCCACTTACCTTAGCTCAGTAGCTCGGCGATTCATCGGTCGTATTTCATGAAACTAAATCCGTAGGAATGCTCTCTGCCGCTAAATACCTCGGTATCTGAGGTTAATTTGAGTTTGGACAACGTTTAGCAGCGTAATCGGACGAAAATTATCTTACCTCCTTCGTTCTTATCTATCCTCTGCTGATCCCTCTTTGTTTCACTGGAAATTATAAGTGTTTAATGATTTAAAACCGAAGAGGGGCTTTATATACTTGGGCCTGGACAAGGCCAACGTGTCACGGAGCCAACGCGGAGGCCTCACCTCCATGACACGCTGCCATCGCGGAGCTGCTCTGCCTTGGCTCCTTCCTCGATGGTTCAACAGGTTTCTCGTCCGATCTTTTCCCGGGCCTTTCTCTAGCATGTATGGCCTTCAAATATGCTTCACCAACGTGCGAATAGGTCATCTAGGTGCCGGGAATCCTACGGGGTATAACAAAGTCAATAGCAAAATCTATTTCCCTTTCTGGGGGAATACTAGGTAACTCGTCGGGAAACACATCAGGGAACTCGTTCACCACTGGAACAGACTGGAGCGTCGGAGATTCTGCTCGAACATCCTGAACTCTGACCAGATGGTAAATACATCCCTTAGATATCAACTTCCTCGCCTGAAGGTAGGAAATAAACCTACCTTTTGGCGTAACAGTGCTGCCCTTCCACTCCCGCACTGCTTCTCCTGGGAAGTGGAATCAGACCGTCTTGGTCCAACATTCAACATTGGCAAAGCACGGCACTAGCCAATCCATACCTATTATGGCATCTAAGTCTATCATTTCTAATTCAACCAGATCTACTGCGGTCTGACGGTCGGCAACCTCTACTGTACACCCTCGGTAAATTCTGCTAGCTACAATAGAGTCACCGACGGGCGTGGATACTAAAAAGAGATGCTGCAATAATTCTAGTGTAATATTGAACTTTCGTTCCACAAATGGAGTAATGTAGGACAGAGTAGACCTTGGATCAATCAATACATAAGTGGGGTGTGAGCAGATAGTTAGCATACCTGTCACAACATCAGGTGACGCTTCTGAATCTTGCCTCCCTGGTAAAGCATATGTGCGGTTTGGACCCGCACCTGCACTGGAGGCCTCTGATCTTCCTCGACCCCTGCCTGCTGAAACTGAGGGCCTGCGCCCTGCCGAGGATGCTGTGGCTCGTGACCCTGTAGGTGCCCTGTCCTGTCTATCCCGATCCTCTTGACCTCTGGCTGGGCAATCTTTCATCAAATGGCCTTCTTGGCCACAAATATAACATCCGGTGGAGCCATACCTGCATGCTCCAGGATGGCGTCGGCTGCATATAGGGCAAAGTGGTAGGGTATACCTACTCTGCTCCGCCCTCCTCTATAATGGTGAATTTGCCATCTGCGAGCCTCTGCTAGTCTCTGACTGCCCCCTGCGGCTAAATCTACCCCTCTGCAACTGTGGTGGAGGTGGGGGCCTGGGTGGCCTATCTAACAATCGTGGCCTGGGTCCTCCCCGAGCCTCCCTCTGTAACTCAACTGGCCTGTCCCGGTGGCGCTGTTCCTGATTGTCCCTCCTGATCTCCCAATGCCGCTGTCTGATGCCCTCAATATTCTGGGCAAATGCCTGAACTCGAGCAATGTCCATGTCCTCTCGCAGTGTGGCCGTAATACAAGTCTCAACATATTCTGGATTCAACCCCATGATAAAGCGGTGTACTCTGGATGCCATGGTATCAACAAAGGTCGGTGCATACCGAGCCAAGGAATCAAACCGCAAGGAATATTCCCGAACACTCATGGCCCCATGCTCTAGATGTAGGAACTGGTCTACCCGGGCCTGTCGAATCTCCCGCGGCAAGTAGTGATCCAGAAAAGCTCCTGAGAAGCTGGACCAAGTTGGAGGGGAAATATCTCTCCCTCGGGACCTTTCCCAGCTTTCATACCATAATACAGCGATGTCCCGTAACCGGAATGCTGCTAACTCAACTGATTCTGTAGGCGTGGCATGCATAACCCTGAAAATTCTCTGCATTTGATTCAGAAAATCCTGAGGGTCCTCCGTCCGGTCCGTACCTATAAACTGTGGGGGATTCAAAGCCAAGAACTCTCGGACCCTCGAACTACCGAGCCCGACAATTCCATAACTGTAGACGGCATTGGCTGACGCTGAGCAGCCATTATCTGTGATAACATAACTACCGCACTCCTAACCTCCTGATCGGAAGGTGTCAGTATAGGGACTGCTGGAGGTAGTGTTACCCCAAGTGGCTCATGACGTGGTGGAGACTACTGAGAAGGCTGGGACGATGCCTCTGTAGTGCTCTCTGATCCGGCTATTTCTAAACGAGGGTGAGGCATCCTGCTGGTGCCTTCCCCTGCTGCAATATCTAAACTCCGGCTTGTGATAGGATGTCGCTGGTCTAACATTATCTGTAACCAAAGAATACAGTAAGTTTTAGGGACTCAACCCTATATTGTACCGCTCTATAGCACGACTGAATAAGAATAAAAGACAACCATCCTATCATGCCTTCCAGCCCCCTACCCATAGTATGTGGTGCACAACACATCCATGGGCAGGACTCTACTTAGCACGACTTGCAGACTTCCTAGGATACGACCTGCTCTGATACCAAGTTTGTCACACCCTGCCTTGGGGGGTACGACTGGCACCTGGTGCCCTACTAGGACCTGAACTGCTAGACTACTGAGCCTGAGCACATCTTGTGCCTGGCTGGCTCTAACTCAGATTCAGGGAAACAACGGGCTATATGACGGCTGTAAATACAGCCTCCGGCCGACTAGGCCTATAGCCTCGTGTACCTGTGCTGACAGCTAACCAGAAACATATCAATATAAGGGAAACCTATGCGGGCCGACAAGGCCACCATGCTGTCTAGTTATCTGCAACTCAACAATGAAATATTGGAAAGCTACGTGACCGACAAGGTCACCACTACTGTCAAACTATGGCCCCACACGGCCAACATAAAAGAAACAGAAGTACTAACAGCCATACAACTGCACGGCCTCACACGACCGGCTCATCTGACCACAGGAAAATATATACAGACTGCAAGCCTCTAAGAATACTAATTAGATGGTCGGGACAGGGCCCCGACCTACCCATGCTGTACAACAAAAGAAAAGGGATAAACCTCTAGCTATCTAGCTCCGGGTGACTGGAGCTGATGACTCTGTAAGCTGGCTGGAATCATAAGGTATCGACCCCTCATTTATGAGTACCTGCAGGCAAGTAATGCATCACCCCACCGGGCGTTAGTACCGCTGGTACTGAGTATGTAAAACAATAACCGAAAGAAATATCTGAAAACAACAACACAACTGATGAAGCTGAAATAAGAAGGAATAGACTAACTGCCTGAAAATATAAAGCTGTGCCGACTCTTAACTTATACTGAAAGGAGTAGGAGTCATACCTGGAGATGTATCGTTTTACTGTCGATCTACTCGTATCTAATGTAACATGGCATAACATAACATAACATAATATAGCACACACAAACCTTACCCGGCCCCCATAAGCCAGGAGGTACAACCAGCACGCAATCTATACCCCTACCCCGGTCGTCCCATCTCCTATAATAACTATAAGCATCCTGCCGGTCCCCTGGGTATGAACTTGGGCTCGCTGAGCCCTTGACTATAACTGTACTTGAGTCCGGAGGACTCCTGAATCAACACCCGGGCGTATCCGCTCGACGGGGGTGTATAAGGGCCGACCAAGGCACAATATGGGGAAAACTAGCATCCCATCTTTGTCCCCTGTGGGACGGCATGCCACTCCATAGAGCGACATATCCTCTTCCTCTGGCGGACGAGTCGATACAGCTATTAACCCTGGGGCGGTCATGGATGCTAGTTAATCCAACCCCAAGACAATACAATGGTCTCAACTAGTAATACTATCTGCATATCCCACATACTGAAGCTAATGATAATAAAGTATTTGTACATACTGTATGCTGAACTAGTGATAGTAATATGTACGTACTTAATAAAGGCTGAGACTGATAATAGTATATATGTATAAATATAATCTTCTGCCATACTGTGTTGAGTCTAATGCTGAATAGGATATAGTTTTTCTGCTGAAAACCATGTTGTACACTGAGTTTCTATAGTAACATGGTTTACTATTTCTAACATGCTTTCTAAACTTCATTTTAACCTATCATTCTACTTCTGAGATGCCTTACAGATATTACATTGCTTTACTGGGTCTCAACTGAATATGATAATATCCTAACATTCTGTACTACATCACATACTGAGCATGCTGTGCAGTTTCTAACACTTGTATTAGAATCTATATCGTGCTAGCAAGTTTCGCGCAAAATATAACATGATGCTTCCAATATCGTACCAACATTCATAATAAACATAACACATGACTTCTGAACATTCTACTGGCCTTTAAATTACTGTACTATACCGAGATTACTAACTTGCCGAGGAAACTAGCTTTACATACCTTTGCTTCTGATTTCCGACTAACTGGCGTAGCTTGGTCAGTATTTCAGCTATTCCTCCCAACTGCATTCATATATATGTCAATCAGTACTAAATACAACTTTATTCTGAAGAACGACATCACTTTCGATATAATTATAGCCTAAACTTAGGCATATCGAAAGACAGTCGAAAACTCGCTATTTTTCAGAAGTCCAGAAGGGAGAAATACTCACTTCACCGCTAGAAACACATAGACACTAGTTTGGAGCAATTCCACTTACCTTAGTCCGGTAGCTCGACGATTCGTCAGCCGTATTTCACAAAACTAAATCCGTAGGAATGCTCCCTGCTTCTAAATACCTCGGTATCTGAGGTTAATTTGAGTTTGGGCAACGTTTGGCAGCGTAATCGGACGAAATTATATTACCCTCTTCGTTCTTTTCTCTCCTCTGGTTATTCCTCTCTGTTTCCTGGAAATTTTTATAAGTTTAAATGAATTAAAACTGAAGTGGGGCTTTATATACTTGGGTTTGGACAAAGCCAACGTGTCACGGAGCCAACGCGGAGGCTCCACCTCCGTGACACGTTGCCATCACGGAGGGGCTCTGCCCCGGCTCCTTCCGCGATGGTTCGACAGGTTTCTCGTCCGATCTTTCTCCCGGGCCTTTCTTTAGCACGTATGGCCTTCAAATATGCTTAACCAACGTGCGAGTAGGTCATCTAGGTGCCGGAAATCCTATGGCGTATAACAAGTTTACTCCTTCTATGGTGAGTGATTATCAGTTTCAGTTCACAGAGTTCCAAGTTATCTCTGTCCTTTATATGATTATGCCATTTGACTTAGTTGTTATATGATCGTTATCTCATGTTTACAGTTTCAGCCTTACATACCAGTACATTAAATTTGTGCTGACATTCCTTCGCTTGGGGACTCACGTTCATGCTGTAAGGGCAGGTAGAGATCGAGATTGCCAGTTACAATAGCGGTTCATGAGATCAGTAGATATGTTGGTATGCTTCTTTCTTCTTGGAGCTAGGGCCTAGTTAATTCTACTTGATCTTTTAGTTATAGTTATGGGTAGGTCAGAGCCTTGTTCTGACCATTAATTTAGTTTACTCTTTAGAGGATTTTTGGACTTAGTATGTACAGTATTATTCAATTTGTAGCCTTGTCGGCTTTTCAGTTGTTTATGTGTTATTTTTGAGACCTCATGGGTTTAGTACCTATCTTAGTTGATTATGGTAGGTGGCATGGTCGGCTTAAGTGTTATAGTTATAGATATTGTGTAGCCGGTTTTTCGATCACTTTGGAATTGAGTGCCAATCACACCCTACCCCAATTTTGGAGCGTGACAAACTTGGTGTCAGAGCAAAGTCATACCTTAAGGAGTACACAAGACATGTCTAGTAGAGTTTTGCTTATGAGTATGTTGTACACCATAGTTATAATGAGGAGGCTACAAGACATTTAGGAGTTGTTTCACTTTGTCCACTAATAGATCGTGTTATAGAGCGAAGTTTTAAGTGATGTTTGAAATCTAAATCGTCCTTATGTTTCAGAATTCGCCTTCAGTAAGGCAGATGACTATGAGATTTATCGGCACTAATGTTGGAGAGAGTCCCAGTCGCCCTTCTACCAATCAGAGAGATAGATTAGAGGCTCAAAGTGAGTTTCCTGCTCCCCATACCATAGTTCCTCCAGTTCTAGTTAGTGCTATTGTAGAAAGGGGTTCAACCCCTCCTATTGTCCCAGTTCTGATAGAACTGGGAGTAGATAGAGTTGTTGATCCTCCAGTGCCTATTGTACCTTCAGGTGTATCAGAAGGACAAAATTTTTAGAAAGCATTTAGATGTTAACTCGAGTGGTTTTAAAATCAGTAGTTGGAGTCGATAACAGAATTCAGGGGAAATATTTTTTAGAGTTTTAGGACTCGTGAGTTTTTTATCCTAAATCCTCTAGTCTTTACAAGATTAGACCCGGATGAGGCCCCATAGAATTTCATTAATCAGATATGTAGAATACTGCGTAAGATGGGGCCACGGGAACAAAGGCAGTAGAATTGGCATCATTTAGGCTATGTAATGTGGCTATCCTATGGTTGGAGGATTGGGAGCGATTCAAGGGAGATAGTGTACCTCCAGCTGAATAGGAGGAGTTTTCAGAAGCCTTTATGGATAAGTATTTGCCACGGAAAATTTGACAACTTCTAACTGATCAATTTTACAATAGGGTAGTATGAGTGTCCATGAATATAGCCTCAGGTTTAATTCCTTGGCTTGATATGCTCCAAATATTGTGCAAAATATAATGGATAAATTCCATCAATTTGTGCCAAGCTTGGGACCCTAACTGGTCTGACAGTTTTTAAGACTATTGCTTGGATGCAAGCATTTTCTCAGAAGATGGAGGATCTGATTTACCATCACCCAAGTACTAACAGAGAAGTAGAACAAAGTAAGAAGACCAGGTTGACATGATCATTTAAGGCCCCTCATAGTGTTTCAAGGCCCCATCTGTACAGAGATTCATTCGGTCTCTACTTTGTTCCTATATCAAACTTTAGTTTCTTTTAGCCCTCGTTTTTAGGACCAGTAGTAACAGGATGTGTTAAAGGCAACGGTAAGAGAGTAGCTTCAGGTTTGATGTATGTTTGACACTGATCCTATATCTTAAGTGGTGAATGTAAAGGTAGGATTGGAGTTAATCATCACTCCTATGGTAGTGTATAAATTTGCTTATGGTTAGAAACGTTTACCTATTATATGGTGTTAAAGCATGCCTATCTTGCGCCAGACAAATAAATGGAGTTGAATAAGTATGATTTGATATGAAGCAGCGACATAAAAGGATGTGTTTACAAATATATGGAATATATGTCCACGACTAAGGTAAGGAAAGTTAAAGGTGTTATGGCTAAAGTTATGCCTACCAAGGTATAATCTTAAATGTTTCTAAAGGGGAGAGGATGTTACATTTCAAATTATTTTTTATGATTATTTTATGTTTGTATGCTATGTTAAGAGAAGTATAAGCCGTATGTTAGTAGTATGTGAGGAGGAAAACATGTACAAAGAAAAGACCGAAGAGTATGTTAAGTTCATAAATAAAGGTCAACTTTAATTGATCATATCTCCTAATCTATAATATTTTAGAAGTACTAAGAATTATCAAATTAAAGATATTTGAGTTTAGTTTTCAAAACAACAAATCGCTCGTCAATTGGAGCTTAGAGTAAGGTAAGTATGTATAAAATTTAATGAAATAGTTAATACAAAAGTAAAGGTTCAAGCATAGAATGATATATTGTAATTGAAATGGAATCAGATGAGTAAGATAACAGAGCTAAAAGATGTTAACGTAAGACTATAAGATTCATGTCGGTGAACCAATTAAGTAAAATAAGTGGTCAGCTAGATAGATCATATGTTCTTAAGACATCTAGTAAAGAAGTTATGAATAAAGCTATCTAAGTAGGTTGTGTGGTAAGATGATTTTTTGAAAGATTAAGTGACGGCTTTCTACGAATCAAGTTAGAATTGAATGTCTACGGAACGGTAACCTAAGTTAAAGAGATGTTCTCTGCTATGCTTCTAAACGAGTATGATAAGTTAATTATTCTAAGTATTGAATTGTCTTCTAAGTCTTAAAAGATTAATCTTAAAAGCTTTTGAGCTGGTTGAAATAATGTTAAGCATTCTTAATCTTCTCACTTAACTGCCAAGGTTGTGTAAGTCATTCTAACATATTTTGAATTACGGCCATATATTTATATTTTCTTATAAGGCAATCCTTAGAGAATTGCTTACGAATGACTAACTAAAGAGCTTCAAGTTTCAGATCCATGAGCTATATCTGACCATAAATTATGTAGTTTCTGAGCCTTATAGTCAAGCTAAAGTTGATCAAAGCATCTAAAGAGAGTCTAAGTACTCTAAAGTATGTTTAGGCATCTTAAGTGAGTCCAAGAACTCTAAATGAATCTGAGTATTCTATAAATGAGTCCAAGTACCTCAAGTCGAGTTCAAGTTCTTCAGGTTGAGGTTGAGTTGAGTCTAAGCATTCCAAGTGGAATACCAATATTCAAAATGGAGTCAGACTATCCCAAAGTTGGTTCTAAGTATCCAAAATTGATTCTAAGAATCTGTGAACGAGGTTTAGTGTCATATTCCTCGAGTCTCAAGTTTATGTTAAGCTTCTGAGTCAAGCTATATTTTATGTCCCCTCCTATCAGATGCTAGGGTTAATGTACACTGTTGGTCTTCAAAGTTGGACTCACTATCTGAGTACTATCTGAGTCAGTTATATTGCATTATTAGTTCTTGGTCTAAGTATCAATTTTTCTCATCTTTGCATGCTTGGCATACTATATGTCGCATGCCCTTTCTGGTTCGAGTATCAGATGGCTGATATTATGATGTTGCAAACCCTCTCTATTCCAAGTATAAGATAGATGATTATGCGATGTCGCATGCCCTCTCTGATCCAAGTATCAAATGGCTGATTCTCCGATGTTTTATATATGAAAATTCTGGTCCAAGTATCAGGCAACTCTTAAAGTCCTGGTCCAAGTATCAAGCAACTCTTAAAATCCCGGTCCAAGTATCGGGTAGCCATACTTAACTCCTGGTTCAAGTATCAGGTAGCCATCGAGTTAACTCTCATAAACTTTGATCCAAGTATTGGAAGTGTCTGCATATAAGTCAATTAACTTATGCTTATGCCCAGAGTCTACATATAAGGTAGCAAGTTACAGACTTACATATTATCTCTCCCTATCCTATCTTTGAATTATGTTTAGCTATTATTTATCGGAGTTAGGTTGAGTCTGTCTCTACCCCTGGTGCAGTCATCGTGAGTTTACTCATACTATGGTGAGTGTTTATCAGTTGTAGTTTATAGAGTTTCAGGTTATTTATATTCTTTATATGATAATGCCTTTTGACTCAGTTGATATATGATCGTTGTCTCACATTTACATTTTCAGCCTTACTTCCAGTACATTCTGTTTGTATTGATGTCCCTTTGCTTGGAGACCTGCGTTTATGCCCCAGGTGCAGGTAGAGGTCTGGATTTCCAGTTGAATTAAAAGTTCATGAGATCAGTGGATGTATTGGTATGCTCCTTTCTTCCTTGAGCTAGGGCCTGATTATTTCATCTTAAGTTTTGAGTTATAGTTCTGAGTAGGTCGGAGCCCTATTTCGACCGTCAGTTCAATTTACTCTTTTTAGAGGCTTTTTTAGATTTAGTATGTACAATATTATTAGGTTTTGTAGTCTTGTCGGCTTTTCAGTTGTTTATATGTCGTATTGAGACCTCATGCGTCCAGTATTATCTTAGTTGACTGGGATAGGTGGCTTGTCGGCCTAAGTGTTACAGTTATAGACACTACATAACCGGCCTCTCGATCACTTTAGAATTGAGTGCAAATTGCACCCTACCCAGTTTTGGGGCATGACATGCTATCTGGAAACACTTTGGAAATATTTTCGATTTGAAATGATATCATATTACTGTAAAAGGCTAATTTGAGTCAATTGATGGAATGAGAGGACCTTCTAAGTATTGTGAGATTCCCCATATCGAAAGAAGATGCAAAAGCTAGATTGACCATAGCAAAAAATAATATTATGGTCATCATAAAGAATATGACTTCTGTTAGTATTCTTTGACAGTTATGGAAGGTCAAATACAGATTCGGGTATGAAAATAAAATAAAATTCATATTTTTCCAAACTAATTTTTAATGTGTCTGATTTGCTAACTCTATTGACTAAGCAATATTTTTCTAATCTTAAGTATGCTTGAATGTGTAAAGATATTATTCTCTTACATGATAAGAGGTTATTATATAAGAAATTCAAAGTGATTTTCTGGAATAAACCTCCTATCAATTACTATAAGCTTAATAGTGATAGTAGTTTTAAAGATGGAAAAGATGGTGATGGAGGGGTATTGAAAAACTAGAATGAAAATGTTGTCATGGCCTTCTCTTCCTCTTGGATCTTATTCTAGCAATCTTTTCGAAGCTAAGACTTTACCCTTTGGCTAATAATAGTGTGTGGCTAATGAGTGCATCATTTACTCTTTGACTTTCTACTTCCTATCTTTGAGATAAAAATATTTATATTATATTTCATGGAAACTTGATGATACTATAGTGCAAATCATATCTTTGTTGGTTTGAAAAATATTGCTATATTGATCATTGTTTTAGGGAGCCCAACATGGTAGTCGATAAACTTGTGAGCTTCAGCCATCGCCTCCAACAGAAAAGAATTACATTAACTTTGAAGACATCCCAAGACAAGTTAGGGGGCTTATCAATTTGGATAGATTGCAAGTTCACAACTTTAGAATTCCGAACAAGAATAACTTAGAAATTATTTTTAATGATATCATTGAGTCCTAATTATCCTCTATTTTGGACTGTACATAGGCTACTAAGAACTTCTCATTAAATTTTTTTGTTATAGATTCAGAGCCTAGTTGGAGTAGTTCTGGTAACATATTTTGTAAAGATTGTGACTTATCCAATCTCCTGAACTATCTTGAAGAGGTGAGGTTCATATCCTCTCCTCTCATGTATTTTGCTATTGGCTTTTATTAAATACATGATAGGAATCCGCCTAACCCCCCACTAGTGAGATGTCATTGACTAAAAAAGATATGAGTTGTAGCCAAACTTAATCCATTTAAAATTTATATGCCCGTGTCATATTATTTTGGACAGGTTGAGCAGGTTAAAATAAGTTTGTGCTGAATTTGCCACCTTTACAGGTAATTAAAATAAGTTATGAGTTTAATGAAAAATTATGAACTCATAAAAATCAAATCCCGCCTCCGCCTCTAATCTTCAATATTTTAAATTGACGAGCGAAACATATTTTGTCACAATAATCGCCAGGATTTCTAGTCAATCATCACAAATCGCCAATAGTTCGGTTACAAATCCTAGAAAATTGCCATGACTACAAAATTCTGATAGATTATCATACTTTGTTGAGTAAATTTTTTCGCAACACATACTTTTTTTAAAGAGCAATTTTCATAAATAGCACTATATAGCAAAATAATTACACAAATAGCATGTTTATCTTAATTACATAAAGTAGCATTTTTAAAAAATTTTCTGATATAGATTAACAATAACCTTGAGTGTTGTACCAATAATTTAAACCCATAATTTCCTCCTATAACGGTGTTAGTTAATATCTAATTAAACAAACTTGCATATTTAATGAGAGTAAATCTCTCTCCGTTTTGATCTCGATTTTTTCCCCATATATAGGAAGTTTAAACAATTAATCCATGTCAGATAAAAAATTTTAAAATATTGCAGATTTCGTTTGGATTTTCTTTTTCTTTCGGTGTATCACTGTTGCAGGTTTGGTGAAATTAATACTTATGTATGTATCAAAAAACATTGAAAGGTATCTTACTGGGTATGTTTTATATGTATCACAAGTATCATTAGTAAACACTAACTGCCATTTTTAAAATTGATACAAACAATACTATTATAATGTGTTAAACATATATATGTATTAGAAATAAATTAAAACTGTTCTTTTTTTATCAGTCAATTATCGATTGATACATTTTAGTATTGTATCATTAATATAAAAATGATATTGTTCAAGTAGTTGGTTATATCCAAAAAAAAAAGAGAAGAGACTGGTATATTGTATCATTAATATAAAAATGATATTGTTCAAGTAGTTGGTTGTATCCAAAAAAAATCATCGTTACTCGCATACAAAAAGAGCTACAATAATACTATTATAATGTGTTTAATGTATATATGTATCAAAAATAAATTAAAACAGCTTTTTATGTATCAGTCTATTATCGATTGATACATTTTATTATTGTATCATTAATATGAAAATGATATTGTTCATGTCGTTGGTTGTATCCAAAAAAAAAGGAGAAGAGACTGACATATTTTATCATTAATATGAAAAAAGATATTGTTCAAGTAGTTGGTTGTATAAAAAAAACATCGTTACTTGAAGATGAACAGAGCTGCAAAATCTCTTCTCATGGGCATTGGATCCCTTCAAAGTCCTTCAAAGCTCAAACTCAATAGCCTCAAACACCTCTCTCCCTTTCAACTCAAGTCTGTAAATGTATCTTCATGGCAGAGAGAGAGAGAGAGAGAGAGAGAGAGAGAGAGAGAGAAAGAGAGATCTTGATTAATCCATATCAGATCACAAACTTTAAAAAGTTATAGATTTCAATGGGGATTTTTTTCTTTGATAGAGATAATCGGAGAAAATCTTGGGGGATTTGAAAGAGAAAAACTAGGGTAGTTACAATGAGAGAAAAATGGAAGTAATTGGAGAGAGAACACAGTAAGTTGGAAAGAGAATATAGAAAATTTGATACAAAAGTAATTTGCTACTTTCCGTAATTATTTTGCTGTTTTTTGTAGTTTTTTTGATAGATTTGCTAATTATTGTAAATATCTAGTTAAATTTGCTAAGTGATATAATTTTTCCTTTTAAAATTTGGTCCAAATCTGTTGGGTGTTTGCCTTGACTTTCTTACCATGATTGATTTTTTCTTTTCCTAGAAGAAAAATACAAAATTTTCATATTTGGCTAATCCTTTCTTCCATAGGAAAAGGTATTGGACTCTATAAATTGAGGTTCCTTCCTCCTGACTTAGTAGCATCCACAATGTAGTCTTAAGGGCTTTGAAAGTTTTGTTTAGGGGGAGAATTTGTGAGACACAAGTGGTAGTGTAATTCTTGTGTGAACCTCTTTTTATTCTGAGTGAATTTTCTCGATAAATTGTACTCTCTTTTATATAGTGTATTACTCATCACCTCTTGTGGATGTAGGTTGTTATAGTTCATCTTTAAACTCATGTTCAGAACGTACCATAACTTGGCAATTTATTTTAAAAATAGAGTCGCCACCTAATTATTATGAAAATTAAATTAGGAAATTATTTAAAGAGGTATTTTCGAAAACCTTTATTTAAACCAGAGAAAGGATAGAGATCCGATGATTTTTCGAAGAAGGGGTTTAGCACTTCAGGAAATCCCCGAATACGGTCAACCGACGAATTTTAAAATAATTTGTGGCTAAAATATGATTTGTTTGGAAAATGAACCTCAGATAAAACATATCAACATCTCAATTATATTATTTGTCACTTCAATTCATGAATTAACTCTTATTTATCTAATTTGGAAAGAGAATTATATAATTCTCTAAATGTATGCGGTTATCAAAATTTTAAATACACATAAATTAACTTTTCAATCCGTTAATAAAAAAATTATTTATTTAATAATATAAGAGATATGAAAGATCTTTGGTTAATTAGCTACTAGTATTTGATTTATAAAACTCATAAAATTCTTTCCTTCGTGAGTCTTTAAAAAGCTCGACACAAACATTGAAGAAAATTGTTTTGTGCAAGAAAAATTCTTTGTTTATTTATGTTTTCAAAATAATACAGCTGAAAATAATTTTACTTGTTCAAAAAAATTTTTTGTTTTAAAAAAGAGAAAAGACATAAAAACCTTCCTGAATTTATTCACACAATTTATTTTACCACTTTAATTTTACGGGTGTTTGTTTACCCTCCTAAACGCATTTGAATTTTATTAAATACCACCCAAAAGTCTGATGTGGAACATAAATATTAAAAAAATTAAAAATGCGCGTACTTGAAAAAAAATGTAGGTCCATTGATACTTATATTATATAATAGAATAAAAAATAAAAAATAAAAAAAAGAACTCTATCCAACTCTATGTTCTTCTTCAACCCCCCCCCACCCCCCACCCCACCCCCCATCCCCCTTCTCCTTCTTCAAATTTGTCAATCCTCTCTCCTTCTTCAACCCACCCCCGCCACCTCCTTTCTCCTTCTTCACCCCTCCTCTCCCACCGACCTATCTTCTTATTCGACCCCCCACCCATTTTCTCCTTCTTGGAACCACTTCACAATTTCTCCTTCTTCAAACCTCCACCCCCACCATTTCTCCATCTTCGACCCACCTCACCCACCCAACACGATCCCCCCTCCCCTCTACACACAAAAAGTACACTTATTTATCAATTTTTTGTACTTTGTGCTTTCAAGATTAAATTTTTTTAGAAAATTTTTGAATTTTTTTGAAAAACAAAGACACCAATGGAGAAATACAACCTCCATTTTCTTGAATTAATTAGGATTAGAAATTTAATTAGTGTATGAAAATATAAGTAAGGAAAAGAAATCAAAAAAATAAAAAAATTAAATTTAAATAATTTTCAACATGACACTGATGTGGGGCGAGTATAAAACACTTTACATTGTGAAAGTGGTATTACTCTCTTAGGGTGATATTTAATAGACTTCAAATGCATTTAGAGAGGAAGGGGGGGGGGGGGAGGGGATAAACAAACACCCATAAAATTAAAGTGCTAAAGTGAGTTATGTGAACAAGTTCAGAGGGGGATTTTATGTCTTTTCTCTTTAAAAAACAAATGATCAGTTGAGGGAAGTAAATGAATGACCATGGCTAGTGGAGATAAGAGTTTATTTTAGTGACTAGGTAGAATTTATTTATTGGGAATTCATATATTTGTTAGCCCATATAATTGTTAGCAAATGGGCATTAGGATTTTAGGTAGTCCTATTCCTATTGGCATTAGGATTTTAGTTTATGCCTATATATAGGCACCCCCTTCCCCATTCTAGATTATTGTATTCAATTCTCAGTTAGCCTTTTTTTGATTCTTTCTTTTCTTGTTCTTCAATAAAATCCTTGTTATATATCAACATGGTATCAGAGTCAGGTTAAATCGATTCTTTCCTACTTGTAAATAATCACCAATTTTCGCGGATTGAGTTGATGTTCTCCTGTGTTTGATGCTTCCGCTAAATTCGTTGTTGGTTTGGTTTGCTTTGGACGACGTTGTATGATTGTCATTGTTGGTTTGGTTTGTTTTGGACGCCATTGTTGGTTTGTTTTGTGACTAGGGTATTTTGTTCTTATCGTTGTTTTGGGGTTGCTTATCTTGGTGTATTCACTTTGCTTTTGTCAATATGGCTGGAAAGGATGATTCTCTCCAATCCATTAACACTCAATTAGATGGCAAAAATTATGCGTATTGGAGTTATGTCATGAAGAATTTTCTTCGTGGCAAAAACATGTGGGGCTATGTTAGTGGGGTTAAATCCAAACCTAAGGATGAGAAGGCTGAGGACTTTGTATTGTCATTGGATTTATGGGAAACTGCTAACTCCAAGGTTATCACTTGGATTAACAACTCAGTAACTCAGTCAATTGGTATGCAATTGGCTAAATATGACACAGCTAAAGAAATCTGGGATCACTTGGAGAGATTGTACACTCAGTCTAACTTCGCCAAGTAGTACCAATTAGAATATGATATTTGTGCTCTTCAACAGAATGCTATGAGCATTCAAGATTTCTATACTGCTATGTCTGATTTGTGGGATCAATTGGCCCTTACCGAATCCGCAGAATTGAAAGGTTTTGCGTCGTATATTGCTAGGAGGGAAGAGCAACGTTTGGTTCAATTTTTGATGGCATTACGTTCTGATTTTGAAGGACTGCGTGCAACAATTCTTCATCGATCTCCCCTCCCCACAGTTGATTCAGTTGTCCATGAACTGATTGCAGAAGAGACTCGTATCAAGTCTCAATTGGATAAAAGGTCAAAAACACCTACTCCTGTTGTGTTTGTTGCTTCACCGGATCAGTCCAGACCACAACGTTCTCAGCCTCAGACTTCCAATCAATCACGACGATCTCCTAAAATTGCGTTTGATGAGTGTGCATTTTGCAAGCAGAAAAATCATTGAAAGGCTCAGTGTCCCTTGTTACTCAACAAGGCTAAGTTTGGTCAGCAATAGAAGAATGGACAGCCACACTCCTTTGGCACTCCTCCACAGTTCGCTGCTGCTGCACCATCAGTAGATGCTGAGTCTAGCACTGTGCCTCATTCGGCGTTGGATCCTCGGGTGTTTGAACAGTTTAGACAATTTTTGGCATCCAATCCTACTGCCATGTTAGCGTCCAACTTAGGCCCAGCTTCCTCCAGTACATCAGGTATTCCCCCATCCTTGTGGATTCTGGATTCTGGTGCGACCCATCATATGTCACATTGTCTGTCATCTTTTGGTTCCTTGTCACCCATTTCACCACTCTCTGTTATGTCTGCCAGTTCTACATCTATGCCAGTCGAGGGTGTCGGTTCTATTACTACCTCTCACATTGTTCTGTCTGATGTCTATTATATTCCTAAACTTGTTTTCAATCTTGCTTCGGTCAGTCAGTTGTGTAGAACTGGTCATTGGGTATTCTTTTCTGACTCCGTTTGTGTTGTACAGAACCAACACACTCAGAAGGTGATTGGGATTGGCCGTAGGTTGGGGGAACTCTATGTCCTGGAGAGACTCAGAGTGTCTGCTGTTGCCGCCTCCAGCATTGATTTGTCTTCTTTTCGTTTGAATCCATTGTCGTCGCAGTTTTATCTTTGGCATTCCCGCTTGGGACATGTATCAGTGTCACGTTTACGTTTTTTAGCCTCTACTGGTGCTTTAGGTCATGTAAGCACTTTTGATATTTCTGATTGTAGTGGCTGTAAACTGGCAAAATTTTCTGCCTTACCTTTTAATAAAAGTATGTCTTATTCAGTTGCTCCTTTTGACATTATTCATTCTGATGTATGGGGACCATCACCAGTATCCACTAAGGGTGGTTCAAACTATTATGTTTCATTTATAGATGACTATACTCGGTATACCTGGGTTTATCTTATGAAGCGCAGGTCTGACTTCTTTAGCATTTACAACAATTTTAGAGCCCTTGTTAAAACGCAACATTCGGCTGTGATAAAGTGTTTCAGGTGTGACTTAGGGGGTGAATATACCTCCAATGATTTCACTCAGTTACTTGCCTCTGATGGTACCATACACCAGTCATCATTTACAGCTACTCCTGAGCAGAACGGTGTTGCCGAAAGGAAACACCGTCATATTATTGAGACAACACGCTCCTTACTATTATCTGCAGAGGTTCCTAGTAATTTTTGGGGAGAAGTAGTCCTAACTGCTGTATATGTGATCAATCGTATTCCTACTGCATTGACTTCAGGGATGTCTCCATTTCAGAAATTATATGGTCACATGCCAGATTACTCTGCGTTACGCGTTTTTGGATGTACTTGTTTTGTCCTTCGTCCTCATGTTGAAAGAAACAAGCTGGAGCCAAAATCAGCTATATGTGTGTTTTTGGGGTATGGTGTTGGACAGAAAGGTTATCGTTGCTATGATCCTGTCAGTCAGAAATTATATGTTTCACGACATGTCACCTTTTTGGAGCATATTCCTTTCTATTCAATTCCAGCTAAATCCCATGATGTTACTAAGTCAGATCTTCGGCGTATTGATCCATTTGGCATTGACACAGAGGCTCCAGTTTCGGATTCAGCCGTGCCACTCGATGTGCTGCCTGACAGTGCTTCAGCCCCGCCTGAGACTGGAGATCCACCACCTCTGAGGAGGTCTACTCGTCAGAGTAAGTCCACCAGACTACCTGATTTTCCTTATTCTGCCTACTCACCCCCATTTGCTTCCTTTATTGCAAATATACATCAATTGTCTGAACCTGAGTCCTATAGAGAGGCTGTGTCTGATCCTCTTTGGCAGAATGCTATGGCGGAGGAACTCACTGCTCTTCATCAGACACACACATGGGATTTGGTTACCCTCCCACCTGGTAAACATACGATTGGCTGTCGATGGGTGTATAAGATAAAAACAAAGCCTGATGGGTCTGTTGAGCGATACAAGGCTAGACTTGTGGAAAAAGGGTACTCACAAAAATATGGTATGGACTATGAGGAGACCTTTGCCCCGGTGACGAAGATGACGACTGTTCGCACTATGATTGCAGTTGCATCCGTTCGATAGTGGAAGATATTTCAAATGGATGTCAAGAATACATTTCTGAATGGTGATCTCCATGAGGAAGTGTATATGACTCCTCCACCAGGTATTGATCACCAGCCGGGTGAAGTTTGTCGGCTCCGAAAAGCTCTATATAGTCTCAAGCAAGCCCCTCGTGCTTGGTTTGAGAAATTCTCCACTGTGATTACTTCCCTTGGCTTTGTCCCGAGTAACCATGATTCGGCGTTGTTTGTTAGAAGTAAGAGTGCAGGGCGAATCCTTTTGTGCTTATATGTAGATGATATGGTTATAACTGGTGATGATCATGATGGTATTGAGTCATTGAAGCATGATTTGGATCATCGGTTTTCCATGAAGGACTTGGGCCTGCTACGTTATTTTTTGGGTATTGAGGTGGCTCAGTCTAAGAGAGGATATCTTCTCTCTCAGACTAAGTATATATCTGACTTGTTTAAACGGGAGCGCCTTTCTGACAACAGGACTGCAGATACTCCACTTGAAACCAATGCACGGTACTCTCCTAGTGATGGTGTTTTGTTAACAGATCCGAGTCTTTATCTACTGTTGTAGGTAGCTTGGTGTATCTTATCGTTACTCGCCCAGATATAGCTCATGCAGTTCACATTGTTAGCCAGTTTGTTACTGCTCCTACTTCAGTTCACTGGGGAGCTGTACTTTGTATTTTGAGATATCTTCGTGGCACTCAGTTTCAGAACCTCTTGTTTCCCTCGACGTCATCTCTCGAGTTACGAGCCTATAGTCATACTGACTGGGATAGAGATCGCAATGATCGCAAATCCACCACTGGTTTTTGTGTGTTTCTTGGAGATTCTTTGATATCATGGAAGAGCAAGAAACAAGATGTTGTCTCTAGATCTTCCACGGAGGCTGAGTATCGTGCTATGGCAATGACTACATGTGAGATTGTTTGGTTACGCTGGCTTCTTGCAGATATGGGGGTTCACATTTCTCGGCCTACTCCTCTATATTGTGATAACAAGAGTGCGATGCAAATTGCAAAGAACTCTGTTTTCCATGAGCGGACGAAGCACATTGAGATTGATTGTCACTTCACTCGTCATCATCTCCAGCTCGGGACTATATCGCTTCCTTTTGTTCCATCAGCCTTGCAGATTGCTGACCTTTTTACGAAGGCTCAGTCGACGTCTCGTTTTCGTTTCTTGTGTGACAAACTCTCAATGCTTATTACTGTCGCATTATGAGTTTGAGGGGGAATGTTAGCCCATATAATTGTTAGCAAATGGGCCTTAGGATTTTAGGTAGTCCTATGGGCATTAGGATTTTAGGTAGTCCTATTCCTATTGGCATTAGGATTTTAGTTTATGCCTATATATAGGCACCCCCTTCCCCATTCTAGATTATTGTATTCAATTCTCAGTTAGACTTTTTTTGATTCTTTCTTTTCTTGTTCTTCAATAAAACCCTTGTTATATATCAACAATATTATTTAAAAAAGAAAAAAGTTCAGATATGTCATTGAAATTTAGGAAAAGACTTATCAATACCATTTGTTAAAAGTTGGGCTCATTTACGGCATTACCATTACTCAAATGGGTCATCTATGTTATTCTACGCATGATAAGAATCATGAAGAAAATGAATTTTACTAAAAACATCTCGTAGCCTCCCCCTTCATAAGTGTGACACTCTTCACGCCCATGAAAAGGACTCTACTTTTTTTAACATACCCAATATCTGAATTTTAAAACTAGATTAAACACATGACAAAATTTTAATGGCTCACATCAATAAAAAAATCTACGTATTAAACTATCCATCAAACCTAATCTATCCAACTCATGACCCTTTCCCCCATTAAAGCCCACAAACTTTTAACCCGGTCTATTAATACCAACTAAAACCCTAATACACAATAAATTAAACTAAAATATATGCACTTGGGCTAGTAGCTTTACGAAAAGCACGTAAAATTGTCTTTTTAAGGTAAAAACAATTCAATGTATTATATTATGCTGTTGATTCACCCTAGTACCTCAATGTGATTGATCAAACCACCTACACCGAAATAGTATTATCTTTTTTTGGTCATCCAACATACCTAACTTTCATTATCTCTTGTATCGCACCATAATAATCAACAATTTGGCCATTACCGTCTACATCACCTTTAACACACACTTCACTATTATTGATTTTCTTATACTTGGAAGTTTCCTCTGTTTGAAACTTGAAACCATTGACACAATATTTATTTATCGACTGAATTTGACTAGAAGGCCCCTGTGCAACACTCACAATTTACAAATGTTAAATAGTGCTATTTTTATCATGAACCTACATAGTGTTTAAAAAATATTTTTTAAGTAAATATTATGTTGTACTTATATCGTTAACATGATATTAAACACTTACATAATCTTTCATCCAATCAGAGAACCTCATATATATGGCATCATCGACCCACTGTCCTACAAAGTAATTATTCAATAAATTGAAATTTTCATTAGTTTAACCCTTAATATTTAAATGATATTATTCAATAACATCATTTAGAACTTACACAAGATATGGTTGTATTTCGGGGAAATTAAGAAAAACACGTGTCACAATAGATTGCATTTCCATACTACTCAAACCTCGTCTGGTTCATTTTTTAGAACCTCGACTTGATTGATTAAAAATTAAAATCAGCGGGTAATTGGGATCAATGTCACCATCGTCATTGCGGGTTGACCAATTTCTCAAACTTGGCACTTGTTGTTCGAAATAGTAAGAACAAGAATGAGCAGTTTTCCTTGCAAGATAAGCTTCACAGATAGATCCTTTAATCTTAGACCTCTGTTTAACAGTTCTTTTACACTTGCCAATAGTTCTGTATAAAATATTGATGTTAGTAATTATAAAAACCAATTTTAAAAAAAAAGAATTCATTATGTACAAACTCACAATTTTAGTACCTTTCAAATGGATACATCCATCTGTATTAAACTGGGCCTCCAAGGTATGCCTCATGTACGAGGTGAATCGATAAATGTTCTATCACATCAAAGAATCCGCATGGGAAGATCTTTTCCAACTTAGTAGTAATCATAGAAATATTCTTATCCATCATTTCTAAGTTATCCTCCTACAAAAGGTTACTACACAAATATGTAAAGAACAAACTTACCTCTGTGATTGACTTCCATATCTTATCATATAGCCGATTAAATGCAATAGGAATCAAAGTTTCTATGAAAATATGACAATCATGGCTTTTCATACCACACAACTTCCCTTCATTCATATTTGCATGCTTTCCCAAATTTGAAGCATAGCTCTCAGGCATCTTTAAATTCTTAACCCACTCACAAATCTCACATTTTTCATCCAATGTAAATGAAAAGCGTGTCTTGGGATTTAACAGTTTATTATTGTGTGTTTCTTGTAGCTCTAGTTCCTTTCTTCTGCAGTATTTTTTTAAGTCCATTCTAGCCTTTGGATTACCTTTTGTCTTACCCTTAACATCCATCACGATGTTGAATAAATTATCAAAATAATTTTTTCCAATGTGCATCACATCAAGATTGTGTCATATAAGGTTGTCCTTTCAATACGACAACTCCCAAAATATGCTCTATTTTGTCCAATTATGTCCAACACCATATCCAAAAAGTCTATAAAATATAGCTTCTGTAACCTTATGGCAAGTGAAAATTCTCTTCCAAATATCATTTTCTGACAATAATGGAGGTGTTGAATCATTTTCAATCTCATTCTTTCAGAAATTATGTTTCATTATTCTAAACTCGTGATCCACTGGTAAGAACTGATGGTGACAATCAAACCATAAATTTTTATGACCATATTTTAATGTGAATGTTTTACTATATTTCATGCAATATGGCAAGTTAATTTTCCAGCAGTCATCCAATCAGACAGCATCCCTTAGCTATAAAATCATTTATAGTTCATATTAAACAAGCACGCAAAAGGAAATTCTGCTTAGTTGATATGTCATAAGTCACTACACTTCCAGACTACAAGTGCTTTAACTCATCTATCAAAAATTGTAGATAAACATATCACACTTTTTTGATTACGGGGAGCCGAGATAATATAACTTAGAAATATATAGGGACTTTTCATACACATTTCAGGTGAAAGATTATACGGAGTAAGACATACAGGCCAACAAGAGTAGGGTGCAACAGAAATGGAGAATGGTGTAAAACCATCTGCACCACAAGCTTAATCTAACATTTCTTAGTTCACTAGAAAAAGCAGGATAAGTTCTACCAAAATGTTTCCAAGCTTCTCCGTCCGATGGATGAGACATAACATCAGGGGCGCTTCTATTCTTACGGTGCTATCTCATATGAGGAGCAGAACTTATCGACATGTACAACCTCTATAACCCAGGTATAAGAGGTAATTAATGCATCGCCTTAACTAAAACCATCTTCCCACTAGGAGTCCGCTTAAAACGAGCATTTCCACAAAACTTACAATTTTCTAGATCCCCACCATTCTTATATAAAAATATGCAACCATTTTCACAACAATGAACTCTTTCATACGATAATTCTAACTTGAAAACCAATTTCTTTGACTGATAGAAAGTCTTAGGTATGTTCAACTCAGGGTTAATTAGTTCCCCCAAAAGACCAATCATAGAGTCCATAGCGACTTGAGAAACACTCCAATCTCATTTGATATTGATTAGTCTAACTGCAATGGACAACTCAGAATGCGGACTCCCTACAAATAGTGGACAACTAGCCTGTTCTAGTTGTTGGTAGAAACACATCGCTTCTTCATTGAGAGTTTTTTCGAAATATTATTCGGATTTCATCCCGTATTGTATCCCGAATGCATCATTGATCATTTCATGCACTCTCTGATGTTGAACACTACTTTGATTATGTGAAAACCTACTACTTTCACCGATCAAATTAAAAAATATACCATTCTCTCCATCAGTCTCACCATGATCAATACACACAAAATATCTAGGCTTAAACCCATAACAGTGAATATGAGCTACAACTTTAACAGGTTTAAAAAACTTCATGCAATTGCATCTCTTACAAGGACACCTAATTAGCCCATCAGTTTGAAAAGGGTATAGCGACATTGCTTGGTTGATAAATCCTCTAACACCTTCAACAAATTCATCTCTCATGCCCCTATGATTTGTATTATTTCTATCATTCATCCACAGAGGATGATTCATGTCACGCCTCGACCTAGGGTCTAGGCCTGGCTAGCACCTGATGCCATTGCTGGCCCGATTGAACCACATAACATGGTCATTATCAAGAGCATACATCTAACATGAGCGGAAGAATCATTAGACTTAATCCTTTTTAAAAAATCAAAATCAAAATAAATTTTAAAAAATATCAATTTATTGAAAAGACCTGCCAAGTTTTACATCAACATAAACCATAAGGATCTATGAAGTCTCTATCATAAATGAAATAACTGTTTTATCAGGACAAGGCACCTTACATACCTTATAATCAAAAACTAATAAAGCTGAGTGAAGTAACAAAGCCCAAAACAAGTGTGGCTCACCAATAGAGGAATAGAGACAATCCTAGCTTGCAGCTCAATCGTCAGTCTAAGTACCTGAGTCTGCATTATAAAATTATGCAGCGCCCCTGACAAAAGGGACGTGAGTACATAGGATTGTACTGTATGTAAAATGACTTGATGAAACATAACATAGTTAATAATAGATAGGACAACCAAAAATATAGACATAATATGAGGGAAGTCAAGAATATGAAATCAATAGGTTGACTTTTGTTTTGAAAATCAAATTTTACATCATCATTCATTACTTCATTGTGGGAGGTTCTTAACTTAACCGACATAAACCACCATGTAAATATGAAGTCTGATCTCTGCCCGGTCAGCTAAGTCATCTCATACTTTACTGAGGTACAGACATACATATCATAGTGCTAGCAAGGATCCACAACAACCCGTACCAGGGGAACATGAGGAGTCGCCCGAACTAACGAAAACGATCCATCACCTACGTTGGCATATGTAGTTACTACTCCCTTTTTTATTTCATAAAATAATTTACTTGAAATCATAATTAAGTATCCAAGCTTATCATCATAAGTCATCATCATATCATAATCATAGTTTATCATTGTGATAAGACATTTAAATTCATAAATCTTCTTGCCGTAATCATTCTTCATAAAAATCATCAAAACTTCTCTTTTAGAAGAAAATCATAGTTCATAAAGTCACTAAAACTTCTCTTGTAGAGGAAAACCTATAATTCATAAAATCATTAAAACTTCTCTTTTAGAGGAAAAATCATAATTTGTAAAATTGACACTTTTCATAAGAGGAATTATGGAACTCATAGAAGGATCAGAAGGATATGGACATACCTAGGGACTTATGAAGTAATAAAGAATGATCATAAAACATATGTAGGAACTCATAGAGTTTTGAAACCATTCATCATAGACATAACATTCTTGACCTTAACCGTAACAACTCAAGAAAAGGAGAATTTCGTAAGTAAATCCTAAAGAGATATCATCAAACTCTAACTTTGAAGGAATTTCGTACCTTTCGTGCTTTCATAATTTTGTGCAAAAAATCATAAAATTCTTGGAAAGGATGTATCATAGAGGATGAGCAATATCATAGCAAAGGCTTGAATTTCATAAGAATCAATAAGATCAAGGAATTGTATTTTCCTCATAACTCTATCTCATATACGAAGGAAAAGCTCATAGGCATGAATAACATAGAGCGAAAAAGAACGATGAGGTTCCCACACATAGAGATAGCCTTATATACCTTATCCTTGGCCTCCCAATAATCACCGCGAAGCAAAAATCTCTTTATGACATCAATCTATAATAATTATACGGATAGAAACTACAATCAACACCTTAACCATGAATTTCAAGTCATAGAGGCCTTTCATCGAATACGCGGAGGGAGTAGGATATTCGAGCCTCGTATGGGTGGGGTGGACTAACATCCACCTCTTTCTACCGCACATTACAACAAGCATAACCATTTCAAGTTCAACCAAAATAACCACATCTATCCTCAATACCAAAATTGTCCCATAACCCTAACCCATGGGTCATCACATGAACGCATGGCTTCCTAGCACCATTCTATGAGTTCTTACCTTAGAACATCCCTAAAGAGTAGAAATTAATACTCATACAAGATTATTGAAAAGTTACTTACCCTTGGAGGAAAAATTCGTGTTAAAGATTTCAAGTCTTGAACCTAAAAGTTGTTCTTGACCTAGTGGCAAGAAGTGAATATGGACTTTATTACGAGTCTACCTTGAACTCGTCGGAAACATGATTCTATCTGGGTAGTAGTAGATCGAATGACTAAGTCAACACATTTTTTCCCAATTAAAACTACAGATTCAACTGAGGACTATGCTAGGCTTTATATCCGGGAGATGGTCAGACTTCATGGGGTGCCATTATCTATTATTTCAAATAGAGGTACCTAGTTCACCTCGCATTTCTGAAAGTCTTTTCAAAAGGGACTTGGTTCCCAGGTCACGCTCAGCACAGTTTTTCACCCGCAGGCAAATAGGCAAGCCGAGCGGACTATTCAGACCCTAGAAGATATGTTGAGAGCGTGAGCGATCGATTTCAAGGATAGTTGGGATGACCACATGCCTCTTATCGAGTTTATTTCTCTTGATGGGATGAAATACAATTAAGCAGAACTCCTCCATTTATAGGGATAAATATATATTCACTACAATATAAATACCTTTATAAATATTCATTATTAATACAAATATATTCATAACAAGCTAACTATTATTTGAATGCCTTTGGTTTGACAAACAATAATGATGCGTTGGTAAAAGAAATTCTTTTTAGAGAAAGAAAAAAAAAGCAAAATATGACAATTCTCCTTACATTTCATTTCATGTCATTAAAAAGTTTTACCATTATTGTTACAAAATCAAAAAATAAAAATATAAGAAAAGATAATTAATGTGAATCTAATTCTTATAATAATACAGTTATTTTATTACTCATTTTTTATTTATGAATCTGATGGAGGCCCAAATCGTTAAATCTAAGTTTCATCTTCTTTGTCAAGGGATGAAGATACTATTTGGGCCACCATCAACAGAATTCTATATACTTTAACTTATTTTGTTAAGAAAATAGATATTTTTAAAATTTAAAATGGTTATAAAGTGTAAAAGAAGGGAGAATTGATCAGGTTATAAAAACTTAATTTAATCCACGAAATACAGATTAGATTGATCTATGAATATATATAATTTTTTTTAATTATATATATATATATATATATATATATATATATATATATATATATATATATATATTTAATTATTATTTTTTAAAATCTTAATTTTCTCTTAGTAAAAAAAAAGAAAAGAAAGGAAAGTAACAAGATGTAAAAGAAGCGGGAATTGGTCAGATCATAAAAAAATAATTTGATTTACAAAATACAGGTCAGATTGATCGATCAATGTATAACTGTTTATTTAGTTCCCTTTTTAATATTTAGAATCATTATTTTTTAAAATCATAATTTGCTCTTAATATAAAGTAAACTTGACCATTAGTTTTTTAAATAATAAATTTTAAATTTATAACCATTATTTTTTCAAAATCTTAATTCTCTCTTAATATACACTAAAATCTCAACAACTCATATCAATATATTAATGTTTTTTTTTTCATATTAAAACTATTATTTTTTTCAAATCTTAATTCACTCTTCACATAAACAAAGTTTCACATTCACGTAAATATCTAATCATAATATTTATTTTTCTAAATTAAAATTCAACTTCGATGTAAATGGCAAAAAACAATCTGCATTTTTATGCAAAACCCTTATATTGTTTTTCTATTACTAATATTAGTAGAACATGCAAGACACAGCATGGTTTAGTAATTTAATATCATATTACTAATATTAGTATAACACTGTAAAGTGGAAATACATTAAGAATATGTGGAATTAGGTGAAAAAACGTAATTAAAGATAAAATTAGTATATGTTTCGCTATAAAATGAAATAAGAATCCGCCGCTTGTTTGTCGCTAAATAACTCGTCTATAAACCAAAATTCTTTTAAAATTCTATTGTAAATTTGTTGTTAAATAGAATTAGCGATAAAAAAGGAGAGAAATAGTGACGGACTTTTACTGTTTAGGGACATAAATAATAATTATTATTATTAGCAAAATTCCATAAGAGTATCTAAAGATAATTTTAATGTGAATTATTATTTAATGTAAATAAAAAAAATTCTTCATAAATTCATCGTTAAATAAAATTTGTAGTGAATGTTTAGTCTTTAGTGATAGAAGTTGTCAGTCGCTAATTTATATATATAGTTTGTATACACAAAATTCTACAATATTTCTGATAGAAAATAATAGCAATTAGCCATTACTAAAATGCCTTTGTAAAAATAGTTGATGTTATCTGGGTTAAAAATATGTCTTTTTGCCAGAAAAAAAAATTCACAATTCTCCTTTCCTTCTTCGATTTCATGCTATTGTAAAATCTTTCAATTACTATCAAAAAAATAAAAAAGTAACAAACATTTAAGGCAATTATATACGTTATGATATTTATCAGTATTTCTCTTCTATCAATAGATACTTTAATTTGATTTGGTTTTGATTCTTTTAAGAAATTAAAATTCTTATATAGAACTAAAAAAAGATGCGATTTGACCAATAAAATTACTTTGTTCTTATCTATTGAATACTAATATATTGCATGAGTTGACAATAATTATCTTTCTTTTCCAATACTATTTAAAAGAGAAAACTTAATTCACTATTTAACATATAATAAAATTCACAATCTCTTATTTGTTAAAGACATTGCCAACCACAAAAATGGTTGAGCTGAAACTATATTTATGTAAAAGGGGAATTCAAAATTCTCTACCTTTATATACGAAACCTATTTTATTTTTTCATATTAATCATCCTGCTTCTCTATATATATGAAAGACATTATAAGAAAAGAAGTAAATAAAGAAAAGAAATGATAAAGATGTTGTAACCATATTATTATATAGGCAAGCCCTCAAGTTAAAAGTTGAATTACAAAAATATTCTTTAAATATTAAAAGATTAATATACCTTTCAAATAATAAATAAATTTTATTTATAAAATAACTTATTAATTGGGTTTGACTCTTTCTTTTAACACAACAATACCAAAAGTTTTTACCATTAATAATGCATTTACTTAATAAAAAAACAGATAAAAAATTTCTCATTAAAAACTGATTCTATTATCATTAACGGAAGAAAACTAATAGTCCTTAACATTATAACGATTAATATTATTTTTTAAATATCTTATTTATTGGATTTGACTCTTTCTTTTAATGCAAGAATACCAACAAATTTTTTCATTTATACTTTAAGGTGTGAACGTTTGCAAATATCACCGATGTTCCTCATGTTTATATTTATATTATGTGTTATTGACATATAAAAAGAAATTACTGTTACGTGAGTATATATAATAATGTTTGCATAATTGAAGTTGTTCGGACAATGCTTTTTAGAATCCTTTAATAGTAATTTTTCATTATAATTATCCATTGCAATGACACTAGATATCTGTCAAATAGACTCACAATTTATTAGTTTAAATTTATATTTTTCATTCAATTTCTATACAAGCACACTTATTATAATTTTGTAATATCTTTTTTAATTAATATGGAATACACGTGCATTGCACGTGTCCGAAAACTAGTAATATAACAAAGGAGAATCCGTAAATTACAAAAACGTTGTTATAAATAATTTAATTATTATTTTTTCTTATTTTCAAGAGGACCCCTCTTCTTTTATACTTTTCTCTTTATTAGTAAATTGGTGCTACTTGACCGTGCTTCGCGTAGTTATTAAAATAAAATTAATATATGATTGATTATTAATTTCACAATTTTAAGTGAAGAAAATTATTTTTTATTAGTCAAACATTACTTATAATTTTATTATTTTTTTATTATGATTCTTTTAGTATCTTATATATGAAATTCTTTGATAAAGAACTTGTGAGAAACATTCCAAGTTAAGTAAATACCGACTAATTTAACTTAATACATATGGATTGAATAAGAAAAAACAGAAAATAAAAAGATAACTAATAAATATAAAATATGTAAGAGTTCCAGAAAATGAAAAGTCTTAAAAACCGAAGTTGTTTCATCTTTCATTTTCTTAAATGCCTTAATCTTTAATTAGTTAACTTATTTAGATATTTATTGGCATATTAAAATGAAATATACAAAAATATCTTTAAAAAAAATTCACTACAAAAAACTGCCCAAAAATGAGGACCAATACCAACAAACAGGGTTAGTTTTTTTTAACAAAATCGATACCAAATCGACGCACTTATCGCCGTTGAAATTTAGCTCGTCGAAATTGTGAAACCGACGGACAGGGTAGGTTGAAACTGAGGGACACCCGACCCAGTCTGTCGGTTTTAAAAAATAAAAATTAATAAAAAAATAAAAAATCGAGGGACAAGGTAGGTTTGTCCATCGGTTTTTCAGAAATATATATAAAAAAACGTAGCTACTTGAAATCAAACCCAGATATTTATTATGAAATTAAATAATTCTACCACTCGACGATACATGCTATTTGATGAAATCTTTCCTTCATTTTTTTTTATACTCTTCAAGTGCAATGCACTTTAAAAACCGACCCAATCCCTCAATTTTTATTAAAACATAATAAAAAATCGAGGGACTCCCTCAGTTTTTTTTTTAAAAAAAATTCACAAATTTTTTGCGCAAAAATAAATCGACGAACAACCTACTCTATTAGTCGATTTTTTTAAAAAAATAATATGAAATAAAAAGTAAAAATAAAAATAAAAATCGACGGACTGAATCAGTTTTTTCTCAAATTTTTAGACCGACTCTATCATCGATTTTTATTCCCTCAATTTTTATAATATTTTTAGTAGTGATTATACAAACGGGAAGAAGAAAAAATTGGACTGAATTGAATGAGAAGAAGAAAAGAAGAGAAAGTAGCCAAAATGATGCATGACATATACAAAAATATATTTAAAATATACAAGCGGAAAGAAGGAAAAATTGGATTGAATTGAATGAGAAGAAGAAAAGAAGAGAAAAAAAGTAAAAATTGATGTATTATCATCCATAGAACTATGTCATATCAACAAATTGTGGAGCATAATTATATAATATATTAATTTTATATATTTAAAAGGTAAAAACTTATATAATGAACTACCAATATGTTAGCCATAAAATAATTAGTTGAAGATCATTTCATGATGTCCTTGATACACAAAATTAATGATAGAACCTTGTTGTTAGAGGGTACATATTTTATATTTTAAAAAATAATTAATTGAAAACACTAAAATAAGCAACAATAGGGTGTGTGTGTGTATACACACAATATATATATAAGTCACTCAAACTTTTATTTTTTCAAACTAATTTAACCATCCCTCTTGATGAATCTTGCACCGTATATATATAAATCACTCAAACTTATATATTTTTCAAATTAATCTAACCATCCCTCTTGATGAATCTTGCACCGTCATTAAACTTTCTTCTTTATCTTGATGAACTTATATCAAACTAATTTGGTCATCTCTCTTTGATGAATTTTACACCGCTATTAAATTTCCTTCTTCATCTTGATGAACTTGTGTTTGTCTATATTATGACATAAGAATTAAAAAAAAAATCAAAAAAGAGAAAAAAAATATACTTATAAAGAAAAGAAGAAGGAGAAGACGAAAATGAACATGGAACATCTTCATATATGATTGTTATTTATATATTTTTAAGTCATAAGAATTAGATAGAATATATATATAGATTCATAAAATTTACAAATTAAATATTTGGAAGGTTATGAAATGAAAGGTTTGTGAGTTATTGAGATTATTAAAGATACAAGTTATGAAAATATAAAGGTGTGAGTTATGAAATTAAATTTTCAACAATTATTTTAAGAGAAATATAAGAGAAAAAAGTCAAAAATTGAGAAAAAAGATAAATACAAATCCTAGCCTATGAGAGGTGTCACCTCACTTTTCTATTACTTTACTTTATTATATATGTAGATTGTTTTATTATTTTTCTTTTTCTGATTATTGGACTCTTTAGTGTAAGTAATTATTTATCCCCATGGTATAGTAAAGTAAAATTTCACTTTTTTTTTTCATTTTATAGCATCTTGCTTTCGGAAAAGTTAGTGAGTTGCCACCAGGGAGTATGGAGGAGACTTGGTGGACTTTTATTTGATTAGGGTTTTATGACAAGTGAGTAAGCATCGGTGACGTGGCTTTCCCTGATTGGATGATGATTTTTCTCTCTTTGGTGGACCCATTTCATGCAATTCTTGAGATGAGAGATATAAGACGTAATCCTGTGCATTAGATTACAAGAATGAAGAGAGATAAAATAGAATTTAAAACTATAGACTTCACTCCTCCTATATAAACCTCTCTTTTGTGCCTTTTCATTTTATAATTCATACCTTTTTGTTAATGCCTTAAGAGTCTTTTCTCTTTTGTCATGCTTTCTCTCTCATCTGTCCGAGTGTTTCACACTCACACTCTCTCTTTCTCTTTCTCTCACTAGAATTTTTACAAGCCTAGGGTTTCTCTTTGTTTCTCCCTTGAATTTCATTCGAACTTCTTCGAATTAATTCAAGATTCCTTTCTGGGTGTTTTTGATTTCTAGTTTTCTGCGAGAAAGTGGTGTTTTTTCCCCAGCTGCAAAGAAATTTTTCTGGGTGGAAAAGTCGGTGTTGGTTTTAATCTGAGGTCTCGATTCAGTTGAAAGGTATGTTTTTTCTCTTTATTTCTAATTGTTTTTTTTTTTCAATTTGGGTTTATTTTTTTGTTTAATTTTATTTGCTTTTAAGTTTTTATTGTAGCTTTATTAACTGGTTATTTTTTGTGAATTTTCTTGAAATGAAATAACTTATTGTGCATTTTTTGTGGTGTCATTTATTTATTATTTATTTATTTTTGTTCTGGTTGGTTTGTTTTTATTTTTTTGTACTTACTTTATGGGTTTTGTTTTACTGTGGTTCTAGCTGAATATTTTTGAGTTATTTTTGTCTATGGAATTTATTCTTCGAGTGTATCGAAATCGTCGGTGCCTCGTAAAATCCTAATTTCACTTTTGGATGACTTTTGGTTAGATCCGTTAAGAATTTAGCTGTGTCTTAGCGATTTTGATGTGAATTTGAAATTCTTGATGAAGGTTTGTCTTTTTTACCTTTTCTATTTTAACTTTTAAAAAAAATCCTAAATTAGCTTTAAAATTTATTGGCATATGTTATATAGTTGATTTTTAAGGTTCATTGAGCTTGTTCTTCGATTGTAACGCCAACTGATTGAATGATGATGGATTGATAAAAAGAAGTTAATTTTTCACCCATAGAGAATTAGGGTTTCAAAAATTTGTTCTATTAAAGGCTTTCACATTAAATGGTGTATTAATCATGGCATTAAATATATTAGATTGTATCATATATAGCTTTGAATTTACAGGTTTATACAAATTAAAAAGATGTCGATGATCTGTATATATCTATCTATCGATCTTTGACATATTGGAGTTTCGATATAAGTAATATATTTGTTTGTCATTTTCTCAAAATTTCTAGTTGGAATTTCATTACATATAGATGCACACTTCAGTTGAAGGAGTTTTTCTCGATAAGGGAACTGATTCTGATTCTAGTTCCAATGTATCAAAGTCATCGAGATTGCAATTTATGCACATTGGGTCAATAACCATTGACCTTAATATGCCACTTCCAGTAAAAGAGAAGGCAGAATGCCAGCATTTCTCCATACAGTTAGTCTCCAATCTCTACTTATGCTAATACTTACTGATCAATTTATTTTTGGCTTTTTCTTTAATCCCTTTTATTCACTTAATTAACTAATTGATTTAAAATCAATATTTAATTTTGCTATCTCACTTGCAGTATTAATTCCAACATGTGGATTGACTATCTTTGGATGATTTTATAATGGGCTTATTTTTTTGTTGTGAATTAATTGAAGCACATCGAATCCCTCCGTTTGCATTTACATTTTCCTTTCTCAAATTTTTTACTTAGCCTTGTGTTGGAGTTGTAATACTCTCTTCATGATACTATAGTGAGGAAGTTCTCTTTCTTTAGTACGCACATTGCTATTCATGTCTAGATAAAAGATAAGGGGGGTTCTGTGAAAGGATTCAATGTGCTTTGCTTGATTAGAGGGTTGATTTTTTCTTGATTCTAATTTTCAACAAAGAAAGTCAAGTGACTCTTTGAGATTATAACTAGTAGTTGAGTGATCATTTGAGAGATCAACTCCCTCATTAGATTGAACAAGTAAATAATCCTATATATATATCTAGCCAAATCCTATTTTCCCTATGGCTTTTAAGATTCCGATATATTTGTTGGTCATTTTCTTTGTGACACAGTGGATATGTTGCTTAGATGAGAAACAAGAACATGAAAATTTGTTCACCTTTTGGATCAAGCAGTAACCCCGAGGAGCAACTTCCTGCTCTAGATGTTCCAAAATTTAAGTGGTGGCGGTGTAATAAGTGCCTCCAGGAGATTGAAGCAGATCATGAAAGCGCAAGAGACAAAATTGGTGATGCGTCTGTGCTCATAGGCTCTACTACTGCTGTGGAATATATATTGTCAGAGATGAAATATATGTCAGATTTGCGGAAAGGTGACAAAAGCAAAGAGGTCATGGATGATGCCACAGATACTAGTGACAATAAGGTCATCTCGTCATGGAAACGTAACAAACCGATATACAATGTGGTTGAAAATAAGACTATCAAAGATGGTATGTATGTATATATATATATATATATATATATATATATATATATATATATATATATATATATATATATTATATTCTTTAATATTTCTAGTGGTATGATATATACATAGTGCTATTCGTTTAGTTGTTCTCAACTTGAAGTATGTTTTTTCTTTTATTCCCATTTAACCCTTTAGGTGATGGAAATGGATCACAAGGTATTAGAATTGAGGAAATTGGTAGTCCAGCTACAGAGGTGATAGTATTTAAGAAATGTTCAACTCGAAAAATAGAACCAAACAACCCAGGTAATTTAATTAAGAGCATTGTTAGGGCATTTGTCAATACCATCTTTAGATTTTGTACTTGTAGAATTGACAATGGTGCTTTTTCTTTTGAAAACAGTTGCTAATTTTTTGAACATCAGTACAAATACTGAGCCAATTCCCTCAAATGATGGGCAGAGAACCGCCTCAGAAAAAATGGAAGTATTCGGTAGCAAAGAAGAGGTACTTAATACGAGCAACATGAAGTCACGTGGATTACCTTCTCTTGGATCGAGAAAGAGCACTACAACATCTAAGGAAAGTGATACAAATTTGGCAGAAAATAGCCTGTGCGATTTGCGTGAGGATATTGCAAATGATCTACCGCGACGTCGAAAAACTCCAAAAGTGCGGTTGATGGCTGACTTGTTGAGTGGGAAAGACAGTTTGGAGAGGAGTTGTGCAACTACTATGCCCATGGTGCCTTCTGAGCCAGATACAATTGTTACACCTAAGGATAAGGTATCCTTGCTTGAGGATGTAGGAAAGGATATCAAGATTTCTCAGAAGAAGAGGAATACAATTCAAGAAGATGGTTGTAGGTCAGGGATGAACTTAGATGGTAAGATGGCTAAAATATCAAAGGTGTTTAATCAAAATAAAAAAGATGAGAGGAGTTCCATGGAAATTGAAGTTACCGATTCACATCCAGGAGAGAATGGATCTGATAGAGAACAACATCTACAGAGTGGTAGCAAAAGTGTGAAGGTGAAGCATAGAAATAGTAAGAAATCTGGAGTAAATAGAAATAAAGATAAGCAGGATCAAGTAGTTAGTGGATATTATGTTCAAATGCCCTTGGAAGGGAAAAATAGTGGTCTGGGCATTAACGGACATGATGCTAATGTTCTCTTACAATCATCACATAATTCCACAAGTACCGAAAAAGTGGAACATTATTTGAGGAAATATAATAAATCATTCCATGGAAAAGAAAGGGACTCTGGTTTGAATTGGAACAACAATAAATTACTCGAAGTTAAACATGCCTCTTCTCATATGAATGTGTCTCCAGACAAGAATTTGCCAAGAGAAAGTTTATCAAACGGGAAAGATGTTGTACAAATGCCGATTGGTATGGGAATGGTGATGACTTCTCAGCTAGAAAAGGAGTTATCTTTTAAAAAGAAGCTAGACCTGTCTTTAAGAAGCTTCAGGGATGCTCAGAAACATGTTGAAAATGACACAATCCAAAGTAAGAGCACAACAAATTGTCCATTGACTCTCCGGAAGGACAATACTCTTAGGTCAAATGTGTTTGAACCAGGTCAATCTGGAAAAGGAGTAAACTCTCCAGTAAGACACTCAAATTTGTCTGAAACAGATCAATATTTGAGAGAAAGAGTAAATCTTCTTATAAGACAACCAAATGTGACTGAAACAGATCAAAATTTGGAAAAAGGAATGGACCCTCTTGTAAATATGGTTGAAACGGGTCAATATTCAAGGAAAAGAGTGAACCCTCTTGTAAATGTGGTTGAAACAACTCAGTGTTCAAGGAAAGGATTGAACTCTTTTGCAAATACAGCTGAAATAGTTCAATATTCGAGAAAAAGATTGAACTCTCTTGCAAGACAACCAAATGTGGCTGAAACAGGTCAATATTGGAGGAAAGGAATGGACCTTCTTGTAAGACAGCCAAATGTGCTTGAAACAGATCAATATTTACATAAAGGAGTGCGCTGTCATTTAAGACAGCCAAATTCTTCTGAATTAGGTGAACCTTTGAGGAAAGAAATGATTGACCTTAACCAGGAAATTGACCTTAACCATTCGCAAGAGATTGAGAGCTCTCTAAATCTGCTTCATAAGGAAAATCTTCAAATTCAAGATCCAATGGTATTGAATTTTGCCTATCTTAGTATTATTTTTAAGAATTTCCACTTTTGCTGGATAATTTGTTTCCTAACCTATCCCCTTCACACCTTTCTACATCTTTTACTACTGTGTTAAAAAATAAGTTACCATTAGAAAATTTCTTAAAATGCATCTCAGTGATATTGCTTTTATTTGGTGTAGTCGGGTTAAAAGTAAATCTGATAGCTCTCAGAGTTCTTAGTGTAGTTCTTGCCTGCTAATAAATATGACATTGCCTTGAAACTATAATAAAAAGAATGGTAAGTTTTTACGGTTGTTACCTAAAACTTATTGGAAAATATTCGTGGTTTCTATAATGTGAGAAGGGTAAGCTTTCCCTTAACTTTAGTTCTTGTAATGCTAAAATAGTAATAGGGAAGGGAATACATGCTGCATTGCAAGTCTGAACTCTAAGAGGCATTATCATAGTGTCTAATTGGTGTGGGTATGCATTTCTTTTTTAGTTTGAGTTTACTTGGCTTGTGTTTTATATATTTTCTACTTCTGAATTATTTTTAATAGATATTACTGGCTGAAGTGGAGTTAAATAAAGAATATCTCACTTATGGTTCAAAATTTATATTACCAAGTTCTAAATTAATCCGATGCAACTTATTAGCTCAAGTTCTATCTTGTCAATTCAATGAGATTTAATTGCAGGAAACGCCTCACCGTAGCAGCAACATAAACCTTAATGAAGTTCAAGATCATTCATATGTAACTAAACCGCAGAAAAATCAATGGCCTAAGAATGTTATGGAAAAAGGACCATCAAATTATGTACGACCAATGGGTATTGTAGAGATGTTGATCAGGAATCAACATGAAAGGATTCGTCCCCCGAACCAAAGTAATTGGAGGATTGGAACAAATGAAAATGGAGTACTTACATGGTTAAATCCTGGATCAACCAGTTTCTATCCATTTTATGCAAATGATGTTAGAGCACTCAGAGGTAATACCCCCTGTTTTTCTAATGTTAAAGTGAATAGTGCTGAGATAATTCAGGATAAAGATAAGCAGTTTAGACTATTCAGCACTAATACACAAAGTCAGCAAAAACCATCAAATGGAGTGCAAGTTTCTGGTCCTGTCCCGACTATATGGGGGTTACAACATGGCGAAGGATCAAACCTTGTATGGTTTCCTTCTACACAGAGAATATTGTTTGGACATGATAATCCACAAAACTATGTCAATCGGGAAGATCACAAATTGATTCATGGACAAAGCCCCGACTCACTTCAGAAAGGGAGGACTATCAGCGACATAAAGAGTAGTACTGTGGATTTAAAAAGTTGTAACGAGTGGTCTCAAACTTCAAAGAAAGAAACAGGAAAAGAGCACATCAACAAAGGTATAGGGTCTTCAAATCCTTATTCTAGTGAGGACATGCCAGAAACACAGTCACTCAAACTTCAAGAGAGAATTTTCGCACCTTGCAACAATCATCCATTGATTTACATGGATGGAAAGCAAAGTATCTTCAATGGGTCATTTCTGCCACATCAGCAATTTATGAAAGAGTCCTATGGTGTTCTTATGGGTGGTTTCGCTGTAGTACAAAGCTTCGGACAACCCGTTCCTTACTTTAACGGTAAGCTTGAATTCTCCACAAATCCATATGATGATTGCTGCATTTATTGTTTCACATAAATGAATGATATTCTAAAAGATTGTTGATTTTGTAGATCAAGTTTCTCTCGGACAAGAGAAGAAAAGAAAACTGCAGCAGGCTGAGTCTTCAAGTGGCCTCCTTCGCACCACTAATAAGGAAGAGTCGAGAGGATTCATTGGTGGTGTATCAAGTTCAAAAGTTATTCCATTGCAGGAGGATAATATTTCCAAATCATTGTACATAAGGAGTCCTGTAGCTATATTTCCTGTCAGTAGCATTCTTGAAAAGGATCCTCCTTGCCTTTTCAACCAAAATCCCGCTGACATTGTGGAAGCCGATGATGAAAGGTACTTGAGAAGTGTAGAGGATCAAAGAATTCGAGACAAAAGCTCATTGTGGGAGAAATCTGGAGATGTTAATGTGGATGGGAGAAAGAGGCAGAGGACAAAAGAAAGGTTGGGAGAATGCCGCTTGTTACTTTGAAGAGTCAACTCTACTAGGACAATGCTTGCTTAATTTGGTTATATAATGTTTTTTTTCCCTTTATGTTCTTGAGACATCAGACTGGTTTACTGCTTGGTTTATGAGCAGATAGTTTTTTTCAGTTTTAAATAGAAATAATTTTGAATTTTAAGGACATGCATTTAGAGATACAATCTTGATACTGATTCAAGAAACCGGAGCTCTTGTTCCAGCTACTATCTATGGTGAGTACTAGGAAACTTGTGTTTATCATTTGAGAATCAAGATTGTAATATTTTGGTGTTAAAGGTTCTGTTTCGTCAAACTTTATAATTCTAATTTCCTTTCTTTCCATAACCTAAAATCAATTAAGTACCTTGTAATTTACAAGGAATTTTACTCCTTCCCCAGTTAAAATTTTCTAAAATTTCACCCCTCTCATCAAATAATTAATGAACTATTATTTCATTAAATGAGATGGTGACTAGATTCAGATTATTATTTCCTGAAATATCTTATCCCTAAATACGTATGGGAGATTGGCACAAATAGGATGTTTTATTGTCCCAAAATATTACTTATCAATTCCGATGAACCAAATAGCCTTTGCCAAGACCCTGTATTTGCATAAATACTTAATTGTCAATCCAGCTGAAGTGGCTATTTGATTGTTTGAGCTGAAGTTGGAAAGATCAAGATTGGTTAAACCAAAAGATTGGTCAATTCCTTAACCCAGTCCAAAGCTTGCTTTAGTGCTTGGGCTAAGATAAGCTAGGTCAAGATAGCTAAATGATGGGTGATAATCAAGCCAGCCTAATTTGACTTAATTTTTATATAAATTGTTAATCAAATATCCACAACTAAGTCTTCATAAATATTTCATATTTATAATATTTTATAAATTTATTTGCTTGTATAACGATAAATTTTCAAATCCTAAAGTAAAGAAAGGAAAAGAAGGATTGATTAATCGCTTAACGGAGAATAAGATTGATTGGTTATTCTTGTTTTATTTTATTTTCATACTTTTTCTATTCAAAAGAAAATAATACTATTTTCTTTAAACTATTTGGGAACAGAGGCCTGGATCTAGACATGAAACCTAGAATTATAAATGGATCAAAGTCAACCCATGGCATGAACATGATAACTAAAAATCAACATAAGCAAAGCTGGTAACTAAATTCTGAAATAGCGGAAGTATGAATAACAACACATCTAGCCAATGGTAGTATCATAACATTGTATATGAAGCTGAATACACAAATCTGTGTCTGAAAAGTGTCACACCCCACCTTGGGAGGGGGGCATGACTGGCACCTGGTGCCCTACTAAGACCTAACCTGCTAGACTGTTAAGCCTGGGCGCATCTGGCGCCTGGCTGGCTCTAACTCACATTTCTGGAAACAAAGGGTTATATAATGGCTGTAAATACAGCCCCCGGCCCATTGGCCTATAGCCTTCTGTACCTGTCTTGGCAGCTAACCAGAAATATAGTAACTCAGGGAAACCTATATGGGCCGACAAGGCCACCATGCTGTCTAGTTATCTGCTGCTTAATCAAAAAGCACAAAAAGAAGCTACGTGACCGGCAAGGTCACCACTACTGACAACTATGGCCTCACACGACCATCACACAAGTAAGAAAGAGTAAAGACAACTATACAACTGCACGGCCCCACACGACCGTCTCATCTAACCACAGGGATTTCATACAGAATGCAAGCCTCTAGGAACAGTAATAGAACTGATCGGGACAGGGCCCCGACCTACCCATTCTATATACAACAAAAGGAACTGAACTACACCTCTGAAATTCAGCCTCCGGATGACTGGAGCTGAATACTCAACCGCTGACAGGGAGTCACGTAGAATCGCCTGCTCGTCTAGGAGTACCTGCAGGCAAGTAATGCAGCGCCCCACTGGGCGTCAGTACCACTGGTACTGAGTATGTAAAGCAACTGAAATAATATAACTGAAAACAACATCTGAAAGCAATAATATGACTGATGAAGCAGAAGTAGGAGGAATAACTTAACTGTCTGATGAAGTAGATCGTACCTGCTCTTACTGATACCGAAGGAAGAAGGAATCGTACCTGGAGGCGTATCATTCTACTACCAACCCACTTGCGTCTAATATAACATAGCATAGCATTCATAACATAACACAGCACATACAAACCTTACCCGACCCCCATAAGCCGGGAGGTACAATCAACACAGAATCTATGCCCCTACCCCGGTCATCCCATCTCCTATAGTGGCTGTAAGCATCCTGCCGGTCCCTGGGTATGCACTTGGGCTCGCTGAGCCCCTGACTATAACTGTATCTGAGTCCGAAGGACTCTAAATCAACACCCCGGGCGTACCCGCTCGATGGGGGTGTATAAGGGCCGACCAAGGCACAATATGGGGAAACTGGCATCCCATCTTCGTCCCCTTACGGGATGGAATATCACTCCGTAGAGTGACGTATCCTCGTCCTCTGGCGGACGGGTCGATACAGCCATTAACCCTGGGCGGTCAGGGATGCTAGGTAATCCAACCCCAATCAATACAACGGTCTCAACTAGTCATGTTGTCTGTGTATCTCATAAGCCAAAACTAATAGGCGTAAGGTATTATATAAATCATGTACTGGGCTAATAATAGCAATCTGTAGGTGTCTGATACTTGCTGAGACAGGTAAGTATAAATATGAATATAATTCCCTGTCTAACTGTACTGGGGCAAAGGCTATACAAGCGGGTGTTTCTGCTGAAGGCTATGTTGTTCACTAGGTTTCTGTATTAACATGGTTTCCTATTTCTAACATGCTTTCTAAACCATATACAGTTACTATTCTATATCTGGAATGCTTTACTGATGCTATACTACCTTGCGAGGTCTCAGCTAAACACAACAATATCTTGGCAGGGCATATTATATCACATACTGAATATACGACCAATCTTAATCATTTATATTCGAATCTATATCATACGGATAGGTATCGTACACGTTACAGCCCAAAACTGCTCATATTGCACCAATGTTCAAAATAATACAATAATCAATTTCTGAACCTTCTACTGGTCTGTAAATTACTACGCTGCTTCAATGTTACTCAACTTGCCGAGGAAACTTAACTTTACATACCTTATCTTTGAATATTCGTCCATCGGACGAGGCTCGGCCGGTAGTTCTACTGTTTTCTCCCAACTGCATTCATAAATACGTCAATCAATACTAAATACAATGTTATTGTAAAGAGCAACGTTACTTTCGATTTAATTTGTAGCCTAAACTTAGGCTTATAGAAAGACGGTCAAAAACTCACTATTTTTCAGCGGCCCGGAAGGGAGAAATATTTACTTCTCAACTAGGAACACATAGACATTAATTTAGAGCAATTCTACTTACTTTAGTTCGGCGGCTCGCTGATTCGTCGGCCGTATTTCGCGAAACTAATTCCGTAGAAATGCTCTCTGCTGCTAAATACCTTGGTATCTAGGATTAATTTGGGTTTGGGCAGCGTTTGGCAGCGTAATCGGACGAAAATATTTAATCTCCCTTCGTTTTCCCTCTGCTCACTATGATTCTGGAAATTTCACTAAGTAAATAATGACCTTAAACCGCAGTGGGGGCTTTATATACTTGGGCCTGGACAAGGGCAACGTGTCACAGAGCCATCGCGGAGGCCTCACCTCCGTGACACGCTGCCATCGCGGAGGGGCTCTGCCTCGGCTCCTCCCGCGATGGTTCGATGGGTTTCTCGTCCGATCTTTTCCCGGGCCTTTCCCTAGCACGTATGGCTTTCAAATATGCTTAACCAACGTGCGAATAGGTCATCTGAGTGCCGGAAATTCTACGGGGTATAACATTCTCCCCCCCTTAGGAACATTCGTCCCCGAATGTATACTGCTGTCTAGAGAACTGTTCACTCTAGCTTCTGGGAAAATTTTGGCAGAGTTTCCCCTGTAATATGGACTATCGCAACGCCCTGAAACGCAGAAAAAGTCCAACACAGGCACTGCACACAATATTCTACAATCCACTGGACAACTGAATACCACTTCTTTCTTTATCATTTACAACATACATACCATAAAGTACTGTGTAAATAATAATACGGATATACCTGTCGTCTGACTAGGCCTGAAATAAGTGAGGATATCTGATTTTCATGTCTTCTTCAGCCTCCCACGTCATTTCTTCCCGATTTCTGTTACGCCACAATACCTTGACAGATGCAACATCTTTAGTTCTCAACCTGCGAATCTGTCTGTCTAGGATAGCTACGGGAACCTCTTCGTAGGCTAACCCCTCTGTGACCTGAACATCCTGGACTGGAACTACTGTAGAAGGGTCCCCTACGAATTTTCTTAACATAGAAACGTGGAATACTGGGTGTACTGACGCGAATTCTGGAGGTAAGTTCAACTCGTATGCCACGCGGCCTATTTTTCGCCGAATCTGATACGGCCCAATAAATCTGGGGCTAAGCTTGCCTTTCTTGCCAAACCTCATTACCCTTTTCATCGGGGATACTTTCAGATATACCCAGTCGTTTACCGAAAATTCTAGATTTCTGCACCGTCTATCTGCGTATGACTTCTGACGACTCTGAGCGGTCAGTAAACGTTCCCGGATAAGCTTTATCTTTTCTTCAGACTGCCGAACGATATCTGGGCCAACTAATGCTGATTCTCCTACCTCAAACCAGCCCACCGGCGATCTACACTTTCGCCCGTATAATGCCTCGAAAGGCGCCATCTGGATAGCTGAATGGTAGCTTTTATTATAAGAAAATTCGATTAACGAAAGATGTTCATCCCAGCTACCCCCAAAATCTAACACACACGCTCGTAGCATATCTTCGAGCGTCTGTATTGTACGTTCAGCTTGCCCGTCTGTCTGAGGATGGAATGTTGTACTCAGATTAATCTGCGTCCCCAGACCTTTCTGAAATGACTGCCAGAACCTAGCTGTAAACTGTGCCCCTCTGTTTGAAATGATAGATGTCGGCACTCCATGTAATCTAACTATTTCTCTGATATATAATTCGGCATAATCCTCAGCTGAGAAGGTAGCCCTTACTGGTAGGAAATGAGCTGATTTTGTCAGCCTATCGACTATTACCCAAATGGAATCATTTCTGCGCCTCGTACGGGGTAATCCTGTCTCAAAATCTATATTTATTGCTTCCCATTTCCACATAGGTATTGATATCTCTTGAGTCAAACCACCCGGTTTCTGGTGCTATGCTTTCACCTGCTGACAATTAGCACATCTAGATACGAATTCGGCTATTTCAGTTTTCATACCTGGCCACCAATAGATGTCTCTGATGTCATGGTACATTTTCGTCGCCCCTGGGTGAAGGGAATAGCGAGCGTAATGTACCTCATTCATGATCTGTCCGCGAAGTCCTGACACATTCGGGACACAAAGGTGGCCCTTACAATATAGCACATCATCCCCGGTTGTCTGAAAATCTGGCTCTTTACCCTTCTGAACTCTATGTCTGAGCTGGACTAAATCGGGATCCTCATACTGTCGTTCTTTTACCTCTGCAACTAACGATGATACTGCAGAATTCTGAATTACGACCCTATTATCTCCTGTTTCCATTACCCGAATGGCTAGCCCAGCTAACTGATGAATTTCTTTAGCTAACTTCTGCTTCTCAGGTCGCAAATACGCTAAACTCCCCATTGACTTACGGCTCAGGGCATCTGCTACAACATTAGCTTTTCCGGGGTGGTATAGAATATTCACATCATAGTCTTTTAACAACTCCAACCAGCGGCGTTGCCACAGATTCAGCTCTCTCTGAGTGAAAACGTACTGCAAACTCTTATGATCTGTATAAATATCAACATGAACGCCGTACAGATAATGCCTCCACATCTTCAAGGCATGAATTACTGCGGCCAACTCTAGATCATGGGTGGGGTAATTCTTCTCATGTTTCCTCAGCTGCCTGGAAGCATATGCAATTACTCTACCATGCTGCATCAACGCACATCCCAATCTGACACCTGACGCGTCGCAATAGACTGAATAACCTTATGTGCCTTCCGGCAGTGCTAATACGGGAGCGGAGGTCAATCTATCTTTCAGTTCCTGGAAACTCTGCTCACATGCCTCCGTTCACTGAAACTTTGCTGCTTTCTGTGTCAATTTTGTTAAAGGTGCTGCAATGGTTGAGAATCCCTCAACGAACCTCCGATAGTATCCTGCCAACCCCAGAAAGCTACGAACTTCAGTCGGGGTGGTAGGCCTAGGCCATGACTTAACTGCTTCTATCTTCTGTTTGTCTACCTGTATACCAGTATCTGAGACAATATGCCCTAAAAAGGCTACTGAGTTAAGCCAGAATTCACACTTCGAAAATTTTGCGTACAACTGGCGGTCCCTGAGAATCTGGAGCACTGTCCGCAAATGAGTCCGGTGATCTGCTTCGGAGCGAGAATACACCCAAATATCCTCAATGAATACTATCACGAACAAGTCCAGGAAGGGTCTGAAAATACTGTTCATCAGGTCCATAAAAACTGCTGGGGCATTTGTTAGTTCGAAGGACATAACCAGAAATTCAAAATGTCTATATCGGGTCCTGAATGCTGTCTTAGGGATGTCCCTCTCACGTACTCGGACCTGGTGATATCCGGACCGCAAGTCAATCTTAGAAAAGTATCTGGCTCCCTGTAACTGATCAAATAGGTCATCAATCCTAGGAAGCGGATACTTATTCTTTACTGTAACTTTATTGAGCTGCCGATAGTCTATGCACATTCAAAGTGAGCCATCTTTCTTTCTCACGAACAAGACTGGCGCACCCCACGGGGAAGTACTCGGCCTGATAAAACCTTTATCTAACAAGTCTTTCAACTGCTCCTTTAATTCTCTGAGTTCTGCAGGAGCCATACGATAAGGAGGTATTGATATTGGCTGAGTGCCTGGTAGCAAGTCAATAGCAAAGTCTATTTCCCTTTCTGGGGGAATACCAAGTAACTCATCAGGAAATACATCTGGGAATTCATTTACCACTGGAACAGACTGGAGTGTCGGAAATTCTGCTTGGACATCCTGAACTCTGACAAGATGGTAAATGCACCCCTTAGATATCAACTTTCTCGCCCGAAGGTAGGAAATAAACCTACCTTTTGGCGTCGCGGTGCTGCCCTTCCACTCCCGTACTGGCTCCCCCGGGAAGTGGAATCGGACCGTTTTGGTCCAGCATTCAACATTAGCAAGACATGGTACTAACCAGTCCATACCCATTATGGCACCGAAATCTATCATCTCTAACTCGACCAGATCTACTGTGGTCTGACGATCAGCAACCTCTACTGTATACCCGCGGTAAATTCGGCTAGCTGTGATGGAGTCACCGACGGGCGTAGATACTAAGAAGGGCTGCTGTAATGATTCTGGTACAATACTAAACTTCCGTGCCACAAATGGAGTAATATAGGACAAGGTAGACCCTGGATCAATTAGCACATAAGCAGGGTGTGAGCATATAGTTAGCATACCTGTCACAACATCAGGCGATGCCTCTGAATCTTGCCTCCCTGGTAAGGCATATGTGCGGCTTGGGCTCGCACCTGTACTGGAGGCCCCTGATCTGCCTCGACCCCTGCCTGCTGAAACTGGGGGCCTGCGCCCAGTCGAGGATGCTGTAGCTCGTGATCCTGTTGATGCCCTATCCTGTCTGTCCCGGTCCTCACGACCTCTGGCTGGGCAATCCCTCATCAAATGGCCTTCTTGGCCACAAATATAGCATGCGGTGGAACCATACCTGCATGCTCCAGAATGACGTCGACTGCTTATAGGGCAAAGTGGTAGGGTATACCTACTCTGCTCCGCCCTCCTCTGTGATGGTGAATCTGTCGTCTGCGAACCTCTACCAGCCTCTGACTGCACCCTGCGGCTGAATCTACCTCCCTGTGACTGTGGCGGAGGCGGGGGCCTGGGCGGCCTGTCTGACAATCGTGGCCTGGGTCCTCCCCGGGCCTCTCTTTGTAACTCAGCTGGCCTATCTCGGCGACGCTGCTCCTAATTAACCCTTCTGATTTCCCGATGTCGCTGTCTGATGCGCTCAATATTCTGGGCAAATGCCTGGATTCGGGAAATATCCATATCTTCACGCAGTGTGGCCATGATACAAGTCTCGACATACTCTGGGTTCAACCCCATAATAAAACGGTGCACTCTGGATGCCATGGTATCCACGAAAGCCGGTGCATATCGAGCCAAGGAGTCAAACCGCAAGGAATATTCCCGAACACTCATGGCCCCCTGTTCCAGATGTAGGAACTGGTCTACCCGGGCCTGTCGGATCTCCCGCGGCAAATAGTGATCCAGAAAGGCTCCTGAAAAGCTGGACCAGGTAGGAGGGGGAACATCTCTCCCTCGGGACCTCTCCCAGCTTTCATACCATAACACCGCAATATCTCGCAACCGAAATGCGGCCAATTCAACTGACTCAGTAGGTGTAGCATGCATAACCCTGAAGATTCTCTGCATCTGATCCAGAAAATCCTGGGGGTCCTCGGTGCGGTCCGTGCCTGTAAACTGTGGGGGATTCAAGGCTAAGAACTCTCGGACCCTCGAACTACCGGGCCCTCCTGATACTTCTGCAACTGTGGATGACATTTGCTGACGCTGAGCAGCCATCATCTGTGCTATCATAACTACAACACCCCTAACCTCCTGGTCGGAAGGTGTCGGTATAGGGACTGCTGAAGATACTGTCGCTCCAAACGGCTCCTGACGTGGTGGAAACTGCTGAGGAGGCTGAGATGAAGCCTCTGTAGGGCCCTCTGATCGGGTTGTCTCCAAATGAGGGGGAGGCATCCTGCTGGCGCCTTCCCCTGCTGCAATGTCTAAGATCCGACCTGTGACGAGATGGCGCTGGTCTGACATTATCCGTAGCCAAATAATATGGTAAGATTTTAGGAATTCAACCCTATACTGTACCGCTCTATGGCATGACTGAATCAGAATAAAAGACAACCATCCTATCATGCCTTGCAGCCTCCTACCCATAGTATGTGGTGCACAACACATCCATGGACAGGACTCTACTTAGCACGGCTTGCAGACTCCCTAGGATACGACCTGCTCTGATACCAAGTTTGTCACACCCCACCTTGGGAGGGGGGCATGACTGGCACCTGGTGCCCTACTAAGACCTAACCTGCTAGACTGTTAAGCCTGGGCGCATCTGGCGCCTGGCTGGCTCTAACTCACATTTCTGGAAACAAAGGGTTATATAACGGCTGTAAATACAGCCCCCGGCCCATTGGCCTATAGCCTTCTGTACCTGTCTTGGCAGCTAACCAGAAATATAGTAACTCAGGGAAACCTATACGGGCCGACAAGGCCACCATGCTGTCTAGTTATCTGCTGCTTAATCAAAAATCACAAAAAGAAGCTACGTGACCGGCAAGGTCACCACTACTGACAACTATGGCCTCACACGACCATCACAGAAGTAAGAAAGAGTAAAGACAACTATACAACTGCACGGCCCCACACGACCGGCTCATCTAACCACAGGGATTTCATACAGAATGCAAGCCTCTAGGAATAGTAATAGAACTGATCGGGACAGGGCTCCGACCTACCCATTCTATATACAACAAAAGGAACTGAACTACACCTCTGAAATTCAGCCTCCGGATGACTGGAGCTGAATACTCAACCGCTGACAGGGAGTCACGTAGAATCGCCTACTCGTCTAGGAGTACCTGCAGGCAAGTAATGCAGCGCCCCACTGGGCATCAGTACCACTGGTACTGAGTATGTAAAGCAACTGAAATAATATAACTAAAAACAACATCTGAAAGCAATAATATGACTGATGAAGCAGAAGTAGGAGGAATAACTTAACTGTCTGATGAAGTAGATCGTACCTGCTCTTACTGATACCGAAGGAAGTAGGAATCGTACCTAGAGGCGTATCATTCTACTACCAACCCACTCGCGTCTAATATAACATAGCATAGCATACATAACATAACACAGCACATACAAACCTTACCCAGCCCCCATAAGCCGGGAGGTACAATCAACACAAAATCTATGCCCCTACCCCGATCATCCCATCTCCTATAGTGGCTGTAAGCATCCTGCCGGTCCCTGGGTATGCACTTGGGCTCGCTGAGCCCCTGACTATAACTGTATCTGAGTCCGAAGGACTCTAAATCAACACCCTGGGCGTACCCGCTCGACGGGGGTGTATAAGGGCCGACCAAGGCACAATATGGGGAAACTGACATCCCATCTTCGTCCCCTTGCGGGACGGCATATCACTCCGTAGAGTGACGTATCCTCGTCCTCTGGCGGACGGGTCGATACAGCCATTAACCCTGGGCGGTCAGGGATGCTAGGTAATCCAACCCCAATCAATACAACGGTCTCAACTAGTCATGCTGTCTGTGTATCTCATAAGCCAAAACTAATAGGCGTAAGGTATTATATAAATCATGTACTGGGCTAATAATAGCAATCTGTAGGTGTCTGATACTTGCTGAGACAGGTAAGTATAAATATGAATATAATTCCCTGTCTAACTGTACTGGGGCAAAGGCTATACAAGCGGGTGTTTCTGCTGAAGGCTATGTTGTTCACTAGGTTTCTGTATTAACATGGTTTCCTATTTCTAACATGCTTTCTAAACCATATACAGTTACTATTCTATATCTGGAATGCTTTACTGATGCTGTACTACCTTGCGAGGTCTCAGCTAAACACAACAATATCTTGGCAGGGCATATTATATCACATACTGAATATACGGCCAATCTTAATCATTTATATTCGAATCTATATCATACGGATAGGTATCGTACACGTTACGGCCCAAAACTGCTCATATTGCACCAATGTTCAAAATAATACAATAATCAATTTCTGAACCTTCTACTGGTCTGTAAATTACTACGCTGCTTCAATGTTACTCAACTTGCCGAGGAAACTTAACTTTACATACCTTGTCTTTGAATATTCGTCCGTCGTACGAGGCTCGGCCGGTACTTCTACTGTTTTCTCCCAACTGCATTCATAAATACGTCAATCAATACTAAATACAACGTTATTGTAAAGAGCAACGTTACTTTCGATTTAATTTGTAGCCTAAACTTAGGCTTATCGAAAGACGGTCAAAAACTCGCTATTTTTCAGCGGCCCGGAAGGGAGAAATATTTACTTCTCAACTAGGAACACATAGACATTAATTTAGAGCAATTCTACTTACTTTAGTTCGGCGGCTCGCCGATTCGTCGGCCGTATTTCGCGAAACTAATTCCGTAGAAATGCTCTCTGCTGCTAAATACCTTGGTATCTAGGATTAATTTGGGTTTGGGCAGCGTTTGGCAGCGTAATCGGACGAAAATATTTAATCTCCCTTCGTTTTCCCTCTGCTCACTACGATTCTGGAAATTTCACTAAGTAAATAATGACCTTAAACCGCAGTGGGAGCAATATATACTTGGGCCTGGACAAGGGCAACGTGTGACGGAGCCATCGCGGAGGCCTCACCTCCGTGACACGCTGCCATCGCGGAGGGGCTCTGCCTCGGCTCCTCCCGCGATGGTTCGACGGGTTTCTCGTCCGATCTTTTCCCGGGCCTTTCCCTAGCACGTATGGCTTTCAAATATGCTTAACCAACGTGCGAATAGGTCATCTGAGTGCCGGAAATTCTACGGGGTATAACAAAAAGTCTCTACTAACTTATGAGATGCTGGGACAAGCCTCCACCTATCTCTAAGTTTAAAACAAACTGACATAACAATATTGAAAGATAGATTTCTTTAGAGGATGAGCACTCACCCAATGCAGGTCTGAGTTGGATCCAGAGAAGAACTAACGGCACGTCTTAGTCTGATCGCTAGGACCTTCATTATGAAATGATACAGCATAGAGTATGCGATCAATACTTGAAATGTATTGAGTATGTAAGGTAAGTAGAACAGACTGAGTCAGTATAAACTGAAATCATGTACATCATAAATAATAACACCATAAGATTTCGAGAGTAAGGACTGCATGCTGATATCTGAAAACATAAATAGATATAAACTGGATCTCATAACTGAATCGAATCACCCAAAGCTGAAACTGAGATTCTTAAGTAAAAATTGATAACTTGATCATTGGGGAAAACCTGCTGAAAACATAACATCATAACTGATAAACATTCATAGCTGAGATCATGAGGAACAATGGGATACTCGTCATATAACCGACACAATCACGATAGAGCTTACGTGATCCCAACTATTACACTCAAGTGGGCAGAGCCGTCCAAAGACTTGCCAGGACTAAGGGCTCTACCATGATATCAATATCAAGCTGAAAGCCTGTTCAAGGCAGGGGAAACTCATAAGGGAGGTCCCAAAGTAAAATGTGAAATACTACGTTGGCACGTAGTTTTGAGACACGGGGTTTTCATGAACCCCTAGCCTACTCAGTCCTAGACACTACTCCCAAAATATGTAAAATGCTCTCCATCATTTTCCAATGAATCTGAAACTATCATTTTTCAATGAAGCTGAAAATGTAATTACATGCATAGTCTGAAATCTGAATATTGGGAGTCCAGACTCCAAACATACCATAAGCTGAAAATGGGAGTATAGAGTCCAAGACCATATGATAAGCTGATTTATAAAACTAACTGAATCATGAAAACATGCTAAATCTAATTGAGATTACCCAAAATCTGAAGATCATGCATACTTAAAATAGACTTCACTAGTCAAAATCATAGATTCATAATCTGTAAACATACATATATGCTAGGTACTTCATCATACTTGAAATCATCCATCATAAACTAACTTTTTCATAAACTTGCATAATTGGGCATAATCTTCTAAAATTTGAAAACATGAATTTATAATCGATTAGTACATAAAATCTTCCCATGAATCTCAAAACATGCTTTGAAACATGAAGGGAATTGACCCATAAGTAAATCATAGAGAATTTCATAAATTTGAGTTAAAACCCATAAGATCATACGCTTGAATTCATGAACTTGAGGAGAAATTTGGGTATTAGAGTGAAAGAAAATTCTCATTCATGGCCCTACATACCTGGATAAACTGATTATTAACTTGACTTTGAAAGCCCAACAGATTTAGAGGAGAATTGGAGGATTCTAAGCTTGATATTCAATGGAATCCTTTAAACTTGCATGCATAGGAGTTGAATGAATTAGAATATGTTAAAATTCCTTAATACACTTCTTTTCAGGGCTTAAATGACGTAGTTTAGGGCCTAGAAGCTTAGAATTTATGAAAACACCCTTAATAATTTTGCAGGAAAACTGTCACTGCCAGTCCCAACGAGGGACTGGACGACGAGTTGGTCATTGGAAAAATCCACTTTTACTGAACTACTTCAACTGAAAACTTACATGAAGATTCGTTAACAGGGATGACAACTCGTTACTTTCCTTTCATTGACACCACTACAAGTCTCACACTATCCAACCAATGATCGACTTGATGAGTCGTGAAGTGGCACCATGACTCGTCCCTCCACCCATTAAGTCCTCCTAAAAAACTCCCTGATTCCCAACTCTGCACCTCCCAATGAGGGACTTAACAATTCATTGAGGGTTATGAGGGGTCGTTCCTTGAGCCGTTGCCACTACAACTTCTCAATATAGCACCACCCAACGGGCCACTGAACGATCTGTCAAGTTACCTAATGGGTCACCTGACAAGTCGTTTTGTGACCTGGTGCATACTTTCCTGCTTTCTCAGATTCAACCCATGGGTGTGATCTTAGGGGCTTTTGGGGTATTACAATATCTCCCTCTTGGAAACATTCATTCTCGAATGTTGCTAAATATACTGAAAAGCTGGGGAAAGGAACTACAATCCTAATTACTGGACATCTGGAGCTAAAAAATAACGGAGTGACTGACTCCAAACTGATATATACGACTGAACTGAATTTATGAAGCACACATACATGTAATGAAGTGAGAGAAACTAAGAGACATGAAGTAAACATGAACCTAAATAGAGTACTAAGGAGAAAACTGATACCTCATGTTGAAACTGAATCGGAAGGGAAAAGGTGTGCGTATTTAGCCATCATATCTACTTCATCTTCCCACGTAGCTCCCTCAACAAGTTGATTTCTCTATAGTACCTTTACTGAATCTACTTTTTTTCTCAACTTCCAAACCTGACGATCAAGGATCTCAATGGGAACCTCCTCACAGCTAAGATTATCCTTCACACCTATGCTCTCCACCGGGACAACCAAAGTCGGGTCACCAATGCACTTCTTTAATAATGATACATGAAAAACTGAATGCACCGAAGCCAACTCCATTGGTAGCTCCAACTCATAGTCCACCTTCGTAATATGTCTCACAATCCCGTAGGACCAACATATCGGGGACTAAGGTTCCTCTTTTTTTTTCCTGAACCTTATCACCCCCTTTATAGGAGATACCTTCAAGAACACCCAAACATCAACTTCAAACTTGAGTTCTCTCCTCCTCACATCAGCATAGGACTTTTGACGACTCTGAGCTATTTTCAGCCTTTTTGTAATAAGCTGAACCTTATCCATAGTCTCATGAACTGAATGTGGCCCTATAAATATAGCTTCACCTACCTCGAACCATCTAATAAGGGATCGACATCTACGCCCATAAAGATCCTCAAACGGAGTCATATGGATGCTAGAGTGGTAACTGTTGTTATAAGCAAACTCGATAATAGGTAAATGATCATCCCAACTACCTTTGAAGTCAATCACACATGCTCTCAACATATCCTCAAGAGTCTGAATAGTCTTCTCAGCTTGACCATATTTCTACGGGTGAAAAGCTATGCTAAGCTTGACCTGAGTACCAAGTCCATCTGAAATAATCTCCAGAACCGCAAGATGAACTGAGTACCTCTATTTGAAATGAAGGACAAGGGAACTCCATGCAACCGAAACTCCATGAAATCGGACTGTTAGACCCTGTAAGTTTCTATCATTTCACGGACGAGTACGTGCGTATGTTAAGATGGGGTCGGGGATGGGGCATCGCTGCTCCACCAGCCCAGCGCACTGGTTGAAGCATCACGCCAGTGGCCTGGCGCTGTGGCCGGCGCGCCGAGCCACCCCTTGCCACCGCCATACCTATATATATTAAGTCCACTTGATGATTTAAATCATTTGATATGTACTCCTTGGCCAGAATAAGAGTGGAAATGCAAATTTCATTGAGTTTTCATCAAATTACACTATCAAACGCCGTCCAAAACACAAATTAACTTTAGGTAACCAGTTCTAGACCTATAGAAAGCATTTCTACAATCAAAAATTTGTTCGGCGTACCAGAACCCTGCTGAGTAAAGATTGTCAGAATTACTCCAAATTAAATCCTAAATGGACACAGGCATTAGGAAAGCGTTTCTCCCTTTTGAACTCTTGAGAAATTAGGTGTTCGGTCGAGTTATTCAGCGCTTGAATTATAGTTGATATTATTATCAAAATTATCGTTATTTGCCGAATTTAGTATTGAAATTAGCCCTATTCTCTCAGCATAAGGGTTGCAGTTGGGTGGAACCGCCATTTACAAGTTGAAACTCGCCAGTTAAATAAAAGTCGACGTTTGGGGTACGTTAAGGCGAATTCTTTCTGTAAGTTATTCTTGTCGTATAGTAATATAACCTAAATCCTCGTAAGGAAGCCAGGAATATGAATATTGTGGTTAGTTGCTATATTAGTTTGGGATTAGCATTTTCTATTGATATTGGGATTGACCCTGCCCTATATAGCCTTCCATTGTCCAACCTCACGGTTACTAGCTGTGTTGTTGCCTACGGGGCTATATAGATCGCTCCAACAAGCTATATATTATCCCAAGGGACTATGTTGAGGCCCAAGGGACATATTACAGTCCATTCCATGGCTAGACTATTATTTTTATGCTGTATCGGCATCACTGACCCTCGTCGAGCCTGGTGCCCAAGGTACAGTTACAGGAGTCCACCAGACTCAAACATAGCTACAGGAGCCGAGCGGGCTCAGTTGTAGACCCAAGGGACCGGAAGGTAGGCTATAGTTATCTGTTGACTTATTTTGATCTTGTTAGGGGTATAGAGATTGAAGTGTGCTCGCCAGGGCTTATGGGGGCCCCAACGGGTTATTTTGTACTAGTTGTACCTTTCAGGCTTATGGGGGCCAGGTAAGGTTTTTGTTTGCATTACTTATTGTTAGTTATACAACAAGTTATAAGGATATTTAGGTTGTATCTCTGTCCCCCCTATTAAATTGTTTTCAATTTCATTATCAATATCTTTTTGTTATTTTCATTCCTACCTTACATATTTGGTACATATTGTACTGACACCCATCTTTGGGGCGCTGCATTACTTCCCTAAAGGTATGGTTAGACGCAATTCAGGACCTCCCTAGTCATCAGCCGAGTCAGTAGTCTAATCAGCTCCTTTACTTCGGGGTTATTAGCTAGAAGGCCTATTATTTTGTTGTACAGTTTATGGATAAGTCAGGGCCCTGTCCCGACCATTATTCCACTCTTTGAGGCTTGTAGGCTATAGATTCCTAGTGTTATTTTTTGTTGTTGTCCATATGGGGCCTATGTATGTTTTCTTCTGTGTGATGGCCGTGTGGGACCTAGTTTAGCTATTAGTTAGCAGCCTTGTCGGCTATAGTGTAGTTTTGGTTGTCTGTTTTCATTATGACATAACTAGATAGCATGGTGGTATTGTCGGCCCGCATAGGATCCCTTTTTACAACTTGTTGTTGGTTAGGTTTTTTCTTTTTAGAGGTGGCTATGTGGCCTTGTCGATCAGAGGCTGTGTTTACAACCAAGATATAGCTCGTCATTCTCTTGAATTGAGTTGCAAGCATGCACCAGAAGTGCATAAGCCTAGACAAGTCAGTTAGATCTCAGTGTGGCACCAGGTACTGGTCATGCCCCCAAGGTGGGGCGTGAAAAACTTGGTATCAGAGTAGGTCATATCCTTGGGATTCTGCAAGCCGTGTCTAGTAGAGTCTTGTTTATAGGTGTGTTGTGCACCACATTCCATAGGCAGGAGGCTACAGGACATAATAGCATGGTTACTCTTCCTTCTTATTCAGTCATGTTGTAGAGCTATGTTGTATAGGGTTGAGTCCCTAAGTTTACCTTATTCTGCTTATCTACAGAGAAATGTCTGATACACGACAGACTACGACCAGTTGAAAGTTAGATGGTGCGGCAGGAGAGGGCACTAACAGGGTGCCCCAGTCAGAGCTAGCCCGATCTGAGGGCAATAGGAAGACTTCATCCTTGTCTCCCCAGCAGTCTCCACCATGCCAGGAGTCCTCCAGGTAAAGACACATCATCACCACCTTCAACGGTTCCTATACCTATACCATCTGATCAGGAGGTTAGGAGCGTCGTCTATATGTTAGCTTAAATGATGGCCGCTCCGCGCCAGCTCGTGGTACCAGTGGTTGCTGAATCTTTGAGAGGACCATTGAGTTCGAGGGTCCGAGAGTTCCTTGCCCTAAGTCCCCCACAGTTTACAGGGCAAAACTAGAAAGAGGACCCTCAAGACTTCCTGGACCAGTTACAGCAGATTTTCAAGGTGATGCATGCTACACACGCGGAGTCAGTTGAGCTAGCGGTGTTTCGATTACAGGACATAGAAGTGCTATAGTATGAGAGCTGGGAGAGGTCCCAAGGCAGAGATGCTCCCCCTCTGATTTGGTCCAGTTTCTCAGAGACCTTTCTAGACCACTACTTGCCATGAGAAATTCGATAGGCCCGGGTGGATCAGTTTTTGCACCTGGAGTAGGGTTCGATGAGTGTTTGGGAATATGCTATGAGATTTGATTCCTTAGCCAGATATGCGCTAACTTTTATAGACACTATGCCAGCCAGAGTACATCGGTTTACTATGTGGATGGTTCTAGAATACGTGGAGACTTGTGTTACAGCTACTTTACAGGAGGACATGGACATCGCCCCCACTTAGGTCTTCGCTCAGAATATTGAGGGGATCAGGTAGCGACAGCGAGAGATAGAAAGAACAAATCAACAACGCCATAGGGCAAGACCCAGTGACACACAGGTAGAATTTTAGGGCGGACCTAGACCACGAATATCAGGCAGACCACCCATAATTCCACCCCACAACAGCAACAGGGTGGTAGATCAGACCATCAAGGGCAGTCAGGACCCGGCGAGAGCTCACGGGCAATAGGTTCTCAACTGCAGAGGGGGTCAGATCAGAGCAGGCCCACTGTGCCACATTATGCTATTTGCAGTCAATACCATTTTGGGGCGTGCAAATATGGTTCTACTGCTTGTTACACCTTGGGAAAGAGGGTCACATGATGAGGGATTGTCCAGCTAGAGGTCAGGGTGATCGGGACCGACAGGACAGATCTTCAGCAGGGTCACATGCCCTAGCACCTCTAGCAGGGCGCAGGCCCTCAGCTCCAGCCAGTAGAGGCCGAGGCAGGTTAGGGGCATCTAGTTTAGGTAGTGGTTCGGATCACACTTATGCTTTACCGGGGCGATAGGAGTCAGAGTCGTCACTGGATGTTGTGACAGGTATGTTGGACATTTGCTCCCACTCAGTTTATGTTTTGATAGACCCGCTTTGTCTTATGTTACTCCATTAGTGGCCTGAAAATTTGGTATAAATCCGGAATTTCTTCAGCGACCCTTCTCAGTGTCTACACCTATCGGTGACTCCACTATAGCTGAGAGGATTTATCGAGGTTTCACGGTAGAGGTCATCGATCGTCAGACTTTAGCAGATTTAGTGGAGCTAGAAATGATTGATTTTGATGCAATTATGGGTATGGATTGGCTAGCGCCATGTTATGCAAATGTAGATTGTTGGACCAAGACCGTCCAATTTCACTTTCCAGGGGAGGTAGTGCGAGAGTGGAAGGGCAGTGCAGCTACACTAAAAGGTAGATTCATATCCTATCTTCCGGTGAAAAAGTTGATAGCAAAGGGGTGTATTTATCATATTGTCAGGGTTCAGGATATGCAAGCATAATCCTCGACTCTTCAGCCTATCCCAGTGGTTAATGAGTTTTTAGACGTGTTTCCAGAAGAACTTTCTGGTATTCCCCCAGAACAGGAAATCAATTTTTCTATCGACTTGCTATCTAAAGGAGAGAGATGATTTTGATGTTAGAATCATGAAGAAATTCATGGATTCATGTTGTAATAGGTTAGAGAATGCTATAACACCCCCAAAAATTTTTCTAGACCAAACTCAGACTAAGCATGAAAAACCAAATTTTTTTTGTCTTAGGACGACTCAAACAACGAGTCGTTGTCAGCACCAATGGATCGTTGTATGATTCCTTTATTGATCTGTAAGTTTTTTCATTCAGGAAAAAACGATTCATGCAACGACCCTTTATAAAGAGTAATGAGTCACTCTATCACTCGTTGTTGCTTAGTACAGAAATCTTCCAGACCTTTCCAAGAACCAACGAGTGTGACTAACGACTCATGGTTCATACCAACGAGTCATTGTTTTCACCTGCTGCCTGAACCAGTAAATCTTTAGGTCAAGGCAGTGGTGACGATGGGAAGTTACCACGGCTCATAGGTTCTACCAATGAGTCGTGGTGCCGTCCATTAGAGGGGTCCAAGCTTGTGTTCGAAAATCTCTCCAGTGACCATGAGAGGAACCAACGACCCGTTGGTTTGTCTAATGAGTCATTGTTCCCTTTCGTGGTCCATTTCTAGTGAGCCCTGATTTCAAGCCTAGGACCAACGACTGGTCCCAACGAGTCATGGTGTCAACCGACTCGTTGTATGACCCATTGGATCCTAACGGGCAGTTTTATCAGATATTTTTCCAGGGGTATTTTCATAATTTTTCACCTTTTAATTCCTAAAATACACCGTTTTGGGCACTTTTTGGAGAGAATTAAAGGGGTGACCGACTTAAGCCCTCTCATTTCCATCAAATCACGATTTTTCAAAATGTAGAAGTTCCAGATAGTCAGTGTAGAGCTAAGCTAGGGCTTCCAGTGTTCTTCAAGATTCTCCAGATTTCTTTTCAAGGATTCTTCACTAGGTATGTGGGAATTCAACAAGGAAGTTCCCTTCCTTTGTGCCCTAAAATCCTTCTGAAACTTCTTATCAGTTCTATCCCTAAAGATTTGAGTTAGGGTTAATTTGTCGTCAGATTCTGATTATTCTTGTGGATTGTGGTTCATATGAATTCTTGCTATATTTCCACTACTTAGTGTTCATGTTGTTATTATTCTTCATATGATATTGTTTTAACCCTAGTTCTATGAATGCAGTAAATTTGGGTCTTGCATAGTTGATTAGATAAGTTGTTGCTTGACTCTATTAGTTCCTGAATTTCCATGTCATTACAATCATATGAGTTCACGGTCAGTTTGCATATTAGTCCAGTCTCAGTCAGAAACAAGCATTTTCAGTAAGTCAACTGATCAGTTTGACAATAGTCAGATCTTGAGGAGCTTAGTTTAGTAATACTCCCTAGTTTCAGTTATCAGTTAGTTCTCTAGACGGTTATGAAGCTTCAAGATAAGTAGCTCGGCCAGTCTTAGATACACTAGTTTCAGTTATCCGGTCCTATAGATTCTCAGGTTACTTTCATATAAGTATTCTTGACTTAGTCTAGGATCCTAGCTTCGAGCTATCAATTTAGTGTCAAGTTAGGACTATCCACTACTTAGCTCGATGGGGTGTATACATCAGACTCCACATCTAGCTCACGTGGTTATATGTTGGTTATAGACTCTCCCACTTGTCAGTACAGTTTCAGTTTAGCTCGATTTAGTCACTTGGTTTCAGGACAGGTTTATGGCCGTCAGTCAGGGCCACTATTGACCGTGTCATAGTTATAGCTCAGCTTCTAGCAGTACTTTGTATCAGTTGGTTATTTCATGTTACTTCTGTTTAGTTTCTTATTTTCCATGCTTGTTGTATATCTCACTTACTTAGTACATCCAAAATACTGGCACATACTTTCTATGTTGTATTGTATTATGATACAAGTGCAGGTTCTCAGCCTCAACAGTGTTGTTAAGAAAATAGATGTTTTTAAAATTTAAAATGGTTATAAAGTGTAAAAGAAGGGAGAATTGATCAGGTTATAAAAACTTAATTTAATCTACGAAATACGGATTAGATTGATCTATGAATATATAACTTTTTTTAGTTATATATATTTATATATATATATAATTATTATTTTTTAAAATCTTAATTTTCTCTTAATAAAAAAAAGAAAAGAAAGAGAAAGAAACAAAATGTTATACAAAACCCACAAAAAAAGAAAACAAGGAAAGTGACAAGATGTAAAAGAAGCGGGAATTGGTCAGATCATAAAAAATTAATTTGATTTACAAAACACAGGTCAGATTGATCTATCAATGTATAACTGTTTATTTAGTTTCCTTTTTTATATTTAGAATCATTATTTTTTAAAATCATAATTTACTCTTAATATAAAGTAAACTTGACCATTAGTTTTTTTTAAATAATAAATTTTAAATTTATAACCATTATTTTTTCAAAATCTTAATTCTCTCTTAATATACACTAAAATCTCAACAACTCATATCAATCTGTCAATATTTTTTTTCATATTAAAACAATTATTTTTTTCAAATCTTAATTCACTCTTCACATAAACAAAGTTTCACATTCACATAAATATCTAATCATAATATTTATTTTGCTAAATTAAAATTCAACTTCTATGTACATGGCAAAAAACAATCTGCATTTTTATGCAAAACCCTTATATTGTTTTCTATTACTAATATTAGTAGAACATGCAAGACACAGCATGGTTTAGTAATTTAATATCATATTACTAATATTAGTATAACACTGTAAAGTGAAAATACATTAAGAATATGTGGAATTTGGTGAAAAAAAGTAATTAAAGTTAAAATTAGTATATGTTTCGCTATAAAATGATATAAGAATCCGCCGCTGGTTTATCGCTAAATAACTCATCTATAAATCGAAATTCTTTTAAAATTCTATTGTAAATCTGTTGTTAGATAGAATTAGCTATAAAAAAGGATAGAAATAGTGACGGATTTTTACTGTTTAGGGACATAAATAATAATAATAATAATAATAATAATAATAATAATAATAATAATAATAATAATAATAAATTATTTATTATTATTATTATTATTATTATTATTATTGTTATTATTATTATTATAAGCAAAATTCCATAAGAGTATCTAAAGATAATTTTAATGTGAATTATTATTTAATGTAAATAAAAAAGATTCTTCATAAATTCATCATTAAATAAAATTTGTAACGAATGTTTAGTCTTTAGTGATAGAAGTTGTCAGTCGCTAATTTATATATATAGTTTGTATACACAAAATTCTACAATATTTCTGATAGAAAATAATGGCAATTAGCTATTACTAAAATGCCTTTGTAAGAATAGTTGATGTTTATGTCTTTTTGCCCCCCCCAAAAAAAAATCACAATTCTCCTTGCCTTCTTCGATTTCATGCGGTTGTAAAATCTTTCAATTACTATAAAAAAAAATAAAAAAGTAACAAACATTTAAGGCAATTATATACGTTATGATATTTATCAGTATTTCTCTTCTATCTATAGATACTTTAATTTGATTTGGTTTTGATTCTTTTAAGAAATTAAAATTCTTATATAGAACTAAGAAAAGATGCGATTTATACAATAAAATTACTTTGTTCTTATCTATTGAATACTAATATATTGCATGAGTTGGCAATAATTATCTTTCTTTTCCAATACTATTTAAAAGAGAAAACTTAATTCACTATTTAACATATAATAAAATTCACAATCTCTTATTTGTTAAAGACATTGCCAACCACAAAAATCGTTGAGCTGAAACTATATTTATGTAAAAGGGGAATTCAAAATTCTCTACCTTTATATACGAAACCTATTTTATTTTTTCATATTAATCATCCTGCTTCTCTATATATATGAAAGACATAATAAGAAAAGAAGTAAATACAGAAAAGAAATGATAAAGTTGTTGTAACCATATTATTATATAAGCAAGCCCTCAAGTTAAAAGTTGAATTACAAAAATATTCTTTAAATATTAAAAGATTAATACACTTTTCAAATAATAAATAAATTTCATTTATAAAATAACTTATTAATTGGGTTTGACTCTTTCTTTTAACACAAGAATACCAAAAGTTTTTACCATTAATAATGCATTTATTTAATAAAAAAAAAGATAAAAAATTTCTCATTAAAAACTGGTTTTATTATCATTAACGGAAGAAAACTAATAGTCCTTAACATTATAACGATTAATATTATTTTTCAAATATCTTATTTATTGGATTTGACTCTTTCTTTTAATGCAAGAATACAAACAAATTTTTTCATTTATACTTTAAGGTGTGAACGTTTGCAAATATCACCGATGTTCCTCATGTTTATATTTATATTATGTGTTATTGACATATAAAAAGAAATTACTGTTACGTGAGTATATATAATAATGTTTGCATAATTGAAGTTGTTCGGACAATGCTTTTTAGAATCCTTTAATAGTAATTTTTCATTATAATTATCCATTGCAATGACACTAGATATCTGTCGAATAGGCTCACAATTTATTAGTTTAAATTTATATTTTTCATTCAATTTCTATACAAGCACACTTATTATAATTTTGTAATATCTTTTTTAATTAATATGGAATACACATGCATTGTACGTGTACGAAAACTAGTAATATAACAAAGGAGATTCCGTAAATTACAAAAATGTTGTTATAAATAATTTAATTATTATTTTTTCTTATTTTCAAGAGGACCCCTCTTCTTTTATACTTTTCTCTTTATTAGTAAATTGGTGCTACTTGACCGTGCTTCGCGTAGTTATTAAAATAAAATTAATGTATGATTAATTATTAATTTCATAATTTTAAGTGAAGAAAATTATTTTTTATTAGTCAAACATTATTTATGATTTTTTTATTTTTTATTATGATTCTTTTAGTATCTTATATATGAAATTCTTTGATAAAGAACTTGTGAGAAACATTCCAAGTTAAGTAAATACCGACTAATTTAACTTAATACATGGATTGAATAAGAAAAAACAGAAAATAAAAAGATAACTAATAAATATAAAATATGTAAGAGTTCCAGAAAATGAAAAGTCTTAAAAACCGAAGTTGTTTCATCTTTCATTTTCTTAAATGCCTTAATCTTTAATTAGTTAACTTATTTAGATATTTATTGGCATATTAAAATGACATATACAAAAATATCTTTAAAAAAAATTCACTACAAAAAACTGCCCAAAAATGAGGACCAATACCGACAAACAGGGTTAGTCTTTTGAACAAAATCGATGCCAAATCGACGCACTTATCGCCGTCGAAATTTAGCTCGTCTGAATTGTGAAACCGACGGACAGGGTAGGTTAAAACCGAGGGACACCAGACCCAGTCTGTCGGTTTTAAAAAATAAAAATTAATAAAATAAATAAAAAATCGAGGGACAAGGTAGGTTTGTCCATCGGTTTTTCAGAAATATATATAAAAAAACGTAGCTACTTGAAATCAAACCCAGATATTTATTATGAAATTAAATAATTCTACCACTCGACGATACATGCTATTTGATGAAATCTTTCCTTCATTTTTTTTATACTCTTCAAGTGCAATGCACTTTAAAAACCGACCCAATCCCTCAATGTTTATTAAAACATAATAAAAAATTGAGGGACTCCCTCAGTTTTTTTAAAAAATAAATTCACAATTTTTTGCGCAGAAAAAAATCGACGAACAACCTACTCTATTAGTCGATTTTTTTAAAAAGTAATTATGTAATAAAAAGTAAAAATAAAAATAAAAATCGACGAACTTAATCAGTTTTTTCTCAAATTTTTAGACCGACTCTATCATCGATTTTTATTCCTTCGATTTTTATAATATTTTTAGTAGTGATTATACAAACGGGAAGAAGAAAAAGTTGGACTAAATTGAATGAGAAGAAGAAAAGAAGAGAAAGAAGCCAAAATGATGCATGACATATACAAAAATATATTTTAAAAAGATATACAAGCGGAAAGAAGGAAAAATTGGATTGAATTGAATGAGAAGAAGAAAAGAAGAGAAAAAAAGTAAAAATTGATGTATTATCATCCATAGAACTATGTCACATCAACAAATTGTGGAGCATAATTATATAATATATTAATTTTATATATTTAAAAGGTAAAAACTTATATAATGAACTACCAATATGTTAGCCATAAAATAATTAGTTGAAGATCATTTCATGGTGTCCTTGATACACAAAATTAATGATAGAACCTTGTTGTTAGAGGGTACATATTTTGTATTTAAAAAAATAATTAATTGAAAACACTAAAATAAGCAACAATAGGGTGTGTGTGTGTATACACACAATATATATATAAGTCACTCAAACTTTTATTTTTTCAAACTAATTTAACCATCCCTCTTGATGAATCTTGCACCTTATATATATAAATCACTCAAACTTATATATTTTTCAAATTAATCTAACGATCCCTCTTGATGAATCTTGCACCGTCATTAAACTTTCTTCTTTATCTTGACGAACTTGTACCAAACTAATTTGGTCATCTCTCTTTGATGAAATTTACACCGCTATTAAATTTCCTTCTTAATCTTGATGAACTTGTGTTTGTCTATATTATGAGATAAGAATTAAAAAAAAATCAAAAAAGAGAAAAAAAAAAACTTATTGTCACACCCCACCTTGGGGGGTATGACTGGCACCTGGTGCCCTACTAGGACCTGACCTGCTGAACTGTTAAGCCTGGGCGCATCTGGTGCCTGGCTGGCTCTGACTCACATTCTGGAAACAAAGGGCTATATAACGGCTGTAAACACAGCCCCCGGCCCATTGGCCTATAGCCTTCTGTACCTGTACTAACAGATGACCAGAAACATGGTAATTCAGGGAAACCTATACGGGTCGACAAGGCCACCATGCTGTCTAGTTATCTATAGCTCAAACATAACATACTGAAAAGCTACGTGACCGGCAAGGTCACCACTACTGACAAACTATTGCCCCACACGGCCAACATAAGAAAGCGAGAATACTGATAACGAAACAACTGCACGGCCTCACACGACCGGCTCAACTGACCACAGGGAATATACACAGACTGCAAGCCTCTAGGAATAGTAATAGAACTGATCGGGATAGGGCCCCGACCTACCCATAATATACAACAAAAAGAACTGAACTACACCTCTGAAATTCAGCCTCCGGATGACTGGAGCTGAATACTCAACCGCTGACAGGAAGTCACGTAGAATCGCCTACTCGTCTAAGAGTACTTGCAGGCAAGTAATGCAGCGCCCCACCGGGCGTCAGTACCGCTGGTACTGAGTAAAGCAATAACTGAAAAAGATATCTGTATCAATAATATAACTGACGAAACTGAAACAGGAAGAACTAGATGATCTGTCTGAAGATGTAAGTCGTACCTGTTCTCAATCATACTGGGAGGAGTAGGTGTCGTGTATGGAGACATATCATTCTACTACTAATCTACTCATGTCTAATGTAACATAACATGACATACATAACATAACATGGCATACACAACCTTGCCCGGCCCCCATAAGCCAGGAGGTACAATCAACACAGAATCTATACCCCTACCCCGGTCATCCCATCTCCTATAGTGGCTGTAAGCATCCTGCCGGTCCCTGGATATGCACTTGGGCTCGCTGAGCCCCTGACTATAACTGTACCTGAGTCCGAAGGACTCTAAAATCAACACCCCGGGCGTACCCGCTCGACGGGGGTGTATAAGGGCCGACCAAGGCACAATATGGGGAAACTGGCATCCCATCTTCGTCCCCTTGTGGGATGGCATATCACTCCATAGAGTGACGTATCCTCGTCCTCTGGCGGACGAGTCGATACAGCTATTAACCCTGGGCGGTCAGGGATGCTAGGTAATCCAACCCCAATCAATACAACGGTCTCAACTAGTCATGCTGTCTGTGTATCTCACAAGCTAAGGCTAACAGGGGTAAGGTATCATATAAATCACATGCTGAGCTAATAATAGTAATCTGTAGGTGTCTGATACATGCTGAGACAGGTAAGTATAAATATGAATATAGTCTCCTGTCAAACTGTATTGGAGCAAAGGCTATACAAGAGGGTGTTTCTGCTGAAAGCTATGCTGTTTACTGAGTTTCTGTATTAACATGATTTCCTATTTCTAACATGTTTTCTAAACTTTATTTAGTTACTATTCTATGTCTGGAATGCTTTACGGATACTGTACTACTTCACGAGGCTTCAGCTAAACACAACAGTATCTTAACATGGCATATTACATCATATACTGAATATACTGGGCAATCTTAATCACTTACGTCCGAATCTATATCATACGGATAGATATCGTACACGTTATAACCCAAAACTTCTCGTATTGCACCAATATTCATAATAACACAATAATCGACTTCTGAACATTCTACTGGTCTGTAAATTACCATACTGTCTCAATATTTCTTAACTTGCCGAGGAATCTAACTTTACATACCTTATCTTCGACTATTCGTCCGTCGGACGAGGCTCGACCGGTACTTCAACTATTTCCTTCCAACTGCATTCATAAATACTTCAATCAATACTAAATACAACTTTATTGTAAAGAGCGACGTTACTTTCGGTTTAATTTATAGCCTAAACTTAGGCTTATCGAAAGACGGTCGAAAACTCGCTATTTTTCAGCGGCCCAGAAGGGAGAAGTATTCACTTCTCAGCTAGGAACACATAGAAATTAATTTAGAGCAATTCTACTTACTTTAGTTCGGTGGCTCGCCGATTCGTCGGCCGTATTTCGCGAAACTAATTCCGTAGAAATGCTCTCTGCTGCTAAATACTCGGGTATCTGGGATTAATTTGAGTTTGGGCAGCGTTTGGCAGCGTAATCGGACGAAAATATTTAATTTTCTTCGTCTTCCTCAGCTTCACTGCGTTTCTCTGGAAATTTATAAGTATGAAATGATTTTAAACCGAAGTGGGGGCTTATATACTTGAGCCTGAACTTGGGCAACGTGTCACGGAGCCATCGCGGAGGCCTCTCCCCCGTGACACGCTGCCATCGCGGAGGGGCTCTGCCTCGGCTCCTCCCGCGATGGTTCGGCGGGTTTCTCGTCCGATCTTTTTACTGGGCCTTTCGCGAGCACGTATGGCCTTCAAATATACTTAACCAACGTGCGACTAGGTCATCTAAGTGCTGGGAATTCTACGGGGTATAACATTCTCCCCCCCTTAGGAACATTCGTCCTCGAATGTACACTGTTATCTAGAGGACTGCTTACTTTACTTTCTGGGAAAATTTCGGCAGAGCTTCCCCTGTAATATGGACTATCGCAAAAACCTGAAATGTAGAAAAGTCCAACACAGGCACTGCATGCAATATTCTAAGATCCACTAGACAACTAAATATCACTTCTTTCTTTATCATTTACAAACGTACAATCATAAGATACTGTATAAGTAATGATACGGACATACCTGTCGCCTGACTAGGCCTGAAATAGGTGAGGGTATCTGGTATAGAAACATGGAATACTGGATGAACCGACGCTAACTCTGGAGGCAAGTTTAGCTCGTATGCCACGCGGCCTATTCTTCGCCGAATCTGATATGGCCCAATGAATCTTGGGCTAAGCTTGCCTTTCTTGCCAAACCTCATTACCCCTTTCATCGGGGACACTTTCAAATATACCCAGTCATTTACCGAAAATTCTAGATTTCTGCGCCACCTATCTGCGTATGACTTCTGGCGGCTCTGAGCGGTCAGTAAACGTTCTCGGATAAGCTTTATCTTTTCCTCGAACTGCCGAACAATGTCTGGGCCAACTAATGCTGATTCTCCTATTTCAAACAAGCCCACTGGCGATCTACATTTTCGCCCGTATAATGCCTCGAAAGGCGCCATCTGAATAGCTGAATGGTAGCTGTTATTATAAGCAAATTCGATTAACGAAAGATGTTCATCCCAGCTACCCCCAAAATCTAACACACACGCTCGTAGCATATCTTCAAGCGTCTGAATTGTACGTTAAGCATGCCCATCTGTCTGAGGATGGAATGCTGTGCTCAAATTAATCTGCGTCCCCAGACCTGTCTGAAATGACTGCCAGAACCTAGCTGTAAACTATGCTCCCCTATCTGAAATAATAGATACCGGCACTCCATGCAATCTAACTATTTCTCTGATATATAATTCAGCATAATCCTCAGCTGAGAAGGTAGCTTTCACTGGTAGGAAATGAGCTGATTTTGTCAGCCTATCAACTATTACCCAAATGGAATCATTTCTGCGTCTAGTACGGGGTAATCCCGTTACAAAATCCATGTTTATTGCTTCCCATTTCCACGTAGGTATCATTATCTCTTGAGTCAAACCACCCGGTTTCTGGTGCTCTGCTTTCACCTGCTGACAATTAGCACATCTAGATACAAATTCAGCTATCTCAGTTTTCATACCTGGCCACCAGTAGATGTCTCTAATGTCGTGGTACATTTTCGTTGCCCCTGGGTGAAGGGAATAGCGAGCGTAGTGTTCCTCATGCATGATCTGCCCACGAAGTCCTGCGACATTCGGGACACAAAGGCGGCCCTTACAATGTAGCACACCATCCTCGTTCATCTGAAAATCTGGCTCCTTACCCTTCTGAACTCTATCTCTGAGCTGGACTAAATCGGGATCCTCATACTGTCGTCCTTTTACCTCTGTAACTAACGATGACACCGCAGAATTCTGAATTACTGCTCCATTATTTTCTGTTTCCATTATTCGAACGGCTAGATCAGCTAACTGATGAATTTCTTTAGCTAATTTCTGTTTCTCAGGTCGCAAATACGCCAAACTCCCCATTGACTTACGGCTCAGGGCGTCTGCTACAACATTGGCTTTTCCTGGATGGTACAGGATGTTTACATCATAATCCTTCAACAATTCTAACCAGCGACGTTGCCGCAGATTCAACTCCCTCTGAGTAAAAATATATTGCAAGCTCTTAGGATCTGTATATATATCAACATGGACGCCGTACAGGTAATGCCTCCACATCTTCAAGGCATGAATGACTGCGGCCAATTCTAGATCATGGGTGGGGTAATTCTTTTCGTGCTTCTTCAGTTGTCTGGAAGCATATGCAATTCCTCTACCATGCTGCATCAACACACAACCCAACCCGATACCTGACGCGTCACAATAAACTGAATACCCTTCTGTGCCTTCCGGCAATGCTAATACTGGGGCGGAGGTTAATCTGTCTTTCAGTTCCTGGAAACTCTGCTCGCATGCCTCCGTCCACTGAAACTTTGCTGCTTTCTGTGTTAATTTAGTTAAAGGTGCTGCAATAATTGAGAATCCCTCAACAAACCTCCTATAATATCCTGCCAACCCCAGGAAGCTACGAACTTCCGTCGGAGTGGTAGGCCTAGGCCATGACTTAACTGCTTCTATCTTCTGCTTATCTACCTGTATACCAGCGTCTGAAACAATATGCCCTAAAAAGGCTAGTGAGTTAAGCCAGAATTCACATTTCGAAAACTTAGCATACAACTGGCGGTCCTTGAGAATCTGGAGCACTGTCCGCAAATGAGTTCGGTGATCTGCTTCAGAGCGAGAATACACCAGAATGTCATCAATGAATACTATCACGAACAAGTCCAGGAAAGGTCTGAAAATACTGTTCATCAGGTCCATAAAGACTGCTAGGGCGTTCGTTAGCCCGAAGGACATAACTAGAAATTCAAAATGTCCATATCGGGTCCTGAATGCTGTCTTAGGAATATCTCTCTCACGTACTCGGACCTGGTGATATCCGGACCGCAAGTCAATTTTGGAAAAGTATCTGGCTCCCTGTAGCTGATAAAATAGGTCATCAATTCTGGGAAGCGGATACTTGTTCTTTACTGTAACTTTGTTTAGCTGCCGATAATCTATGCACATTCGGAGCGAGCCATCTTTCTTTCTCACAAACAAGACTGGCGCACCCCACGGAGAAGTACTCGGCCTGATAAAACCTTTATCTAACAAGTCTTTCAACTGCTCCTTTAATTCTCTGAGTTCTGTAGGAGCCATCCGATAAGGAGGTATTGATATTGGCTGAGTGCCTGGTAACAAATCGATGGCAAAATCTATTTCCCTTTCTGGGGGAATACCAGGTAACTCATCAGGAAATACATCTGGGAATTCATTTACCACTGGGACAGACTGGAGTGTCGGAGGTTCTGCTTGGACATCCTGAACTCTGACCAGATGATAAATACACCCCTTAGATATCAACTTTCTCGCCTGAAGGTAGGAAATAAACCTACCTTTTGGCGTCACGGTGCTGCCCTTCCACTCCCGTACTGCCTTCCCCGGGAAGTGGAATCGGACCGTTTTGGTCCAACATTCAACATTAGCAAAACATGGTACTAACCAATCCATACCCATTATGGCATCGAAGTCTATCATTTCTAACTCGACCAAATCTACTGTGGTCTGACGATCAGCAACCTCTACTGTACACCCGCGGTAAATTCGGCTAGCTGTGATAGAGTCACCAACGGGCGTAGATACTAGGAAGGGCTGCTGTAATGATTCTGATACAATACTAAACTTCCGTGCCACAAATGGAGTAATATAGGACAAAGTAGACCCTGGATCAATTAGCACATAAGCAGGGTGACATCAGGCGATGCTTCTGAATCTTGCCTCCCTGGTAAGGCATATGTGCGGCTTGGACCCGCACCTGTACTGGAGGCCCCTGATCTGCCCCGACCCCTGCCTGCTGAAACTGAGGGCCTGCGTCCAATCGAGGATGCTGTAGCTCGTGATCCTGTTGATGCCCTATCCTGTTTGTCCCGGTCCTCACGACCTCTGGCTGGGCAATCTCTCATCAAATGGCCTTCTTGGCCACAAATATAGCATGCGGTGGAACCATACCTGCTTGCTCCAGAATGACGTCGACTGTATATAGGGCAAAGTGGTAGGGTATACCTACTTTGCTCCGCCCTCCCCTGTAATGGTGAGTCTGCCGTCTGCAAACCTCTACCAGCCTCTGACTGCCCCCTGCGGCTGAATCTGCCTCCCTGTGACTGTGGCGGACGCGGGGGCCTGGGCGGCCTGTCTGACAATCGTGGCCTGGGTCCTCCCTGGGCCTCTCTCTGTAACTCAGCTGGCCTATCCCGGCGACGCTGCTCTTGATTGACCCTTTTGATCTCCCGATGTCGCTGTCTGATGCCCTCAATAATCTGGGCAAATGCCTGGATTCGGGAAATATCCATGTCCTCTCGCAGTGTGGCCGTGATACAAGTCTCAACATATTCTGGGTTCAACCCCATAATAAAACGGTGCACTCTGGATGCCATGGTATCCACGAAGGCTGGTGCATATCGATCCAAAGAGTCAAACCGCAAGGAATATTCCCGAACACTCATGGCCCCCTGTTCTAGATGTAGGAACTGGTCTACCCGGGCCTGTCGAATCTCCCGCGGCAAATAGTGATCTAGAAAAGCTCCTGAAAAGCTGGACCAGGTGGGAGGGGAAACATCTCTCCCTCGGGACCTCTCCCAGCTTTCATACCATAACACCGCAATATCTCGTAACCGAAATGCGGCCAATTCAACTGACTCAGTAGGCGTAGCATGCATAACCCTGAAGATTCTCTGTATCTGGTCCAGAAAATCTTGGGGGTCCTCTGTTCGGTCCGTGCCTGTGAACTGTGGGGGATTCAGGGCTAAGAACTCTCGGACCCTCGAACTACCGGGCCCTCCTGATGATTCTGCAACTATAGATGGCATTTGCTGATGCTGAGCAGCCATCATCTGTGCTAACATAACTATAGCACTCCTAACCTCCGGGTCGGAGGGTGTCGGTATAGGGACTGCTGAAGGTACTGTCGCCCCAATTAGCTCCTGACGTGGTGGAGACTGCTGAGGAGGCTGGGATGAAGCCTCTGTAGGGCCCTCTGATTGGGCTGTCTCCAAATGAGGGGGAGGCATCCTGCTGGTGCCCTCCCCTGCTGCAATGCCTAAGCTCCGACCTGTGGTAGGATGTTGCTGGTCTGACATTATCTGTAACCAAAGAATATGGTAAGCTCTTAGGGACTCAACCCTATACTGTACCGCTCTATAGCACGACTGAATCAAAATAAAAGACAACCATCCTATCATGCCTCGCAGCCTCCTATCCATAGTTTGTGGTGCACAACACATCCATGGACAGGACTCTACTTAGCACGGCTTGCAGACTCCCTGGAACACGACCTGCTCTGATACCAAGTTTGTCACACCCCACCTTGGGGGGTATGACTGGCACCTGGTGCCCTACTAGGACCTGACCTGCTGAACTGTTAAGCCTGGGCGCATCTGGTGCCTGGCTGGCTCTGACTCACATTCTGGAAACAAAGGGCTATATAACGGCTGTAAACACAGCCCCCGGCCCATTAGCCTATAGCCTTCTGTACCTGTACTAACAGATGACCAGAAACATGGTAATTCGGGGAAACCTATATGGGTCGACAAGGCCACCATGCTGTCTAGTTATCTATAGCTCAAACATAACATACTGAAAAGCTACGTGACCGGCAAGGTCACCACTACTGACAAACTATGGCCCCACACGGCCAACATAAGAAAGCGAGAATACTGATAACGAAACAACTGCACGGCCTCACACGACCGGCTCAACTGACCACAGGGAATATACACAGACTGCAAGCCTCTAGGAATAGTAATAGAACTGATCGGGACAGGGCCCCGACCTACCCATAATATACAACAAAAAGAACTGAACTACACCTCTGAAATTCAGCCTCCGGATGACTGGAGCTGAATACTCAACCGCTAACAGGAAGTCACGTAAAATCGCCTGCTCGTCTAAGAGTACTTGCAGGCAAGTAATGCAGCGCCCCATCGGGAGTCAGTACCGCTGGTACTGAGTAAAGCAATAACTGAAAAAGATATTTGTATCAATAATATAACTGACGAAACTGAAACAGGAAGAACTAGATGATCTGTCTGAAGATGTAAGTCGTACCTGTTCTCAATCATACTGGGAGGAGTAGGTGTCGTGTCTAGAGACGTATCATTCTACTACTAATATACTCATGTCTAATGTAACATAACATAACATACATAACCTAACATGGCATACACAACCTTGCCCGGCCCCCATAAGCCGGGAGGTACAATCAACACAGAATCTATACCCCTACCCCGGTCATCCCATCTCCTATAGTGGTTGTAAGCACCTGCCGGTCCCTGGGTATGCACTTGGGCTCGCTGAGCCCCTGACTATAACTGTACCTGAGTCCGAAGGACTCTAAAATCAACACCCCGGGCGTACCCGCTCGACGGGGGTGTATAAGGGCCGACCAAGGCACAATATGGGGAAACTGGCATCCCATCTTCGTCCCCTTGCGGGACGGCATATCACTCCGTAGAGTGACGTATCCTCATCCTCTGGCAGACGAGTCGATACAGCTATTAACCCTGGGCGGTCAGGGATGCTAGGTAATCCAACCCCAATCAATACAACGGTCTCAACTAGTCATGCTGTCTGTGTATCTCACAAGCTAAGGCTAACAGGGGTAAGGTATCATATAAATCACATGCTGAGCTAATAAGAGTAATCTGTAGGTGTCTGATACATGCTGAGACAGGTAAGTATAAATATGAATATAGTCTCCTATCAAACTGTACTGGAGCAAAGGCTATACAAGAGGGTGTTTCTGCTGAAAGCTATGCTGTTTACTGAGTTTTTGTATTAACATGATTTCCTATTTCTAACATGCTTTCTAAACTTTATTTAGTTACTATTCTATGTCTGGAATGCTTTACGGATACTGTACTACTTCACGAGGCTTCAGCTAAACACAACAATATCTTAACATGGCATATTACATCATATACTGAATATACTGGGCAATATTAATCACTTACGTCCGAATCTATATCATACGGATAGATATCATACACGTTACAACCCAAAACTTCTCGTATTGCACCAATATTCATAATAACACAATAATCGACTTCTGAACATTCTACTGGTCTGTAAATTACCATATTGTCTCAATATTTCTTAACTTGCCGAGGAAACTAACTTTACATACCTTATCTTCGACTATTCGTCCGTCGGACGAGGCTCGACCGGTACTTCAACTATTTCCTTCCAACTGCATTCATAAATACGTCAATCAATACTAAATACAACTTTATTGTAAAGAGCGACGTTACTTTCGATTTAATTTATAGCCTAAACTTAGGCTTATCGAAAGACGGTCGAAAACTCGCTATTTTTCAGCGGCCCAGAAGGGAGAAGTATTCACTTCTCAGCTAGGAACACATAGACATTAATTTAGAGCAATTCTACTTACTTTAGTTCGGTGGATCTCCGATTCGTCGGCCGTATTTCGCGAAACTAATTCCGTAGAAATGCTCTCTGCTGCTAAATACTCGGGTATCTGGGATTAATTTGAGTTTGGGCAGCGTTTGGCAGCGTAATCGGACGAAAATATTTAATTTTCTTCGTCTTCCTCGGCTTCACTGCGTTTCTCTGGAAATTTATAAGTATGAAATGATTTTAAACCGAAGTGGGGGCTTATATACTTGAGCCTGAACTTGGGCAACGTGTCACGGAGCCATCGCGGAGGCCTCTCCCCCGTGACACGCTGCCATCACGGAGGGGCTCTGCCTCGGCTCCTCCCGCGATGGTTCGGCGGGTTTCTCGTCCGATCTTTTTCCCGGGCCTTTCCCTAGCACGTATGGCCTTCAAATATACTTAACCAACATGCGACTAGGTCATCTAAGTGCCGGGAATTCTACGGGGTATAACACTTATAAAGAAAAGAAGAAGGAGAAGACGAAAATGAACATGGAACATCATCATATATGATTGTTATTTATATATTTTTAAGTCATAAGAATTAGATAGAATATATATATAGATTCATAAAATTTACAAATTAAATATTTGGAAGGTTATGAAATGAAAGATTTGTGAGTTATTGAGATTATTAAAGATACAAGTTATGAAAATAAAAAGGTGTGAGTTATGAAATTAAATTTTCAACAATTATTTTAAGAGAAATATAAGAGAAAAAAGTCAAAAATTGAGAAAAAAGATAAATACAATTCCTAGCCTATGAGAGGTGTCACCTCACTTTTCTATTACTTTACTTTATTATATATGTAGATTGTTTTATTATTTTTCTTTTTCTGATTATTGGACTCTTTAGTGTAAGTAATTATTTATCCCTATGGTATAGTAAAGTAAAACTTCACTTTTTCTTTTTCATTTTATAGCATCTTGCTTTCGGAAAGTTAGTGAGTTGCCACCAGGGAGTATGGAGGAGACTTGCTGGACTTTTATTTGATTAGGGTTTTATGACAAGTGAGTAAGCATCGATGACGTGGCTTTCCCTGATTGGATGATGATTTTTCTCTCTCTGGTGGACCCATTTCATGCAATTCTTGAGATGAGAGATACAAGACGTAATCCTGTGCATTAGATTACAAGAATGAAGAGAGATAAAATAGAATTTAAAACCATAGACTTCACTCCTCCTATATAAACCTCTCTTTTGTGCCTTTTCATTTTATAATTCATACCTTTTTTTTATGCCTTAAGAGTCTTTTCTCTTTTGTCATGCTTTCTCTCTCATCTGTCCGAGTGTTTCACACTCACACTCTCTCTTTCTCTTTCTCTCACTAGAATTTTTACAAGCCTAGGGTTTCTCTTTATTTCTCCCTTGAATTTCATTCGAACTTCTTCGAATTAATTCAAGATTCCTTTCTGGGTGTTTTTGATTTCTAGTTTTCTGCGAGAAGGTGGTGTTTTTTCCCCAGCTGCAAAGAAATTTTTCTTGGTGAAAAAGTCGGTGTTGGTTCTAATCTAAGGTCTCGATTCAGTTGAAAGGTATGTTTTTCTCTTTATTTCTAATTGTTTTTTACAATTTGGGTTTATTTTTTTGTTTAATTTTATTTGCTTTTAAGTTTTTATTGTAGCTTTATTAACTGGTTATTTTTTGTGAATTTTCTTGAAATGAAATAACTTATTGTGCATTTTTTGTGGTGTCATTTATTTATTATTTATTTATTTTTGTTTTGGTTGGTTTGTTTATTTTTTTGTACTTACTTTATGGGTTTTGTTTTACTGTGGTTCTAGCTGAATTTTTTTGAGTTATTTTTGTCTATGAAATTTATTCTTCGAGTGTATCGAAATCGTCGCTGCCTCGTAAAATCCTAATTTTACTTTTGGATGACTTTTGGTTAGATCCGTTAAGAATTTAGTTGTGTCTTAGCGATTTTGATGTGAATTTGAAATTCTTGATGAAGGTTTGTCTTTTTTACCTTTTCTATTTTAACTTTAAAAAAAATCCTAAATTAGCTTTAAAATTTATTGGCATATGTTATATAGTTGATTTTTAAGGTTCATTGAGCTTGTTCTTCGATTGTAACGCCAACTGATTGAATGATGATGGATTGATAAAAAGAAGTTAATTTTTCATCCATAGAGAATTAGGGTTTCAAAAATTTGTTCTATTAAAGGCTTTCACATTAAATGGTGTATTAATCATGGCATTAAATATATTAGATTGTATCATATATAGCTTTGAATTTACAGGTTTATACAAATTAAAAAGATGTCGATGATCTGTATATATCTATCTATCGATCTTTGACATATTGGAGTTTCGATATAAGTAATATATTTGTTTTGTCATTTTCTCAAAATTTCTAGTTGGAATTTCATTATATATAGATGCACACTTCAGTTGAAGGAGTTTGTCGCGATAAGGGAACTGATTCTGATTCTAGTTCCAATGTATCAAAGTCATCGAGATTGCAATTTATGCACATTGGGTCAATAACCATTGACCTTAATATGCCACTTCCAGTTAAAGAGAAGGAAGAATGCCAGCATTTCTCCGTACGGTTAGTCTCCAATCTCTACTTATGCTAATACTTACTGATCAATTTATTTTTGGCTTTTTCTTTAATCCCTTTTATTCACTTAATTAACTAATTGATTTAAAATCAATATTTAATTTTGCTATCTCACTTGCAGTATTAATTCCAACGTGTGCATTGACTATCTTTGGATGATTTTATAATGGGCTTATTTTTTTGTTGTGAATTAATTGATGCACATCGAATCCCTCCGTTTGCATTTATATTTTCCTTTCTCAAATTTGTTACTTAGCCTTGTGTTGAAGTTGTAATACTCTCTTCATGATACTATAGTGAGGAAGTTCTCTTTCTTTATTACGCACATTGCTATTCATGTCTAGATAAAAGATAAGGGGGGTTCTGTGAAAGGATTCAATGTGCTTTGCTTAATTAGAGGGTTGATTTTTTCTTGATTCTAATTTTCAACAAAGAAAGTCAAGTGACTCTTTGAGATTATAACTAGTAGTTGAGTGATCATTTGAGAGATCAACTCCCCCATTAGATCGAACAAGTAAATAATCCTATATATATATATCTAGCCAAATCCTATTTTCCCTATGGCTTTTAAGATTCCGATATATTTGTTGGTCATTTTCTTTGTGACACAGTGGATATGTTGCTGAGATGAGAAACAAGAACATGAAAATTTGTTCACCTTTTGGATCAAGCAGTAACCCCGAGGAGCAACTTCCTGCTCTAGATGTTCCAAAATTTAAGTGGTGGCGGTGTGATAAGTGCCTCCAGGAGATTGAAGCTGATCATGAAAGTGCAAGAGACAAAATTGGTGATGCGTCTGTGCTCATAGGCTCTACTACTGCTGTGGAATATATATTGTCAGAGATGAAATATATGTCAGATTTGCAGAAAGGTGACAAAAGCAAAGAGATCATGGATGATGCCGCAGATACTAGTGACAATAAGGTCATCTCGTCATGGAAACGTAACAAACCGATATACAATGTGGTTGAAAATAAGACTATCAAAGATGGTATGTGTGTATATATATATATATATATATATATATATATATATATATATATATATATATATATTATATTCTTTAATATTTCTAGTGGTATGATATATACATAGTGTTATTCGTTTAGTTGTTCTCAACTTGAAGTATGTTTTTTCTTTTATTCCCATTTAACCCTTTAGGTGATGGAAATGGATCACAAGGTGTTAGAATTGAGGAAATTGGTAGTCCAGCTACAGAGGTGATAGTATTTAAGAAATGTTCAACTCGAGAAATAGAACCAAACAACCCAGGTAATTTAATTAAGAGCATTGTTAGGGCATTTGTCAATACCATCTTTAGATTTTGTACTTGTAGAATTGACAATGGTGCTTTTTCTTTTGAAAACAGTTGCTAATTTTTTGAACATCAGTACAAATACTGAGCCAATTCCCTCAAATGATGGGCAGAGAACCGCCTCAGAAAAAGTTGAAGTATTCGGTAGCAAAGAAGAGGTACTTAATACGAGCAACATGAAGTCACATGGATTACCTTCTCTTGGATCGAGAAAGAGCACTACAACATCTAAGGAAAGTGATACAAATTTGGCAGAAAATAGCCTGTGCGATTTGCGTGAGGATATTGTAAATGATCTACCGCGACGTCGAAAAACTCCAAAAGTGCGGTTGATGGCTGACTTGTTGAGTGGGAAAGACAGTTTGGAGAGGAGTTGTGCAACTACTATGCCCATGGTGCCTTCTGAGCCAGATACAATTGTTACACCTAAGGATAAGGTATCCTTGCTTGAGGATGTAGGAAAGGATATCAAGATTTCTCAGAAGAAGAGGAATACAATTCAAGAAGATGGTTGTAGGTCAGGGATGAACTTAGATGGTAAGATGGCTAAAATATCAAAGGTGTTTAATCAAAATAAAAAAGATGAGAGGAGTTCCATGGAAATTGAAGTTACCGATTCACATCCAGGAGAGAATGGATCTGATAGAGAACAACATCTACAGAGTGGTAGCAAAAGTGTGAAGGTGAAGCATAGAAATAGTAAGGAATCTGGAGTAAATAGAAATAAAGATAAGCAGGATCAAGTAGTTAGTGAATATTATGTTCAAATGCCCTTGGAAGGGAAAAATAGTGGTCTGGGCATTAACGGACATGATGCTAATGTTCTCTTACAATCATCACATAATTCCACAAGTACCAAAAAAGTGGAACATTATTTGAGGAAATATAATAAATCATTCCTTGGAAAAGAAAGGGACTCTGGTTTGAATTGGAACAACAATAAATTACTCGAAGTTAAACATGCCTCTTCTCATATGAATGTGTCTCCAGACAAGAATTTGCCAAGAGAAAGTTTATCAAACGGGAAAGATGTTGTACAAATGCCGATTGGTATGGGAATGGTGATGACTTGTCAGCTAGAAAAGGAGTTATCTTTTAAAAAGAAGCTAGACCTGTCTTTAAGCAGCTTCAGGGATGCTCAGAAATATGTTGAAAATGACACAATCCAAAGTAAGAGCACAACAAATTGTCCATTGACTCTCCGGAAGGACAATACTCTTAGGTCAAATGTGTTTGAACCAGGTCAATCTGGAAAAGGAGTAAACTCTCCAGTAAGACACTCAAATTTGTCTGAAACAGATCAATATTTGAGAAAAAGAGTAAACCTTCTTATAAGACAACCAAATGTGACTGAAACAGATCAAGATTTGGAAAAAGGAATAGACCCTCTTGTAAATACGGTTGAAACGGGTCAATATTCAAGGAAAAGAGTGAACCCTCTTGTAAATGTGGCTGAAACAACTCAGTGTTCAAGGAAAGGATTGAACTCTTTTGCAAATACAGCTGAAATAGTTCAATATTCAAGAAAAAAATTGAACTCTCTTGCAAGACAACCAAATGTGGCTGAAACAGGTCAATATTGGAGGAAAGGAATGGACCTTCTTGTAAGACAGCCAAATGTGCTTGAAACAGATCAATATTTACAGAAAGGAGTGCGTTGTCATTTAAGACAGCCAAATTCTTCTGAATTAGGTGAACCTTTGAGGAAAGAAATGATTGACCTTAACCAGGAAATTGACCTTAACCATTCACAAGAGATTGAGAGCTCTCTAAATCTGCTTCATAAGGAAAATCTTCAAATTCAAGATCCAATGGTATTGAATTTTGCCTATCTTAGTATTATTTTTAAGAATTTCCACTTTTGCTGGATAATTTGTTTCCTACCCTATCCCCTTCACACCTTTCTACATCTTTTACTATTGTGTTAAAAAAAAAGTTACCATTAGAAAATTTCTTAAAATGCATCTCAGTGATATTGCTTTTATTTGGTGTAGTCGGGTTAAAATTAAATCTGATTGCTCTTAGAGTTCTTAGTGTAGTTCTTGCCTGCTAATGAATATGGCATTGCCTTGAAACTATAATCAAAAGAATGGTAAGTTTTTACGGTTGTTACCTAAAACTTATTGGAAAATATCCATGGTTTCTATAATGTGAGAAGGGTAAGCTTTCCCTTAACTTTAGTTCTTGTAATGCTAAAACAGTAATAGGGAAGGGAATACATGCTGCATTGCAAGTCTGAACTCTAAGAGGCATTATCATAGTGTCTAATTGGTGTGGGTATGCATTTCTTTTTTAGTTTGAGTTTACTTGGCTTGTGTTTTATATATTTTCTACTTCTGAATTATTTTTAATAGATATTACTGGCTGAAGTGGAGTTAAATAAAGAATATCTCACTTATGGTTCAAAATTTATATTTCCAAGTTCTAAATTAATCCAATGCAACTTATTAGCTCAAGTTCTATCTTGTCAATTCAATGAGATTTAATTGCAGGAAATGCCTCACCGTAGCAGCAACATAAACCTTAATGAAGTTCAAGATCATTCATATGTAACTAAACCGCAGAAAAATCAATGGCCTAAGAATGTTATGGAAAAAGGACCATCAAATTATGTACGACCAATGGGTATTGTAGAGATGTTGATCAGCAATCAACATGAAAGGATTCATCCCCCGAACCAAAGTAATTGGAGGATTGGAACAAATGAAAATGGAGTACTTACATGGTTAAATCCTGGATCAACCAGTTTCTATCCATTTTATGCAAATGATGTTAGAGCACTTAGAGGTAATACCCCCTGTTTTTCTAATGTTAAAGTGAATAGTGCTGAGATAATTCAGGATAAAGATAAGCAGTTTAGACTATTCAGCACTAATACACAAAGTCAGCAAAAACCATCAAATGGAGTGCATGTTTCTGGTCCTGTCCCGACTATATGGGGGTTACAACATGGCGAAGGATCAAACCTTGTATGGTTTCCTTCTACACAGAGAATATTGTTTGGACATGATAATACACAGAACTATGTCAATCGGGAAGATCACAAATTGATTCATGGACAAAGCCCCGACTCACTTCAGAAAGGGAGGACTATCAGCGACATAAAGAGTAGTACTGTGGATTTAAAAAGTTGTAACGAGTGGTCTCAAACTTCAAAGAAAGAAACAGGAAAAGAGCACATCAACAAAGGTATAGGGTCTTCAAATCCTTATTCTAGTGAGGACATGCCAGAAACACAGTCACTCAAACTTCAAGAGAGAATTTTCGCACCTTGCAACAATCATCCATTGATTTACATGGATGGAAAGCAAAGTATCTTCAATGGGTCATTTCTGCCACATCAGCAATTTATGAAAGAGTCCTCTGGTGTTCTTATGGGTGGTTTCGCTGTAGTACAAAGCTCCGGACAACCCGTTCCTTACTTTAACGGTAAGCTTGAATTCTCCACAAATCCATATGATGATTGCTGCATTTATTATTTCACATAAATGAATGATATTCTAAAAGATTGTTGATTTTGTAGATCAAGTTTCTCTCGGACAAGAGAAGAAAAGAAAACTGCAGCAGGCTGAGTCTTCAAGTGGCCTCCTTCGCACCACTAATAAGGAAGAGTCAAGAGGATTCATTGGTGGTGCATCAACTTCAAAAGTTGTTCCATTGCAGGAGGATAATATTTCCAAATCATTGTACATAAGGAGTCCTGTAGCTATATTTCCTGTCAGTAGCATTCTTGAAAAGGATCCTCCTTGCCTTTTCAACCAAAATCCCGCTGACATTGCGGAAGCCGATGATGAAAGGTACTTGAGAAGTGTAGAGGATCAAAGAATTCGAGACAAAAGCTCATTGTGGGAGAAATCTGGAGATGTTAATGTGGATGGGAGAAAGAGGCAGAGGACAAAAGAAAGGTTGGGAGAATGCCGCTTGTTACTTTGAAGAGTCAACTCTGCTAGGACAATGCTTGCTTAATTTGGTTATATAATGTTTTTTTCCCTTTATGTTCTTGAGACATCAGACTGGTTTACTGCTTGGTTTACGAGCAGATAGTTTTTTTCAGTTTTAAATAGAAATAATTTTGAATTTTAAGGACATGCATTTAGAGATACAATCTTGATACTGATTCAAGAAACCGGAGCTCTTGTTCCAGCTACTATCTATGGTGAGTACTATGAAACTTGTGTTTATCATTTGAGAATCAAGATTGTAATATTTTGGTGTTAAAGGTTCTGTTTCCTCAAACTTTATAATTCTAATTTCCTTTCTTTCCATAACCTAAGATCAATCAAGTACCTTGTAATTTACAAGGAATTTTACTCCTTCCGCAGTTATAATTTTCTAAAATTTCACCCCTCTCATCAAATAATTAATGAACTATTATTTCATTAAATGAGATGGTGACTAGATTCAGATTATTATTTCTTGAAATATCTTATCCCTAAATACGTATGGGAGATTGGCACAAATAGGATGTTTTAGTGTCCCAAAATATTACTTACCAATTCCGATGAACCAAATAGCCTTTGCCAAGACCCTGTATTTGCATAAATACTTAATTGTCAATCCAACTGAAGTGGCTATTTGATTGTTTGAGCTGAAGTTGGAAAGATCAAGATTGGTTAAACCAAAAGATTGGTCAATTCCTTAACCCAGTCCAAAGCTTGCTTCAGTGCTTGGGCTAAGATAAGCTAGGTCATGATAGCTAAATGATGGGTGATAATCAAACCAGCCTAATTTGACTTAATTTTTATATAAATTGTTAATCAAATATCCAAAACTAAGTCTCTTAAATATTTCATATTTATAATATTTTATAAATTTATCGCTTGTATAACGATAAATTTTAAAATCCTAAAGTAAAGAAAGGAAAAGAAGGATTCACTAATTGCTTAAGGGAGAATAAGATTGATTGGTTATTCTTGTTTTATTTTATTTTCATACAGTTTTTCTATTCAAAAGAAAATAACACTATTTTCTTTAAACTATTCGGGAACATAGGCCTGGATCTAGACATGGAACCTAGAATTATAAATGGATCAAAGTCAACCCATGGCATGAACATGATAACTAAAAATCAACATAAGCAAAGCTGGTAACTAAATTCTGAAATAGCGGAAGTCTGAATAACAACACATCTAGCCAATGGTAGTATCATAACATTGTATATGAAGCTGAATACACAAATCTGTGTCTGAAAAGTCTCTACTAACTTATGAGATGCTAGGACAAGCCTCCAGCTATCTCTAAGTTTAAAACAAACTGACATAACAATACTGAAAGATAGATTTCTTCAGAGGATGAGCACTCACCCAATACAGGTCTGAGCTGGATCCAGAGAAGAACTAACGACGCGTCTTAGTCTGATCGCTAGGACCTGCATTATGAAATGATATAACATAGAGTATGCGGTCAATACTTGAAATGTACTGAGTATTCAAGGTAAGTAGAACAGACTGAGTAAGTATAAACTAAAATCATGTACATCATAAATTATAACACCATAAGATTTCGAGAGTAAGGACTGCATGCTGATATCTGAAAACATAAATAGACATAAACTGGATCTCATAACTAAATCGAATCACCTAAAGCTGAAACTGAGATTCTTAAGTAAAAATTGATAACTTGATCATTGGGTCAAACCTGCTGAAAACATAACATCATAACTGATAAACATGCATAGCTGAGATCATGAGGAACAATGGGATACTCGTCATATAACTGACACAATCACGATAGAGCTTACGTGATCCCACCTATTACACTCAAGTGGGCAGAGTCGTCCAAAGCCTTGCCAAGACTAAGGTCTCTACCATGATATCAATATCAAGCTGAAAGCCCATTCAAGGCAGGGGAAACTCACAAGGGAGGTCCCAAATTAAAATGTGAAATACTACGTTGGCACGTAGTTTTGAGACACGGGGTTTTCATGAACCCCTAGCCTGCTCAGTCCTAGACACTCTCACAAAATATGTAAAATGCCTTCCATCATTTTTCAATGAAGCTGAAACTATCATTTTTCAATGAAGTTGAAAATGTAATTACATGCATAGTCTGAAATCTGAATATTGGGAGTCCAGACTCTAAACATACCATAAGCTGAAAATGGGAGTATAGAGTCCAAGACCATATGATAAGCTGATTTATAAAACTAACTGAATCATGAAAACATGCTAAATCTAATTGAGATTACCCAAAATCTGAAGATCATGCATACTTAAAATAGACTTGACTAGTCAAAATCATAGATTCATAATCTGTAAACATACATATATGGTAGGTACTTCATCATACTTGAAATCATCCATCATAAACTAACTTTTTCATAAACTTGCATAATTGGGCATAATCTTCTAAAATTTGGAAACATGAATTTATAATCGATTAGAACATAAAATCTTTCCATGAATCTCAAAACATGCTTTGAAACATGAAGAGAATTGACCCATAAGTAAATCATAGAGAATTTCATAAATTTGGGTTAAAACCCATAAGATCATACGCTTGAATTCATGAACTTGAGGAGAAATTTGGGTATTAGAGTGAAAGAAAATTCTCATTCATGGCCCTACATACCTGGATAAACTGATTATTAACTTGACTTTGAAAGCCCAACAGATTTGGAGGAGAATTGGAGGATTCTAAGCTTGATATTCAATGGAATCCTTTAAACTTGCATGCATAGGAGTTGAATGAATTAGAATAGGTTAAAATCCCTTAATACACTTCTTTTCAGGGCTTAAATGACGTAGTTTAGGGCCTAGAATCTTAGAATTTATGAAAACACCCTTAATAATTTTGCAGGAAAACTGTCACTGCCAGTCCCAACGAGGGACTGAACGACGAGTTGGTCATTGGAAAAATCTACTTTTACTGAACTACTTCAACTGACAACTGACATTAAGATTCATTAACAGGGACGATAACTCGTTACTTTCCTTTCATTGACACCACTACAAGTCTCACACTATCCAACCAATGATCGACCTGATGAGTCGTGAAGTGGCACTATGACTCGTCCCTCCACCCGTTAAGTCCTCCTAAAAAACTCCCTGATTCCCAACTCTGCACCTCCCAATGAGGGACTTAACAATTCATTGAGGGTTATGAGGGGTCGTTCCTTGAGTCGTTGCCACTGCAACTTCTCAATATAGCACCACCCAACGGGCCACTGAACGATCTGTCAAGTTACCTAATGGGTCACATGACAAGTCGTTTTGTGACCTGGTGCATACTTTCCTGCTTTCTCAGATTCAACCCATGGGTCTGATCTTAGGGGCTTTTGGGGTATTACAATATCTCCCTCTTGGAAACATTCATTCTCGAATGTTGCTAAATATACTGAAAAGCTGGGGAAAGGAACTACAATCCTAATTACTGGACATCTGGAGCTAAAAACTAACGGAGTGACTGACTCCAAACTGATATATACGACTGGACTGAATTTATGAAGCACACATACATGTAATGACGTGAGAGAAACTAAGAGACATGAAGTAAACATGAACCTGAATAGAGTACTAAGGAGAAAACTGATGCCTCATGTTGAAACTAAATCGGAAGGGAAAAGGTGTGCGTATTTAGCCATCATATCTACTTCGTCTTCCCACGTAGCTCCCTCAACAAGTTGATTTCTCTATAGTACCTTTACTGAAGCTACTTTTTTTTCTCAACTTCCAAACCTGACGATCAAGGATCTCAATGGGAACCTCCTCACAGCTAAGATTATCCTTCACACCTATGCTCTCCACCGGGACAACCAAAGTCGGGTCACCAATGCACTTCTTTAATAATGATACATGAAAAATTGAATGCACCGAAGCCAACTCCATTGGTAGCTCCAACTTATCGGCCACCTTCCTAATATGTCTCACAATCCCGTAGGACCAACATATCGGGGACTAAGCTTCCTCTTTTTTTTTCCTGAACCTTATCACCCCCTTTATAGGAGATACCTTCAAGAACACCCAAACATCAACTTCAAACTTGAGTTCTCTCCTCCTCACATCAGCATAGGACTTTTGACGACTCTGAGCTATATTCAGCCTTTTTGTTATAAGCTGAACCTTCTCCATAGTCTCATGAACTGAATGTGGCCCTATAAATATAGCTTCACCTACCTCGAACCATCTAATAGGGGATCGTCATCTACGCCCATAAATATCCTCAAACAGAGTCATATGGATGCTAGAGTTGTAACTGTTGTTATAAGCAAACTCGATAATAGGTAAATGATCATCCCAACTACCTTTGAAGTCAATCACACATGCTCTCAACATATCCTCAAGAGTCTGAATAGTTTGCTCAGCTTGACCATATTTCTATGGGTGAAAAGCTATGCTAAGCTTGACCTGAGTACCAAGTCCATCTGAAATAATCTCCAAAACCGCAAGATGAACTGAGTACCTCTATTTGAAATGAAGGACAAGGGAACTCCATGCAACCGAAACTCCACGAAATCGAACTGTTACACCCTGTAAGTTTCTATCATTTAACGGACAAGTACGTGCATATGTTAAGAGTTTCAGAGCACGACGCATGTGGAAAAAGGACTGGGGTTGAGTATTCGAGCACAGTAGTGAGTGGACAGGAGACTGGGGTCGGGGCTGGGGCATCGCACCGCTCCACCAGCCCAGCGCACTGGTTGACGCATCGCGCCAGTGGCCTGGTGCTGTGGCCGGCGCGCCGAGCCACCCCCTGCCACCGCCATACCTATATATATTAAGTCCACTTGATGATTTAAATCATTTGATATGTACTCCTTGGCCAGAATAAGAGTGGAAACGCAAATTTCATTGAGTTTTCATCAAATTACACTATCAAACGTCGTCCAAAACACAAATTAACTTTAGGTAACTAGTTCTAGACCTACAAAAAGCATTTCTATAAAGTTATTTCTCAGAAATTCGCTCGGCATACCAGAACCCCGCTGAGTAAAGATTATCAGAATTACTCCAAATTAAATCCTAAATGGACACAGGTATTAGGTAAGCGTTTCTCCCTTTTGAACTCTTGAGAAATTAGGTGTTCGGTCGAGTTATTCAGTGTTGAATTATAGTTGATATTATTATCAAAATTATCGTTATTTGCCGAATTTAGTTTTGAAATTAACCCTATTCTCTTAGCATAAGGGTTTCAGTTGGGTGGAACCACCATTTACAAGTTGAAACTCGCCAGTTAAATAAAAGTCGGCGTTCGGGGTACGTTAAGGCGAATTCTTTCGCTAAGTTATCCCTGTCGTATAGTAATATGACCTAAATCCTCATAAGAAAGCTAGGAATATGAATATTGTGGTTAGCTACTACTATTAGTTTGGGATTAGCATTTTCTATTGATATTGGGACTGACCTTGCCCTATATAGCCTTCCATTGTCCAACCTCAGGGTTACTAGCTGTATCGTTGCCTACGGGGCTATATGGATCGCTCCAAGGAGCTATATATTATCCCAAGGGACTATGTTGAGGCCCAAGGTCCATATTACAGTCCATTCCATGGCTGGACTATTATTTTTATGCCATATCGGCATCACTGACCCTCGTCGAGCCTAGTACCCAAGGTACAGTTACAGGAGTCCACTAGACTCAGACACAGCTACAGGAGCTGAGCGGGCTCAGTTGTAGACCCAAGGGACCGGCAGGTTGGCTATAGTTATCTGTTGACTTATTTTGATCTTGTTAGGGGTATAGAGATTGAAGTGTGCTCGCCAAAGCTTATGGGGGCCCCCAGCGGGTTATTTTGTACTGGTTGTACCTTTTAGGCTTATGGGGGCCAGGTAAGGTTTTGTTTGCATTACTTATTGTTAGCTATACAACAAGTTGTAAGGCTATTCAGGTTGTATCTCTGTCCCCCCTATTAAATTGTTTTCAATTTCATTATCAGTATCTTTTTGTTATTTTCATTCCTACCTTACATATTTGGTACATATTGTACTGACTCCCATCTTTGGGGCGCTGCATTACTTCCCTAAAGGTATTGGTATATGCAATTCAGGACCTCCCTAGTCATCAGCTGAGTCAGTAGTCTAATCAGCTCCTTTACTCCGGGGTTATTAGCTAGAAGGCTTATTTTTGTTGTACAGTTTATGGGTAGGTCGGGGCCCTGTCCCGACCATTATTCCACTCTTTGAGGCTTGCAGGCTATAGATTCCCAGTGTTATTTTTTGTTGTTGTCCATATGGGGCCTATGTATGTTTTCTTCTGTGTGATGGCCATTTGGGACCTTGTTAGCTATTAGTTAGCAGCCTTATCAGCTATAGTATAGTTTTGTTGCCTGTTTTCATTATGACATAACTAGATAGCATGGTGGTCTTGTCGGCCCGCTTAGGATCCCTTTTTACTACTTGTTGTTGGTTAGCTGTTTTCTTTTTAGAGGTGTCTATGTGGCCTTTTCGATCAAAGGCGGTGTTTACAACCGAGATATAGCTCATCATTCTCTTGAATTGAGTTGCAAGCATGCACCATAAGAGCATAAGCCTAGCCAAGTCAGTTAGATCTTAGTGTGGCACCATGTGCCAGTCATGCCCCCAAGGTGGGAAAAAACTTGATATCAGAGTAGGTCGTATCCTTGGGATTCTGTATGCCGTGTCTAGTAGAGTCTTGTCTATGGGTGTGTTGTGCACCACATTCCATAAGTAGGAGGCTACAGGGCATAATAGCATGGTTACCCTTCCTTCTGATTCAGTCATGCTATAGAGCTATGTTGTATAGGGTTGAGTCCCTAAGTTTACCTTATTCTGCTTATCTACAGAGAAATGTCTGATACACGATAGACTATGGCCGGTTGAAAGTTAGATGCTGCGGCAGGAGAGGACACTAGCAGGGTGCCCCAGTCAGAGCCAGCCCGATCTGAGGGCAATAGGAAGACTTCATCCTGGTCACCCCAACAGTCTCCGCCATGCCAGGAGTCCTCCAGGCAGGGACACATCAGCACCACCTTCAACGGTTCCTATACCTATACCATCCGATCAGAAGGTTAGGAGCGTCGTCTATATGTTAGCTTAAATGATGGCCGCTCTGCGCCAGCCCATGGTACCAGTGGTTGCTGAATCATTGGGAGGACCTTTGAGTTCGAGGGTCCGAGAGTTCCTTTCCCTGAGTCCCCCACACTTTATAGGGAAAAACTAGAAAGAGGACCCTCAAGACTTCTTAGACCAGTTACAGCAGATTTCAAGGTGATGCATGCTACACCCCCAGAGCCGGTTGAGTTGGCAGTGTTTCGATTATAGGACATAGAAGTGTTATAGTATGAGAGCTGGTAGAGTTCCCAAGGCAGAGATGCTCCCCCTCTGATTTGGCCCAGTTTCTCAGAGACCTTTCTAGACCACTACTTGCCACGAAAAATTCGACAGGCCCGGGTGGATCAGTTTTTGCACCTGGAGTAGGGTTTGATGAGTGTTTGGGAATATGCTATGAGATTTGATTCCTTGGCCAGATATGCGCTAGCTTTTGTAGACACTATGCCAGCCAGAGTACATCGGTTTACTATGGGAATTGTTCTAGAATACGTGGAGACTTGTGTTACAGCTACTTTACGGGAGGACATTGTTTTACCCCGTAGAATTTTCGGCACCTAAATGACCTATTCACACGTTGGTTAAGCATATTTGAAAGCCATACGTGCTAAAGAAAGGCCCGGGAAAAAATCGGACGAGAAACCTGTCGAACCATCGTGGAAGGAGCCGAGGCAGAGCCCCTCCGCGATGGCAGCGTGTCACGGAGGTGGAGCCTCCGCGTTGGCTCCGTGACACGTTGGCCTTGTCCAGGCCCAAGTATATAAAGCCCCACTTTGGTTTTAAATCATTTATAGACTTATATTTCCAGTAAAACAGAGAGTAATAAGCAGAGAGAAGATAAGAAGGAAGGAGGTATTATAATTTTCGTCCGATTACGCTACTAAACGTTGTCCAAACTCAAATTAACCTCAGATACCGAGGTATTTAGCAGTAGAGAGCATTCCTACGGATTTAGTTTCGTGAAATACGGCTGACGAATCGTCGAGCTACCGAGCTAAGGTAAGTGGAATTGCTCTAAATTAGTGTCTATGTGTTCCTAGCTGTGAAATGAATATTTCTCCCTTATGGACCGCTGGAAAATAGCGAGTTTTCGACCCTCTTTCGATAAGCCTAAGTTTAGGCTATAAACTATATCGAAAGTGACGTTGCTCTTTACAATAAAGTTGTATTTAGTATTAATTGACACATTTATGAATGCAGTTGGGAGAAAATAGTTGAAGTACTGGCCGAGCCTCGTCCGACAGCCGGATAGTTCGAGGATAAGGTATGTAAAGTTAGTTTCCTCGGCAAGTTAGTAATCTTGGTTTAGTACAGTAATTTAAAGGCCAGTAGAATATTCAGAAGCCATGTTTGACGTTTACTATGAATGATGGTACGATACTAGAAACATTATGTTATGATCAGCGCGAGACTTGCTAGCACGATATAGGTTCTAATATAAGTGTTAAGAACTGCACAGCATACTCAGTATATGATGTGACACAGAATGTTAGGGTATCATTGTATTTAGTTGAAACCCAGTAAAGCGATGTAATATCTGTAAGGCATCTCAGAAATAGAATGATAAGTTAAAATGGAGTTGGAAAGCATGTTAGGAATAGTAAATCATGTTACTATAGAAACTCAGTATACAGTATGGTTTTCAGCAGAAATACTATATCATGTTCAGCATTAGACTCAGTACAGTATGGAAGAAGATTATATTTATATATATCTACTATTATCAGTGTCACTATGTATTAAATACGTACATATCACTATCACTAGTTCAGCATGCAGTATGTACAAACACTTTATTATCGTTAGCTTCAGTATGTGGTATATGCAGATAGTACTACTAGTTGAGACCGTTGTATTGTTTGGGGTTGAATTACCTAGCATCCATGACCGCCCAGGGTTAATAGTTGTATCGACTCGTCCGCCAGAGGACGAGGATACATCGCTCTACGGAGTGGCATGCCGTCCCACAGGGGATGAAGATGGGATGCTAGTTTTCCCCATATTGTGCCTTGGTCGGCCCTTATACACCCCCGTCGAGCGGATACGCCCGGGGTGTTGATTCAGGAGTCCTCCGGACTCAGGTACAGTTATAGTCAGGGGCTCAGCGAGCCCAAGTGCATACCCAGGGGACCGGCAGGATGCTTATAGTTATTATAGGAGATGGGACGACCGGGGTAGGGGTATAGATTGCGTGTTGGTTGTACCTCCCGGCTTATGGGGGCCGGGTAAGGTTTGTGTGTGCTATGTATGTTATGATAGGTTGTGCTGTGTTATAATAGATACGAGTAGATCGACAGTAGAACGATAAATCCTCAGGTATGACTCCTGCTCCTTCCAGTATAATTAAGAGAAGGTATGACTTATATTATCAGACAGTTAATCTATTCCTTCCTACTTCAGTTTCATCAGTTATATTGTTGTTTTCAGATATTTCCTTCAGTTATTACTTTACATACTCAGTACCAGCGGTACTGACGCCCGGTGGGGCGCTGCATTACTTGCCTGCAGGTACTCATAGATGTGCAGGCAATACTACGTGATTCCTGTCAGCGATCGAGTATTCAGCTCCTGTCATCCGGAGACTGAATTCCAGAGGTGTATTTCATTTTCTATTATTGTATAGTACGGGTAGGTCGGGGCCCTGTCCCGATCATTTCTATTGTTATTCCTAGAGGCTTGCAGTCTGTATATATTTCCATGTGGTCAGATGAGCCGGTCGTGCGAGCCCGTGCAGTTGTATAGCTGTTAGTACTCGTGTTTCCTTTATGTTGGTCATGCGGGGCCATAGTTCGACAATAGTGGTGACTTTGCCGGTCACGTAGCTATCCAGTACTTCATGGTTAAGTTATAGATAACTAGACAGCATGGTGGCCTTGTCGGCCCGCATAGGTTTCCCTATATTGACATGTTTCTGGTTAGATGTTAGTACAGGTACAGGAGGCTATAGGCCAATGGGCCGGGGGCTATGTTTACAGCCGTTATATAGCCCTTTGTTTCCAGAAATGTGAGTTAGAGCCAGCCAGGCACCAGATGTGCCCAGGCTTAGCAGTCTAGCATTTCAGGTCCTAGTCGGGCACCAGGTGCCAGTCATACCCCCCAAGACGGGGTGTGACAAACTTGGTATCAGAGCAGGTCGTATCCCAGGGAGTCTGCAAGCCGTGCTAAGTAGAGTCCTATCCATGAATGTGTTGTGCACCACATACTATGGGTAGGAGGCTGCAAGGCATGATAGGATGGTTGTCTTTTATTCTTATTCAGTCGTGCTGTAGAGCGGTACAATATAGGGTTGAGTCCCTAAAAGCTTACTATATTCTTTGGTTATAGATAATGTCAGACCAGCGGCATCCTATCACAGGCCGGAGCCTAGACATTACAGCATGGGAAGGCACCAGCAGGATGCCTCACCCTTGTTTAGAAATAGCCCAATCAGAGGGCCCTACAGAGGCATTGCTCCAGCCTTCTCAGCAGTCTCCACCATATCAGGAGCCGCTTGGGGCGACACTACCTTCAGCAGTTCCTATACCGACACCTTCCGACCAGGAGGTTAGGAGTGCTGTAGTTATGTTAGCACAGATGATGGCTGCTCAGCGTCAGCCAATGCTGTCTACAGTTGCGGAGTCATCAGGAGGGCTCGGTAGTTCGAGGGTCCGAGAGTTCTTAGCTCTGAATCCCCCACAGTTTACAGGTACGGACCGGACAGAGGACCCTCAGGATTTTCTGGATCAAATGCAGAGAATCTTCAGGGTTATGCATGCCACGCCTACAGAATCAGTTGAGTTGGCAGCATTTCGGTTACGGGACATCACCGTGTTATGGTATGAAAGCTGGGAAAGGTCCCGAGGGAGAGATGTTTCCCCTCCCACCTGGTCCAGCTTTTCAGGAGCTTTTCTGGATCACTATTTGCCGTGGGAGATTCGACAGGCTCGGGTAGACCAGTTCCTGCATCTAGAGCAGGGGGCCATGAGTGTTCGGGAATACTCCTTGCGGTTTGATTCTTTGGCTCGAATTCAGGCATTTGCCCAGAATATTGAGGGCATCAGACAGTGACATCAGGAGATTAGAAGGGTCAATCAGGAACAGCGTCGCCGGGACAGGCCAGTTGAGTTACAGAGGGAGGCCCGGGGAGGACCCAGGCCACGATTGTTAGACAGGCCGCCCAGACCCCCGCCTCCGCCACAGTCGCAGGGGGGTAGATTCAGCCACAGGAGGCAGTCAGAGACTGGTAGAGGCTCGCAGATGGCAGATTCACCATTACAGAGGAGGGCGGAGCAGAGTAGGTATACCCTACCACTTTGCCCTATATGCAGTTGACGCCATCCTAGAGCATGCAGATATGGCTCCACCGCGTGTTATATTTGTGGCCAAGAAGGCCATTTGATGAGAGATTGCCCAGCCAGAGGCCGAGAGGACCGAGATAGACAGGATAGGGCATCTGTAGGGTCACGAGCCACCGCATCCTCGACTGGGCGCAAGCCCTCAGTTTCAGCAGGCAGGGGTCGGGGCAGATCAGGGGACTCCAGTACAGGTGCAGGTCCAAGCCGCACATATGCTTTACCAGGGAGGCAAGATTCAGAAGCGTCACCTGATGTTGTGACAGGTATGCTAACTATCTGCTCACACCCTGCTTATGTGTTGATTGATCCAGGGTCTACTTTATCCTACATTACTCCATTTGTGGCACGAAAGTTTAGTATTGCACCAGAATTATTGCAGCAGCTTTTTTTAGTATCCACGCCCGTCGGTGACTCTATCACAGCTAATCGAATCTACCACGGGTGTACAGTAGAGGTTGCTGACCGTCAGACCACAGTAGATCTGGTCGAGTTAGAAATGATAGACTTCGATGCCATAATGGGTATGGATTGGTTAGTACCGTGTTTTGCCAACGTTGAATGTTGGACCAAGACGGTCCGATTCCACTTCCCGGGAGAAGTAGTGCAGGAGTGGAAGGGCAGCACTGCTACGCCAAAAGGTAGGTTTATTTCCTACCTTCAAGCGAGAAAGTTGATGTCTAAGGGATGTATTTACCATCTGGTCAGAGTCCAGGATGTCTAAGCAGAATTTCCGATGCTCCAGTCTGTTCCAGTGGTAAACGAATTCCCCGATGTATTCCCAGATGAGTTACCTGGTATTCCCCCAGAAAGGGAAATAGACTTTGCTATTGACTTGTTACCAGGCACTCAGCCGATATCAATTCCTCCCTATCGTATGGCTCCGGCAGAACTCAGAGAATTAAAGGAGCAGTTGAAAGATTTATTGGATAAAGGTTTCATCAGGCCGAGTACTTCACCGTGGGGTGCGCCAGTTTTATTTGTGAGAAAGAAAGATGGCTCGCTCCGAATGTGCATAGATTATGTTACACCCCGTAGAATTCCCGGCACTCAGATGACCTATTCCCACGTTGGTTAAGCATATTTGAAGGCCATACGTGTTGGAGAAAGGCCCGGGAAATGATCGGACGAGAAGCCCGTCGAACCATCGCGGAAGGAGCCGAGGCAGAGCCCCTCCGCGATGGCAGCGTGTCACGGAGGAGAGACCTCCGCGATGGCTCCGTGACACGTTGGCCTTGTCCAGGCCCAAGTATATAAAGCCTCACTTCGGTTTTAAATGATAAAAACTTTATAAAATTTCCAAAGAACGCAGCAAAACAGAGGAGGACGAAGAGGGAATATATATTATCTCTCGATTACGCTACTAAACGCGGCCCAAACTCAAATTAACTCCAGATACGGGGGTATTTAGCGACAGAGAGCATTCCTACGGATTCAGTTTCGCGAAATACGGCCGGCGAATCGTCGAGCCACCGAGCCAAGGTAAGTGGAATTGCTCTAAATTAGTGTCTATGTGTCCCTAGCTGTGAAGTGAATATTTCTCCCTTCTGGACCGCTGAAAAATAGCGAGTTTTCGACCGTCTTTCGATAAGCCTAAGTTTAGGCTATAAGCTATATTGAAAGTGACGTTGCCTTTTGAAATAAAGTTGTATTTAGTATTGATTGACATATTTATGAATGCAGTTGGGAGAAAACAGTTGAAGTACCGGCCGAGCCTCATCCGACAGACGGATAGCTCAAGAATAAGGTATGTAAAGTTAGTTTCCTCGGCAAGTTAAGTAATATTGAGACAGTATGGTAATTAACAGACCAGTAGAATGTTCAGAAATCGATTATTGTGTTATTATGAATATTGGTGCAATATGAGAAGTTTTGGGTTGTAACGTGTACGATACCTATCCGTATGATATAGATTCGGACGTAAGTGGTTAAGATTGCCCAGTATATTCAGTATGTGATGTAATATGCCATGTTAGGATATTGTTGTGTTTAGCTGAAACCTCGCGAAGTAGTACAGTATCCGTGAGGCATTCCAGACCTAGAATAGTAACTAAACATTGTTTAGAAAGCATGTTAGAAGTAGGAGATCATGTTAATACAGAAACTCAGTAAACAGTATAATTTTCAGCAGAAACACCTTCTTGTGTAATCTTTGCCCCAGTACAGTTTGACCGGAGGCTATACTTATATTTATACTTACCTGTCTCAGCATGTATCAGACACTTACAGATTACTATTATTAGCTCAGTATGTGATTTATATGATACCTTACACCTGTTAGTCGTAGCTTATGAGATACACAGACAACATGACTAGTTGAGACCGTTGTATTGATTGGGGTTGGATTACCTAGCATCCCTGACCGCCCAGGGTTAATAGCTGTATCGACTCGTCCGCTAGAGGACGAGGATACGTCACTCTATGGAGTGATATGCCGTCCCGCAAGGGGACGAAGATGGGATGCCAGTTTCCCCATATTGTGCCTTGGTCGGCCCTTATACACCCCTGTCGAGCGGGTACGCCCGGGGTGTTGATTCAGGAGTCCTTCGGACTCAGGTACAGTTATAGTCAGGGGCTCAGCGAGCCCAAGTGCATACCCAGGGGACCGGCAGGATGCTTACAGCCATTATAAGAGATGGGATGACCGGGGTAGGGGTATAGATTCTGTGCTGGTTGTACCTCCCGGCTTATGGGGGCCGGGTAAGGTTTGTGTGTGTTATGTTACGTTATTTCATGTTATGCCATGTTATGTTAGATACAAGTAGATCAGCAGTAGCACGATACGTTTCCAGGTATGACTCTTATCCTTTCCAGTAAAGATTGAGAGAAGGTATGATTTACATTATCAAACAGTCAGTCTATTCTCTCTACTTCAGTTTCTTCAGTTATATTATTGTATTCAGACTTTGCTTTCAGTTATTGCTTTACATACTCAGTACCAGCAGTACTGACGCCCGGTGGGCCGCTGCATTACTTGCCTGCAGGTACTGATAGACGAGCAGGTGACACTACGTGATTCCTGTCAGCGATCAAGTATTCAGCTCCTGTCATCCGGAGACTGAATTCCAGAGGTGTATTTCAGTTCTTTTGTTATACAGTACGGGTAGGTCGGGGACCTGTCCCGATCATTTCTATTGCTATTCCTAGAGGCTTGCAGTCTGTATATTTCCCTGTGGTCAGTTGAACCGGTCGTGTGAGGCCGTGCAGTTGTTAGTTGTTAGTACTCTTGCTTCTTTTATGTTGGCCGTGTGGGGCCATAAGTTTGACAGTAGTGGTGACCTTGCCGGTCACGTAGCCTTCTAGTATTTTACCGCTGAATGCAGATAACTAGACAGCATGGTGGCCTTGTCGGCCCGCATAGGCTTCCCTATAGTTGCTTGTTCTGGTCAGCTGTTATTACAGGTACAGGAGGCTATAGGCCAATGGGCCGGAGGCTGTGTTTACAGCCGTTATATAGCCCTTTGTTTCCAGAAATGTGAGTTAGAGCCAGCCAGGCACCAGATGTGCCCAGGCTTAACAGTCCAGCAGGTCAGGTCCTAGTAGGGCACCAGGTGCCAGTCATACCCCCCAAGGCGGGGTGTGACAAACTTGGTATCAGAGCAGGTCGTGTCCTAGGGAGTCTGCAAGCCGTGCTAAGTAGATTCTTGTCTATGAATGTGTTGTGCACCACATACTATAGGCAGGAGGCTGCGAGGCATAATATGATGGTTACCCTTCTTTCTCAGTCAGTCGTGCTTTAGAGCGGTACAGTATAGGGTTGAGTCCCTAAGAACTTACCGTATTCTTTGATTACAGATACAAAGGCAGATCAGCATTACCCTATCACAGGCAGAAGATTAGAAATAGCAACGGAAGAGAGTATCAATCAGTTGTATGATAACTACAGCAGCAGGAGGAGGTATCAGAGACCTCCCAGCGTGATACCTTTATTGGCATTATTCCTAGTATACGTTGATAACGTCAGAATAGGGAGTCAGCAGTATAATGTACATATGAGTTGATTTACTTATTAGTTATATAAGATCTGATTATGATTACAGATAAGGTCAGACCACCAGGTAGGTATAAGAAAGAGAGAAACAAATGCAGGAATCCCAAATACATCTTTTTGGATATGGTACAATTGAATGCTTTTATTGTTGTAATAAGAAAAGGGTTATTCCTACCTCTTAAGTTCGATACCAGTATAGAAAAGGAGCATAAGACTTGAGAGGGGGTTGCCGAATCATGCAGTAAGTAAAGATGGGTTGATTGATCCTAGTAAGTAGTGGAAGATATAGAGAGCCCTTATGATTACGTAGGCTGTGCAGACCCTTATGATAACCAGCCAGTAAAGAAAGTAAGACTGTTAGCTTACCCGAAGTAGGGGTAACAGACCTGCTAGTGATGAATGCCTAATAATAGTCAAGTTTGATCCAGAAAAAGGCCAAGCCCGCCATATATGCTAACAAATAGCAAGACATACCTGTAAGATTATAGTTATGATCTAGTTGTGACATCGAGAGATATAGAGGTTATGTGAATTCGATGGACTTGAGTATACGCCCAAAGAAGTATAGGCCGAGGCTTGATCAGTAATTTCATTAGCAATGAAAGGTAGGTACCTTGAACCCCAGAGTTCAGTTTAAGTAAGATGAGAGGAAGAAGAAGGAATGTCAGATCTTGTGGGGAAATTAGAACTACCCCGGATTGATAAAGTATCGTATTAGGGATTAAGCCTCGGGTTGACAGTAAGATTGCGGTTCAGAATACCGCAGGGTGTCCATTATAGAAAAGTTAAGAAGTTACTGATACAGCAATTCTAATCCAGTGTAGCCTAGAGATAAGGCCCAACAGACAGTTATGGGCTCTCAATATATGCCTAGTAAGGCTACAGGATTCGAGCGTCGACCCCCACCTCGCAGAGTGGCGGGATTTTAAATAGCAGACAATAACTAGAATGTTTATGTTTGTTACTTTCAGAATGGGGTGACAATGCAATAAAATGATAAGTCAGGGTAGAAGATATTATTAGGCCATAAGAAGCAATGTATCATGTACGATATGAGATTCAGCAGAGCATGTCAGAAATTATGAATTACCACAGGAATCAGTACATATTGTACGTAGCCAGCGATATATAGATATACAGATAATAGATAGGTTGTGAGTGGCTGCCTATAAGGGCTACAATCACAGATGCTGATTAGTAATAGAAAGCCTATACAAATTGCATTGGGGGACCAAAAAAAAAAGAAAAGGAGAAGAAAGAGGGAGAAGAAAGAAAGAAAAGAAGAAGAGAGAGGGCGGATTAAGTGTGAGTTACGTATGAAGTCATAAAAACTATCTCAGTTTTCAGTTATTAGATTAACAGACTTATGTGTTGTTGTCAAATTTAGGCTCTAGGAGCTTACCAGAGTTATTGACCTAAGACAGATGGCTAGATGATAAGGGCGCAGTTAGACAGTCTACCGACCAGCTGTCGCCTACATCAGCAGGGAGGCATCCCTGAAGATCGGTAACAGTAGTGCATGTGCTGGAACCAGGATTAGAGACCGAATAGGCAAATTTCAGAGATTAGCAATACCAGAATTGTTCCAGCATGCTAAGTGGTCATACGTCGTTTTCCCAGCCTCGTGGGCGACAGTCGACCTTAGTCAACCTAGCAGTTGTTATGTAGAACACCTCATAAGTCAGCCGGCCGTCCCAGTCAGAATACCCGTGGGTACCCCAAGGAAGGGTCCACATCAGCAGTCAGCGATATACTAGTATTTCAGCTGGTTTTCGTAAGGTATTTAGATACAGAGCCCTAGCAGAGGGCCAGTATTTACAAAATAGCTCATAAGACCGAGAATTCCCCAGAATAGCAGTATAAATCCAAGTGGATACACACAAGGCGTAAGAAATTAACAGTACCCTGCTAGCATAGTGTTTATTAAGACCAGGGGATCAGTAGACTCCCCGTGGAGATCCAGAGATTGATCGCCTGGGAGTAAGTTGATTAAGTCCAGCCTTATAGTAGTTTAAGCAAAATAACAGAGCAATTAGATGCCCACGAGTTGGCGGTGATGCACGAACTATAAGTATTCAAGTAGTACAGTTAGAGCATTACTAGACTACTGTCACATTCGGGTCATTCAACCCGACTATTCAGTCATTTAAGATTATGTAGCCAGATCATTAGAGGTCATGGTCAGTATTAGGACCCTCTGATCAGATAAAGGCACAAGGTGCGCAGACAGTCATTCAGGTTATCCCAGCAACAAGTAGCCTTAGCATTCGGCCAGAAGGCCAGATAAGCTCTGTCTATACCGGTAGATTACTTGTCAGATTCTCCGGCATAATAAACCAGTATGACCATTAGTTATATGCCAATTCCTTGTAAATGTGAATTTTAGCTAAGTTTAGTAGCCTTTTTGGTCACATGGTGTCGGAGGCTGGTGTACAGATAGATACACAGAAAAATCGAAGTAATGAGGACCTAGCCTGGACCTACCACTCCGATCGAAGTACGCAATCCCAGCGGTTAGCCGGGTACTGCAGAGGGTCCGTGGAAGGATTTTCCACCTTAGCAGCACCTCTGACTAAGTTGGCACCGAAGGCAGCGAAGTTCCAGTAGACTGAGGCGTGTAAGCAGAACTTCCAGGAGTTAACAGCCAGGTTAACCGCAGCCCCAGTGTTAGTATGGCCAGAAGGTACAGAGGGTTGGTGCAGCATGGTAAAGTAACAGTTTATACTTTCGGGCAATTGAAGAAACGTGAGAAGAATTATCTTACCCACGATCTAGGTATCACCTAGTTAGCTACAGTAGCTTATGCCGGAAAAAGCAAGAATTTTGTGTCACCCGGGAAGGGCTAATACGGTAGTAGATGCCCTTAGCCGTAGATCTATGGGGAATTGGCATACTTGCCGCCTGAACAGCCGAAATAGACCCGAGAATTTCACTTGTTAGCTGGTTTAGCCGTTCACATAGCAGAAATAAAAAGATAACAGAACGATAATACAGAATATCGCAGCATTGTCGTTAGTGGTGGAAGTAAAGAAATGGCAGTATAGAAACCCTAGCCAGGTTTAACTTGAACACAAGGTTTAGTAAAGAGAAGTGACATATTTTCAGATAACCGGGGATGAAATGTGGCGATATAAAGGCCGCATGGCGCTCCAGATATTTTGGGGCATCGTCAGCAGTTTATGAGTAAGGCGCATTACGCCCGCTATTCTCTTCATCCCGATACGACAAAGAAGTACCATGACATTAAAAAGAACTACTAGTAGCCCAGTGTCCTAACTGCCAACAGTTGAAGGCAGAATATCAGAAACCAGGCAGGTTAATTTAGAACATAGCTGTGCCTCTTTGGAAATGAGAAGCGATGAATATGAATTTTGTAGCAAGATTACCCCGTACTAAACACAAACATGGCTCTATATGAGTGATAAGTGACAGATTGACAAAAACCAGCTCATTTATTGCCAGTAAGAACTACTTTCTCAGCCGAAGATTATGCTGAGTTGCATATCAGAAAGATAGTCAGATTACATAAAATACCAGTATCCATTAATTCAGACAGAGGAGCACACTTCACAGCTAGATTCTGGCAGTCATTTCAGAAGAGTTTGGGAGCGCAGATTAATTTAAGCGCAGCGTTCTATCCTCAGACAGATGAGCAGGCTGAGCGCACAATTCAGACGCTCGAAGACATGTTGCGAGCGTGTGTGCTAGATTTCAGTAATAGCCAAAATGAGCATTTACCATTAATCGAATTTGCCTCCAGAATTAGAATCCATTCATCCGGTCTTCTATGTAACTATGCTGAGGAAATGCATAGGAGACCCGTTCAGAGTAGTCCCAGTCCAGAATATCCAGGTTACGAAAAAGCTGGCCTGCAAAGAGGTTCCAGTAGCTAGCCTAGACAAACAGATTCGCAGATATGAGGACCAGATATCCTCACCCATTTAAGCGACAGGTATGTCCGTATTATTGCTATGTAATATCTTATGGTCCTGTATGTATAAGTGAGACAGATTGATATTTAATTATCCAGTGGATCGTGCAGTGCCTGTGTTGGACTTTTCTGCATTTCAGGTTTTTGCGGTAGTCCATATTACAGGGGAAACTCTGCCGAAATTCTTCCAAAAAATAAAGTAATCATCCTCTAGATAACAGTATACATTCGAGGACGAATGTTTTTAAGGGGGGGAGAATGTTACACCCCGTAGAATTCCCGGCACTCAGATGACCTATTCCCACGTTGGTTAAGCATATTTGAAGGCCATACGTGTTGGAGAAAGGCCCGGGAAATGATCGGACGAGAAGCCCGTCGAACCATCGCGGAAGGAGCCGAGGCAGAGCCCCTCCGCGATGGCAGCGTGTCACGGAGGAGAGGCCTCCGCGATGGCTCCGTGACACGTTGGCCTTGTCCAGGCCCAAGTATATAAAGCCTCACTTTGGTTTTAAATGATAAAAACTTTATAAAATTTCCAGAGAACGCAGCAAAACAGAGGAGGACGAAGAGGGAATATATATTATCACTCGATTACGCTGCTAAATGCGGCCCAAACTCAAATTAACTCCAGATACGGGGGTATTTAGCGACAGAGAGCATTCCTATGGATTCAGTTTCGTGAAATACGGTCGGCGCATCGTCGAGGCACCGAGCCAAGGTAAGTGGAATTGCTCTAAATTAGTGTCTATGTGTCCCTAGCTGTGAAGTGAATATTTCTCCCTTCTGGACCGCTGAAAAATAGCGAGTTTTCGACCGTCTTTCGATAAGCCTAAGTTTAGGCTATAAGCTATATCGAAAGTGACGTTGCCTTTTGAAATAAAGTTGTATTTAGTATTGATTGACATATTTATGAATGCAGTTGGGAGAAAACAGTTGAAGTACCGGCCGAGCCTCGTCCGACAGACGGATAGCTCAAGAATAAGGTATGTAAAGTTAGTTTCCTCGGCAAGTTAAGTAATATTGAGACAGTATGGTAATTTACAGACCAGTAGAATGTTCAGAAATTGATTATTGTGTTATTATGAATATTGGTGCAATATGAGAAGTTTTGGGTTGTAACGTGTACAATACCTATCCGTATGATATAGATTCGGACGTAAGTGGTTAAGATTGCCCAGTATATTTAGTATCTGATGTAATATGCCATGTTAGGATATTGTTGTGTTTAGCTGAAACCTCGCGAAGTAGTACAGTATCCGTGAGGCATTCCAGACCTAGAATAGTAACTAAACATGGTTTAGAAAGCATGTTAGAAGTAGGAGATCATGTTAATACAGAAACTCAGTAAACAGTATAATTTTCAGCAGAAACACCTTCTTGTGTAATCTTTGCCCCAGTACAGTTTGACCGGAGGCTATACTTATATTTATACTTACCTGTCTCAGCATGTATTAGACACTTACAGATTACTATTATTAGCTCAGTATGTGATTTATATGATACCTTACACCTGTTAGTCGTAGCTTATGAGATACACAGACAGCATGACTAGTTGAGACCGTTGTATTGATTGGGGTTGGATTACCTAGCATCCCTGACCACCCACGGTTAATAGCTGTATCGACTCGTCTGCCAGAGGATGAGGATACGTCACTCTACGGAGTGATATGCCATCCCGCAAGGGGACGAAGATGGGATGCCAATTTCCCCATATTGTGCCTTGGTCGGCCCTTATACACCCTCGTCGAGCGGGTACGCCCGGGGTGTTGATTCAGGAGTCCTTCGGACTCAGGTACAGTTATAGTCAGGGGCTCAGCGAGCCCAAGTGCATACCCAGGGGACCGGCAGGATGCTTACAGCCATTGTAAGAGATGGGATGACCGGGGTAGGGGTATAGATTCTGTGCTGGTTGTACCTCCCGGCTTATGGGGGCCGGGTAAGGTTTGTGTGTGTTATGTTACGTTATTTCATGTTATGCCATGTTATGTTAGATACAAGTAGATCAGCAGTAGCACGATACGTTTCCAGGTATGACTCTTATCCTTTCCAGTAAAGATTGAGAGAAGGTATGATTTACATTATCAGACAGTCAGTCTATTCTCTCTACTTCAGTTTCTTCAGTTATATTATTGTATTCAGACTTTGCTTTCAGTTATTGCTTTACATACTCAGTACCAGCGGTACTGACGCCCGGTGGGGCACTGCATTACTTGCCTGCAGGTACTGATAGACGAGCAGGTGACACTACGTGATTCCTGTCAGCGATCAAGTATTCAGCTCCTGTCATCCGGAGACTGAATTCCAGAGGTGTATTTCAGTTCTTTTGTTATACAGTACGGGTAGGTCGGGGCCCTGTCCCGATCATTTCTATTGCTATTCCTAGAGGCTTGTAGTCTGTATATTTCCCTGTGGTCAGTTGAGCCGGTCGTGTGAGGCCGTGCAGTTGTTAGCTGTTAGTACTCTTGCTTCTTTTATGTTGGCCGTGTGGGGCCATAAGTTTGACAGTAGTGGTGACCTTGCCGGTCACGTAGCCTTCTAGTATTTTACCACTGAATGCAGATAACTAGACAGCATGGTGGCCTTGTCGGCCCGCATAGGCTTCCCTATAGTTGCTTGTTCTGGTCAGCTGTTATTACAGGTACAGGAGGCTATAGGCCAATGGGCCGGAGGCTGTGTTTACAGCCGTTATATAGCCCTTTGTTTCCAGAAATGTGAGTTAGAGCCAGCCAGGCACCAGATGTGCCCAGGCTTAACGGTCCAGCAGGTCAGGTCCTAGTAGGGCACCAGGTGCCAGTCATACCCCCCAAGGCGGGGTGTGACAGATTACCGGCAATTAAACAAAGTTACAGTAAAGAACAAGTACCCGCTCCCCAGAATTGATGACTTATTTAATCAGTTGCAGGGAGCCAGATACTTTTCTAAGATTGACTTGCGGTCCGGATATCACCAAGTCCGAGTACGTGAGAGAGATATTCCTAAGACAGCGTTCAGGACCCGATATGGACATTTTGAATTTCTAGTCATGTCCTTCGGGTTAACGAATGCCCCGGCAGTCTTTATGGACCTGATGAACAATATTTTCAGACCTTTCCTGGACTTGTTCGTGATAGTATTCATTGATGACATTCTGGTGTATTCTCGCTCTGAACCAGATCACCGGACTCATTTGCGGACAGTGCTCCAGACTCTCAGGGACCGCCAGTTGTATGCTAAATTTTCTAAGTGTGAATTCTGGCTTAGCTCAGTGGCCTTTTTAGGGCATATTGTGTCGGATACTGGTATACAGGTAGACAAGCAGAAAATAGAAGCAGTTAAGTTATGGCCTAGGCCTACCACTCCGACTGAAGTTCGTAGCTTTCTGGGGTTGGCAAGATATTACAGGAGGTTTGTTGAAGGGTTCTCGACTATTGTGGCACCCCTAACCAAATTGACACAGAAAGCAACAAAGTTTCAGTGGACAGGGGCATGTGAGCAGAGCTTCCAGGAACTGAAAGACAAATTAACCTCCGCCCCAGTATTAGCATTGTCGGAAGGCACAGAAGGTTATTCAGTCTATTGCGATGCATCAGGCGTCGGGTTAGGTTGTGTGTTGATGCAGCATGGTAGAGTAATTGCATATGCTTCCAGACAGCTGAGGAAACACGAAAAGAATTACCCTACCCACGACCTGGAATTGGTCGCAGTAATCCACGCCTTAAAGATATGGAGGCATTACCTGTACGGCGTCCATGTTGATATTTACACAGATCATAAGAGCCTACAGTACATCTTCACTCAGAGGGAGTTGAATCTACGGCAACGCCGCTGATTGGAGCTATTAAAAGATTATGATGTGAATATTCTGTATCACCCGAGAAAAGCTAATGTTGTAGCAGATGCCCTGAGCCGTAAGTCAATGGGGAGTTTGGCATATTTGCGACCTAAGAAACGGAAGTTAGCCAAAGAAATTCACCAGTTAGCTGGTTTAGTCGTTCGAGTAATGGAAACAGAAAATAATAGAGCAGTAATTCAGAATTTTGCTGTGTCATCATTAGTTACAGAGGTAAAGGAACGACAGTACGAGGACCCTGATTTAATTCAGCTCAGAGATAGAATTCAGAAAGGTAAGGAGTCAGATTTCCAAATGACTGAGGATGATGTGCTACGCTGTAAGGGCCGCCTCTGTGTCCCGAATGTTTCAGGGCTTCGCGGGTGGATTATGCATGAGGTACATTACGCTCGCTATTCCTTTCATCCAGGAGTGACGAAGATGTACGACGACATCAGAGACATCTACTGGTGGCCAGGTATGAAAGTTGAGATCACTGAATTTGTATCTAGATGTTCTAACTGTCAGCAGGTGAAAGCAGAGCACCAGAAGCCGGGCGGTTTGACGCAAGATATGACGGTGCCTATGTGGAAATGGGAAATGATAAACATGGATTTTGTAACAGGGTTACCCCGTACCAGACGCAGAAATGATTCCATTTGAGTAATAGTTGACAAGCTAACAAAATCAGCTCATTTCCTGCCAGTGAAGGCTACCTTCTCGGCTGAGGACTATGCCGAATTATATATCAGAGAAATAGTTAGATTGCATGGAGTGCTGGTATCCATTATTTCAGATAGGGGAGTATAGTTTACAGCTAGATTCTAGCAGTCGTTTCAGAGGGGTTTGGGAACGCAGAACATTCCACCCTCAGACAGATGGGCATGCTGAGCGGACTATCCAAACGCTCGAAGATATGCTACAAGCGTGTGTGCTAGATTTTGGGGGTAGCTGGGATGAGCATCTTTCATTAATTGAATTTGCTTATAATAATAGCTATCATTCAGTCATCTAGATGGCGCCTTTCGAGGCATTATACAGGCGAAAATGTAGATCGCTGATTGGTTGGTTTGAAATAGGAGAATCAGCATTGGTTGGCCCAGACATTGTTCGGCAATCAGAGGAAAAGATAAAGCTTATCCGAGAACGTTTACTGACTGCTCAGAGCCGCCAGAAGTCTTATGCAGATATGCGGCGCAGAAATCTAGAATTTGCAGTAAATGACTGGGTATATCTGAAAGTGTCTCCGATGAAAGGGGTAATGAGATTTGGCAAGAAAGACAAGCTTAGCCCGAGATTTATTGGGCCATATCAGATTCGGCGAAGAATAGGCCGAGTTGCATACGAATTAAACTTGCCTCCAGAGTTAGCATCTGTTCACCCAGTATTCCATGTCTCTATGTTGAGAAAGTTCGTAGGGGACCCCTCTACAGTGGTTCCAGTTCAGGATGTCCAGGTCACAGAAGAGTTAGCATATGAAGAGGTTCCCGTAGCTATCTTAGACAGACAGATTCGCAGGTTGAGGACTAAAGATGTTGCATCTATCAAAGTATTGTGGCATAACAGGAACCATGAGAAAATGACGTGTGAAGCTGAAGAAGATATGAAAGCCAGATACCCTCACCTATTTCAGGCCTAGTCAGGCGACAGGTATGTCCGTATTATTACTTATGCAGTACCTTATAGTTGTATGTGTGTGAATGAGAAGGATTGATACTTAGTTACCCAGTGGATCTTAAAATATTGCATGCAGTACCTTAGTTGTACTTTTATGCATTTCAGGTTTTTGCTATAGTCCATATTACAGGGGAAACTCTGCCGAAATTTTTCTAGAAAGTAAGTTAAGTAGTCCTCCAGATAGCAGTGTACATTCGAGGACGAAAGTTCTTAAGGGGGGGAGAATGTTATACCCCGTAGAATTTCCGGCACCTAAATGACCTATTCGCACGTTGGTTAAGCATATTTGAAAGCCATACGTGCTAAAGAAAGGCCTGGGAAAAGATCGGACGAGAAACCTGTCGAACTATCGCGGAAGGAGACGAGGCAGAGCCCCTCCGCGATGGCAACGTGTCACGGAGGTGGAGCCTCCGCGTTGGCTCCGTGACACGTTGGCCTTGTCCAGGCCCAAGTATATAAAGCCCGACTTCGGTTTTAAATCATTTATACACTTATATTTCCAGTAAAACAGAGAGTAATAAGCAGAGAGAAGATAAGAACGAAGGAGGTATTATAATTTTCGTCCGATTACGCTGCTAAACATTGTCCAAACTCAAATTAACCTCAGATTCCGAGGTATTTAGCAGCAGAGAGCATTCCTACAGATTTAGCTTCGTGAAATACGACTGACGAATCCTCAAGCTACCGAGCTAAGGTAAGTGGAATTGCTCTAAATTAGTGTCTATGTGTTCCTAGCTGTGAAATGAATATTTCTCCCTTTTGGACCGCTGGAAAATAGCGAGTTTTCGACCATCTTTCGATAAGCCTAAGTTTGGGCTATAAACTATATCAAAAGTGACGTTGCTCTTTACAATAAAGCTGTATTTAGTATTAATTGACACATTTATGAATGCAGTTGGGAGAAAATAGTTGAAGTACTGGTCGAGCCTCGTCCGACAGCCGGATAGTTCGAGGATAAGGTATGTAAAGTTAGTTTCCTCGGCAAGTTAGTAATCTTGGTTTAGTACAGTAATTTAAAGGCCAGTAGAATATTCAGAAGCCATGTTTGAAGTTTACTATGAATGGTGGTACGATACTAGAAACATTATGTTATGATCAGCGCGAGACTTGCTAGCACGATATAGTTTCTAATATAAGTGTTAAGAACTGCATAGCATACTCAGTATGTGATGTGACACAGAATGTTAGGGTATCATTGTATTTAGTTGAAACCCATTAAAGAGATGTAATATCTGTAAGGCATCTCAGAAATAGAATGATAAGTTAAAATGGAGTTGGAAAGCATGTTAGGAATAGTAAATCATGTTACTATAGAAACTCAGTATACAGTATGGTTTTCAGTAGAAATACTATATCATGTTCAGCATTAGACTCAGTATAGTATGGCAGAAGATTATATTTATATATATCTACTATTATCAGTCTCAGCATGTATTAAATACGTACATATCACTATCACTAGTTCAGCATGCAGTATGTACAAACACTTTATTATCGTTAGCTTCAGTATGTGGTATATGCAGATAGTACTACTAGTTGAGACCGTTGTATTGTTTGGGGTTGGATTACCTAGCATCCATGACCGCCCAAGGTTAATAGCTGTATCGACTCGTCCGCCAGAGGACGAGGATACGTCGCTCTACGGAGTGGCATGCCGTCCCATAGGGGACGAAGATGGGATGCCAGTTTTCCCCATATTGTGCCTTGGTCTGCCCTTATACACCCCCGTCGAGAGGATACGCCCGGGGTGTTGATTCAGGAGTCCTCCGGACTCAGGTACAGTTATAGTCAGGGGCTCAGCGAGCCCAAGTGCATACCCAAGGGACCGGCAGGATGCTTATAGTTATTATAGGAGATGGGACTGTCACACCCCACCTTGGGGGGTACGACTGGCACCGGGTGCCCTACTAGGACCTGACCTGCTAGATTGTAAGCCTGGGCACATCTGGTGCCTGGCTGGCTCTAACTCACATTTCTGGAAACAAAGGACTATATAACGGCTGTAAACACAGCCCCCGGCCCATTGGCCTATAGCCTCCTGTACCTGTACTAACAGCTGACCAGAAATATATCATCTCAGGGAAACCTATGCGGGCCAACAAGGCCACCATGCTGTCTAGTTATCTGCAACTCAATCATAAAGCACAAAAAGAAACTACGTGACCGGCAAGGTCACCACTACTGGCAAACTATGGCCCCACACGACCATCATAATAGAAAGAAGGGATACTAACAGCTATACAACTGCACGGCCTCACACGACCGGCTCATCTGACCACAGGGAATATATACAGACTGCAAGCCTCTAGGAATAGCAATAGAACTGATCGAGACAGGGCCGCGACCTACCCATAATATACAACAAAAGGAACTGAACTACACCTCTGGAATTCAGCCTCTAGATGACTGGAGCTGAATACTCGACAGCTGACAGGGAGTCACGTAGAATCACCTGCTCGTCTATGAGTACCTGCAGGCAAGTGATGCAGTGCCCCACTAGGCGTCAGTACCACTGGTACTGAGTATGTAAAGCAATAACTGAAAAAGATATCTGGAATCAATAACACAACTGACGAAACTGAAATAGGAAGAACTAGATTATCTGTCTGATGATGTAAGTCGTACCTGTTCTCAATTATACTGGGAGGAGTAGGTGTTATACTAGGGACGTATCATCCTACTACTAATCTACTCATGTCTACTGTAACATAACATAACATACATAACGTAACATGGCATACACAAACCTTACCCGGCCCCCATAAGCCGGGAGGTACAACCAACACAGAATCTATGCCCCTACCCCGGTCATCCCATCTCCTACAGTGGCTGTAAGCATCCTGCCGGTCCCTGGGTATGCACTTGGGCTCGCTGAGCCCCTGACTATAACTGTACCTGAGTCCGAAGGACTCCAAAATCAACACCCCGGGCGTACCCGCTCGACGGGGGTGTATAAGGGCCGACCAAGGCACAATATGGGGAAACTGGCATCCCATCTTCGTCCCCTTGCGGGACGGCATATCACTCTGTAGAGTGACGTATCCTCGTCCTCTGGCGGACGAGTCGATACAGCTATTAACCCTGGGCGGTCATGGATGCTAGGTAATCCAACCCCAATCAATACAACGGTCTCAACTAGTCATGCTGTCTGTATATCTCACAAGCTAAGGCTAGCAGGGGTAAGGTATCGTATATATACCTGCTGAGCTTATAATAGTAATCTATAAGTGTCTGATACATGCTGAGGCAGGTAGATATAAATACGAATATAGTCTCCTGTCAAACTGTACTGGAGCAAAGGCTATACAAGAGGGTGTTTCTGCTAAAAGCTATACTGTTTACTGAGTTGCTGTAGTAACATGATTTCCTATTTCTAACATGCGTTCTAAACTTTATTTAGTTACTATTCTACGTCTGAAATGCTTTACAGATACTGTATTACTTCGCGGGGTCTCAGCTGAACACAACAATATCTTAACATGGCATATTACATCACATACTGAATATACTGGGCAATCTTAATCACTTACGTCCGAATCTATATCATACTGATAAGTCTCGTACACGTTACAACCCAAAGCTTCTTACATTGTACCAATATTCATAATAATGCAATACTCGACTTCTGAACATTCTACTGGTCTGTAAATTACTATACTGTCTCAATGTTACTCAGCTTGCCAAGGAAACTAACTTTACATACCTTATCTTCGACTATTCGTCCGTCGGACGAGGCTCGGCCGGTACTTCAACTATTTTCTCCCAACTGCATTCATAAATACGTCAATCAATACTAAATACAGCTTTATTGTAAAGAGCAACGTTACTTTCGATATATTTTATAGCCTAAACTTAGGCTTATCGAAAGACGGTCGAAAACTCGCTATTTTTCAGCGCCCCAGAAGGGAGAAGTATTCACTTCTCAGCTAGGAACACATAGACATTAATTTAGAGCAATTCTACTTACCTTAGTTCGGTGGCTCGCCGATTCGTCGGCCGTATTTCACGAAACTAAATCCGTAGAAATGCTCTCTACTGCTAAATACTTCGGTATCTAGGATTAATTTGAGTTTGGGCAGCGTTTGGCAGCATAATCGGACGAAAATATATAATTTTCCTTCGTTTTCCTCTGTTTACTGCGCTTTTCTGGAAATTTTCAAGTGATAAATGATTTTAAACCGAAGTGGGGGCTTTATATACTTGGGCCTGGACTTGAGCAACGTGTCACGGAGCCATCGCGGAGGCCTCACCTCCGTGACACGCTGCCATCGCGGAGGGGCTCTGCCTCGGCTCCTCCCGCGATGGTTCGACAGGTTTCTCATCCGATCTTTTTCCCGGGCCTCTCCCCAACACGTATGACCTTTAAATATGCTTAACCAATGTGGGAATAGGTCATCTAAGTGCTGGGAATTCTACGGGGTATAACGGGATGACCGGGGTAGGGGTATAGATTGCGTGTTGGTTGTACCTCCCGACTTATGGGGGCCGGGTAAGGTTTGTGTGTGCTATGTATGTTATGATAGGTTGTGCTGTGTTATAATAGATACGAGTAGATCGACAGTAGAATGATAAATCCTCAGGTATGACTCCTGCTCCTTCCAGTATAATTAAGAGAAGGTATGACTTATATTATCAGACAGTTAATCTATTCCTTCCTACTTCAGTTTCATCAGTTATATTGTTGTTTTCAGATATTTCCTTTAGTTATTACTTTACATACTCAGTACCAGCGGTACTGATGCCCGGTGGGGCGCTGCATTACTTGCCTGCAGGTACTCATAGACAAGCAGGCGATACCACGTGATTCCTGTCAGCGATCGAGTATTCAGCTCCTGTCATCCGGAGACTGAATTCCAGAGGTGTATTTCATTTTCTTTTATTGTATAGTACGGGTAGGTCGGGGCCCTGTCCCGATCATTTCTATTGTTATTCCTAGAGGTTTGCAGTCTGTATGTATTTCCCTGTGGTCAGATGAGCCGGTCGTGTGAGGCCGTGCAGTTGTATAGCTGTTAGTACTCGTGTTTCCTTTATGTTGGCCGTGTGGGGCCATAGTTCGATAGTAGTGGTGACCTTGCCGGTCACGTAGCTATCCAGTACTTCATGGTTAAGTTATAGATAACTAGACAGCATGGTGGCCTTGTCGGCCCGCATAGGTTTTCCTATATTGACATGTTTCTGGTCAGCTGTTAGTATAGGTACAGGAGGCTATAGGCCAATGGGCTGGGGGCTGTGTTTACAGTCGTTATCTAGCCCTTTGTTTCCAGAAATGTGAGTTAGAGCCAGCCAGGCACCAGATGTGCCCAGGCTTAGCAGTCCAGCATTTCAGGTCCTAGTCGGGCACCAGGTGCCAGTCATACCCCCCAAGGCGGGGTGTGACAGACATGGACATCGCCCCCACTTAGGTCTTCGCTCAGAATATTGAGGGGACCAGGTAGCGATACTGAGAGATAGAAAGAACAAATCAACAATGCCATAGAGCAAGACCCAGTGACACACAGGTAGAATTTTAGGGCGGACCTAGACCACGAATATCAGGCAGACCACCCATAATTCCACCCCCACAGCAGCAACCGGGTGGTAGATTAGACCGTCAATGGCAGTTAGGACCCGGCGAGAGCTCACGGGCAATAGGTTCTCAACTGCAGAAGGGGTCAGATTAGAGCAGGCCCACTGTGCCACATTGTGCAATTTGTAGTCGATGCCATTTTGGGGCGTGCAGATATGGTTCTACTGCTTATTACACCTTGGGAAAGAGGGTCACATGATGAGGGATTGTCCAGCTAGAGGTCAGGGTGATCGGGACCGATAGGAAAGATCTTCAGAAGGGTCACATGCCCTAGCACCTCCAGCAGGGCACAGGCCCTCAGCTCCAGCCAGTAGAGGCCGATGCAGGTTAGGGGCATCTAGTTTAGGCAGTGGTCCGGATCAGACTTATGCTTTACCGGGGCGACAGGAGTCAGAGTCGTCGCTAGATGTTGTGACAGGTATGTTGGACATTTGCTCCCACTCAGTTTATGTTTTGATAGACCCAGGTTTCGCTTTGTCTTATGTTACTCCATTAGTGGCCTGAAAATTTGGTATAAAACCAGGATTGCTTCAGCGACCCTTCTCGATGTCTACACGTGTCGGTGACTCCACTATAGCTGAGAGGATTTATCGGGGTTTCACGGTAGAGGTCATCGATCATCAGACTTTAGCAGATTTAGTGGAGCTAGAAATGATCGATTTTGATGCAATTATGGGTATGGATTGGCTAGCGCCATGTTATGCCAATGTAGATTATTGGACCAAGACTGTCCAATTTCACTTTCCAGGGGAGGTAGTGCGAGAGTGGATGGGCAGTGCAGCTACGCTAAAAGGTAGATTCATATCCTATCTTCAGGTGAAAAACTTGTTAGCAAAGGGGTGTATTTATCATATTGTCAGGGTTCAGGATATGCAAGCAGGATCCTCGACTCTTCAGCCTATCCCAGTGGTTAATGAGTTTCTAGACGTGTTTCCAGAAGAACTTTCTGGTATTCCCCCAGAATAGGAAATCAATTTTTCTATCGACTTGCTATCTAAAGGAGAGAGATGATTTTGATGTTAGAATCATGAAGAAATTCATGGATTCATGTTGTAATAGGTTGGAGAATGCTATAAAACCCCCAAAAATATTTTTAGACCAAACTCAGACTAAGCATGAAAAACCAGAAAAATTTTTGTCTTAGGACGACTCAAACAATGAGTCGTTGTTAGCACCAATAGACCGTTGTATGATTCCTTTTTTGATCTATAAGTTTTTTCATTCAGGAACCAACGAGTCATGCAACGACCCTTTATGAAGAGTAATGAGTCACTCTATCACTCGTTGTTGCTCAGTACAGAAATCTGCCAGACCTTTCCTAGAACCAACGTGTGTGACTAATGACTCATGGTTCATACGAACGAGTCATTGTTTTCACCTGTTTCCTGAACTAGCAAACCTTTAGGTCAAGGCAGTGGTGACGATGGGAAGTTACAACGGCTCATAGGTTCTACCAATGAGTCGTGGTGCCGTCCATTAGAGGGGTACAAGCTTGTGTTCGAAAATCTCTCCAGTGACCATGAGAGGAACCAATGACCCGTTGGTTTGTCTAATGAGTCATTGTTCCCTTTCGTGGTCCATTTCTACTGAGCCCTGATTTCAAGCCCAGGACCAACGACTGGTCCCAACGAGTCGTGGTGTAAACCGACTCGTTGTATGACCTATTTGATCCTAACGGGCAGTTTTTCAGATATTTTTCCAGGGGTATTTTCATAATTTTTCACCTTTTAATTCCTAAACTACACCGTTTTGGGCACTTTTTGGAGAGAATTAAAGGGGTGACCGACTTAAGCCCTCTGATTTCCCTCAAATCATGATTTTTCAAAACGTAGAAGTTCCAGACAGTTAGTGTAAAGCTAAGCTAGGGCTTCCAGTGTTCTTCGAGATTCTCCAGATTTCTTTTCAAGGATTCTTCACTAGGTATGTGGGAATTCAACGAGGAATTTCCCTTCCTTTATGCCCCAAAATCCTTCTGAAACTTCTTATCAGTTCTATCCCTAAAGATTTGAGTTAGGGTTGATTCGTCGTTAGATTCTGATTATTCTTGTGGATTGTGGTTCATATGAATTCTTGCTATAGTTCCACTACTTAGTGTTCATGTTGTTATTATTCTTCATATGATATTATTTTAACCCTAGTTCTATGAATGCAGTAAAATTGGGTCTTGCATAGTTGATTAGATAAGTTGTTGCTTGACTCTGTTTGTTCCTGAATTTCCATGTCATTACAATCATATGAGTTCACGGTCAGTTTGCATGTTAGTCCAATCTCAGTCAAAAACAAGCATTTTCACTAAGTCAACTAATCCGTTTGACAATAGTCAGATCTTGAGGAGCTTAGTTTAGTAATACTCCCTAGTTTCAGTTATCAGTTAGTTCTCTAGACGGTTATGAAGCTTCAAGATAAGTAGCTCTGCCCAGTCTTAGAAACACTAGTTTCAGTTATCCGGTCCTATAGATTCTCAGGTTACTTTCATATAAGTATTCTTGACTTAGTCCAGGATCCTAGCTTCGAGCTATCAATTTAGTAGTCAAGTTAGGACTATCCAGTGGGATTAGTACTTAGCACCAAGCGGACTGGTATTCCAGCGCACCCAAATTCCCAGAACTACGTATCCACTATAGGTTATTGGCCAAAACGGGCCCCAAACTTGTGATCACCCAGCTCAGCCACTATACCCTGGCAAGGTACAGTGGGCTTTCTTCGATGGGGTGTATACATCAGACTCCACATCTAGCTCACGTGGTTATATGTTGGTTATAGACTCTCCCACTTGTCAGTATAGTTTTAGTTTAGCTCGATTCAGTCACTTAGTTTCAGGACAGGTTAATGCCATCAGTCAGGGCCATTATTTACCGTGTCATAGTTATAGCTCAGCTTCTAGCAGTACTTTGTATCAGTTGGTTATTTCATGTTACTTCTGTTTAGTTTCTTATTTTCCATGCTGCTTGTATATCTCACTTACTTGTACATCCAAAGTACTGGCACATACTTTCTATGTTGTATTGTATTATGATACAAGTGCAGGTTCTCAGCCTCAACAGTGTTAGTAGTTTCCCCTCCGGCAAACTTAATAGCAGTGTTATTTGGTGAGTCCTCATCTTCTGAGGATGATGTTTTCTTTTTAGTTAGTTCAATAATTAGTCAGATTTTAGAGTTAGGGGGCTTGTCTCAGTAACTCGCCAGTTAGTAGTTGGTAGACTCAGTTGTTTAGTATCTTTTCAGTTATGTTTACTCTCTTCAAATCAGTATTACTTGAATAATTATTTTTACAAAACTTCCACTTATGTTTACTTAGTTTAACAGTGTAATGTTAGACCATGGGTTAGCTTGGGGTCACTTGTGGCACCAGGTACCGTGTCTCATCCAGGGTGTAGACTCGAGTTATGACAAACTTGGTATCAAAGCCCTAGGTTTAAAGTACTCGCCACAGAAACCTTCCATGGGTCGTTGGTACCACCAACAATCTATATAACAAGTCGTTCGGAGTAGATTTTCAGATTTTTTTATTACTTTCCATTTCAACTACCAAGTTTATCCTTAGGCATTTTCGGGGTATTACAATATCTCCCCCTTGGGAACATTCATTCTCAAATGTGGGAAAACATACTGAAAAATAGAGAAATGCAATCATCATGCTCAAACACTAAAACCAATCCATGCCAAGAATGAGGTCGAAGTCGACCATGTCTAACTCTACAAAATCAGTTGGAATGACTTTATCGAAGACTGAGATTTGGCAGTTTCTTTACACCTGGCTAGCTCTAATTGACTCGCCAACTGGGGTGGATACTGAAAATAGTTCTGAGAGGACCTCTGGACTGATATCGAATTGTACTGCTACGCAGGGAGTCACGAATGATAGTGTGGCCCCCAGATCAAGTAGGTCATATACATCTAGATGGAAAAGACGTAACATACCCGTGACCATATCCGGTGAGTTCTCCTGATCCTAACGAGATGATAATGCATAAAAACAGTTTTGGCATTGACTTCCCCCTCATACCTAATGTATTCTCCTGCTGAGCTGGTCGGCCTACGTGTGACCTTCCCCGTCCTGCTGACGGGCATTCCTTAAGTTGATGACCAAGTTGTCCACACCAGGTACTCAGCCTATATCCATCCCTCTGTACTGAATGGTTCATGCTGAATTGAGAGAATTGAAAGAACAGTTGAAAGATCTATTAGATAAGGGCTTTATCAGGCTGAGTACGTCACTGTGGGGTGCACCAGTGTTGTTTGTGAGAAAGAAATATGGATCCCTCCACATATGCATAGACTATCAGTAATTGAACACGATTACTATTAAGAATAAATACCCTTTTTCCAGGATAGACGATTTGTTTGACCAGTTGCAGGGGGCAAAATATTTTTCCAAGATCGACTTAAGATCAGGATACCTTCAGGTGTGGGTTTGGGAGAAGGATATCCCGAATACAACTTTCAGGACTAGGTACCGTCATTTCGATTTCCTAGTCATGTCCTTCGGGTTGAAAAATGCCCTAGCAGTGTTCATGGATATGATGAACAACATCTTCCGAACATATTTAGATTTGTTTTTGATAGTATTCATCGATAACATCCTGGTGTATTCCCGTTCAGAAGCAAAACACAGAAGTTATTTGAGAACGGTACTTTAGATTCTCAAAGATCGCCAGTTATATGTAAAAGTTTCTAAATGTGAGTTCTGGATGAATTCCATAGCTTTCCTGGGCCATATTGTATTAGAGGCTGGTATTCAAGTTGATTCATAGAAAATTGAGGCAGTAAAGACATGGCCTAGACCTACAACTCCAACAGAAGTTCGTAGTTTCCTGGGATTAGCTGGGTATTATAGAAGGTTTGTGGAAGGATTTTCTACCCTGTCAGTGCCTTTGACTAAATTGACGCAAAAAGCAGCCAAATTTCATTGGACCAAGGCTTGTGAGAAAAGTTTCCAGGAATTAAAGAATAGATTGACATTGGCACCAGTGCTAGCCTTGCCGCAAGGTTCAGAGGGTTATGCTGTATACTGTGACGCTTCAGGCATTGGGTTAGGATCCGTTCTGATACAACACGGTAAGGTAATCTCTTATGCTTCAAGGCAGCTCAGGAAGCATGGAAGGAACTATCCCACCCATGATTTGGAGTTAGCTGCGGTGATTCATGCCTTGAAAATATGGAGGCATTACCTTTATGGAGTGCACATGGATATTTTTACAGATCATAAGAGCCTCCGGTACATCTTCATGTAGAAGGAATTAAATTTGTGGTTACATGGTTGGATAGAATTATTAAAAGACTACGACATAAACATTAAAACTCCATTTTTTCATGCTCATTTTCGTGCGTTAAAGTTGAATTCCAAAAATTTCCTCCTAATGCGTGCTCTATTCATTTTAGTGGGAATATGCCTCCAAAATAAGGAAACGGAAGGAGGGATAGGATGCCAACCGACCTTCCCCACCAGTTCCAGCAGCCCCTCAGGACGACCAAGTGTCCTTAGCAGAATTTCGAGTGGCAATCCAGCAGCTGAATCAAACGATGACCAACTAAGTGAACCAATAGGTTGTTCCAGTGAACGTAAATAGGTCTGCAGTAGCTGCTAGGTTTCGGGACTTCACTCGAATAAACCCTCCAGCTTTTCATGAATCAAAGGTAGGAGAGGACTCGCAAAAGTTTGTGGATGTGGTGCGGAAGATCACTTAGATTATGGGTATTAGTTTCGTGGAGAGAGCTGATATGGTTGCCTACTAGTTGAAAGGGGGTGGATCAGATTTGGAACAACCAATGGAAGGAAGCGAGGCCAGCAGAAGCAGGGTCAATAGAGTGGGATGAGTTCACGTATGCATTTCTTGACAGATTCTTTCCTCAGGAATTGAGCCAAGATCATTGAATTAATGAATTTAAGGCATGGTAACAGAACCGTGGAGGAGTATGCGTAGGAGTTCACTCGGTTGTCAAGGTATGCTCAAGAGATAGTGGATGAGTCGTTGAGTTGTTCTTTAGCAGAGGGACAAAGTTTTTCTTGTCAGTGACCACGAGAGGAACCAACAACCCATTGGTTCATCCAAGGAGTCATCGTTCCTTTTCGTGGCCCATTTCCAGTGAGCATAGGTCTCAGGCCTAGGACCAATGGCTGGTCCCAATGAGTCATGGTAAGAACCATTCAAGCGAATGTCGCATGGGCAAATAGGGTTGCTTTGGATGTGGACAGTTAGGTCACAGGTTAAAGAAGTGTCCATCAGCAGGATGGGGGAAAACTCAGTCTACCACTTCAGCAGCCCCAGTAGGCCGTCTAGCTCAGTAGGGTAATACTTCAGGTATGAATGGCGGTCAGTGCTAACCAAAACCGTTTTTATACTTTGTCCTCTCATTAGGATTAAGAGAGCTCACCTGACGTGGTCACAGGTATGTTATGTATTTTCCATCTACATGTGTATTCCCTACTAGATCTAGGATCCACACTATCATTCATGACTCCTTATGTAGCTATTCAGTTTGAAATTAGTCCAGACGTCCTCTTGCAGTCATTCTCAGTCTCTACCCCAGTTGGTGAGTCAGTTAGAGCCAACCGGGTATATAGAAACTGCCCAGTCTCAGGTTGAGTAAAATAATTCCAGTTTATCTAGTAGAGCTAGACATGGTCAATTTCGACCTCATTCTTGGCATGAATTGGTTACATTCCAGTTATGCATTAGTTGAATGTAGAACTAGAGTCGTTAGGTTTTAGTTTTCCAATGAGCCAGTCTTAGAATGGATGGGTAATGTTTTAGCGTGTAAGGGTCGGTTTATTTTCTATATTAAGGCAAGGAAGCTCATTTTGAAAAGGTGTATCTATCACCTAGTTCGGGTCAAAGATTCCAGCTCCAAGACCCCAACAATTCAGTCAATTCTAGTTGCTAGTAAATTCCCTGACATATTTCCCAAAGATCTTCCCGAAGTCCCTCTAGAGCGGGAAATAGACTTCGGCATAGACCTTCTTCTATACACTCATCTATCTCGATCCATCCTTACAAAATGGCTCCAACTGAGCTTAAGGAGTTGAAGGAATAACTAAATTTTTTCTAGATAAGGGTTTCATTAGGTCCAGAAAATCTCCATGGGGTGCTCCAGTGTTGTTCATGCAAAAGAAAGATGGTACTCTTAGAATCTGTATCGAATACCGTCAACTGAACAAAGTTATAATTAAGAACAGGTATGCCCTATCTAGGATTGATGATTTGTTTGATCTGTCTCAGGGAGCCAGTTGTTTTTCCAAGGTAGATCTCAGGTCGGAATATCATCAGCTTAGAGTTAGGGAGTGTGACATACCGAAAATAGCCTTTAGAACTTGGTATGGTCACTATAAATTTGTGGTTATGACCTTTGGACTAAGTAATACCTCGGAAGCTTTCATGGACCTGATGATAAGCTATTCAAATAGTATCTGGACATATTCATCATTGTGTTCGTAGACGATATTTTAGTATACTCCAGAAATGAGGAGGAGCATGATAACCAACTGAGGATAGTGTTGCAGACTCTCAGATACCGCCAACTGTATGCTAAATTTAGCAAATGTGAATTTTTGCTGAATTTTGTGGCCTTCCTCGGCCATGTGGTCTCAGGGGAGGGTATTCAGGTAGATCCTCAAAAGATAGCGGTGGTGAAAGACTGGCCAAGACCTACCTCCTCAACAAATATCTGAACTTTCTTGGGTCTAGCCGGTTATTACCAATGGTTTGTTGAGGTATTTTCCTCTATTGCATCTCCTCTAACTAAGCTAACTCAGAAAAAGGTGAAGTTTCAGTGGTCAGATGTATAGTGAGAAGAGTTTCCAAGAGCTGAAGACTCGACTCACTACAACTCCAATTTTGACCTTACCAGAAGGAACATATGAGTTAGTAGTCTATTGTGATGCTTCTAGAGTTGGCCTCAGTTGCATTCTGATTGTAGAGGAGTAAGTTGATAGCTTATGCCTCCAAATAACTCAAGGTTCATGAGAAGAATTATCTGACTTATAATCTGAAACTAGCAGCAGTGGTGTTTGCTTGGAAAATATAGAGGCATTACCTTTATGGAGTTCATGTGAATGTTTTCACCGACCACAAAAGCCTCAGTACGTGTTCAGTCAGAAAGATTTGAACCTTCATCAGAGAAGGTGGTTGGAGTTATTGAAGGATTACGACATGAGTGTGTTGTACCACTAGGGAAAGGCAAATGTTCGGTGGATGCCTTAAGCAGGATGTCCATAGGGAGTGTTGCTCATGTTGAAGAGGGTAGAGAAGAGCTAGCAAAGGATATTCACAGGTTAGTTCGGTTAGGAGTGCAGTTGTTAGATTCAACTGAGGGAGGAGTAGTACTGTAGAGTAGATCAGAATCCTCGTTAGTTGTTGAGGTTAAGTCAAAGCAGGATGAAGATCCCATACTGCATAAGCTGAAAGAAGCAGTTCTAAGAAAGGAAGTGGAGGCTTTCTCCATAAGGAGAGATGATGTGCTTCATTATCAGGGCAGACTATGTGTTCCGGACGTTGATGACTTGAGACAGCGGATATTTGTAGAAGTACACAGCTCCAGATATTCTATCCACCCAGGTGCCACTAAGATGTACCGTGACTTACATGAAATCTACTGGTGGAACGACATGAAGAGGAATATTGCAGAATGTGTGGCTAAGTGCCCGAACTCAATCAAATTATGGGTTTTCGTCTAGATCATGTTCTATTGCATTCTTAAAAGCTTTATCTATTATTACATATATGGATATCATTCTCTATGAAACATGTGCTTAGACCTAGCCCTTAATTACAGTTGAAGGAGTCTTGCATGATTTTCTAGACGAAATTGTTGTTGATTCCTATAGCTCTTACAGACTTAGTGATATTATAACTATGTGATAACTATCTTTAATTAACACTAAAACCCATACACCTCATCCCTCTGTATATTCCATCATTGGAGATGACAACAAAGGTATAAGCTGAAGAAGACTTCGATAACTTTTGAAATTAAATTTTGGAGCTTGTATTTTATCGATAATTGTTGCAAAATTAATTCTTGATACAAGATTAAGTGTTAATATATTTTGCTAGATATTTTAATCTGGAATGGAAAAGAAATATTAAAAAATAATAATTATATATAATTAGTTTCGTATTCCATTTAATTATAAGACGACACGTGCATATTTGAACCAAAGTTTTCTTTCACCTTACCATGGTGAACAATTGTTAAAAATAAGGATATTTTTATTAAGCTTACTAACAACATAAGAAAAAAAAAGGCGGATAATATAACGGAGGATCAAATTGACTATTAAATGAAAGTAAAGAGGATAAAATTGATCCGTTTCCTAGATTGTTATCAAATATCTAATCATCATGAGTAAATTAATTATAAGAAAACTGATCAAATTTGACCTTAGACTTTGTAAAATAGTTCAGATTTGCCCTTACTAAATAGTTGGAGTTAGATTTAACATTGTCCTTATCAAGATGATGAAATTTTTTCCTTATTGACTAAGGGCATACACCTTCTAATTTTCCAACACATTGCCCTTTTTTACGAGGGAGGATTAATTTTCTCTTGAACTATATGAAATTGTCTAAATTTTTCTTGAACTTCAAAAAATATAGTCAATATTTCAAAAGCCCCATTGTTTTCTTCAACACTCAGAACCTCCAACAACTAGATCTCTATTCTCCCAACTCAAATTAATTGATCAAATTTGTCCTTGAACTTTGTAAGAGATTTCATATTTGCCTTCCTTTAATATAGTTGGAGTCTTACTCTAATCATTATCAAAATTATCTAGATTTGTCCTTATTGACTAATGATAAAATCTTTTCAAGTTTCAACATTTGGGCATTATTGACAAAGAAGAATAAAAATTTTCCTTGAACTATGCAAAATGATCTAGATTTTCCCCTAAACTTTAAAGAACACAATCAATATTCCGGAGGCACCAATACACCATTTCCTTCAACACTCTGAACCTCCAACAACTAAATCCTTATCTTTCAAACTCAAATTAACTACTCATAATGGTCAAATCCATCCTTGAACTTTGTTAGATATTTCAGATTTTCCTCCCTTTATAGTTGGAGCTAGATCTACCCTTGTCATTTTTCAAGTTGCCACACGTGGGCCTTTTTACAAAGAGAGGGTTAAATCTTCACTTTAACTTGCGAAATGGTCTAGTTGCCCCTAAACTCTGAAGAACAAGGTCACCACTATTCCAAATATACTACCATGTTTTCCACACGCAGAACTTTCAAAAAACCTAGTCTTTATCCTATAAACTCAAATGAACCAAGTTGGTTCCCATCTCCATCTAAATTTCATCAATACAACTTATTATCAATCCTTCTCATATCACTAATATAGTAGTGTCAGATCTAATTCTACATGGACCTCCTAATATTAAAACAAACCTAAGTAGTATTATGGCGATCAAGGTGGGGTCATAAAAGTTAAACGTCGGGGTCAAATAGTGACTAGGAAAAGTGATAAAGATGAGGGTATGAGAGGATTAATAGAATTGGGTGATTTTTTCGTGAAACTTTTGTATGTTCTTTTTTTGTGTGTCATTAGAGTGAGAAATGTTAGTGGAATAATTAATTATGGTATTCTTTTGTCAGAGTAGAGAGAATCAACTGTTATGATAGTGATCGTTTAGAGCGATAAAAGATGGTGGTTGATTAAAATGATGGTTGGATTCATACTATTCTACAAAGTTCAGAGATAAATGAAAATCATTATACATAGTTCAATGACTAATTTGACTCTTTTCCCTTATAGAAAAAAGTTTAAGTATCAAAAATCTTATATTTTTTAGTCAATAAGGACAAATCCTGTTAACTTTGACAATATGAAAAGAATAGATTTGGTCCCAATTATTGATGGAGAAAATTTTCAAATCATTTTTGTTATACCCCGTGAATTTCTAGCATTTAGTCAGCCTATTCGTACGTTAGTCAAGAGTTTTAGAATTCCGTGCGTACAAAAAAGGGACTAGGAAAAGGCCGAATGAGCACGGAATCGGGAAAGTGGGGGGAGATGGCCGGAGCAGGTTGCAACAGGGTCAGCATGCCATGGACCCCCTCCCTCCACGTTGGGCGTCATGGTACGCCCGTAAATTAGCGCGACAGGGTCCGTGTCACGGACGCCCTGTCCACTGCCCAAGTCTTATATATATTCAAGTGAATCATTTGATTTTATTACATTTTAACAGACCTTCATCCCAAAAGCAAGGAACAACCATTTACAAGGTAATTTCTTCCGATTACACTGCCCAAATTCAAATTAACTTCAGGTATTGAGTTTTAAGCCTACAGTGAGCATTATTATGGAGTTAGTTTCTCAACATTCGCCCGGTAAATCATAGCCCCGCCGAGTAGAAGTTGTCAGAATTGCTCCAAACTAATTTCTATACGATCATAGGATTCAAGTATTTCTCCCTTTTGAACTCTCGAGAAATTATACATTTTCGACCGTGTTTCTTTAAGTTGAAATATAGTTAATATTAATATTAAAAATTATCATTTTTGCCAAATTTAGTACTGAAACTAGTCCCATTTCTCTCATTAATAGGGTTACAGTTGGAAAGAGCTATTGAATACAATCTGAAACTCGCCAGTTAATCAAAAATTGGCAATCCATGTATGTTAAGGCAAATTTGTTCGGCAAGTTAGTTTCTTCAGTATTATAATTTAGTATGAATCCCAGTAAGAAAGCCAGAAGCATATCTATTATGATTAGCGGTTGTTATTAGATGAGGCCAGTACCCTATGTGTAGTTTGGGATTGAATTTGCCCTGTATAACCCTTCATAACCAACCCCAGAGTTAATAGTTGTGTCGACGCCCGCCAGGGGTCAGATGACGTTGCTCCAAGGAGCGGTATGTCGTCCTCAAGGGACGAAGATGGGGTCTAAGGTCCTCATACAGTCCATTCCATGGCTAGACTATTATATGTCGTATCGGCACCACACCCCCTGTCGAGCCTGGTGCCCTGGGTGCAGATATCAGATATCAGGAGTCCAGCGGACTCAGACACAGCTATAGTTCAGGGGCCGAGCGGGCTCAGTTGTAGACCCAGGGGACTGGTAGGATGGATATAGTTATTAGATGACTAGGTATGATCTTGTTAGGGGTATATAGATTGAAATGTATACGCCAGGACTTATGGGGGCCCCAGGTGGGTTATTTTGTGCTGGTTGTACCTTTCGGCTTATGGGGGCCAGGTAAGGTTCTTATTTGCATTAGTTACCAATAGATTAGGCAGCAGGAGTTTAATTATTCAGGTAGTATTTCTATCCCTTCTTTTCAACTACTTTTAGTTTCATTTCAGTTTATTCAATTACTTATGATTACTGCCTTACATATTCTATACATATTGTACTAACGCCCTTCTTGGGGAGCTGCACTACTTTCCTGCAGGTGGCGATAGATGCGGACCAGGATCTTCCTAGCTTTCCGCTAGATCTAGCAGGGCAGTCAGCTCCTTTCCTCCGGAGCTAATAGATAAAAGGTTTACTCTCTTTTGATTGTACAGTTTATGGGTAGGTCGGGGCCCTGTCTCGACCATTATATTACTCCTAGAGGCTTGTAGATTATTTCAGATTTCTTGTGGTTAGTTGTTGCTGGTCGTGTGGGGCCCATATATGTTTATTTTGCGTGTTGGCGGTGTGGGGCCTTGTTTAGCTGTTAATTAGTAGCCTTGACGGCCATAGCGTAGTTTAGTATCGAATTTACTTTACAGTTATAACTAGACATCATGGTGGTCTTGTCGGCCCATATAGGATCCCCTGTCAATATCTGTTTCTGGTTAGCTATTTTCTTTTACAGGTGGCTATAAGGCCTTGTTGTCCAAGGGCTATGTTTACAGCCGAGATATAGCCCGTTAGTTTCTTGATTTGAGATTTAGTATCAGCCTAGAGATGTGTAAGCTCTATCAAGCCAGTTCAGATCTTATTAGGGCACCAGGTACTAGTCATGCCTCCCAAGGTGGGGTGTGACAAACTTGGTATCAGAGTAGGTCGTGTCCCAGGGAGTCTGCAAGCCGTGCTAAGTAGAGTCTTACTTATGAATGTGTTGTGCACCACATACTATAGACAGGAGGCTGCGAGGCATGTTAGGGTGGTTGCTTTTCTTTCTCTTCCAGTCGTGATATAGAGCTGTGTTGTATAGGGTTGAATCCCTAAGCTTACTGTAATCTTCTTTTCTATAGAAAAATGCAGGACATGCAACAGACCACCGCCGGCAGGAAGTTAGATGTCTCAGCAGGAGAAAGCACTAGTAGGGTGCCTCAGTTAGAGTCAGCCCGATCGGAGGGCGACAGGGAGACTCCATCTCGGTCTCCCCAGCACTCTCCGCCACGCCAGGAGTCGTCTAGAGCAGCAGATGTGTTGACACCGCCTCTAGCAGTCTCTATACCGATGACATCAGATTAGGAGGTTAGGAGTGCTATTTTTATGATAGCTCAAATGATGTTGCACAGCGTCAGCCAATGGCACCCATGGTTGTTGAATCTTCAGAAGGACCTAGTAGTTCGAGGGTTCGAGAGTTCCTTGCACTGAGTCCTCCGTAGTTCACAGGGATGGACAAGGATGAGGACCCTCGGGACTTTTTGGATCAGCAGCAGTGGATCTTTAGAGTAATGCATGCTATACTTGCAGAATTAGTTGAATTAGCGGTATTTCAGCTATGGGACATAGAAGTATTATGGTACGAGAGTTGGGAAGGTTCTGAGGTAGAGATGTTCCCCCTCCGACTTGGTCCAGCTTTTTAGAGGCCTTCCTGGACCACTATTTGCCGCGGTAGATCCGACAGGCCCGATTAGATCAGTTTTTGCATTTGGAGCAGAGCTCGATGAGTGTTTGGGAGTATGCTATGAGATATTATTCCCTGGCCCAATATGCACCGGCTTTTGTAGATACTATGCCAGCCAGGGTGCACCAGTTTATCATGGGGCTGAATCCAGAATATATGGAGACTTGTATTACGGCCACTCTGTGAGAGGACATGGATATTGCCCGTGTTCAGGCATTTGCTTAGAATATCGAGGTGATCAGGCAGCGACAATGAGATATAGACAGGGCAAATCAGGAGCAGCGTCGTAGGGCTAGACCGAGTGACACTCAGGCAGAGTTCCAGGGTAGACCTAGGCCACGACTACCAGGAAGACCGCTCAGACCTCCACCTCCACAGCAGTAGCAAGGTGGTAGACCAGGTCGTCAGGGCCAGTCAGGATATGATGAGAGTTCACGGCCATTGGGTTCGCAGTCGAAGAGGGGGTTAGAGCAGAGTAGATTTATCGTGCCACTTTGCCCCATCTGCAGTCGACATCATCCTGGGGCACATAGATATGGTTCTTCAGCGTGTTATATATATGGACAAGAGGGTCACCTGATGAAGGATTTTCCAGTCAGGGGTCAGAGTGATCGGGATCGACAGGATAGATCTTCAGTAGGGTCACGTGCCCCAGCATCCCCAACAGGGCGTAGGCCCTTAGCTCCAGATAGCAGAGGCCGAGGCAAATCAGGGGCATCTAGCTCAGACACCGGTCCAGATCGCACTTATGCTTCACTGGGGCGACAGGAGTCAGAGTCATCGTTGGATGTTGTGACAAGTATGTTGGACATCTGCTCTCATTCCATGTAGGTCTTGATAGACCCAGGCTCCACTTTGTCTTATTTTACACCATTAGTGGCTCGGAAGTTCGGTATTACGCTAGATTGCTTCAACGACCTTTTTCAGTGTCCACACCCATAGGTGATTCCATTATAGCTACAAGGATCTACCGAGGGTGCACAGTAGAGGTTGTTGAACCCCAAACTTTAGCAGATTTGGTGGAATTAGAAATGGTTGTCTTTGATGCAATTATGGGTATGGATTGGCTAGCACCCTGTTATGCCAATGTAAAATGTTGGACCAACACTGTCTGATTCCACTTCCCAAGAGAGGTAGTATGGGAGTGGAAAGGCAATGCGGCCACACCAAAAGGTAGGTTTATTTCCTATCTTCGGGCGAGAAAGTTGATAGCGAAGGGTTGCATTTATCATATTGTCAGGGTTCAGGACGTTCAAGCAGAATCTCTGACTCTACAGTCCATTCCAGTAGTTAATGAATTTCTAGATGTATTTTCAAATGAACTTCCTGGTATTCCCCTATAATGGGAGATCGATTTTGCAATTGACTTATTATCGAGTACTCAGCCCATATCCATCTCTCTGTATCGAATGGCTCCCGCCGAGCTTAGAGAATTAAAGGAACAACTGAAAGATCTGTTAGATAAGGGTTTCATCAGGCCGAGTACTTCACCGTGGGGTGTGCCAGTTCTGTTTGTGAGAAAGAAGGATGGCTCACTCTGCATGTGTATAGACTACTGGTAGCTGAATAAAGTCACCATCAAGAATAAATACCCATTTCCTAGAATAAATGACTTGTTTGACCAGTTACAAGGGGTGAAGTATTTCTCAAAAATTGTCTTAAGATTTGGGTATCATCGGGTTCGGGTTCGGGTTCGAGAGAGAGATATTCCAAAAACCACTTTCAGGACCAGGTATGGCCATTTTGAATTCCTAGTCATGTCCTTCGGACTGACGAATGCTCCAGCGGTGTTTATGGGTTTGATGAACAGCATCTTCAGGCTTTACCTGGACTTGTTTGTGATAGTGTTTATTGATGATATTATAGTATATTACCATTCAGAAGCAGAACATCAAGATCATCTACGAACAGTGCTCCAAATTCTCAGAGATCGCCTGTTGTATGTGGAATTTTCTAAATGTGAGTTTTGGCTGAATTCATTGGCCTTTTTGGGTCACATTGTGTCAGAAACTGGTATTCAGGTAGATTCACAGAAGATTGAGGCAGTAAATACATGGCCTAGACCCACAACTCTGACTGAGGTACATAGTTTCTTGGGGTTAGTCAGGTATTACAGAAGGTTTGTAGAGGGGTTTTCTACCTTATCAGCGCCTTTAACTAAGTTAACTTAGAAAGCAACCAAATTTCACTGGACTGAAGCATAGAACACAGTTTCCAAGAATTGAAAAATAGATTAACGTCAGCGCCAGTACTAGCTTTGCCAGAAGGGTCAAAGGGTTATGTAGGTACTGTGATGCTTCGGGCGTCGGGTTAGGATGTGTTTTGATGCAATATGGTAAGGTAATTGCTTATGCTTCGAGGCAGCTGCGGAAACATGAAAAGAACTACCCCACCCATGATCTGGAATTGGCTACAGTAGTTCATGCCTTGAAAATATGGAGGCATTATCTGTATGGCGTCCACGTAGATATTTTTATTGATCATAAGAGCCTCCAGTACATCTTCACACAGAAAGAGTTGAATCTGCGGTAGCATTGCTGGTTAGAACTGTTGAAGGACTACAATGTAAATATATTATATCACCCAGGGAATGCCAACGTTTTAGCAGATTCCTTTAGCCGTAAATCCATGGGAAGTCTAGCACATTTGAGGCCCGAACAGCAAGACCTGGCCCGGGAATTGCGTCATCTAGCCAGTTTGGCTGTCCGAATAGTAGACTCGGGAGACGGTGGAGCAGTGATCCAGAATACTACAGTATCATCCCTGGTTGCAAAAGTAAAAGAACGGCAATATGAGGATCCTAACTTGGTTCAGCTTAAAGATAAAGTTCAGCGAGGGGAAGTATTAGCTTTCAAGGTAACCACAGATGGGTTTTGAAATGTAGAGGTCGCCTCTGTGTTCCAGATGTGGCAGGACTTCACCAGCAGATCATGGCAGAGGTACATTATTCCCGTTATTCTCTTCACTCAGGGTCAACAAAGATGTATCACGACAAAAAATGGATTTACTGGTGGCCGAGAATGAAAAAGGATGTAGCAAAATTTGTGGCATAATGTCCTAACTGCCAGCAGGTAAAGGCTGAACATCAAAAGCCCAGCGGATTGACACAAGAAATAGCAATGCCTATGTGAAAATGGGAAGCAATCAATATGGATTTTGTGACCGGATTACCCCTTACCAAACGTAGATTTGATTCCATCTGGGTGATTGTTGACAGATTGACGAAGTCAGCTCATATTCTGCTAGTCAGGGCTACCTTCTCAGCTGAGGACTATGCTGAATTGTATATCAAAGAGATAGTTCGATTGCATGGTGTTCCAGTATCAATCATTTCTGACAGAGGACGCAGTTCACAGCTAAATTTTGGCATTCCTTCCAGAAGGGCCTAGGGACATAGTTTAACCTGAGTACAGCCTTTCATCCCCAAACAGAAGGATAGGCAAAACGTACAATTCAAACACTTGAGGACATGTTGCGAGCGTGTGTATTAAACTTTGGAGGAAGTTGGAATGAGCATTTACCCCTTATTGAGTTTGCTTATAACAACAGTTATCCAGCAATCCATATGGCGCCTTATGAGGCCTTATATGGGCGGAAGTGCAGATCCCCAGTTGGTTGGTTCGAGATAGGAGAATCAGAGTTAATTGGGCCAGATATAGTCCACCAGTTAGAAGAGAAGGTAAAGCTTATCAGAGAACGCCTGCTGATAGCTCAGAGCCACTAGAAATCTTGCGCGGATGTACGGCGAAGAAACCTGGAATTCAATACAGGCGATTGGGTATTTCTGAAAGTCTTAGCAATGAAAGGCGTGATGAGGTTTGGTAAAAAGGGAAATCTTAGCCCGAGATTTATTGGTCCATATTGAATCCTCCGGAGAATAGGCCAGGTGGTATATGAGCTAGATCTGCCATCAAAGTTGGAATCTGTTCACCTGGTCTTTCATGCATCGATGTTACGAAAGTGCATAGGGGATTCATCCCGAATTGTGCCAGTTGAGGATGTCTAGGTCACTGAGGAATTAGCTTATGAAGAAATTCCAGTAGCCATATTAGATCGGCAGGTTCATAGATTGAGAACTAAAGATGTCATCTCTGTTAAGGTATTATGGAGAAACAGGAACAGAGAAGAGATGACCTGTGAAGCTGGGGACGATATGAGATCTAGATATCCTCATTTGTTCCATGCTTAGTCCAGACTATACAGTTAAGATAAATTATTGATTTAGTTGTTGTTTCATGATTTGTGTTACATATATTGCTCAGTTGACTACAACCTTGTTGTGAAATAGTTGTTATCGTGTTATGTGGAGTACCTGTGTTGGAATTTTCTGTGTTTCAGGGTTTTCAGGTAGTCCATGTCACAGGGGAGACTCTGCAGAAATTTTTCCAAAATAGTAATTAAAAGAATTAGATTCCCGTAAGTTAAAGTGACATTCGAGGACGAATGTTCCTGAGGGGGGAGGATGTTACACCCCGTGAATTTCTAGCATTTAGTCAATCTATTTGTACGTTAATTAAGAGTTTTAGAGTTCAGTGCGTACAAAAAAGGGCCCAGAAAAAGGTTGAACGAGCACGGAATTGGAAAAGCGAGGGAGAAGGCTGGAGCAGGCTGCAATAGGGGCAGCGTACCACGGACCCCCTCCCTCCGCGTTGGGCACCATGGAACGCCCGTAAATTGGCGCGATAGGGTTCGTGCGAATGACCCCCTGTCCACTGCCCAAGTCTTATATATATTCAAGTGAATCATTTGATTTTATTACATCTTAATAGACCTTCGTCCCAGAAGCAAGGAACACGCCATTTTCAAGGTAATTCCTTTCGAGTATGCTGCCCAAATTCAAATTAACTTCAGGTATTGAGTTGTAAGCCTGCAAGGAGCATTATTACGGAGTTAGTGTCACAAAATTCGCCCAGAAAATCATAGCCTCACCGAGTAGAAATTGTCAGAATTGCTCCAAACTAATTTCTATACGATCACAGGCTTCAACTAAGTATTTCTCCCTTCTTAACTCTCAAGAAATTATACTTTTTCGATCGTGTTTCGTTAAGTTGAAATATAGTTAATATTAATATTAAAAGTTATCATTTTTGTCGAATTTAGTACTGAAACTAGTCTCATTCTCTTAGTAATACGATTACAGTTGGAAAGAGTTATTGAATATAGTCTGAAACTCGCCAGTTAATCAGAAATTGGCAATCCAGGTATGTTAAGGCAAATTCGTTTTGGCAAGTGAGTTTCTTCAATATTATAATTTAGTTTGAATCCCAGTAAGGAAGCCAAAAGCATATCTATTATGATTAGCAGTTGTTATTAGCTAAGGCCAGTACCCTATGTGTAGTTTGGGATTGACTTTGCCCTGTATAAGCCTCCATAACCAATTTCAGGGTTAATAATTGTGTCGAGTCGCTCCAAGGAGAGGTATGTCGTCCGCAAGGGATGAAGATAGGGTCCAAGGTCCTCATATATTATATGTCATATCAGCACCACACCCCCTGTTGATCCTGGTGCCCGGGGTGTAGATATCAGATATCAGGAGTCCACCGAACTCAGACATAGCTACAGTTCAAAGGACGAGCGGGCTCAATTGCAGACCCAGGGGACTGGTAGGATGGCTATAGTTATTAGATGACTCGATATGACCTTGTTAGAGGTATATAGATTGAAATGTACCCGCCAGGACTTATGGGGGTACCGGGTGGGTTATTTTGTGTTGGTTGTACCTTCCGGCTTATGGGGGCCAGGTAAGGTTCTTGTTTGCATTAGTTACCAATAGATTAGGTAGCATGAAGTTTAGTTATTCAGGTAGTATTTCTATCCCTTCTTTTCAGCTACTTTCAGTTTCATTTCAGTTTATTTAGTTACTTATGATTACTGTCTTACATATTTGGTACATATCGTACTGACGCGCTTCTTGGGGCACTACACTACTTGCCTGCAGGTGCCGATAGACGTGGTCCAGGATCTTCCTAGCTTCCGGCCAGATCTAGAAGGGCAGTCAGTTCCTTTCCTCCGAAGCTAATAGATAAAAGGTTTACTCTTTTTTGGTTTATGGGTAGGTCGGGACCCTGTCTCCACCATCATATTACTTTTAGAGGCTTGCAAGTTGTTTCAGATTTCCTGTGGTTAGTTGTTGCTAGCTGTGTGGGGCCCATATATATTTATTTTGTGTGTTGTCCGTGTGGGACCTTGTTTAGCTGTTAGTTAGCAGCCTTGAGAGCCATAACGTAGTTTAGCGTCGAATTTACTTTATAGTTATAACTAGACATCATGGTGGTCTTGTCGGCCCGCATAGTATCCCTTGTCATTATTTGTTTCTGGTTAGTTGTTTTCTTTTACGGGTGGCTATAAGGCCTTGTCGGTCGGGGGTTGTGTTTACAGCTGAGATATAGTCCGTTGTTTTCTTGATTTGAGATTTAGTATTAGTCATGCACCAGAGATGTGTAAGCTCTATCAGACCAGTTCAGATCCTAGTAGGGCACCAGGTGCCAGTCATGCCTCCCAAGGTGGGGTATGACAATTTTGCAAAGTTTAGGAACAAATTTAAAATTTCCCCCCTATGGTTATTACAATCATCAAGCCAAATGTTTTAGCCATATCTTGTTCAAATTCTACTTTCCAACTATCCATTATGTTACTGATTCAAATTCTTTACTTTCTTGATCAATTACGTAATTAGACCTCTAATTTTTTCTAATTTAGCAAGACATAAATAAACCTTGATAGAAGCATTTATCCTTAGATAGACCTTATAAAATGTAAATTATATAGAATTTTTTCCAATTGCAAAAACTATGACAATATGTTTGAATCATCGAATGAACATCCAACGACCCATAATACCATCTTCAACCATAAAAATTATGTAGGATCAAACAATCAATTACTCCAAGTAAGTTGTTTCACGAATGAAAATAAGGACAAGTATTGTTATATTAACAAAAAGCTTCTTAAGTATTTTCAAACTCAGTCGTGATAATAATGTTCTTGTTCAGCTTCATGCTAATGAGTGTTTTGTCAAGAATTTGCGTGGTAAAACAATACTTTGTCATTGACAATGACCTTTATAGCCTCATTCCACCGTCTACATTAATGTCTACAAAACCATCTCCCATGGCCTTTCTTGGTGAGCATATGCACTACCCTTGCTGGATGGCACTGCAGATTGACGCATCCTAATGAAGCCATATCATCTTGTCTCCACTTATAATTTTTCTGTGTCAAATTTTAGCTTTCCCTAATGTTTATGTACCCTTTCGAATTGACAAGAGTCATCACAGTCTATTAGTTCATCGTCATGAGTCTAGTTTACGTCCTTTTGATCTAGTGTATTCAGATGTTTGGGGTCCTACTCCTATCAATTCTATTAATGGAGCTCATTACTTTATTTTATTATTGGATGATTGTACCAAATTTATTTAGATTTATTTTATCCATCAAAAATAAGACGTGCTTGCTATTTTGAAACAATACCATGGTTGAAACCCAATTCAGTTCCAAAATAAAATGTCTAAACTGATTAGGGAGGTGAATTTCATAATATTTCTTCTCACCTTCAATCTTTAGGCATCTGATCTAGAGTTTCATTCCCTCACACACAAGAACAAAATGGTGCTCCAATGCGACGCAATCGTATTATTGTTGAAAAGGGATTTTTCCTTCTTGATCATGCTTCCCTCCCATTGTCTTTTTCGGAACCATCCTTCCACACAGTAGTCTATATCTCTAACCGCACCATCACCCCCATCCTAAACCATTCGTCTCTCTATTAATATCTATATCATCATCCACCTGACTATGATTTTCTTTATTTCCCTTTCCTTCGTCCTTACAATAACCACAAATTTGAATTTCGATCTCAACCATGCATCTTTTTAGGTTATAGCTCAAAACAAATGGCCTATATATGCCTTCATGTACCATCTAATCGGGTCTATGTCACTCGTCATGTTGCATTTGATAAGGAATGTTTTTCTTATCAAGACCACCAAAAAATATCCTCCTCCAAATGTTAATCCACTTCCTTTACAATCCCCTCAATACTATTCCATCAAGCTACCTCCCTTTCTTTACCCTATAGGCTCCCATTCAATTGTCAACGACTACTCGAGATGGTTCAGCCTTTGACAAGCACATAGGTAATTAACCCTTCTCAACCTTCACCTCCTACTGAATCACCTTCTTCCATTCCTTCTAGGAACTCTGTTTCACCTTCTCTACCTCCAATCATCTCTCGACCTTCTCCTTCCTCTTACCCTTCAACTGCTCCTTTCTATTTTTGGTCACCAGATAACTCTCACCACAAAATGATAACTCTCTCTAAAACTAACTCTATAGCCCCAAAAGCTCTAACTACATCCAAATATCCCCTTCCACTTGATCCCCTACCTATTAAAGAACCCAAAAATCTTAATCAGGCTTCCATACTTCCTCAGTAGCAGCAAGCTATGCAAACAAAATTTTATGCTCCTATGCAAACTAATAATGGCAACTTGTTCCACCACCTCATAACACTAATTTTGTTGGTTGTAAGTGGGTTTATAGGATAAGACATCACGCTGACGGCTCTATTGAGCACTACAAAGCTTGCTTAATGGCTAAAGGGTTTCATCAAAAGGAAGGGGTCAACTATTTTGATATCTTTAGTCCTGTCATCAAGCCAACCATCATTAGGTTAGTTCTCTCTATTGCCCTCACCAAAGGTTTACCTTTTCATCAATGTGATATTAATAATGCTTTTGTTAATGATGAGCTTAATGAGCAGATATTTATGGAGCAACCAAAGGGATTTATTAACCCTCAATATTCCAATTATGTATGTCTGGTAAAAAAAGCTCTTTACGGCCTTAAGTAGGCTCCTTGGGCATAGTTCACCAAGCTCAAAACTTTTCTAATCTCTCATGGTTTTATATCATGCTTATCTGAGTGCTCTCTATTTGTTCTCCAATCACCCAGTGATGTCACCTATATCCTAGTGTATGTTGATGATTTTACTGTCACAGGAAGCAATCCTCAGTTCATTAACCAATTTACTGGAATATTTCATGCTATCTTTTCCTTGAAGGAACTTGGTTGTCTTCATTTTTCCTTGGTATTGAACTTACTAGAAATAAACAATTAGTTTTGCTCATCCAACAAAAATACATTTGAGATATTCTTCTTCGCGCCAAAATAGACGAAACCAAACCTATCTCCGCTCCAGATACCCCAGGATCTCGCTTTGTCTATGATACTGATTCTCTCCTTGATCCTCACCTGTATCGCAATATTGTTGGGGCTCTTCAATACCACTATTACCCGTCCTAAAATTTGTTATGCTATCAAATGGGTGTGTCAGTTTATGCACAATCCTTCCACCATTCGTTGGTTTTCGTTAAGTGTATCCTTCAATACCTCAAAGGCACCCTTCACCATGGTCTCCATTTGCACTCATCCACTGACTCTGGCTCGATAACCTTCTTGGATGCTGATTGGATATTTGACCCTAATGACAGCCGCTCTCAACATGAATTTGCTCTTTACTATGGTGGCAATTTAGTAAGTTGGTGCTTTAACAAACAAAAGGCAATTGCTCGCTCTAGTATTAAAGTTGGGTATCGAGCTCTTGCCTTTGCTACTATCAAAATTTTTTGGGTCGAGCAACTTTTACATGACTTACATGCTCCTCTCAAACAACCTCCAATCCTACTATGCAACAACTTAATTGCTATCTTTATCTCTACCAATTCTGTTATTTATCAATGATTGAAGTACATCAAGCTTGACTACCATTATATATGGGAGAAAGTAGATGATAATTCACTTGTTGTTCACTTTGTTATCTCTCAAACTCAAATAACAGATATTTTTACGAAATCTCTTGGTACAACTCGACTCAATCTAATGAAATCCAAGCTCCTGGTGGACCCTCACCCTCCGCTTGATGGGGAGTATTGACTGAGAATCCCTCTCACAGCAGCAACAAAACTACTATGTAGATAGGAACCAACAAAAGATATTTTATTTAACTCTATCTTGTTCCTAATTTTTTTTCTCTTATCTTGAATCATTACTGTATTTTAAATTGTTGTTACAATTTGTTAGAGAAAATATAGGATTTGTATCAATCCTTTGACAGATTCCTTATACATAGTGGATATTTAAATATATAAGATCTTCCTCTCGGTAGAATGGTTAAACTGAGAGTCTGCAAAGTCTACTCTTTCTTTTATCGTTCACACTTTTACTTCTTTACACTTGAAGCAAAAACATGTTGCTAAATTTTCTATGCAACAAGTTTATGATCTCCGATGCTTAATTTCTGAAAATCGTTAGGATTTATGACAAGATAATATTATTAACAAACAAGAAAATAATAATAAATAAAATTCTATAGTTAAATAATAAGAATCTCATATACTAATCTTATTTAGCTACAAATTATTAAAAAAGAATCAATTAACTAAAAAAAATTTAGCTGAGAATTATGATAAATTTATAATTAATTTTATATTTTCTAGTAGTATAACCTAATAAACCTTATGATGATCTGTTGTAATTCATGAAGATTTAATGACCAACTTTTAACGATTTGTAAGAAATTGTGATAAGGCAACATAACAAATTTTGTGGAGATCTGACAGTATCCATTAATAGGTTTATCGCTAATTTCTAACCGATAAAATTTCAATAGTTACATTGATTCTATTTGTGCAGCTCACCTGACAGAATATTATATACATTACTTTAATTTCTTACTCGTACAGATTAGATGGGGTTCCGCCTGAACCTTAATAAATATTCTCTTTGTTTTAAACATTTATTATATTTTTATTATATATATTTTTTTAAAGTATTAATAAAAAATTTTATTTTATTTTAATTTATATTTTAAAATATAATTTTTTTTTGTTTAATATTTATTTTGTCTATATTTTATCTTTCCATAACTAAAATATTTATACTCTTTAAAAATAATTAGTATTTTAGAAATTAAAAAAAATAATAATAATTTTATTTTAAAATTTTAAAATAATAAATAATTTAAAATAACTAATTCTAAAAAAAATATGATCAGGGGTAAAAGATAGTATTGGATTTGGGGAGCTTTTTCTATTATCACTGCTGAGTTTTTGTGTGATAAATTAATGGGAGTATTTCGAATTCAGTTTTTTTATTTGTTGTCTTTTGGCCTTTTAGTTTTTCTTTTCTTTCGAATTCAGTTTCTTCTGGAGTCAATACTTCAGCTTTATACGTGATGTGCAAATACAAAAAATTATTGTTGCAAATACGCATGACTAGGGTGCGTTTGGTACAGAAGGAAACTGTTCTTTAAAAAAATAAGTGGATTTTTAGGGTGTGTTTGATTTGAAGGAAAATATTTTTTATGAGAAAAAAGTTTTGAAAAAATTAGTGAATTTATTTTATATTTTTTATGTTTAATATGCAAGCAAAAATTGTTATTCTGAAAAATTTGTATATAGTTCTGACAGATACAATGGAAGGTGGAGTGGGATATGGATGGAGGTTATGGGATGGGGGTGAAGATGATGTACGTTGGAGGATGTGGATGACACAATCAACATGGAATGTTACGTGTGAAATTTGTTTTTCTTACTTTCACTAGAAAAGTCATTTTCCTCAATTTTAATGAGTTTAGTTTCTTAGAAAAAATATTTTTCAAAAAATTTTAATCAACCAAACATGAAAAAATTAGAAAATATTTTCTCCTTATTCGTAACGAACATAGTCTTGTGTTTGAACGTAAGTGAAAAATATTATCTTAAATTATTTGTATATAATCTAGACAGATACTTTGGAACACAGAGGATGAAAGAACATAGTTAGGGGTGTTCACGGTTTGGTAAAAAATCAAACGAAACCGCAAATCGAATCAAACTGATTAAGAAAACTGACATTTGATTTAGATCGATTTGGTTTGGTTTTAAATTTTAAAAACCAATAATATCTGGTTTGATTTAGATTCTATTAAAAATAATTGAAGAAATAACCAAATCGAATTGATAAATTTATACATAAATTATTTGAATATACGATATTAGTGTTTTATAATAATTATAAATATTTTATTCCTTTTAATCATTAATTTGGTTTAGTATACTTTATTTCACATGCACTGCAATACGTTTAAATTCTATTTCTTAAAAAATATGTCAAAACCCAACACTCTAAGTCATTGTCTACATGTGGTGTGGTGTATTACCGATTTTTATTTTTTGCTAAGACATCCATCTACTCTTCTATCATTTTACCCCTTTGAATTTTGAAGGGTTGACATTTCTATTTAAAGTTGTATATTATTTTTGTGTGGATATTAGACATGTTAAGTGGAAGAACTTCTATAGCTATGCAACGTAAACATGCTAAAATTTTGCAATAGTATTGAAAAATAATAGAAGATTAAAATATATTTATCTTGTAAATGTAGAGATAAATTTGTTGAATCCTAATGTTAACTTAAAGTAGTTACCCCATGTCTTTATTGTTTTACTATTATTAATTTATCATTAACTAATTATAAACTGAAACCAATAGTTTTTTTTTTGTTTGATTTTGTTTTAAAAATTTTAAAACCGACTAAATTGATTTGGTTTTTATTTTAATAAAAAAATCGAATCATGAACACTCCTAATCACGGTATATAAAATGTCACTTATAAAACTTATTTTTTCTACTTGATCCCAGTGTAATTAAGTCTCATGATTCAAAGCAAAACACCAATTTGGACGACTTCTCGTCAAAAATCCATTAAAAATTATATTTTTCGTACTTGTTTTCGCGATTTTTCTGTTGAAAGTTCTTATTTCTTTAGTAAAACTAAAAATTCTCTTCAAATCGTGTTAGATATCACCTATCACCCAAATTTCAAACTTAATTCATGATGAATTTTAAAAGACAAAGTCAAAACATATTATCCCATATTTCTCACATGAAAATATAGCAATAAAGAATATAACATCATAATAAAATTCATTTTGAGTATAATGAATAACGGTATTAATGGGTATAATACTACTTCCTTCATTTGTATTTAGCTATAAAAATAAGATTTTACACGATTCTTAAAAGAAAAACCAACAGAGAACTATGAATATAATAACGTTTGGTTTGTTCCAAAATTGATTGCGCTGTAATAATTTAATTTCTCTCATTTCCTTAATCTTTACGACAAAAACAAGAAAAACGGACCATTTTCGTGCATATTTACCTCAATTTTTAAACTAATTCAAAATTGACCCCACGAAAAATAACTAATTCTTTCTTTCCTCTTCTCTTCATAATTTATAAAGAGAATCACACTTTTTACAACTTAGATGTATGAAGGTTTTCTTTTTTGTTAAATTAAAAATTAAATGTAGGGAAAGAAAAAATGAAGGAGGTGTTCATTATCAAGTTGAGAATCTTGATCGTTTAGATAATTAATTAATTAAATTATTACTATCTAGTAATGGTAGCAAATGGGCGGATTGGATCAATTTGGGTAGGTTAAAAAGGGGTCAAACATAAAATGGTTAGTAACTCAATCTACTCATATTTCATATGTGTAAAAGTGGATTGGATAATAATGAGTTGGATAAAAGACATATTGATCCATATTTACCCATATTTTCATGAGTTAATAGATAGATTTAATATCTGAAAAATATTTTAGTTTTTTTAAATGATAAATAATAAAAATACTTTATTTAGTTTTATTATATCAAAAAAGTCATAAAACAAGTTTCTATAACTTTTCAATATACAAGAAATTTATGTAATAACAAGGAAAAATTGATATTACCAAATTACACCTGTTAAATAGGTATAAAGCGGTCATTGTATCAAATGTAGAACTTATCAAGGTTGGGTTCGAATCCCACGGGGAGTAAGGTGCAAAACTCGTCAAAAGTGAATACTCAAATTTGTTTAGTCGATATTTCAAGAGCGGAAAATAAAATCACACTTAGAAATTAAGATTCTTGTAATACAGTTAGAGATAAATTCTTGATTTGTTTCGATAGTTGATGTAAACTAGGGATGTATTTCTCAAGATTTCTTAACCATGACAGGTCTATTTTATTTTCAAATCTAGGTTAACGTTACACATGTAGAACAGTTCTAAAGATTTTCTAAAGTCTTTCGACCCACTTAGAGAAATACCATCCCAAATCCTTTCAGCCTTTGGGTGATTCTTGATTTAAGTGTTGTCGTAAGTTCTGGATTGATTATTCTTATAGCAGCTCAATTCATTAGATGAAGGTTGAAAGCCTCAAATATGCATTATCAATTCTTCTTCCTAATCATGAAATCTTTGATCAAATAATTCAGATTTTACGCAACATTCAACATTTACAACCGTTAAACAACAATCAAGACCGAAGAATTGATAATACATGTGATTTGCTAATCTAAATTTTTATATTCATGAACCCATCAACGTTAATAGATCAAGGTTCACACAACCTTAGATATAAAATTTAGCTATTCATGACAACGATAATAACAATCTTGATAAAAAAAGATGATAAACATATAGTCATAATGATGAATAAAAAGGTAATCGGTTGAACATTGATTCACACTTCTTCAACAAAAACTCAAGAAAAGTGTTACTTTCTTTTCCCTCTCTCCAATAATTTTAAACGTAATATCGTGATAATGTTTTCTATCATCGATGCTCTTAATAAAAACCTCCTAATATCTAGAAAAGGAAGGAAATTACATAACTCATAATTACAAAAGTGCCACCGAATCAGCATTCGCGGTGCATCCGCGACCATGATTAGTCATCCATGGTCCGTGTATTGAGCGTGTACCTGATAGGAAAATAGCTGACCTTCTACCTCTAATATACAGTTTATTTTTCGGTCCGCACTTCGATAGCATTTGGCCTGCCAATAGACACATGAGTCTGACCTGAACTGCGATTGGCCCGTGCTCCGCGACTTCCAATTTGCGATCCGCGCTGGCAAGGTGGATGCATTGTCAGTGAGCATAAAGTTCTGGCTTGAGATGCAGTAGATTTGCGGCCTGTGCTTTGCAATCCGCGCTCTGCAGTTCGACCGAAAATCTCATCACTGAGACAAGTACTTCTAATTCTAGATGCGATAGGTCTGCGGTCCGCGTTTGGTTATTCGCGGTCCACGCTTGAGGCCTTTTCACAGAGTTTCAGGTTCTTGGATTGATCTTTGAAGTATTTTTACTTGATTCCTTCTCACCCTCTTCTAAATGGCAATTTCCTATACAAACGAGAAGAAATCATGATATGTACTTCTGTTCATATCAAATCATCACACAAATCTAAGCTTACAAACCAGATAAGTTGGTCAAGATACCAACTTATTAGAAGTTTTTGTCATGGATTTCGAAATAAATGAAAATTTATACTTTTGGAGTAAAATGTGCTTAATGCACTTTAAGAAATATCAATACTAATACATTATTTGCTCACTTTACACTATATTATTTGTTATCCTATATAAAATTTAAAAAGTCACAGCTCAGATATGGGACAGACTACTAAACTTGGTGGGAATGCAGAGAACGGTTCAATCATGGAAGAAGAGGTCAATTGGTTACCTAAGTTGTCAATAACAGAACACCTAAAAGAATCATGTTTTGGTTCCTATATGCTGCAATAATCTATCATACTTGAATGGATAGGAACCACCGCTGACTCAAATCGAAACATAAAGAACCAACTGTGACGTTGAAGGAGATTGCTCTAGAATTACATTTAGCCGGATGAAAATAGTATAACTGGAAGGAAAAATTGGACGCAATGATAGATAAACCCTGAGTATAGTAGTTGTCCAGTTGAGTAGTAATTGTAGCTGATGGTAGTTTTAGTGATCCTCTATACTGGTGCTAGTCCTTTGAGTCCTAGAGGACTAGCTGTACATATATGCCATTTGGTTGAATTTTTTCTTTTTGGACCAAAATAAAATTAAAAAATGTACATTTAATAATAATAATGTTATGTATTTTTTACTAAGAAATATATATCTAAGATTAATAGAAGTCACAACAAATGAAAATTGACTAGTTAGCGATTAACATGTAATTCAAAATTATTGATTAGAAATTCATACTTTTCAATAAAGTTGTTACTGCAATTTCAATTATTTCATATTGTGAAAAATAAAAGATACAAAACTTGAAAATTAGATATTTATTATTTTTGCAATTAGTATTTAAGTCTGTAATAGAAAAAAGTACTTTTTGAAAAATGCTAAATAATACTACTATAATATTCGGAGAAGAAAATTTAAAAAAATGATCAACTATAAAGAGAAGAAATATAAAAAGGAAGAGAGTTATAACATTTTGGTGGTATTATGAATTTTGAGTGAATTGGAAGTTTAACGCATATCCATATATTATCCACGAATACTCGTATTTTTATGAGTTGAATATGGATTTAAATTTAAATTTTACCCAGTCACTTAACTAACCCACTAAAATATGAGTAGGTTATCAGTATGTGGACTCATTTTGCTGGCACTATTATCTAATGATACATTCAAGTGCTTGAGCTTTTTTTTTTTAACAGAAAAAATTCTATCACATAAATTAATATTTGAAATATTATTTTAAATTGACGGAATTGGTTTTGAACAGTTTTTGCCTCTTCTTATGCTAAAAGCACAGAAAATTATAATTATACCACATTTAGAACTTCGGAAGATGGTCAAGGTAGCTTGCTTCCAAGCCACTGCACTAGTAACTAATAAAGTTTTTTTTTTTTTAAATGAACATAAGAATCTATCATAAATAGAAGAAATCATGTAATTAAAATCAACCACAGTAAAATAACTAAGTTGGTATTATTTCCTCAGTCCATTGACTTATTTGCAATTTCTAGCTAGTATCCATTTAATAATTCTATAACAATTTTACACTTCTAGCAAAATACTTCTTTCCCCAAGATGAACATCCGTTTTGAACCTTGCTCTAATACCACTTGTTAAAGAATAACTCATTCAAGCTCATTCATTTAAACTCGGATACCACTTGTTGGGACTGAAATGATCAGGTGTCCTGCGGAAGCTAACACAGAAAACCTCGAAAGACGCTAAATAAAAAAACAAAACGAGAAATATATCAAAAAAGACTCAATAATTTAACGTGGTTTGGTCAATCGACCTATGTTGACACCCAATTTTGGCCTTCCACCCATTGATTAATTACTCAAGCTTCTCAATTTGCAAACAAAGTGAAATATTTATTTTTGCTAGTTAAAAGATTTTTTAAAATTATTCCCGGAGTTATTTTGCCATTTCCTTTAGTAAGATACACTAATATATATTATGAATGTATCATATATGTATTTTTAAATATTAATCATATATTATTTTAGCGCACCTTTTAAGTCTAAAATTAATTCATGCTAAAAAATAAATCTTAAATAAGTACATATCTAATTTTGTTAATACGAGTTCATGTACGCCTTAAATTTTATTAATTAGTCTATATTTGCAGATAAATATTTATTTTGTTAAGTTGAGAAGTTTAAACGATTAATTGGTAGTTAATTCATCCATATTTGATTATCTATGGCTATGCAACATAAACATACTAAAACTTTGGAATAATGTTGAAAAATAATAAAAGATTCAGATAAATTTATCTTGTAATAGTAGAGAGAGATTTGTTGGATCCTAATATTAACTTAAAGTAGTTATCCCATGTCTCTAATATTTTTACTATTATCAATTTTTCAATTTATGATTAGCTAGTTATAAATCGAAACCAATAGTTTGTATTTTTTTTTGTTTGATTTGGTTTTAGAAATTTAAAAATCGACTAAGAGGGTGTTTGATTTAGCTTATAAGTTGGTCAAACCAGTTTATAAACACTTCTTAACTTTTTGTAGTGTTTGGTTTTACCAAAAAGTGCTTTAAAAAAGTTAAATGCCAAAAGTTGGTAGATACCAACTTTTTATTTTTTGGCTTATAAGTCATTTAAGTTTGACCAAACTATTTACCTTTTTATCTATAATATTTTCCTAATTTTAATAATACTCTCACTCAAATCTTTGACAAAATTTTATCTTTTTGTGCATATTAAAAAAAATATTAAAAATCTGGAAAAAAAATCGAGGTAGTATTAATTCATTTAAATTATTATATTCAATTTTACAAATAAAAAATAAAACTATAGTCCTAATAAAAAATAAAGGGGAGATTTTTCTAATTTTATTTAAATTATATATTTTAAAAATTAAAAATAACTTAAATAATTAGTTTATATTAAAAATAAATAAAAATATAAATTAATTTAAATTTTAATTATTTTAGAAATATAAATATCATAGTAATTTATTTTTTATAGTGTTAACAACTTTAAGGGCATTTCAGTCATTTGACCCAAGATAAGTGCTTAATAGCACTTATGTATCAAACAGACCAATAACTTTTTTTCAGCTTCAGCACTTTTATCCAAACACATAACTGCTTATTTATAAAAATAAGTTTCAGCACTTAAAAAGTGTTTTAAGCACTTATGTTTAAAAGCCATTTTTTTCAGCTAAACCAAACAGACTCTAAATTGATTTGGTTTGATTTTGATAAAAGATCGAACCATGAACATTCCTAAACACAGTATATAAATGTCACTTATAAAACTTATTTTTTCTACTTCATCCCAAAGTAATTAAGCTTCATAATTCAAAGAAAAACACCAATTTGGACGACTTCTCATCAAAAATCTATTAAAAATTGTATTTGTTGTACTTGTTTTCACGATTTTTCTGTTGAAAGTTCTCGTTTCTTTAATAAAACTAAAAATTCTCTTCAAATCGTGCTAGATATCACCTATCGCGCAAATTTCAAACTTAATCCGTGATGAATTTTGAAAGACAAAGTAAAAACATATTATCTCGTATTTCCCCACATGAAAATATAGCAATAAAGAATATACTCCCTCCGTCTCAAAATAAGCGGTGTTTTAGCCTTTTGATTTTGTTTCAAAATAAGTGGTGTTTTACATAATCAAGACGACATTAATGATGTTCTTCCAATTTTACCCTTATTTAAATGGAGAAAGTTTTACCTAATCAAGAAAATATTAAAGAGTTATATCTTTCTCAAGATATTTATTAGGGGTAAATGGGTAAAAATAGATTTTTCTTTCTAGGAATGAGTAGTTTTCTTAAGGGGTTTTCAAACTAAAAACTCCACTTATTTTAAAATAAAGGGAGTAACATCATAATAAAATTCATTTTGAGTATAATGAATAACAGTATTAATGGGTATAATACTACTTTCTCTGTTTCTATTTAGCTATAAGGATAAAATATGGCACAATTCTTAAGGAAAAAAATCAACAGACAACTATGGATATAAGTTTGTTTGGTTTGTTCCAAAATTGATTGAGCTGTAATAATCTAATTTCTCTCGTTTCCTTAATCTTTATAATAAAAACAAGGAAACCGGAACATTTTCGTGCATATTTACCTAAATTTTTAAACTAATTCAAAATTGATCCTACGGAAAATAACTAATTATTGAAATAAGCTTGATATGACGTTGCCTTCATTGTGATGGGCATGATAGAGAATGAGACACTAGATGGGGAAGAAACAATTCATGGAAGAAGCTGGGAAAAAGACTAGATGTAGTACTGCCAACAGTACCGCTGCAGCGGTTATCGTATGGCTACAGCAAGACCGTTGTGGAGCCTAAACCAGCGAGCAGGCCAAGTTATAATTCCTTGCAATGTATTAATGTAACTGATATTATTACTATTTAGGTAGGAGATTGGGTTCGAAATTATATTGTACTCGTTGATATGTATATATAACTCTTGTCGTGTGTGATTTATTATTTGTTGTGCTATGATATGCGTCCACAGATTGAGGGGCGAGTTGGTATCGAACGAACGTGTGATTGAGATAATGGATGATACGGAAGGTAAATCATCGATATGATGGTGAATGTGAGGCCTGGGGCCAAAGGTAAAGAACTCGGATGAACAAGTTAGTATGATCAGACTCTGAATAAAGATTGGATACTTGAGTGGCTCATGCCCGAGGTGAGCATCCGAGTGAGCGGTATGAGAGAGTACACAGACAGATACGACTAAAATACCATGCAACTGGGTGTATGATGAGTTGGTAATTTACCAACTCATTAGGCTCTAAAACTTGAGTTTTTATTTCGTTCTTGAATTGATTATTTGGATTTTATACCTTTTTTACTTTCATTGTGTGTAGATGGCTCAAAGTGAAGAAAAGAGCAAAAAATGGAGCCAAAAAAAAGGAGTGAGAGAAAACCGGCGATTCGCAGATGAAAACCGGTGAGACGCTGACCAAAGGCCGAATATCACTGCCTCAGAGGATTAATACCACCGGCGGTTCGCGACTTGACAGCGGTGAGTCGCCGAATGATACCCAAAAGTTCTGAAAACTGGCTTGAAGACCCAGCGCTTCACGGATTGGCATCGGCGAAACGCCGGATGAACCGCTGGTGTTCACTAGAATTTAGTGAAGATGCAGAAAAGACACCCATCGGTTCATGGATTGTAACCGGCGAACCTCTAGTGCTCCCGCCGGTTCCAGAATAGTGCTCATGGGGGTATAATTGTCCAATACTAGAAAAGAGATAAAAAGTGCCCTACTTTTCAAGATATAAATAGAGATAAAGTACTTTGTACTCAGATATGCAGAGGGAGAGATAGAAATAGAGATATTGAGAGAGAACAAAGCTTACATCACATCATTGTTTCCCCTTTTAGCTGAAGAAAATTCTTTAAGCTGAGAGAGGGAGATTCTGATTGAAAATTGTAGAAAGTACTCTGTTCTATTTCCTCTTGTACTAGTAAGTTTCAACTATTGTTGAAGATTATTTTGTGAAGTTGATTTATCTACTCTTGCTATTAAATTCAATGATGCTATTGATGAATGTGTTTTTGAATTTCCTAACTATGAGTAGCTAAAATCTATTAGATTCTCTTCAGTCTATAAAAGAAGATCCATTGATTATGATATGGGTCTATCTATTCTTGCTTGATTATTGCTTGAAAAAAAATTAAGTACTGGAAGAGAATTTAGTAGTGGGTGTGGAGAAGAGAGTGTGAATATAGTCTAGAAATAGTTGAAATTGCATTCTCTTTCCTTATTAGCAGCTAATAGCTAAGAATTAGTGCAGTTGTTAATCAAAATCAGATCGGGTTGAGCTAAATTGACCTTGCATACTCGGTACATTCCACGTACTGACCGCATACTTTCTATGTTGTATCGTCTCATGATACAGGGTCCGGATCTTAGGCTCATCCTTATCCTTAGTTCATCTCAGTTCTCGCTCTCAGCTATTGGTGAGTCCTCATGTTTTGAGGGTCGTTTGACATACTTTCATTATATTTATGTTTCAGTATTAGTCGGGTTAGTTGGGGATATTGTCCCATCAACCCATCTTATGTATTAGAGGATTTCAGACAGAATGTAGAACTCGACTTATGTATATGCCCAGTACTTCCAGTTGTTATGCTATGTTTACGTTTCCGCTATGGTTTATGCTAAATATTCCGCTTTATTTAATAAGATTAGATGTATGCATGTGCCATGGATCGACTTGGGATCCCTCGAGGTCCCTTGTCCCGTGTCTACGATCGCATGTACATTCAAGTCGTGACATGAACATACCATTGGTAGAGGTGTTGGAACAAATACTGGGATATGCTAAGTTTAGGAAGTACTTGGTGACGAAGAAGATGGTTGTAAGCTATGAGTCGGTAGACAATGTTCATCACGGTAGTGCAATAGCTACATGGTCCTGGCTCAAAAGAAGGAAGACCCAGTTGCTTTCACTATACCGTGCAATGTCGAGTTCACAAGGGCACTTTGTGATCTGGGAGCAAGCATCAACTTGATGTTCGTAGCAGTATTCAAGAAATTGGGCTTAGGACCCCCCACACCGACCTCTATGCGGCTACTGATGGCCGACAAGACTATGAAGAAGCCAGTGGGGATCTTGTTCGATGTACTGGTTAAGGTGGACAAATTCATATTCCCAGCAGACTTCTTGATTTTGGATAGCGAGGTTGATTATGAGGTCCCCATCATTCTGGGGCGACCATTCCTTGCGACTGGGAGGGCCTTAGCAGATGTGGAGGCTGGCCAGCTAAAGTTTAGACTAAACAAAAAAGAGGTCACTTTCAACATCTGCCGGACAATACAGCAACCCAAGGAATACAGTGTAATCTTGGCATTAGAGGATGAATATGAGTCACTTGATGAATTCTAAGTACTCAAGAGACTTGCATCTTGTTGTAGCATTAAATCAGGCGCTTCTTGGGAGGCAACCCAAGTGGTGGCTTGGTGAAGTCTGAGTAACCGGACCACCTGCGTCATGCTGCAATGTTAAATCAAGCGTTTCTTGAGAGGCAACCCAAGTTATTGAACTAATGTGTGCTCAGTGTGCATGGAAAACAAAAACTGGAGGCAGAAAAATTGCTGAAAAGCAGCTGCTATGGCTCTCAGTACGACTCATGATAGCCGGAGGCGTGGTAAGGTTCAAAAGCAACGACCTACGAGTCATCACACGAACCGTACCCACCTTGTACGAGTTGTAGGATGTACTCGTAGGTCCCCAGGTAAGATTTCAAAACTTTGACTTACGGGTCCAAGGGACGAGTCGTACGTACTTCCTACAACTCATGGTACGAGTCATGACGGGTCAAAATTTGTTTAAAAATTACCTGAATCGCCAAGTTTTCACATCTTCCCCTTTCCTTTTAAACCAAAAACCTCACACGACCCTTCTTCCCACACAAACAAAATCAAACTATGAACCCTACCTATGAATCCCTCACACTCATAACTCAAGAGCAAGGAATCTACGAGCAATTTCTTGCTCAAATTAAGTGAGTCTCAACCCACATTTGTGATTACCATTCAAAGAAAGAAGCAACAAATAAGTAATCCATTGAATATCGAAAACTTTAACTTGCTAGAAGTTATCACTGTCGAAACCCCTATGAGTAGTGGTCTTTCCTCGAAATATCTCAAAAATACAATGATTAGGGATGTTATCAAACCATGAACGACTAGGAAAGCATTATATTTTTGTTAGGTTAAAATTGTGAATTGAAGCCTTTCAAAGTTGAGTTAAGGGTAATGATTAAAAAGGGGAGGGATGAGTAGTGGTAAATTGGTTGAATGATATGCCTAGACCTGGGGAAATCTGAGTACCCAAAATTGTAGAAAAAAGAATCCCTGCAAACTGAACAAAAATTGAATAAGCCAAGAAAGTGGTACGAAACATAGTACGGTTCGTAGTTTGTCACTACGAGTCGTACTGAGCATTCGTACCCAAGAACTTAACAGGGCTAAGCCAGATGAGGTAGAAGAGCCCTTCCTATGACTCGTGGAATTGACCTACGGGTCATACCTCGAGTTGTGGAAAAATATAGAGGAAATGGTATTGTTGGGGCTTTATCAGAAGACTCAAGGTATGGGTCGTACCTTCGTGGTACGAGTCGTACCTATGAGTCATAACATGCACACAGAGTTTCTGAGCCTTCAAACGAGTCGCACCTTCAAGGTATGACCTATACTGTCGACCCGTATTAAGAATCTGAAATTTTTTCTTGTTTTTTTCTCAAATATTAAATTCTAACTTTCTTCTCTATAGGTACAATTACAAAGAAGAGAAAAGCATCCAAAGCAACAGCCCAGAGAACATTAATTGATGAAACATTCGAGTCTGAGGCTGGGCAAGAAGGTAACTCTCCTAGTGGTTCGATTGAGGATTACCGGGTAGATACATCAGACAATGAAGGAACCAAAACAGCTAGGGAAAAAGAAAGAGCACAAGTCGAAGTAGCCACTGCCACATCTGCCCAAGCTCCCCAGTCTGAGGAGGGAGCTAGAGGAGGTAATCAGGAATCGGGAAACGACTCAAATGTAGAACAAAAGCCTGAGGAGACCCAATCAGGTGAGGCAAGTGATAGCAATGATTCAGAGGAGGAGGCTCCAAATGCTGCACAAGTACAGACCCCATCCATGAGCAAGGCATTTCTCTCACTACCAAGAACAATCCAAGGCAGAGCATCCAGGAAGAACCACGGATCCTCAGAAACTCACTGCATGAAGTTGAGGAGATAAAGCAGATATTCAACTTCTATGGTTTCGAGTGGATGGCCAAGACTCCAGCTCAGTATATAGTAGAATTGGTCGGGGAGTTCTACGCCAACTATTTGGCCACCATGGAGCAAAAGGCAAAGGAGGGGCAGAAAATAAAAGACCAGCCTCGACTGGAGAGTGTGATGGTCCGAGGCCGAGAGGTAGACATATCAGAGCAGACCATCTCTCGGGTTCTCTATAGACCACAATTCGTGCCTACATGGATGATGCCTGAGTATGACTACAGGGTGGAGGCAATGAAGTAGATCAAGAATTTGGGCTTGCAGGAAAGGCAGAGGTAGTTGCAATGGTTGGCAGGTGTGATTGTTGAAAATAAGGACGAAGCTGAATGAGTTACTGGTGGAAAGCAGGTGACAAAGAACTCGCTCAACTTCATAGAAAAAGCCTACTAGACACTAGTACGCCATCGGTTAGCACCCATGATCAATGACAACACATTGAATGTTGACAGAGCAGCTTTGGTGGCATGCCTCATGTACTGTTATCCTATTAACATCCGGAGGATCAACATAAGAGGAGATACGAGATAGGGAAATGAGAGTGAGCACTACCATCCCATTCTCGAGCATTGTATTCAAGCTATGCATAAAGGCAGGGGTGCCAATATGACATTATATTCCCGAGCGACTGATCGGAGGCTAGAGGATTGCAGACATCGACCTTATCCAAATGAGATGAACCCGGTAAGATGAGCCAGAATACCCACCGCAATTCCATCAGTCCATCCTGCAGGGGATGCATAGGTGAATGTCCCCACCTTACAGGAGCAGAGCGAGACACCGGCTACAGATGCCGGTCATGCAGAGTCAACTCCTAGCACTTTAGCTGCACCACAGCCTAGCCTGCAGACTCAGACTCTAGCAGGGAATGTTTTAGTGCCTCACGACTTCCTCCAGAAACTGGCCAAATGCTTGACCATGGCTGAGCGAAAAATTCAAGCTATGATGGAAAACTTAAAGCCATGGGTCAAGGCGGAGATAGATATAGCAACTCATGCTCTACATTCTCACTTGGATGGATTTGAGAGCCGATTCAATGTGCGAATGGCGGAGCAAACCGACATCAGCAGTCTCCGTGAGGAGTAGGGGGCTCTTCGAAGCTAAGTAGTCAAGTTGTCATCATGACAACCGACAGTCATAGCAACCCCCACTCTTTCAGACCTAGATACAAAGCTCGATGAGGAGATTTACTTGGCGGCTTATTGGGAGCCGATGGTAGCTGCTGGAAATAAGGGAAAGAAAAGAACCTCTAAGGATGTTGGAGAGGAAAGTCTGAGAAAGAAGAGGAAGAAGGAAAGGAAAGAACGCAAGCAGGCTAGAGCAGAGAGCCTGCAAACTCATGACGCACATATGTCAGAGATGCAGGAGCAAGCTATAGGAGCGTGCAGCTCCACCATGACTCAGCCCAACCTTGCCAGTGGTCGTGACCTTGGGGTGAGCCACCTTCAGCCCAGATTGCTAAGGCCGTAGAAGCGGCCAAAACTACTAAAGGGGTAACCACTCCCTCTGTGGATACTTCATTGAGTGCGCCGGCCACCGCTAGCGCCACGATTGCAGCGAAGGTACCTCTTTCGTAGGATGACAGGAGCGCCTAGAGCGCCACAGGTATGTTACCTTCCCTATGATCTTATAGTTCATGCTTCGAGGACGAAGCTTAATTTTCACAAAAGGGGGGGGGGTGTACTTGTGATTTTTAGAATTTTTTATTCGTCCGAGGGTTTTTCTTATCATATTTCTTTTCCCTCAGAAATGCTATGAGTAGAACCGGCATGTGTAGGATTTTTTTTCGTATTTTGTCATTTTTTCCTAATTAGGAAATAACTTAGGAGCACTCAGCCAATGAAAATGCACTAGCTTTGATTTATGAAAAAAATTGACCCTGCTTAAAATTTTTTGATGCATTAGCTATGTATTTGTGACTGCATGCATGATTTCTATGGATCTTTTGATGTCATTTAGTTTATTAGCATGAGGAGTGTTGTTAATCCATGTGCAAATCAGACAAACGAGGTGAATATAAGTCATGTACCGTGAGTGAGTAAGGTGTAGTACTTAGTTCAGTATTGTATTGAAGATCCAGAACTTGTCTGGTTGGTCTTTGCATAGGCTAAGATCAGTTGGTTAGGATATGATCATAGGCCATTTTTGTTAAGCTCACTTTTAGCCTAAATAATCCTACCACAATCATGTGATTCTATTGATCCTAATTTTGAGCCTTTAATAGACCATTTTTCTTTGATTAACCGATTAACCGTACTTATTTATTTATAATGAACCTATTTTGGTCCTGGTCCTTCCTTGGATATTGTGAACCTCAACATAGGCAAAATTCCTAAGTTGAGGGTGGATAGAGTAGGGGTGCATAAGTGATGGGAACGAGAAAAGGGGAGAGAAAAGAGAAAAGGTTAAAAATGAGGTGTGGTGTGAAAAAAAAGAGATGAAAAAAATTTGAAAATCTTGAAAAAGAGAATTCAAAAGAAAAAATGTTGGAAAAAGTTGAAACTACACCACATCCATACAAATGTACATAAAAGAGGTAAAAAGGGAAGAAAAGGAATGAAAAGCAAAAAGGGTGAAATAGGTGAATGGTGTAGCTAATGTATGTAGTGCCAAGGAAGGGATAGTCACTTATAAAATCTTTCATATTTATCATGTCCAGCCCTAAAGCCTACATTACAAGGCACAGAAAGTCCTATAGTGATCCAAATACAACCATCTGATAAACTGAAGTAGAGAAAATAAGAGAAAGCCTATGGTATCTGAAGCATAATACTTCAAACTTCTTTGTGAGAGTGAGCGCCTTGCTTGTTTAGTCCTATGCAATATTTGACACTATATATGTGAGTGGGTACATCATTCGTTGTGAGGATACATGGATGATGTTTACTTTTATCATTGGTAAATGTGAAAAGCATTGGTGATGATTTGATTGCCTGTTGATAGCTAGATGACATGTCTTGATCCCTGTTTATCATGTTTCGTGGTTGCTTGTAGTACATTAGCTGATGTTGGTTCATGGGAAAAGGTCAGAAATTGTTGAATGTATAGTGCAAGTTTTGTTTAGTATTGGCTGTAGTATCCTAGGTTTATTTTCTAGTTGAGCGTCGTGTTTAGTTTTTCTTTTTCTTTTCCTAAGGACATGCAAAAGTCTTAAGTTAAGGATGTTGATGTCTTGTGAGTTTATAGCACTTTTGATGCTCAAAACTAAGAAAATAGCATGGACTTAGGTATATTTATATGGATATAAGGAACTTTTTCTTTGGTTACAGGATAAATAGGTGTTGGAGCAAAAATGTGCAAAAGATAGCCTAAAAGTACAAAAAATAGGCTTAACTTATAGTCCTCAGTACGAGCCGTAGGAAGGTGCTACGACCGTACTGCAGGTCGTGAGAAGTTTCAGAAGGCTAAGGATTAAGAAGTGCACCCTACGACTCTCAGTACCAGTCATATAAAGCTTGTACAGGCCGTAATGAAGAAGTCGTGGAAAGATTCAGAAGATTTGCACAAGAGGTTGACTCCTGCTACGGATAGACAGTACGAGTCGTGGCATCAAGGTACGAGTTGTACCAAAGCACTCGTGATGAACTTCAAAAAAATTTCAAAGTCTCAGAGTCAATTCATGAAAGCACAGTACGACTCGTAGGAAGCACATATGAGTCGTACCAAGGTATAGCACTTATCCAAATTTCAACCATGTAATGGTATGCGGGAAGGAGGTATGATACGTACATACCTTCTACGGGTTGTAGGACAAGTCGTGACGCAGGCGGCTTCAGTTATGAAAATCATCCTATTAGCCTAGAAAAAGGATTTTTATGTCTGTATAAATATATTTTATGTTTTATTTTCAGGAGAGAGGCGATTAGGAGTGATTAGAAATGATTAGCAATCAAGTTAGAGAGAATTAGACGTGAGAATTGAGTTGTTCAACTTGTGATCAACCTTTTCTTGGTTTTTTCTTGATCTTCATATTGTTCTTGAGGATTTTGCTAATTAATACAAAGCAGTTTTTCTCTCATACATAATTGTAAGTATTGATTTATGTATTTAATCATGAATGCAAATCACCTCGTGCAACTATGAGAGGATAAAACCTCCATAGCTAGGGTTGTGGGAACCATGATAGATTAACAAGCTAGGGTTACATAAAAGTGATTCAAAACCAATGTAAAACACTTGTATTGTATTCTCTTCATGCTTAAACATTTCTTAACTATGTACAATATTAGGACATGCCCGAATTCTTTACTTGCTTGAGCCTAGAGAGGTAGAGATTAGGAAAAGAGAATTACAACAAAGCCTTGATCTTGATGATCATTATATTAACTTGATCTGTGGTCACAAGATAGTTAAATTTGGGACATATTGATAATGGTTAATTTGCAATCACTCATGAGACCTGACCCGGTGATTGAGTATAGTCATTCAATAGGGATGAGCCAGTCATTTGAATGAACCTAATTTATCAGTTCTACAAGTATGTATTGGTGATGATCACGTATGTATACCCGAAGCAGTTATGAACCATGGGGAACACAAAACCCTAGTTATCTTTCGTTCTTGATTTCAACTAAAGTTTTAATTGTGTTTTTTAATTATTGTTTTCTTTAGAACCCCCAATTTGGAGTAAATACCTAACAAGTTCACTTACCGGCTTTAGTCTAACTCTTTCATATTCCCTGTGGGATCAAACCCAACCTCTAGTTGGGTTCTCTATTGACAACGTCTGCTTCATACTTCAGTAAGAGGTATGGTTTGAGCGTTATCAGGGGAAACTTTGAACCCTATAAATAGAACCTATTCCTTAATGTAAGAATAGGTTATAAAGGCAAAGGTTGAGAGAACACAATTTCTAAGTCATAGTTTTAAGAAAATTTCTCTTGAGGATGAAGACACTAATATTTTTTTCTTTCTCTGAGTTTAAGAAATTATTGAGTGATCGATCCTCTCTCTCCCTCACCTCAATTCTCTGCTTCTATCAAGGTAATACCTTAATTTCATTTTATCTCTCTAAAGCTTTGACTTTAAAAGATTCATGTATGAATATACTTGATAAACAATTTCTTTTCTATTTGAAGTTTCTTATTTATGTGATTCTGTTTCTTTTGTTATACCCGGTAAATTTCCATAGTACGACTATCGTGTGCACATATATATTGAGATTTTTAGTGTATAACACACCCGGGAGAAGGCTCAGGGATAAACACACAAGCGCATCATCGAACGGACGGGAGGCTGGGCACCGCATCGTGCAACCTCCTTTTGCGTACGGGCTGGCGCACCGTACCCTTGGTGCTGCACGATAAGGGGCGCGCCACACATCCCCCCCCCACTGCCCTATTAATATATAAGCCCCATATTGATGAATTTGAATCATTCTTAATATTTCCTCGATCGAGAATAGAGAGAAAATGTGAGTTTCGTCAAATTACATTGCTAAACTCCGTCCAAACACAAATTCACCTTGGATAACAAGTTCTAGGCCTACGAGAAGCATCTTTACGGAGTTATTTCTTAAGAATTTGTTCGGTGTGCTGGAATCCCCTAAGTAAAGGTTGTGAAAATTACTCCAAACTAAGTCCTAAACAGCTACAGGCAATAGGTAAGCATTTCTCCCTTCTAGACTCTCGGGAAATTATGAGTTTTCAGCCGAATTTAACGGAGTTGAATTATAGTTATTATTATCAAAAGATATTGTTGCTTGTCAAGTTTTAGTATTGAAAATGGCCCTATTTTTCCCAGCATAGAAGCTGTCATTGGGTGGAATCACCAGTTGCGGGTTGGAATTAATCGAATAAATGAGAATCGGCATTCCTGGTATGTTAAGGCTATTCCTGGAAAGTTACTCCTATTGTTTAGCTGATACAGTCCCACCTTATAGTAACTTGTGCTTATAGTGTTGTGGTTAGCTGATACGAGATGAATTGAGGTTACAATATCGTATTCCTCGCTGGGAGGTTTATACCCAGCTTTGATTATCACCAGAGGTGACATAGGAATTTCCGGTTCAGTTGTTCACCGATTAGAAGGATTAGTAGATTCCTTGTTACCACATTGAGGTCCCAGAGGCCTGAGGGTGGCTGTTAGCATACCTTGTTAAACTAGGAAGCGTAAGGCATAGTTTGGTGACACAGTATATGGTTCTACGCCTATACAGTTACAAGAGCCCAAATGGCTCAGATACAGTTACAGGAGTCCAGATGGCTCCGATACAGATACAGGAGCCCAGACAACTCAATACAGTTACAGGAGCCCAGACGGCTCAAATACAGTTACAAGAGCCCAGATGGCTCAGATACCGTTACAGGAGCCTAGACAGCTCAGATATAGTTATAGGAGCCCAGATGGCTCAGACATAGCTAAAGGAGCCAAGACGGCTCAGATCCAAATGCAGGAGCCTACCAGGCTCGGATACAACTTCAGAGGCCGAGTATACCTGAGTTACAGCATGCCTACGAACCTATAGTAGTCCATATTAGAAGGGTGTGCATTGTTTGTACTTGCGGGGGCTTATGGGGGCCCAGGTAGGTTATTCTGTGTTGGTTGTACCTTTCAGGCTTATGGGGGTCCGGTTAGGTTCTTGTTTGTATATATACTTTCTAGATATTGTTTAGATTATGAGGCTATTTAGGTTAAATTCTTACCCTCCTTATTGGTTACTTTCAGTTCTTCTATTGACTTTATTCAGCTTTCATTATTGCCTTACATATTCAGTACATATTATACTGACGCCCATCTTTGGGGCGCTGCATTACTTGCTTGCAGGTACAGATAAACGTGGTCCAGGACCTTCCTAGCTGTCAGCCAGAATCAACAGTCCAGTCAGCTCCTTTTCTCCAGTGTTGATCGTTAGAGAAGGTTTGTTCTTTTATTGTATAGCTTTTGGGTAGGCCTGGGCCCTGTCTCGACCATTATTCCACTCTTAGAGGCTTGCAGGCTATAGTTTCTTAGTTGTTAGTTGGGGTTGGCCATGTGGGGCCTATGTATATTATACTTTGCATGTTGACCGTGTGGGGCCTAGTGTAGCTGGTTAGATAGTGGCCTTGTCGACCATAGTATGTGTATGGTTACCTATTTTTATTTCGTTATAACTAGACAGAATGGTGGTCTTGTCGGCCCGCATAGGATCCCTCCTATTGCCTTGTTTGTTGGGTTAGCTGCTTTTCTTTACAAGTGTTTCTTGGCCTTGTCATCCCGAGGCTATGTTTACAATCGAGATATAGCTCGTTGTTTTCTTAACTTTGAGTTATTGGCAAGCACCAAAGGTGCCTATGCCCAGCCAGGTCTGTTTATATCCCAGTATGGCACTAGGTGCCAATTATGTCTCCCAAGGTGGGGCCTGACATTTCTTTTATGTTCGAGCTTAGTGCATAATTCTTACCGTGTTGTTTAAATTCACCCCTCTGTTTCTTTTAATTATGAGTAAACTAGTATGTTGTGAGGCTAGTTCTCAGAAAGGGGGTCTCTTATTTTCCAAATAATTTTAATATTATCTTGTCATGACCCAAGTGTGGACCTTAGATCGAGACACGGGACCTAGAACCACGAAAGCCTCCAAACTAACCATGGCATAACATACTTTTAACATAACAACAGCTAACAGAACATATCTGAGCGGAAGCTTAACTGAAATTTAACTAATCATAAAGAAAGGATAAAATCTAATAACAACACTGAGTCATAAGTTGAAACTAATACCATACTATTTGAATGCCTCTACTATTCTGATGAATTGCTGAGACTAGTCCCAAGCTTCACTCCAAAATCTAAGAATTAGAAATAAACTGAAATAAAGAAAATATAACTCCCATCCTCGAAAGATGAGGCTCACCACTGTCAGCTGATAGAATCTGGAATGTGTCTAACAGCGGGGCTGAGTCTGAATACCTAGATCTATATCATAAAATGATATAGCATATGAAGTATGCCGTCAGTACTTGGAATGTACTAAGTATATGGAAAACATCACTAGAAACAAGAACATACTTTGTATCTGAGAAAAACTATACATAAACATGGTTGAATGCATAAGCTAAGGTAAAGTATAATGGCCCTTATTAAGATGCATGAATATCGACACAGGATGTTAGTTTGAAAATATTTAATGAAATATAAGTAAATCTAGTTTTACAGTCATGTACATGTACTGAGAAAGAATCAGAAATCATAAACTGAAAACTGTAACTGAAAAAAAACTATACTGAAATTGAAATTAAATTGTACTGTGGGAGTGCCTATTAACTAACAAACTCCAATTTGAGCCTCATGGAGCCCGACCTATAACTCTGGTGTCACGACCCGAGAGTACACCCAGATTGTAGACACGGGACAAGGAGTCCCGAGAGACCCCAAGTCAACCCATGGTGTGAGCATAACACTGATTCATTCATATACAGCGGAAAACTTAACTTATCAATCATAGACTAACTGAAAATCGTATCATGTATTGTAAGGACTGACAAACTGAAATTCATTCATTAATGACAAAATACTACACATACGTCTGAAAGCCTTTAACCATAAAAGACGATTTGAAGGGAAAAGACCCCAACTAACCCAAACATTTTGAAAACATAAGACAATTAAACAACTCTAAACATGAAGCCCTCGGATCATGAGGACTCACCACTGGAGATTTAGCGAAACTGAGCACAAGCTAGGGACGATGCTGAACCTGCGAACCAGATCCTGAAAATATATGGGTCAGTACTCAGAAGTACTAAGTATGTAATTTATGCAAAACAATGCTTAAAAATATAAAAGTTATAGGAGTAGGGACATCATGATCATAAAACTGAAATCGTAAGTATATCGTAAGGCTCAATATTTCCTAAAATATTCATAAACCCATCAAAGTCATAACATGCGGGGGAAAACATTTCATAAATCATAACTTGAGCCAGAAGAACATAATCATGCATATTTCAAAACCATAAGGAACAATGGGAGATTTCTATAACCGACATACTCCACATGAGCACACATGAAGTCCGACTTATACGCCTAGTCGGGAGGCAGTTCATACCTTGCCAAGGGTATAAACCATGAAAGGCGTGATATCACTCATGAAGGCCCCATAGGGCATAGGGGACATTCACTGAGGAGGTCCCAAACATAATCCTACGGTGGCATGTAGTTCTGAGATTCGGGGTGTAACCTGGGCCCCGAACCTACTCGGTGTTAAGTACTACTCCCAAAACATGAAATGTGCTCATAGAAATTCATACATAACATGCACGGCTAGTTTAATCGTGAAAATCATACCATGCTTGAGAGTTTATAAAACCTGATGTGAGGGGACCCACTGGGATGTCCATAATTGAAGCATTTTTCTTCATCGACTGTCCATTTTTTACTAGGTACTAGCCATGGAATTTGGGCCGGTGAGTCGGCCAAAATCATAGTTCATAAATCATAAGTGACATGTGGGCATTGCCCATAGTTCAATCATACATGAAATGCTTAAATTATAGGAAACATGATCATAATAACATGAGTAGTTGGAGACTTGAAGACATGCTTAAAATTTAAGAAGAATTCGTACTAAGCTTGCGGAAACACCATGACCATGAACTTTACTAAAAATCCCTCACAATTTGTTAGATCATGAAATAATGAATAAACAAGTGAAATCATCTCAAATAATTTGAAATTCATAAGTTAGACATACTACAACAAGCTCATTTCAAATTCCAAGGATTCATGCAATTTGATAAAGACCCATAAAGTTTTGGCAACTTAAAACATAGATTTAGGGAGAAATTGTGCATGGGTAGGGACTAAACTACCCATTCAAAATCCCACATACCTGAAAATCCTTGTTTCCTAATTCCCCTGCAAAACCCTAGATGGGAACTTGAGGAACTTGAAGGTGGGCACTTGAATCCCCTTTTCTCCTTCCTCTCTACTCTTACAAACATCAAATGAGGTCTATCATGGTTGATTTCCTTTTAAAAGACCCTATCCCGACCTCAAAATGACGTAATTTAGGTCTTAGGAGTATAGGAAATTACGGGAAGGCCCTTACTATTTCGCAGAAAATAACTGTCAAGTAACCCTAATGGGCGACCTGACGATTCATTGCCAAGAGTGACGGGTCGTCTGGTCTTTTCGTCAAGTCCACTGGAAATTTCCCTTTGGCTCTTATTGGAGGACATGACAACTCATCCCCTGGGGATACAACTCATTATGCCCTTTCATCAAGTACACTGCCTCATCTCTACTAGAACCCCATGAACTTGCTCACGACTCACCTCATGAGTCGTTGGGGATGGCCACAACTCGTGGGGTCCATCTGTTAGGTACACTGGTCAAAACTTCACAAGTAACCCTTAACCTCACCCCACGGGGGACCTGACGACTCGTGGTTGCTGACCACGAGTCATTCCCATGTCCGTTGGGACCTCAACTCCTTAGCACAGTCTAATTTTCCCACGAGCCACCTGACGACTCGTGGGGTCTCCTCACGAGTCGTCTAACGACTCGTTCTGCACTGCTGCAATATTTTTCAGATTTTTTCCCGTTTGACTCCAGGGTCTGATCCTTGGATTCCCGTGGTATAACATCTGGTTGAGAGGATGTTCATACCTTACTAAAGGTAAGAACCATAACTAGCGTGATATCACTCATAAGCTCAGGGAGACAATCTCAACTAACGAGGACCCCTACATGCGCCTATTGGGTGAGGAAGACACTCTTACTAGTGAGGATCCCATATTCCTCGGGCTAAGAGAGACATTCTCTACTACTATGAATCTCTTATCCTACGGTGGCATGTAGTTCTAAGAACTGAGTGTGTTGGAACCCCAGCCTACTTGGTACTAAGTACTACTCCCAACTGTACATAAAGATACATGTAAACTGATAATTTGAAGTTGATGTCCTAAAACTATTCAGAACTACTTTATCTAACTAGGATCCCGAGAGTCCAAAGGACCATTAACATGCTAATACTGTGGCTCAAAACTGATGTTCTAAGACTAGGCAGGGCTACTTTCTAACTAGAATTAGAAGGTTTAGTGTGTGTTAATTCACTATCTGTTGCATGGAGTGCCAAATTTGATAAACTAAGAATTATTTTAATCTAGTTGTTTGAGTTATTCACTCTATTTTATATATTGAGTTGATCTTGTGATTTAACTTAAGTTTGGGGTACACACAGAGGTGTTAGCTACAACGAAGGCCTGAGAGTCTAAAAAATCATAAACATGTTGATCATATTGACATCATGAAAATCATAGACTCAAATTATAGTGTAAATCATACATAATGAATTCATGATAAAATCATATATCTCAAACAAACCGTATTTTCGAAAACAAGCTAGTTCATGGATTGAATTTTTGGGGAAATCATGCTAATATCTAATCATAGGGATTTATCATGCAATTGAAAGTGAAATCATGAACATCATATGTTATTTATCATGAGGACCTTGAAAATCATGGAAGACATGAGAGAAATCATTCATAAAATAGAAACTCTAAGACATGCTTTTCTAGGGAATCAAAGTAGCTAGGGTTGTAGACATAAATAGGGACACAAGGATGAAAGAAGATCCTTGTTGAATTTTCACATACCTGACTTGAAGAAATCCCGCACTAGCACTTGAATCTTGAACCTCTTGGAGAAGAGTCCTAGGTGTTTTTAAGCCTTGAGAAGAAGAGAGAATAAGAATTTACAGATGTTTTGGATGGAATGAGGGATTAGGCTAGGAAAATCCCTTTAATCCGTCCCTTAGGAGTCCCAAAACGACATCATTTAGGAGTTAGAAGCATAGAATTTTACAAAAATACCCTTGAGAGTTCGCTTTAAAAATTTGCACCCCAGTGCCAATGACTTACACAACGAGTCGTTGTTTGCCATAACGACTCGTTGGATCCATCCATTTCTTCTAGAGCTAATTTGTGGTTTTCTATTTTTTCAACTAACGGTCAGATAAGACGATCCGTTATCACACACCACGAGTCATTACATCCTTCCATTGTTAATAGGACAAATTCTCTGAACTTCACATAACGGGCGTTGTAACGGGCCATCATAGGGTACCACGAGTCGTCCTATGACTCGTGGTCCTGGGAACCTTCTTACATATTCTTCGAGCTTGTCTTCCACGATTAAATCTCGCTGTGATCCATTACAAGTCACCATGAGTCGTCACTTGACTCAGTGATTTTCGGAAAAACTTGACCAATTCTTGAACTGTTGCTTATGACGGGACACATGTAATTTCTTTGAGCTAGCTAAGTTTATTTTAATCGTCTCTTTTTTATGATTTATTTTAGGATTATGTATTCATTTAATTAAATGCTCATGTCTCTGTCATTTTTTTAAGTTGTTTGATTACTTGTGTCTGGACGCTTCATTAACTTTTCCTCTATACTAATTACTTTTATTCCTCGCCTGACTTGTAAACGGGCAGTGAAATTGGATAGCAATAGGGTTTTATTTGGTATTAATAGGTCGGCTTAAAAGTTTGTGGATTTTAATGGGGGAAAGGGTTATGGGTTGGGTAGATTAGGTTGCGTAGATAGTTTAATACGTGGATTTTTTAATTTACGTGGCCTATTTTAAATTTTTTCCATGTGTTTAATCTGATTTTTAAAAATTAAATATTGGGTATGTTAAAAAATAATAACATAGATGACCCATTTGAGTAACAGTAGTGGCATAAATGAGCCAAACTTTTAACGGATGGCATGAATGAGTCTTTTCCTAAATTTAGATGATATATCTAAAAAAAATTTCTTTTTTAATTAATATATGAATTTTCAGTAAATAAATTCTACCTGAGTCGCTAAAATAAACTCTTATCTCCACTAGCTATGGTCATTCAACTTCCCTCAACTGATAGTTTGTTTTTTAAAACGAAAAGAATTTTGAACAAGCCAAATTATTTTCAGCTGTATTATTTTGAAAACATAAATAAACAAAGATTTTTCTTGCTCAAAACAACTTTCTGCAATCTTTATGTCGAGCTTTTATGAGTTTTATAAATCAAACAATAGTAGCTAATTAACTAAAGATCTTTCATATCTCTAAAAGTTATTAAATAAATAATTTTTTATTAACGGATTGAGAAGTTAAATTATGTGTATAATTTAAAATTTTGATAACCGCATACATTTAGAGAATTATATAATTTTCAAATTAGATAATTAAAAGTTAATTCATGAATTGAAGTGATATAATATAATTGAAATGTTGATATATTTTATCTAAGGTCCATTTTCCAAACAAATCATATTTTAGCCACAAATTATTTTAAAATTCACCGGTTAACCATATTTGCGGATTTTCTAAAGTGCTTAACCCCTTCTTCGGAAAATCATCGGAACCCTTACCCTTTCTCTAGTTTAAATAAAGGTTTTCGAAAATACCTCTTTAAATAATTTTTAATTTAATTTCCATAATAATTAGGTGGAGACTATATATTTAAAATAAATTGACAAGTTGTGGTACATTTTGAACACGAGTTTAAAGATGATTGTAACAACCTACATCCACAAGAGGAGATGAGAAATTCACTATATAAAAGACAGTACAAGATATCGAGAAAATTCACTCAGAATAAGAAGAGGTTCACACAAAAATTACACTACCACTTGTGTCTCACAAATTCTCCCCCTAAACAAAACTCTCAAAGCCCTTAAGACTACATTGTGGATGTTATTAAGTTAGGAGGAAGGAGCCTCAATTTATAGAGTCCAACACCTTTTCCTACGGGAGAAAGGATTAGTCAAATATGAAAATTTTATATCTTTCGTCTAGGAAAAGAAAAACCCAATTATGGTAAAAAAGTCAAGAAAAACACCGAACAGATTTGGATCAAATTTAAAAAAGAAAAAATTACATAACTAAGCAAATTTAACTAGCTATTTACAATAATTAGCAAATCTATCAAAAAAATTATAAAAAATAGCAAAATAATTACAGAAAGTAGCAAATTACTTTTGAGTCAAATTTTCTATATTCTCTTTCCAACTTACTGTGCTCTCTCTCCAATTATTCCCCTTTTTTCTCTCATTGTAACTGTCTAAAATTAACTGCCCTAGTTTTTCTCTTTCAAATCCCCCCAAGATTTTCTCCGATTATCTCTATCAAAGAAAAAATCCTCAGTGAAATCTGCAATTTTTTAAAGTTTGTGATCTAATATGGATTAATCAAAATCTATCTCTCTCACTCTCTCTCAGACATGGCGATACATTTATAGACTAGAGTTGAAAGGGAAAAGTCGTTTAAGGCTGTTGAGTTTGAGTTTTAAAGGACTTCGAAGGGATTGAATGCCCATCAGAAGAGATTTTGCAGCTCTATTCGTCTGCAAGTAACCACGAATTTTTTATACAACCAACTACTTGAACAATAATATCTTTTTCATATTAATGATACAATATGCCAGTCTCTTTTCCTTTCATTTTTTTTTTGATAAAACCAACTACATGAACAATATCGTTTTCATATTATTGATACAATAAAAAAATGTATCAATCAATAATAGGCTGATACACAAAGAACTGTTTTAATTTATTTCTAATACATATATACATTGAACACATTATAATAGTATTGTTGCAGCTCTGTTCATATGCGAGTAACGACGATTTTTTTTGGATACAACCAACTACTTGAACAATATCGTTTTTATATTAATGATATAATATATCAGTTTCTTCTCCTTTCTTCTCTTTTTTTGGGGATACAACCAACCACTTGAATAATATCGTTTTCATATTAATGATACAATACTAAAATGTATCAATCGATAATAGACTGATACAAAAAGAACTATTTTAATTTATTTCTGATACATATATACGTTGAACACATTATAATAGTATTGTATGTATCAATTTTAAAAATGAATTGGTGTTTATAATGATACTTGTGATACATATGAAACATACCCAGTAAGATATCTTTCAATATTTTTTGACACATGCATAAGTATCAATTTCACCAAATCTGCAATACTGATACACCCAAAGAAAAAGAAAATCACAATGAAATCTGTGATTTTTTAAAGTTTTTTATCTGATATGGATTAATTGTTTAAACTTTCTATATATGGTGAAAAAATCGAGATCAAAATGGAGAGAGAATTACTTTCATTAAATATGCAAGTTTGTTTAATCAGATATTAACTAGCGCCGTTATAGGAGAAAGTTAAGGGTTTAAATTTTTGATATAGCACTCAAGGTTATTATTAATCTATATCACAAAATTTAAAAATAATGCTACTTTATGTAATTAAGATAAAACATGTTATTTTGTGTAATTATTTTATAATATAGTGCTATTTATAAAAATTGCTCTTTTAAAAAAAGTACATGTTGCCAAAAAACGCAACAAAGTATGATCATCTATCAGAATTTTGTAGTCATGGCAATTTTCTAGGATTTGTAACCAAATTATTGGCAAATTGTGATGATTTGATTAGAAATCCTGGCGATTATTGTGACAAAATATGTTTCGCTCGTCAATTTAAAATCTTGGAGATCAGAGGCGGAAGCAGAATTTGATATTTATGAGTTCATAATTTGTCATTAAATTCATAACTTGTTTTAGTTACCTATAAAGGTGAAAAATTCAGCTCAAACTTATTTTAACCTGTTCAACCTGTCCAAGATAATATGACATGGGCATAAGACACCTCACTGGTGGGCGGTTAGGCAGATCCCTACCATGTATATTAATAAAAGCCAATAGCAAAATACATGAAAGGGGGGATATGAACCTCACCTCTTCAAGATAGTTCAGGAGATGGAATAAGTCCCAATCTTTACAAAATATGTTACCACAATTACTCCAACTAGGCTCTGAATCTATAACAAAAAATTTAATGAGAAAGAAATTCTCAGTTAGCCTATGTACTATAATAGAGGATAAATTAGGACTAAATGATATCTTTAGAAGTAATTCCTAAGTTATTCTTGTTCGGAATTCTAAAGTTTTGAACTTGCAACCTATCCAAATTGATAAGCTCGTAAATTATCTTGGGATGTCTTCAAAGTTAATGTAATTCTTTCCTTTTGGAGGCAATGGCTGAAGCTCACAAGTTTATCGGCTATCATGTTGGGCTCCCTAAAATAATGATCAATATAGTAATATTTTTCAAACCAACAAAGATCTTATTTGCATCACTATATCATCAAGTTGCCATGAAATATAATATAAATATTTTTATCTCAGAGATAGAAAGTGGAGAGTCAAAGAATAAATAATGCACTCATTAGCCATACACTATTATAAGCCAAAGAGTAAATTCTTAGCTTCGAAAAGATTGCTAGAATAGGATCCAAGAGGAAGAGAATGCCATGACAACATTTCCATTCTAGTCTCTCAATACCCCTCCTTCGCCATTTTTTCCATCTTTAAAACTACCATCACCTATTAAGCTTATAGTAACTGATAGGAGGTTTATTCCAGAAAACCACTTTGAATTTATTATATAATAACCTCTGATTATGTAAGAGAATAATATCTTTACAAATTTGAGCGTACTTAAGATTAGAAAAATGTTGCTTAGCCAAAAGAGTTAGCAAATCAGGAACATCAAAAATTAGTTTGGAAAAATACATATTTTTTTATTTTCATACCCGAAGTTTTATTTGACCTTCCATAACTGTCAAAGAATACTAATAGAAGTCATATTCTTTATGATGACCATAATATTATTTTTTGCTATGGCCAATCTAGTTTTTGCATCTTCGTTTGATACGGGGAATCTCACAATACTCAGAAAGTCCTGTCATTCCATCAATTGACTCAAATTAGCCTTTTATAGTAATATGATATCATTTCAAATCGAAAATATTTCCAAAGTGTTTCCAGATAGCATGTCATGCTCCAAAACTGGGTAGGGTGTAATTGGCACTCGATTCTAAAGTGATCAAGAGGCCGGCTATATAGTGTCTATAACTGTAACACTTAGGCCGACCAAGCCACCTTTCCCAGTCAACTAAGATAGATACTGGACGTATGAGGTCTCAATAACAACAGATAAACAACTAAAAAGCCGACAAGGCTACAAACTAAATAATATTGTACATACTAAGTCCACAAAGCTTCTAAAGAATAAACTGAACTGAAGGTCAAAATAGGGCTCCGACCTACTCATAACTATAACTCAAAACTCAAGATGAAATAACCCTACCTCCAGGAAGAAAGGAGTATACCAACAAATCCACTGATCTCACAAACTTCTACTTCAACTGGCAATCCGGACATCTACCTGCACCTGCGGCATGAACGCAGGTGTCCAGGCTAAGGGACGTCAGTACAAACAAAATGTATTGGTATGTAAAGCTGAAACTGCAAACATGAGACAACGATCATATAACAACTGAGTCAAAAAGCATTATCATATAAAGAATAGAGATAACTTGGAACTCTGTAAAGTGCAACTGCTAACCACTCACATAGTAGGAGTAAACTCACGATGACTGCACCAGGGGTAGAGACAGACTCAACCTAACTCTGGTAAATAATAGCTAAACATAACTCAAAGATAGGATAGGGAGAGATAATATGTAACTCTGTAACTTGCTACCTTATATACAGACTCTGTGCATAAGCATAATTCAACTAACTTATTTGCAAACACTTTTGATATTTGGATCAAAGTTTATGAGAATTGATTTGGCGGCTACCTGATACTTGAACCAGGAGTTAAGTATAGCTACTCAATACTCGGACCAGGATTTTAAGAGTTTCTTGATACTTGGACCAAGACTTTAAGAGTTGCTTGATACTTGGACCAGGATTTTAATATATAGAACATCGCAGAATCAGCCATTTGATACTTGGACCATAAAAGGTGTATGACATCGCATAATTAGCTATCTAATACTTGGATCAGAGAGGGTGTGCGGCATCACACAATCATCCATCTGATACTCAAACCAGAAAGGGCATGCGGCATATTTCATGCAAAGCATGCAAAGATGAGAAACATTGATACTTGGACCAGCAATTGAATAATGCAGTATAACTGATTCAGATAGTGAGTCCAACTTTTAAGACCAACAGAGTACATTAACCCTAGCATCTGATAGGAGGGGACATAAAATATAGCTTAACGCAAAAGCTTAACATAAACTTGAGACTCGAGGAATATGACACTAAATCTCGCTCACAGATTCGTAGAATCAACTTTGGATATTTAGAACCAACTTTGTAATACTTGGACTCCACTTTGAGTATTGGTATTCCACTTGGAATTCTTAGACTCAACTCAACCTCAATCTAGGCCATTTGAGTTTTTATCTTTGGACCTATTTACTTTCACTGTTTTATTGTTCTTCTTTTTCTTTTTTGCTCTTTTCTAGAATTCTACATTGAGATATAAAATGTCCCAAAATCCTGTAGTGTTTGCATTATTTTGAAATTGATTAATATTAAATTTTCTAAGAGAAGCCTCTTAAATTAGTACTTTCATCATCCAAGCCTACTCATACCGAATCAAGGAGAGATTTTGATAAATCTATTTCTACTCTTTCTCCATACTTGGTCTAGTACTCAAATACCTTCACACTTTTAATATAATATAGATGATGTGATAGTTGAAGTTGAAGGTTTAGAAACCAAGGGAAGACTAGACCAAGTATGCAAAAAGATAGAAATAGATTTATCAAAATCTCTCCTTGATTTGGTATGAGTAGGCTTGGACAATGAAAGTACTGATTTATGAGGCTTCTCTCAGAAAATTTAATATGAATCAGTTTCAAAATAATGCAAACACTACAGGCTTTTGGGAAATTTTATATCTCAATGTAGAATTCCAGAAAAAGAGCAAAAAAGAAAAAAGAAGAAGAATAAAACAGTGAAAGAAAATAGGGCCGAAGCGCGACCACATGCTTAGAGATTGTCCAGTGGGCAGACAGGGCAATGGTAAAGACCGTAACCCAGTTATAAATTTAGCAGCTCCACCAGCATGCTCAGCTCAGCAGGATGCATCCACAGGTGCAGGTGGTGGTCAGCATCAGAATAGGTTTTATGCCCTCTCACCATGTCAGAGCAGGTGAGTTTCCCGGATGTTGTCACTGGTATATTACGAGTATTCTATCTTGATGTTTATGCAATGTTAGATCCAGGGGATACCCTATCTTTAGTGATGCCCTATGTTGCTATTAGTTTTGGAGTCAGTCCCGAAATTCTATCAGAACCCTTCTCAGTCTCTACTCCAGTCGGTGACTCAATTATAGCTCGATGGGTATACAGAAATTGCCCCATCACAGTCCTTTGGAAAGTCACCTCAGACAATTTAGTAGAGTTAGATATGACTGATTTTGATATTATCTTTCATATGGATTGGTCGCATACATGTTATGCCTTAGTGAATTGTAGAACCCGTATGGTAGAGTTCCAATTTTCAGGTGAGCCGGTCCTAGAATAGAAGGGTAGTTCAGTTGTGCCTATAGGTCACTTTGTTTCCTACATTAAGGCCAGAAAGATAATTTCAAGGGTTGTGCTTACCATCTAGTACGGGTTAAGGATGCAACATCTGAAACTCGGACTCTCCAATCAGTTCCTATAGTGTTTGCGTATTCGGGGGTTTCCCCAAATGATCTACCAGGAGTTACTCCTGAGTGGGAGATTAACTTTGGTATTGACTTTCTTCCCGATACGCAGTCTATATCTATTCCTCCATACATAATGGATCCAGTTGAGCTAAAGAAGTTGAAAGAACAGTTGAAAGATCTTCTACATAGGTGGTTCATCAGACCTAGCAAGTCCCGCGGGGTGCACCAGTTTTCTTTGTTTGGAAAAAGGATGGGTCTCTTCGAATGTGCATTGACTATCGGCAGTTAAATAAGGTTACAATCAAGAACAAGTATCCCCTCCCCAGAATTGATGACTTGTTTGACCAACTTTATGATGCTAAGTGTTTTTCAAAGATAGATCTCAGATCCGATTATAGTCAGCTCAGAGTTAGGGAGAGTGAGATCTGAAGACAGCTCTCCAGATTTGGTATGGTCACTATGAGTTTGTAGTTATGTATTTTGGACTAATGAATACTCCTACATCTTTTACGGATTTGATGAACAAGGTTCCATATTTGGACATGTTCGTGATTGTCTTCATAGTTGACATTCTCATATACTCCCAGAGAGAGGGGGAGCATGCCACCCATTTAAAAGTTGTGCTATAAATTCTCAAGGATCGCCAGCTATTTGCTAAATTCAGCAAGTGTGAGTTTTAGTTGGACTCTATAGCATTTTGGGCCACGTGGTATCGAGTTAGGGTGTGCAGGTGGACTCTCAAAAGATAGAAGTTGTAAAGAATTGGCCTAGACCAATTAGTCCTTCGAATATTAGGAGTTTCTTAGGTTTAGTTGGCTATTATAGGAGGTTTGTTGAAGGATTTTCATCCATTACAGCACCGCTGACTAAGTTGGCTCAAAAGAAGGTCAAATTTTAGTGGACGAATGCCTATGAGAAGAGCTTTTAGGAGTTAAAGACTCGACTCACTTCAGCCCCAGTGTTGACCCTACCTGAGGGTACAGATGGATTCGTTGTGTATTATGATACCTCTAGGGTTGGTCTTGGGTGTGTGTTGATGTAACATGGTAAGGTCATTGCATATGCCTCTAGACAACTTAAGACTCATGAGAAGAATTACCCGATGCATGACGTGGAATTGGCAGCGGTAGTGTTCTCATTAAAGATTTGGAGGCACTATTTGTATGGGGTCTATTTGGATGTGTTTATGGACCACAAGAGCCTATAGTATGTGTTCACCCAAAAGGATTTGAATTTGCAACACAGAAGATAGTTAAAGCTCCTCAAGGACTGTTACATGAGGGTCCTTTATCATCCGGGCAAGGCCAATGTAGTGGCGGATCCCTTGGTAGGCTATTCATGGAGAGTATTTCTCATGTGGAAGATGGAAGGAAAGAGTTAGTAAAAGATGTGCATCGGCTTGCACGATTAGGGGCTCGCCTTGTTGATACAACGGATGGTGGTGTCATTGTTCAGAATGGTTCAGAATCTTCTTTGGTGACTGAGATCAAGGATAGACAAGATGATGATCCTATTTTTGTGAAGTTGAAAGAAACGGTTCAACATCAGAAGGTAGAGGTCTTCTCCCAAAGGGGAAATGGTGTGCTTCGTTATTAGGGTCCTGTATGTGTTTCGGGTACTGATGACTTAAGGGAGCAAATGTTACATGAGGCTCGTGGCTCATGGTATTCTATCCATCCTGGAGCCACCAAGATGTACCGTGAGCTACGAAAAGTCTATTGGTGGAATGGCGTGAAGAAGGACATAGTGGAGTTTGTGGCTAAGTATCCAAATTATCAACAAGTGAAAGTGGAGCATCAAAGACCGAGAGGAGTGTTACAAGACATCAGCATCCCCACTTGAAAGTGGGAGGAGATCAATATGGATTTCATCACATGGTTACCTCGCACACATCGACAGTATGACTCTATTTGGGTGGTTGTAGACAGATTAACGAAAGCAGTACATTTTCTGTCGTTCAAAACTATAGACTCAGCGGAGGCTTATGCTAAACTGTACATTCGGGAGTTATTTCGGTTCCATGGAGTTCGCTTGTCCATCATATAAGACAGAGGCACTGATTTCACCTTGCAGTTTTGGAGATTATTTCAGATGGACTTGATACTCAGGTCTAGCTTAGCATAGTTTTTCACCCACAGACAGATGGTCGGGCTGAGCGGACCATTTAGACTCTCGAGGATATGTTGAGAGCATGTGTGATTGACTTCAAAGGTAGTTGGGATGATCATTTACCTCTTATCGAGTTTTCTTATAACAATAGTTATCACTCTAACATCCAGATGGCTCTGTTTGAGGCTCTTTATGGATAGAGTTGTAGATCCCCTATTGGATGGTTCGAGGTAGGTGAGGCGACATTGATAGGGCCAAATTCAGTTCAGGCTATGGAGAAGGTTCAGCTTTTCAGCAGGTTTGACCCAATGATCAGGTTATCAATTTTTACTTGAGAATCTCAGTTTCAACTTTGGGTCAATCGATTCAGTTATGAGATTCAGTTTAGGTCTATTTATGTTTTCAGATATCAGCATGCAGTTCTTACTCTCAAAATCTTATAATGTTATTATTTATAATGTACATGATTTCAGTTTATACTTACTCAGCCTGTTTTACTTACCTTGCACACTCAGTACATTCCAAGTATTGACCGTATACTTTATGCTTTATCGTTTCATAATGCAGGTCCTAGTGATCAGACTCAGATGCATCGTTAGTCTGCTCCCGTTCCAGCTCAGATCCTGCCTTGAGTGAGCCCTCATCCTCCACAGACATCTATCTTTCAGTATTGTTATATCAATTTGTTTCAGACTTAGAGATAGCTGGGGACTTGTCCCAGCATCTCATAAGTTAGTAGAGGCTTTTTAGACACAGATTTGTGTATTCAGCTTTAGATTTAGTGTTATGATACTACCGTTGGCTAGATGTGTTGTTATTCGGACTTCCGTTATATCAAAATTTAGTTATCATCTTTGCTTATATTGATTTTTAATTATCATGTTCATGTCATGGGTTGACTTTGAGCCATTTATGATTCTAGGTTTCGTGTCTACATCTGAGCCTATGTTCCCGAATAGTTTAAAGAAAATAGTGTTATTTTCTTTTGAATAGAAAATTTGTATGAAAATAAAATAAAACAATCATACCAATCAATCTTATTCTCCCTTAAGCGATTAGTCAGTCCTTCTTTTCCTTTATTTACTTTAGGATTTTAAAATTTATCGCTATACAAGCAGATAAATTTATAAAATATTATAATATGAAATATGACTTAGTTGTGGATATTTGGTTAAGTAAATTTATATAAATATTAAGTCAAATTAGGTAGGTTTGGTTATGACCCGTCATTTAGCTTATCTTGGCCTAGCTCATCTTAGCTCAAGCACTGAAGCAAGCTTTGGACAGGGTTAAGGAATTGACCAATCTATTGGTTTAACCTATCTTGATCTTGCCAACTTTAGCTCAAGCAATCCAATAGCCACTTCGATTAGATTGACAATTAAGTATTTATGCAAATACATGGTCTTGGCAAAGGCTACTTTGTTCATCGGAATCGATAAGTAATATTTTACCTCTGCTCCTGTTGGGGATTCTCTAGAATTTTTTTACAAATACTTGATCGCAAATTTATTCTTGAAAAAATCTTCTTAACGGGGAAACTGAAAACGTATTTAGGGATAAGATATTTTAGTAAATAATAATCTGAATATGGTCACCATCTCATTTAATGAAATAATAGTTCATTAACTATTTGATGAGAGGGGTGAAAATTTAGAAAATTGTAACTGGGGAAGGAGTAATTCCTCTTAAATTACAAGGTACTTAATTTATCTTAGTTTATGGAAAGAAAGGACATTAGAATTATAAAGTTTGAGGAAACAGAACCTTTAACACCAAAATATTACAATCTTGATGCTCAAATGATAAACACAAGTTTCCTAGTACTCACCATAGATAATAGCTGAAACAAGAGCTATGGTTTCTTGTATCAGTATCAAGATTATATCTCTAAATGCATGTCCTTAAAATTTAAAATTATATCTATTTAAATTTTTTTTAAAAACTATCTGCTCGTAAACCAAGCAGTAAACCAGTCTGATGTCTCAAGAACACAAAGGGGAAAAACCATTATATAACCAAATAAAGCAAACATTGTCCTAGCAAAGTTGACTCTTCAAAGTAACAATTGGCATTCTCCAAGCCTTTCTTTTGTCCTCGGCCTCTTTCGCCCATCCACGTTAACAACTCCAGATTTCTCCCACAATGAGCTTTTGTCTCGAATTCTTTGATCCTCTATACTTCTCAAGTACCTTTCATCATCGGCTTCCGCAATGTCAGCAGGGTTTTGGTTGAAAAGGCAAGGAGGATCCTTTTTAGGAATGCTCCTGACAGGCAATACAGCTACAGGGCTCCTCATGTACAATGATTTGGAAACATTATCCTCCTGTAGTGGAACAAATTTTGAACTTGATGCACGACCAATGAATCCTCTCAACTCTTCCTTACTGGTGGTGCGCAGGAGGCCACTCGAAGACACAGCCTGCTGTAGTTTTCTTTTCTTCTCTTGTTCGACAGATACTTGATCTACAAAATCAACAATCTTTTAGAATATCATTCATTTGTGTGAAACAATAAATGTAGCAATCATCATATAGATTTGTGGAGAATTCAAGTTTACCTTTAAAGTAAGAAATGGGTTGTCTAGAGCTTTGAACTATAGCGAAACCACCCATATGAACACCAGAGGACTCTTTCATCAATTGATGATGTGGCAAAAATGACCCATTGAAGATACTTTGCTTTCCATCCATGTAAATCAATGGATGGTTGTTGCAAGGGGAGAAAGGTCTCTCTTGAAGTTTGAGTGACTTGTTTCTGGCATGCCTTCACTAGAATAAGGATTTGAAGACCCTATACCTTTGTTGGTGTGCTCTTTTCCTGCTGCTTTCTTTGAAGTTTGAGACCACTCGTTCCAACTTTTTAAATCCACAGTACTACTCTTTATGTCACTCATAGTCCTCCCTTTTTGGAGTGAGCCAGAGCTTTGTCCATGAATCAATTTGTGATTTTCCTGATTGACATAGATTTGTGGATTATCATGTCCAAACAATATTCTCTGTGTATCAGGAAACCATACAAGGTTTGATCCTTCGCCATGCTATAACCCCCATCCAGTGGGGCAGGAGCAGAAACTTGCACTCCATTTGATGGTTTTTGCTGACCTTGTGTATTACTGCCGAATAGTGTGAACTGCTTCTCTTTATGTTGAATTATCTCAGTATTATTCACTTTAACATTAGATAAATGGGGGGTATTACCTCTGAGTGCTCCAACATCATTAATATAAAATGGATAGAAACTAGTTGATCCAGGATTTAACCATGTAAGTACTCCATTTTCATTTGTTCCAGTCCTCCAATTACTTTGGGTCAGGGGATGATTCCTTTCATGTTGATTCCTGATCAACATCTCCACAATACCCATTGGTCGTACATAATTTGATAGTCCTTTTTTCATAACATTCTTAGGCCATTGATTATTCTGCGGTTTAGTTACATATGAATGACCTTGAACTTCATTAAGGTTTATGTTGTTGCTACGGCGAGGCGTTTCCTGTAAGTAAATCCCATTGAATTGACAAGACAAAATTTGAGCTAATAAATTGCACAGAATTAATTTAGAACTTGAAAACATAAAGTTTGAACCATAAGTGAGATACTCTTTATTGAACTCCACTTCAGCCAGTAATATCTATTAAAAATAATTGAGAAGTAGCAAATATATAAAACACAAGCCAAGTAAACTCAAACTAAAAAGGAAATGCATATCCTGACCAATTAGACACTATGATAATGCCTCTTAGAGTTCAGACTTGCAATTTAGCATGTAGTCCCTCACCATCACTATTCTAGCATTACAAGAACAGAGTTGAGGGAAATCTTACCTTTGTCACATTATAGAAACCGTGGATATTAGCCAATAAATTTTAGGTAACAACAATTGTAAAACTTACCATTCTTTTGATCATAGATTCAAGGCAATATCCTATTTTCTAGCAGGCAAGAATTACACTAAGAACTATGAGAGCTATCAGTTTTACTTTTAAGCCGAGTACACCAAATAAGCAATATCTCTGAGATGCATTTTAAGCAATTTGCTAATGGTAACTTATTCTTTAACCACAATAGTAAAAGATATAGAAAGGTGTGAAGGGGATTGGGGTGGGAAACAAATTATCCAGCAAAAGTGAAAATTCTTAAAAATAATACTAAGATAGGCAAAATCCAATACCATTGGATTTTGAATTTGAAGATTTTCCTGATGAAGCGGATCTAGAGAGATCTCAATCTCTTGCGACTGGTTGAGGTCAATTCCCTGGTTAAGGTCAATCATTTCTTTCCTCAAAGGTTCACCTAATTCAAAAAAATGTGATTGTCTTAAATAAGAGTGCACTCCTTTCTGTAAATATTGATCTGTTTCAAGCACATTTAGTTGTCTTACAGGAGGGTCCATTCCTTTCCTCCAATATTGACCTGTTTCAGCCACGTTTGGTTGTCTTACAGGAGGCTTCAATCTTTTCCTTGAATATTGAACTATTTCAGCCATATTTACAGAAGGGTTCAATCCTTTCATTAAATACTTAGTTGTTTCAGTCACATATACAAGAGGGTTCACTCTTTTCCTCGAGTATTGACCTGGTTCATCCATATTTACAAGAGGGTCCATTCCTTTCCCCAAATATTGATCTGTTTCAGCCACATTTGGCTGTCTTATAAGAAGATTCACTCTTTTTCTCAAATATTGATCTGTTTCAGAAAAATTTGATTGTCTTACTAGAAAGTTTACTCCTTTCTCAGATTGACCTGGTTCAAACATATTTGACCTAAGAGTATTGTCCTTCTGGAGAGTCGATGGACAATTTGGTATGCTCTTACTTTGGATTGTGTCATTTTCAACATGTTTTTGGGCATCCCTGAAGCTGCTTAAAGACTGGTCTATCTTCTTTTTAAAAGATAACTCCTTTTCTAGCTGAGAAGTCATCACCATTCCCATACCAATCGGCATCTGTACAACATCTTTCCCGTTTGATAAACTTTCTCTTGGAAAATTCTTGTCTGGAGACACATTCATATGAGAAGAGGCATGTTTAACTTCTAGTAACTTATTGTTGTTCCAATTCAAACCAGAGTCCCTTTCTTTTCCATAGAATGATTTATTATATTTCCTCAAATGATGTTCCACTTTTCCAGTACTTATGGAATTATGTGATGATTGTAATAGAACATTAGCACCGTGTCCGTTAGTGCCCAGACCACTATTTTTCCCTTCCAAGGGCATTTGAACAAAATATTCACCAACTACTTGATCCTGCTTATGTTTATTTCTACTTACTCCAGATTCCTTACCAGTTATGTGCTTCACCTTCACATTTTTGCTACCACTCTGTAGATGTTATTCTCTATCATATCCATTCTCTCCTGGATGTGAATCAGTAACTTCAATTTCCATGGAACTCCTCTCGTCTTTTTTATTTTGATTAAACACCTTTAATATTTTAGTCATCTTACCATCCAAGTTCATCTCTGTTCTGCAACCATCTTCTTGAGTTGTATTCTTCTTCTTCTGAGAAATCTTGATACCCCTTCCTACATCCTCAAGCAAGAATACCTTATCCTTAGGTGCAACAACTGTATCTGGCTCAGAAGGAACCATAGGCATAGTACGGGCACAACTCCTGTCCGAATTGTCTTTCTCATTCAACAAGTCAGCCATCAACCGCACTTTTTGAATTTTTCGGCATCGCGGTAGATCATTTGCAATATCCTCATGCAAATTACACAGAATATTTTCTGCCAAATTTGCATCACTTCCCTTAGATGTTGCAGTGCCCTTTCTCGATCCAAGAGAAGGTAATCCACGTGACTTCATGTTGCTCGTAATAAGTACCTCCTCTTTTCTACCAAGTACTTCAATTTGATCTGAAGCAGTTCTCTGCCCACTATTTGAGGGAATTGGCTCAGTATTTGTACTGATGTTCAACAAATTAGCAATTTTTTTCAAAAGCAAAAGCACCATTGTCAATTCTACAAGTACAAAATCTAAAGATGGTATTGACAAATGCCCTAAGAATGCTCTTAATTAAATTACCTGTGCTGTTTGTTTCTATTTCTTGATTTGAACATTGCTTAGGTACTATCACCTCTATAGCTGGACTACCAGTCTCCTCAACTCTAACACCTTGTGATCCAGTTTCATCACCTAAAGATTTAAATAGGAACAAAAGAAAAAACATACTTCAAGTTAAGAACAACTAAACAATGTATATATCATACCACTAGAAATATTAAAATATATATATATATATATATATATATATATATATATATACACACACACACCATCTTTGACAGTCTTATTTCCAACCACGTTGCATATCGATTTTTTATGTCTCCATGACGAGATGACCTTATTATCACTAGTATCTACAGCATCATTCATGATCTCTTTGCTTTTGTCACCTTTCCGCAAATCTGACATATATTTCATCTCTGAAAATATATATTCCACAGCAGTAGTGGAGCCTATGAGCACAAAAGTATCACTAATTATGTCTCCTGCACTTTCATGATCAGCTCCAATCTCCTGGAAGCACTTATCACATCGCCACCACTTAAATTTTGGAACATCTAGAGGAGGAAGTTGCTCCTCGGGGTTACTGCTTAATCCAAAAGGTGAACAAATTTTCATGTCCTTGTTTCTCATCTCAGCAGCATATCCACTGTGTCACAAAGGAAATGACCAACAAATATATTTCGGAATCTTAAAAACCATGGAGAAAATAGGATTTGGCTAGCTACTCGAAAATACTTTCTCTCTCTCTCTTTATATATATATATATATATATTGGATTATTTTCTTCTAATGGAGGAGTTGATCTCTCAAATGATCACTCAATTACTAGTTATGATCTCAGAAAGTCACTTGACTTTCTTTATTGAAAATTAGAATCAAGAAAAAAATCAACCCTCTAATTGAGCAGAGCACATTAAATCCTTTCACAGAACCCCCCTTGTCTTTTATCTAGACATGAATAGCGATGCGCGGACTAAAGAAAGAGAACTCCTTCACTATAATATCATGAAGAAAGTACTACAACTTCAACACAAGGCTAAGTAATGAATTTGAGAAAGAAAAATGCAAATGCAGACCGAGGAATTAGATGTGCATCAGTTAATTCACAACAATTCAACCCATTATAAAATCATCCAATGATAGTCAATCCATATGTTGGAATTAATACTGCAAGTGAGATAAAGATTGATTTTAGATCAATTAGTTAATTAAGTAAACAAAAGGGATCAAAGAAAAAGCCAAAAATAAATTGGTCAGTAAGTATTAGCATAAGTAGAGATTAGAGACTAACCGTATGGAGAAATGTTGGCATTCTGCCTTCTCTTTAACTGGAATTGGTATATTGAGGTCAATGGTTATTGACTCAATATGTATAAGTTGTGATCTCGATGATTTTGATATACTGGTACTAGTACTAGGATCAATTCCCTTATCGCGACAAACTCTTTCAACTAATGTGTACATCTACATAAAAAGAAATTCCAATCAGAAATTTTGAGAAAATGACAAATATATATCTTACTTTTATCGGAACTCCAATATGTCAAAGATCGACAGATAGATATATATAGATCATCGACATCTGTTTAATTTGTATACACCTGTAAATTCAAAGGTATATATGATACAATCTAATATATTTAATGCTATGATTAACGCACCATTTAATGTGAAAGCATTTAATAGAACAAATTCTTGAAACCCTAATTCTCAATGGATTAACTTCTTTTCATCAATCCATCATCATTCAATCAGTTGCCGTTACAATTGAATAACAAGCTCAATGAACCTTAAAAATCAACCATATAACATATGCCAATAAATTTTAAAGATAATTTAGGATTTTTCTAAGCTAAAATTGAAAAGGTAAAAAAGACAAACCTTCATCAAAAGTTTCAAAATTCACATCAAGATCGCTATAACACAACTAAATTCTTATCAGATCTAACCAAAAGTCGTCCAAAAGTGAAATTAGGATTTTATGGGTCGCCGATGATTTTGATACACCCGAAGAATAAATCCCATAGACAAAAACAACTCAAAAAACTTCAGCTAGAACCACAGTAAAACAAACCCTAAAAGCAAGTACAAAAAAAATAAACAAACCAACCAAAACAAAAAAGAAACAAAATGTAAATAAATGATACCACAAAAATGCACAATAAGTTATTTTCAAGAAAGTCATAAAAAAATAACCAGTTACTAAAGCTACCAACAAAAACTGAAAAGCAAATAAAATTAAACAAAAAAAACCCAAATTGAAAATAACAATTAGAAATGAAGAGAAAAACATACCTTTCACCTGAATCGAGACCTCAGATCAGAACCAACACCCACTTTTCCACCCAGAAATATTTCTTTGCAGTTGAGGAAAAACACCACTTTTCCACAGAAAACTAAAAATCAAAGACACCCAGAAAGAAATCTTGAATTAATTCGAAGAAGTTCAAATGAAATTCAAGGGATAAACAAAGAGAAACCCTAGGCTTGTGAAAATTCTAGTGAGAGAAAGAGAGAGTGTGAATGAGTGTGAAACACTCAGACAGATGAGAGAGAAAGCGTGACAAAAGAGAAAAGACTCTTAAGACATTAAAAAAAAAAAAAGGGAATGAATTATAAAATGAAAAGGCACAAAAGAGGGGTTTATATAGGAGGAGTGAAGTCTATAGTTTTAAATTCTATTTTATCTCTCTTCATTCTTGTAATCTAATGCACAGGATTACGTCTTATATCTCTCTTCTCAAGAATTTCATGAAATGGGTACACCAGAGAGAGAGAAATCATCATCCAATCAGGAGAGGCCACATCACCGATGCCTACTCACATGCCATAAAACTCTAATCAAATAAAAGTCCATCGAGTCTCCTCCACGCTCCCTGATGGTGACTCACTAATTTTCCCAAAAACTAGATGCTATAAAATAAAAAAGGAAAAGTGAAATTTTACTCTACTATAAAATGGGGGATAAATAATTACTTACACTAAAGAGTCTAATAACTAGAAAAAGAAAAATAATAAAACAATTTACTAATAAAGAGAAAAGTAGGAAAGATGGGGTCCTCTTGAAAAGAATAAAAAATAATAATTAAATTGTTTATAACAACCTTTCTGTAATTTATGAATTCTCCTTTATTATATTACTAGTTTTCAAACACGCGCAAGCACGTGTATTTCATATTAATTAAAAAATATTTTAAAATTATAATAAGTGTGCTTATACAGAAATTGAATGAAAAATATAAAGTCAAACTAATAAATTGTGAGTCTATTCGACAGATATCTAGTGTCATTGCAATGGATAATTATATTGAAAAATTACTATTAAAGGATTCTTAAAGGTATTGTCCGAACAACTTCAATTTTACAAATATTATTATATATACTTACTTGAAAGTAATTCTTTTTTTAATATGTCTACTATACATAATATAAATATAAATTTGAGGAACATCGGTTATGTTTGCAAACATTCACACCTTAAAGTATAAATGGTAAAAAAAATTTAGTATTCTTGCGTTAAAGGAAAGAGTCAGACCCAATTAATAAGTTATTTTAAAAATAATATTAATCGTTATAATGTTAAGAACTATTAGTTTTCTTTCGTTAACGATAATAGTTCTAGCTTTTAATAAGGAATTTTTTATCTTTATTTTTGTTAAATAAACACATTATTAATGGTAAAAAATTTTGGTATTCTTGTGCTAAAAGAAAGAGTTAAACTCAATTAATAAGTTGTTTTTTAAATAAAATTTGTTTATCATTTGAAGGGTATATTAGTCTTTTAATGTTTGAAGGGTATTTTCATAATTTAACTTTTAACTTGGGGGCTTCCTGCTTATATAATAACTAATTTTTGATCACGTGCATTGTACGTGTATCCCATGTTAATTGGTATAATATTTTTTCACTTATAAAGAATATTAATAAAATATGCTCATGAGATATAAATTAAATAAAAGAAGAAAAAAATTACAAACTTAAAGTGATGAGAGGTGATCCTAATTCTAACAGTTATGTTATATGTATTGAAACTTTAAGAAATATCTTTTTAAAAAAATGTGAAGATATTAGATATGACCATTTGAATAGATTCATTGAAATTGCTCGTGCAAATGGCTAAAATTTAGAGTTTATAAGTTTTGAATTGAAAAAAAGATAACTTTTTTTTATGATCTAACATTCTTGTTAATAAATTATCTTCATTTTGCTTCAAATTACTGATTTTAAATAAATTATTTCATACATAAGTGATTTTTTAGTACAAACACATGATTTGAGAGAAAACTGTTGGTTTCTACCAAACCATAAGTTTTATTTTAAAAAAATTGGGAGAGAGGAAAATAATTACAACGTGAAAAATTAAAATCTCAATAATAAGATAAATACTCACATAAATAACTAAGTCTTCACGCAAGCAAGCGCGAGAGAAGCGGAGCACGAAGCTACCGCTTCCCCCGACTGACTAAATACAACAGTCGCGTTAAACTATTAAAATCCTTCATAAGTTTTATAATGACTCTATGTATTCTTGATCATCAGCATACGAATATCAAATGCAACAGTCAAGACAACTATATTGAAAAAAAGATTTACATTCAAGTAAATTTCAAGTAAATCACTTAAACCCATTAATTCAAAAAGTGAAAGGAATAAAAAATTTATGACTTATAGTAATTTAAAGCAAGTTACAAAAAACCCTTCATTATTCAAAGTGAAAGAGATAAAAACGAAATAAACCTTATATATTAGAAAAAGATAGAAGGCTCTGTTGAAACTTTACCCGAAATTCTCACATTTCTAATTTCCTGTTCAAATAAGTCCTTCTTGTTGAGTATGTTTATATATTTCTACAAGGCATGAAAAATGAATAAAAGATTAAAAATTTGGATATATCATTTATTATATCTTTAATTGTCATTACTATTTTTAATACTATTGAAATGTCTCATTATAAATAATTTAGAAAGACCAGAAGTATTGCATTAGCACGTAAGATGAAAAAATGTATACTAAATATGCATTTATTTATAATTTAATTAGATAATAAATATAGTCGTAGTGTTTCTCAATTTCTTGAACAAGTAGTAAAAGAGTATAAAATTAAAAAAAAAATGAAGAGATTCAAACACGGTGGTGATAATGATTAACTGTTATTATTTACTATAAATATCTTTATTTTATTTATTTATTTAATATAATATAAGTTTATATTCTTGTATACAAGTATTATATAGGAATAATATTTCTCTGGAAGTTACCAAAAAATATATATATCATGCTATAAATATTTTTATTATTTATTTATTTTATTTAGTAGAGGGATAAAATGGTAATTCAATTTCGAAATTAGGAGATTCTCAATTTTATTATAATATAACTATTATTTATTTAATTATTTAATTTACTGGAGAGGTAAAATGGTAATCCAACTTTGAAGTTAGGAGCTTCCCACTTTTAATATAAAATTTTCTTTCTTTCTATTTTGATTATTTTTATATGTATAAAATAATTAAAACTTAATAAGTATGAAAGATGTTACAACTCTTTATCATGCATTTAATTTTATACCAAAATTATTTATTTTCACTAAAAAATCTCATTTTTTTAATAGAGGGGTATTTTCATAATCTAACTTTTGACTTGGGAGTTTCCTACTTATAATATAATCTGATAATTATTATTTATTTATTGGTAATCCAACTTTGAAGTTAGGAGCTTCCCACTTTTAGTATAATATGATTTTGAGCATGATGAAACCCTTGTGATCCTATAACACTTTCACAAGAAAATTTAAAATTTTAATTTCTCTTTCTCCCTATTTTGCTTATTTTTATATGTATAAAATAATTAAAGTTTAATAAGTATTGAAAGATGTTACAACTCTTTATCATGCATTTAGTTTTATGCCAAAATTAACTATTTAACTAAAAAATCTCTTTTTTTAATGGAGGGTTATTTTCATAATTTAACTTTTGACTTGGGGGCTTCCTACTTATGATATAATATAATATGAGATGATAAAATATTAATACTTAATTATATATTAATTAAATTTTAATTTAGTGGAAGGATAAAATGGTAATATAACTTTCAACTTAGAGGTTTCCTACTTATATAATAACTAGTTTTAGTATACGTACTTCGCGCGTGTCCCTCATATTATTAAGAATAAAATAGCATAAATAATATTTAAAAGATGTGTTTATATAACAATATAAGAATTTTTTTAAAAAATTATAAATTTGAAGCTAATAAATGATTATGTTTAAGAGTCTTATCTAATCCAATAGCTCTTTCCTCGGTTTGTTATAATACTTGTTTCAAGGAACAAAACATCATAAAAATAGCATTGACTAAAAGGTGAAATATCATTTATTTTTTCATGACCACTTAAATGCATGTATTATATATATATTTCATGTTAATTGTTACAAAAAACTGTATTACTATGCTATTAACATATTAAAAGTAATATAAATATTAACATTATGAAGACGCATTGTAATACAAAGTTGTATAATAGAATAGGACATATAATACTACTGAATTATTTTGACACTAATAAATTGACATCATATCACAAACGCATTTACTTTTTTGTAACTGATCGTCCAAACTTAGAAAGATTCATCAAAATTAGTGAAAACAAAATTCTATTTTTAAAAGGGTAAAAAAATAAATGATAGTTACTATAAGGCTTCATACTTTAAATATCTATTATAGCATAATTTTAAATTTTTTATTTTACCCTTTATGAGACGATATCAGTTCAAATTTTCTCTCGGTCATTACAAGGGGTCAATCTAACACCTTCACATAAATTAAAACAGAAAAACAGTGTAGATTTAACTAAAGAGTATGAATAATAAGAACACTTGATTAATTGAAACAACTTAAAGTATGTTGTGTTTCTATATATATATTATTATTATTTTCAATAGTACAATTTAAAAAAAAGAAGAAGAAGAAGAAGAAGAAGAAGAAGAAAATTTGAATTCAACGTATTAATGTATACTAAAATTACATTCTTTAATTTATTTTCTCTTATCGTGAGTTGAAAATTTGTGATGGATAATTAGTTAATTTAATAATAAAGGATTAATATAAGTTAACAAAATTATAATTAGTTTTAAAGTTTTAAATATTAGGACTTTTAATAGAGTAGATAAGGAAAGATTTAAAAAGAAAAATTTCGGTCAATTTTAAAATTACTAAATTAGGAGTTCTTACCCTTTACAAATAATTAAAGATTTAATACATATAACTTTAATTAATTTCAAACTCCTAAATATTAAGATAATAATTTAATAATAATTATTTAAAAGAAATAGTAAATGACAATTTTTTCTATAGCGGCGTCTTTTCATGCAGAGCAATGACAATTATTTCTACTATTTGTTACATTCCTAAACGATAGTTTTGTCATTGATCCAACCTCAATCTCCTTAGTTGCTGATACAAAATTAGGATTAACACTATTAACATATACATTTATGATATAACGGATCTTATTTCATTGTAAATATTTTTTCTTTTCAACATAATTATTAAAAAATATAGTATGAACTTTTGTACCTTGCAAAAAATTAAACTTTAAAGGTCTACATATATATACTATATATGTATATATATTTATTTATATATATATATATAATAGATAAGAATTCAAACATATATGTAAAAACATAAAATATAATTAGAAAAAAAAAATTATTACCTCTTCGTCAACTAATGTTATAGTCACTTGAGTGCCTTCTTTTGTTACCCTTTTTATACTCTTTTACTTATCCAACTCTAATTACTAAGACCTTTATTATCCAATGAGAATCATATCGTTTTAAGTTGTTAACTGACACAATTTTGTTCACGAAATTCTTTTCAAATTCTATTGCAAGATTATCTAAAATAAATCATGCACAAGAGTTATAATTATAATAATTTATAATTTTATAAAAATATTATTTTATGAGATGAAGAGATTACTTTACCTGAATAGATGAAACTTGTGAATGTATGAGTAGAAGAAGAAAGCCAGTTACAAAACACAAAATTTAAAATCACATAGTATCAGTATAAGGCTCAATTAAATGAGATAACATAGTATCAATATTAGACTCAAATAAAAGACATAATCTAAGTTAAATTATTTTGAATATAATTAATTTTAGTTGGCATAACAATTATTATAGTCTTTTTCAAATCCATAATATAAATTTTTTTAATAACATGAAAAAGGAAGATAGATTAACACAAAAACATACAAGGTTAGAGCTTGAATCAAAAGTATTGATGTACAAGAATTGATGAATTAACTTATGCAATTATAAATCTTTTTATAGAAATCGAATGATCGATAAATTAAAAAAGATTTGAAAGAATAAGAATAGTAGGACATTACTATAAAAAAGGAAAAAAAATATTCTCATTATTATAAAAAAGGAAAGCATAATTACCAAAAAACAATTTTATAAGAATTTCGTACCATAATTAAGGGGAACAAACAAAATTCCAAAGTAAAAAGCAAAAAGATTACGATTTTTAATTTTTTAAAAATATTATTTTTTAAGGTTTATATTATAAATAGAGTTGTGCCACAAAAAGAAAACCTAAAATAATAAAATAAAGTAGAAAAAAAATTGTGACTATTAAAAAAAGAAAAAATTTAATGGAATTTTTTTTAGGTTTACACCATAAATGGTCTTATGCCACAAATAGAAAATCTAATATGATAAAATAAGATGATGGAATAATTAAAAATAATAATTTTAATTAAGAATTATGTAAAAATAGTAAATGACAATTTTGTCTATTGTTGAGTCTTTTAATGAAGGGCAAAAAGTTCTATCAATATTTATAAGAGCCTTCACACTTTTAGTATAATATAGATATGATGATATGATTACAACAACTTGTTCATTTCTTTTCTTTATTTACTTCTTTTCTTGTCTTTTATATATATAGAGACGCACACTGATTAATATGGAAAAATAAGATAGGGTTTGATATATAAAGGTAGAGAATTTTGAATTTCCCTTTTGCATATATACAGTTTCAGCTCAACCATTTTTGTGGTCAGCAATGTCTTTAACAAATAAGAGATTGTAAATTTTATTATATGTTAAATAGTGAATTAATTTTTCTTTTTTAAATGGTATAGAAAAAAAAAGATAATTATTGCCAGCTCACGCAGTATATCAGTATTCAGTAGATAAGAACAAAATAATTTTATTGGTCAAATCGCACTCTTTTTCAGTTTTATATAACAATTTTAATTTTTTAAAAAAAATCAAAACCGAATCAGATTAAAGTATATATAGATAGAAGAGAAATAGTGATAAATATTATAACATATATAATCACCTTAAATGTTTGGTTGACTTACTTTTTTTATTTTTTTGATAGTAATTGAAAGATTTTACAATCGCGTGAAATCGAAGAAGGTAAGGAGGATTGTGATTTTTTTTTTTTTTGCAAAAAGACATTTTTAACCCAGATAACATTAACTATTCTTACAAACGCATTTTAGTAATGGCTAATTGCCATTATTTTCTATCAAAAATATTGTAGAATTTTGTATATACAATATATATATAGATAGATAGATAGATAGATAGATATAGACATATATATTAGCGACCGACATCTTCTATCACTAAAAGCTAAATATTCGCTGCAAATTTTATTTAATAATGAATTTATCAAGAACTTTTTCTTATTTTTATATCAAAATTGAGTCATATTGTAAAGTATACGCCGATAGAAGAGAAGTAATGATAGATTGTTTATAATGATTTTATTTACATTAAATAGTAATTCATATTAAAATTATCTTTCGATACTCTTATTGGAATTTTGCTTATAATAATAATAATAATAATAATAATAATAATAATAATAATAATAATAATAATAATAATAATAATAATTAATTATCATCATCATCATCATCATCATCATCATCATCATCATCATCCCTAAATAGTAAAAATTTGTCACTAATTATATCCTTTTTTTATCGCTAATTCTATCTAACAACAGATTTTCGACAGATTTTTAAAAGAATTTTTGTTTATAAACGAGCTATTTAGCGACAAACAAGCGGCGGATTTATATTCCATTTTATAGAGAAACATATTCTAATTTTATCTTTAATTACGTTTTTGCACCTATAGCCTGTTTGACCAAACTTCTCAAATCAGCTTATTTTGAGAAGTGCTTTTTTTAAAGTGCTAATCAAAAAAGTACTTTGGTGAGAAAAAATTTGTGTTTGGCCAATAAATTTAGAAAGCACTTTATAGTAACAATTAGTGTTTGGTCAATCTTTTAAAAACTGCTTCTAAGTGTATTTTTTTCATAAAAGTATTTTTCAAATAAGTGCTTTTGGGGAGAAGCTATTTTTTTTAGCTTCTGAAAAACAGTTTTTGCTACTCCCTAAAAGTACTTATTTTCTTCCACAAGCTTGGCCAAATACCTCTTTTTTAAAAATAATCACTTTTCAGAAAAATAAGCATTTTTGGCCTTCCAAAAACATGGCCAAACAGGCTACTAGTACCACATATTCTTAATGTATTTTCACTTTACAGTGTTATACTAATATTAGTAATATGATATTAAATTACTAAACCATGTTGCTTATATAATAATAATATGATATGATCACAACAACTTGTTCATTTCTTTTCTTTATTTACTTCTTTTATTATAATGTCTCTTATATATAGAGAGAGATGCATACCGATTAATATAAAAAAATAAAATAGGGTTTTATATATAAAGGTAGAGAATTTTGAATTCCCTTTTTACATAAATATAGTTTCAGCTCAACCATTTTTTTGGTTGGCAATGTCTTTAACAAATAAGAGATTGTGAATTTTATTATATGTTAAATAGTGAATTAAGTTTTCTTTTTTAAATGGTATAGGAAAAAAGATATAATTATTGCTAGTTCACGCAATATATCAGTATTCAGCATATAAGAATAAAGTAATTTTATTGGTCAAATTGCACTCTTTTTCAGTTTTATATAACAATTTCAATTTTTAAAAAAAATCAAAACCGAATCAGATTAAAGTATCTATAGATAGAAGAGAAATATTGATAAATATTATAACATATATAATCGCCTTAAATGTTTGGTTAACTTACTTTTTTATTTTTTTGATAGTAATTGAAAGATTTTACAATCGCGTGAAATCGAAGAAGGTAAGGAGAATTGTGTTTTTTTTTTTTTGCAAAAGACATATTTTTAACCCAGATAACATCAACTATTCTTACAAACGCATTTTTGTAATGGCTAATTGCCATTATTTCTATCAGAAATATTGTAGAATTTTGTGTATACAAACTATATATATATATGTATATGTATATATATTAGCGACTGACAACTTCTATCACTAAAAACTAAATATCCACTGCAAATTTTATTTAACAATGAATTTATCAAAAACTTTTTTTTATTTTTATATCAAAATTGTCATATTGTAAAGTATCCGCCGATAAAAAAGAAGTAATGATAGATAATTTATAATGATTTTATTTACATTAAATAGTAATTCATATTTAAATTATCTTTCGATACTCTTATTGGAATTTTGCTTATAATAATAATAATAATAATAATTATTATTATTATTATTATTATTATTATTATTATTATTATTATTATTATTATTATTATTATTATTATTATCATCATCATCATCATCATCATCATCATCCCTAAATAGTAAAAATCTGTCACTAATTATATCCTTTTTTTATTGCTAATTCTATCTAACAACATATTTGCGACAGATTTTTAAAAGAATTATTTTTTATAAATGAGCTATTTAGCGACAAACAAGTGGCGGATTCATATTTCATTTTATAGAGAAACATATTCTAATTTTATCTTTAATTACGTTTTTGCACCTATAGCCTGTTTGGCCAACCTTCTCAAATCAGCTTATTTTAATAAGTGCTTTTTTTAAAAGTGCTTATCAAAAAAGTACTTTTTGTGAGAAACAGTTTATGTTTGACCAATAAATTTAAAAAGCACTTTTTAGTAACAATTAGTGTTTGACCAAGCTTTTAAAAACTGCTTTTAAGTGTATTTTTTAGAAAAGTGTTTTTCAAATAAGTGCTTTTGGGGAGAAGCTACTTTTTTTAGCTTCTGAAAAACAGCTTTTGTTATTCCCTAAAAGTACTTATTTTCTTCCACAAGCTTGGCCAAATACCTCTTTTTTTAAAATAAACACTTTTCAGAAAAAAATAAACACTTTTGGCCTCCCAGAAATTTGGCCAAACAGGCTACTAATACCACATATTCTTAATGTATTTTCACTTTACGGTGTTATACTAATATTAGTAATATGATATTAAATTACTAAACCATGTTGCTTATATAATAATAATATGATATGATCACAACAACTTGTTCATTTCTTTTCTTTATTTACTTCTTTTATTATAATGTCTCTTATATACAGAGAGAGACGCACACCGATTAATATAAAAAAATAAAATAGGGTTTCATATATAAAGGTAGAGAATTTTGAATTCCCCTTTTACATAAATATAGTTCAACTCAACCATTTTTGTGGTTGACAATATCTTTAAAAAATAAGAGATTGTGAATTTTATTATATGTTAAATAGTGAATTAAGTTTTCTTTTTTAAATGGTATAGGAAAAAAGATATAATTATTTCTCGTTCACACAATATATCAGTATTCAGGAGATAAGAATAAAGTAATTTTATTGTCAAATTGCACTCTTTTTCAGTTTTATATAAGAATTTCAATTTTTTAAAAAAATCAAAATCGAATCAGATTAAAGTATCTATAGATAGAAGAGAAATAATGATAAATATTATAACATATATAATCGCCTTAAATGTTTGATTGACTTACTTTTTTATTTTTTTGATAGTAATTGAAAGATTTTACAATTGCGTGAAATTGAAGAAGGTAAGGAGAATTGTGATTTTTTTTTTTTTTGCAAAAAGACATATTTTTAACCCAGATAACATCAACTATTCTTACAAATGCATTTTAGTAATGGCTAATTGCCATTATTTTCTATCAAAAATATTGTAGAATTTTGTGTATACAATATATATATATATATATATATATATATATATATATTAGCGACTGATAACTTCTATCTCTAAAAACTAAATATCCGTTGCAAATTTTATTTAACAATGAATTTATCATGAACTTTTTTTTAATTTTTATATCAAAATTGAGTCATATTGTAAGTATCCGCCGATAGAAGAGAAGTAATGTTAGATTGTTTATAATGATTTTATTTACATTAAATAGTAATTCATATTAAAATTATCTTTCGATACCCTTATTGGAAGTTTGCTAATAATAATAATAATAATAATAATAATAATAATAATAATAATAATAATAATAATAATAATAATAATAATATTATTATTATTATTATTATTATTATTATTATTATTATCATCATCATCATCATCATCATCATCATTATCATCCCTAAATAGTAAAAATCTGTCACTAATTATATCCTTTTTTATTTTTTAGGAGGTAATATCTTAGATAGTCACTCAACTAAGGGTACTTCTCTCAGAAAGTCGCTCAACTAAGGGTTACTCTCTCATAAAGTCAGTCAACTTTATTTTATAACTCAAAAATCATTCAACTATTGATATTTCACTTAGAAAGTCATCCATCCAATTTAAATAATTTTTTTATTAAAGTAATCTGCTAAAATAAAAAAAATTATTTTAAGCTAAATTTTTAAGCAATAAAATGGTATCCATTTTAATCATTTTATTGACCCACCTCTCTTGATACGATCCCCTAAAATTATATGGATCATATTTACTTAATTATACAATATTCAAAAACACATTATATATTTTTAGCATAAAAAGTACTATATCAATTTAGCACAAAAAAACGCGCTTCTGTAGTATATCCCACCCAAACGAAACCCCCATCATTAGCCTAAAATCTCACTCCCTAGTAACTTAATTATTATTTTTATCTCCTAAGACAAAAAAAATCAAAATAAAGAATGCTATTTCCGATTTTTTTTCTTTTTTATTTTGTATAATCACACTATTTAATATGCACAAATTTAATTATTTGTGATTTTTTATGTTTAAATATTTAACAACATTAATATATATGATGCCCATAATTTGTTTTAATATTTTCATAATTATGACATATTTTTTGATATAAATGTTTTATGTTTTAAACATACCATTAATTTTGATAATATTTTAAATATAATAAATCACAATCATGCATATTCTAAGAAAATATTACTATATTTTATTTATACCATTAAAATAAAACCAGAATATGCTCTTTGAGAAAAATCAAAGAAGCTATTTTAGTATTCAATTCCTAATTTAATGAAAGAACGAGCTATAAAATATTGACAAATAAAATTGATTCATTATTTATGGAGAGATAAGGAGATGTGATTAATAAGAATTAAAAATAAACTAATTCCTGATCTTTCTAGATATCACTCACATTTAAATTATTGGCTATATAAAAAGAATGAAAAATTTAGAAAGTTCTGATATTAATGCAATTAACTTTTAGAAAATGAGTTACCACGTAAAATTTTCTAAAATAAAAGGGTCTTGATAAATGTGTATTTGACCTATATAATTTTAGTGGGCCATATCAAGTTGGGAAGGTCAATAAAATTGTTAAAATAGATATTTTTTATTTCTTAAAAGTTTAGTTTTAAATAAAAATTTCATGTCAAGAAATTTAATGAAAAAATTATTTAAATTGATTCAGGACTTTCTAAGTGAAATAGGAATAGTTGAGTGACTTTCTGAGAGAACTACCCTTAGTTGAGTGACTTTTGAATTATAAAATAAAGTTGAGTGACTTTCTAAGAAAAACACCCTCAGTTGAGTGAATTTGAATTATAAAATAAAGTTGAGTGACTTTCTGAGAGAAATACTCTTAGTTAAGTGATCATCTGAGATTTACCTCCGATAATAACTTGTAAGACCAAAAATTAAACTGTATAAAAATTTCTCAAATTTAATAAACATATTAACTCAGTACCTTGAAATAAAAAGTTATTACATATAGTGAAACAGAAGCTACTTTGAATTTAAGTTGTCACTTAATCGATGTGTTGTGCACCACATACCATAGGCAGGAGGCTGCAAGACATAATAGGATGGTTACTCTTTCTTCATATTCAGTCATGTCATAGAGCAGTACAGTATAGGGTTGAGTCCCTAAAACTTATCATACTCTTTATTTATAGATTAAAATGGCAAACCAGCGACACCCTGCCATAGGTAGAAAACTGGATACCGCAGTAGGAGAAGGCACCAGCAGGATGCCTCAGCTTCATTTAGAATCAGCCCGATCTGAGGGCGATACAGAAGCATCATCTCGACCTTCTCAGCAGTCCCCACCTCACTAGGAGCCACTCGGAACGCCGCCGCCTCCGACACTTCCTGTACCCACACCATCCGACCAGGAAATTCGAAGTGCAGTAGTTATGTTGGCACAAATGATGGCTACTCAGCGCCAGTCAGTGCCACTCGTAACAGCAGAGTCATCCGGTGGGCCTGGCAGTTCGAGGGTCCTAGAATTCTTGGCACTAGGTCCCCCACAGTTCACAGGGTCGGATTAGGCAGAGGACCCCCAGGATTTCCTGGACCAGATGCAGAGAATCTTCCGGGTCATGCATGTGACGTCTACAGAATCAGTTGAGTTAGCGGTATCTCGGCTGCGGGATATTGCTGTGTTGTGGTATGAAAGTTGGGAAAGGTCCCGAGGGAGAGATGTTGCCCCTCCGACTTGGTCTAGCTTTTCAGAGGCCTTCCTGGACCGTTATCTGCCACGGAAAATCCGACAGGCCCGGATGGATTAGTTTTTACATTTGGAGCAGGGGGCGAGGAGTGTATGAGAATACGCCCTACAGTTCGATTCCTTGGCCCGCTATGCTCCAGCTTTTTTGGACACCATGCCATCTAGAGTCCACCGGTTTATAATGGGTCTGAACCCAGAATACATAGAGGCGTGCATGACAGCTACACTGCAGGAAGATATGGACATTACTCGAGTGCAGGCCTTTGCCCAGACTGTTGAGGGCCTTAGACAGCGGCAACAGGATAGCAGACGAATAAATCAGGAGCAGCGCCCGCAGGGATAGATCAGATGAAATACAAAGGGAGATTCAGAGAGGATCTAGGCCACGGTTGTCAGATAGGCTACCTAGACCCCCACCTCCATCACAGCAGTCGCAGAGGACAGTTAGAGTCCGGCGGCAGTTCTCGAACAGTAGATTCACCTCAGCAGAGGAGGGCAGAGCAGAGCAGGTATACACCTCCACCTTGCCCTATTTGCAGCCGACCCCACACTGGAGCTTGCAGATATGACTCCACAGGGTGTTATATATGCGGGCAGGAGGGTCATGTGATGAGAGACTGTCCAGCCAGGGGTCAGGGTAGCCGAGATAGTCAGGACAGGGCGTCAGCAGGGCTGCGAGCTCCAGAAGCCTCGGTAGGGCGTAGGCCCTCAGGTCCAGCAGGTAGAGGCTGAGGTAGACCAGGGGCCTCTAGTTCATGTATGGGCTCAAGCCGTACCTATGCATTACCAGGGAGGCAGGACTTAGAGGCATCTCCAGATGTGGTAACAGGTATGATGACTATCTTCTCACACCCTGCTTATGTATTGATTGATCCAGGATCTACTTTGTCCTATGTTACCCCATTTGTGGCTCGAAAGTTCAGTGTTGTACCATAGATGCTTCAGCAACCTTTTTTAGTATCTGCACTTGTTGGTGACTCCATTATAGCCAGAAGGGTTTATCGAGGGTGTACAGTAGAGGTTGTTGATCGTCAGACTACAGTAGATCTGATAGAATTAGAGATGATTGATTTCGATGCCATTATGGGTATGGATTGGTTAGTGTCGTTCTATGCTAATGTAGAATGCTGGACCAAGACGGTCTGATTCCACTTTCCAGGGGAGGCAGTACGAGAGTGGAAGGGCAGTACAGCTACACTAAAAGGTAGGTTTATTTCCTACCTTCAGGCGAGGAAGTTGATAGCTAAGGGATGCATTTACCACCTAGTCAGAGTCCAGGATGTTCGGGTAGAGCCTCCGACTCTCCAGTCTATTCCAGTGGTTAATGAATTCCCTGACGTATTTCCAGACGAACTACCAGGTATTCCCTCAGAAAGGGAAATAGATTTTGCAATTGATTTGCTACCAGGCACTCAACCCATATCAATTTCTCTGTATTGTATGGCTCCTGCTGAGCTTACAGAATTAAAGGAGCAGCTGAAAGATCTGTTAGATACCGAGTACTTCACCTTGGGGTGCGTCAGTTCTATTTGTGAGAAAGAAGGACGGCTCACTCCGCATGTGTAAAGACTACCGTCAGTCGAACAAGGTTACAGTCAAGAATAAGTATCCGCTTCCCAGAATAGATGATTTGTTTGATCAGTTATAGGGGGCCAGATATTTCTCCAAGATTGACTTACGGTCCGGATACCATCAGGTTCGAGTTCATGAAAGGGACATTCCAAAGACTGCCTTCAGGACCAGATACAGCCATTTTGAATTCCTAGTCATGTCCTTTGGGCTGAGAATTCCCCATTAGTATTTATGGACCTGATGAATAGCATCTTCAGACCATACCTGGACCTGTTTGTGATTGTGTTTATTGATGATATTCTGGTGTATTCTCGCTCAGAGGCAGACCACCAGGATCATTTGCGGACAGTGCTCCAGATTCTCAGGGACCGTCAGTTGTATGCCAAGTTCTCTAAATGTGAATTTTGGCTGAACTCAGTAGCTTTCTTGGGAAATATTGTGTCGAATGCTGGTATACAAGTAGACACGCAAAAAATAGAAGCAGTAAAAATATAGCCCAGACCTACCACTCCGACCGAAGTTCGCAGTTTTCTATGATTAGCAGGGTACTATAGAAGATTTGTTGAGGGATTCTCCACCATAGCGGCACCTCTGACTAAGCTGACGCAAAAAGCAGTAAAGTTTCAGTGGACGGAGGCATGTAAGCAGAGTTTCCAAGAATTGAAAGACAGGTTAATCTCCGCCCCAGTATTAACATTGCCAGAGGTACAGAGGGTTATGCAGTTTATTGTGAAGCTTCGGGTATTGCGTTAGGATGTGTGTTGATGCAGCATGGTAAGGTAAATGCTTATGCTTCCAGACAGTTGAGGAAACACGAAAAGAATTATCCTACCCATGACCTGGAACTAGCCGCAGTGATCCACGCCTTGAAGATATGGAGACATTACTTGTCTGGCGTCCATGTGGATATTTTCACTGATCATAAGAGCCTACAATATATCTTCACTCAGAGGGAGTTGAATCTGCGGCAGCGTCACTGGTTGGAATTGCTGAAAGATTATGATGTAAATATTCTGTATCACCCAGGAAGAGCCAACGTAGTAACAGATGCCCTCAGCCGCAAATATATGGGGAGTTTGGTGTACTTGTAGCCCGAACAACGGGAGTTGGCCAGAGAAATACACCAGTTAGCCAGTTTAGCCGTTCACGTAGCAGAAACAGAGGACAACAGAGCGGTAATTCAGAATACCGCAGTGTCTTCATTAGTTGTGGAGGTTAAGGAACGGTAGTATGAATATCCAGACCTGGTTCAACTTAAAGACCGAGTTCAGCAAGGAAAAGCGCCGGATTTTCAGGTAACTGAGGATGAAGTGTTGCGATGTAAAGGCCGCCTTTGTGTTCCAGATATTTCAGGGCTTCGCGAGCAGATTATGAGCGAGGTACATTACGCCCGCTATTCTCTCCACCCAGGCGCGACAAAAATGTACCACGATATTAAAGAAATCTACTGGTGGCCAGGTATGAAGAGGGAAATAGCAGAATTCGTAGTCCAGTGTCCTAACTGACAGCAAGTAAAAGCGGAACACCAGAAATCAGGCGAATTGACTCAAGACATAGCTGTGCCTCTTTGGAAATGGAAAGTAGTAAATATGGATTTTGTAGCAGGATTACCCCGTACCATACATAGGAATGACTCGATTTGGGTAATTATTGACAGACTGACAAAATTAGCCCATTTTCTGCTAGTAAGGGCTACTTTCTCTGCCGAAGATTATGCTGAGTTGTATATCAGAGAAATAGTCAGACTGCACGGTATTCCATTATCCATTATCTCTGACAGAGGGGCGCAATTTACAGCTAAATTTTGGCAATCATTTCAAAGAGGCCTGGGAACACAGATTAATCTGAGCACAGCATTCCACCCTCAGACAGATGGGCAGGCAGAACGCACTATTCTGACACTCAAGGATATGTTAAGAGCGTGTGTGTTGGACTTTGGAGGTAGCTGGGATGAGCACTTACCAATTATTGAGTTTGCTTATAATAATAGTTACCACTCAGCTATCCAAATGGCGCCCTATGAGGCTTTGTATGGGCGAAAGTGCAGATCGTTGGTTGGCTGGTCTGAAGTAGGAGAGTCAGCACTAATTGGGTTAGATATTATTCATCAGTTAGAGAAAAAGGTAAAGCTTATCAGAGAACGCCTTCTGACTGCTCAGAGCCGCCAGAAATCGTATGCTGATGCGCGGAAACCTGGAATTTAATGTGAATGAATGGGTGTTTTTGAAAGTTTCTCCAATGAAAGGGGTGATGAGATTCGGCAAGAAAGGTAAGCTCAGCCCGAGATTTGTTGGGCCTTATCAGATTCGTCGAAAAATAGGCCAAGTAGCATATGAGTTGAACTTTCCTCCAGAATTAGAGTCTGTTCATCCAGTTTTCCACGTGTCTATGCTGAGGAAGTATATAGGAGACCCCTCCAGAGTTATTCCAGTTCAGGATGTCCAGGTTACGGAAGAGTTGGCTTATGAAGAGATTCCAGTAGCCATACTAGACAGGCAGATTTGCAGGTTGAGAACTAAAGACATTGCTTCTGTCAAAGTATTATGGCGTAACAGGAACCGAGAGGAGATGACTTAGGAAGCAGAGGAAGATATGAAAGTCAGATATCCTCAACTGTTCCAGACTTAATCAGCTAGAGGTACGTTAGTATTGTTGTTTTATGATTTGCCTTATATTATGCGAATAAATGAAATAGCTGGCTTTTGTGATGAATACTAGTGTTGTGTGGAGTACCTATATTGGACTTTTCTGCATTTCAGGATTTTTGAGATAGTCCATATTACAGGAGAGACTCTGCCGAAATTTTTCTAGAATAAGTCAAGTAAGTTGAAATTCTTGTAAGTAGAAGTTTACATTCGAGGACGAATGTTCTTAAGGGGGAAGGATGTTACACTCCGTAAATTCTTGACATACAAATGGCCTACTCGCATGTTGGTTAAGAGTTTTAAAATGCCATACGTGCTAGAAAAAGGTCGGGGGGAAGACCGGACAAGTGTTGCATCGAACCATCACAGGAGGAGGCTGGGTAGACCCCCTCCGCGATGGTAATGTGCCACGGAGGAAGCCCCTCCACGATGGCCAATGTGCCACGGAGGGGGGTGTTCAGGCCCAAGTATATAAAGCCCCACTTCATTTTTTTTATTCATTTTCCATTCTTATTTCCAGAAACCGAACAGAGAACAGAGAGGAACGAGGTTTCAATATAAAATTCATCCGATTACGCCATCAAACGCGGTCCAAACTCAAATTAACCCTGGATACTGAAGTATAAAGCTGCAGAGAGCATTCCTGTAGAGTTAGTTTCGTGAAATTCGGCCGGCGAACCGTCGTTCTACCGAGCTAAGGTAAGTGGAATTGCTCCAAATTAGTGTCAATATACTCCTAGTCTTAAAGTGAGCATTTATCCCTTTTGGACTTCCGAGAAATAGCGAGTTTTCGACCATTTTTCGATAAGTCAAAGTTTGGGCTATATATATATTCAAAGTAGTATTTTCTTCTAGAATATTGATGAATTTAGTTCTAATTGCTATGAATATGAATACAGTTGGAAGAAATAGCTGAATGTTGGTCGAGTTACGCCAGTTAGCTGGAAAGACGACAACTGAGGTATGTAAAGCCAGTTTCTTCGGCAAGTTAGTAATTCTAGTATAGTAAAATAGAATAAATTCCAGAAGGAAGTTCCAGAAGCCGAGTATTAAGTATGTTTGTATTATTATGTCATATCCAGAATAAAAGTCAGTAAATCGGTATCAAACAGCAAGATCTTATCCCAGACTCAGTTTAACTCAGTATTAGATTCAGTTTAATTCAGTAAGAGATTCAGAATAGAATATCAGAACATAGATAGTATTTTCAGATTTAATATGCATGTTATACGTGATTACTGTTGCTTGTTGAGACTTGTTTGTGATATGTGGGCACCCTTAGAGCTTCCTTGCCGCCCCAGGGTTAATAGTTGTGTCGACTCGCCCGCCAGAGGGTGAGGATACGTCACTCCAAGGAGTGGCATGCCGTCCGCTGTAGGACGAAGATGGGATGCAACATTCCCCATAGCAGGCTGATTAGCATTATAGCATACTCTGTCGAGCGCTTGCGCCCAGGGCACAAATTACAAATTACAGATACAGATCTTAGATTACAGTTACAGGAGTCCTCCGGACTCAGATACAGTTATAGTCAGGGGACCAGAGAGCCCAAGCTGCATACCCAGGGGGCCGATGGGATGCTCGTAGTTAATAGGTGAGTAGAGTGAATTTATTTTTGGATGGTTTGACCCAGGTAGAGGTATATAGATTGCGTGTTGATTGGCACCTTCCGGCTTATGGGGGCTAGTATAGGTTCTTGTATGCTATATATATATATATGTTACTTATTAAGCTGATAAAAAGCAGGACGCCGCATCGACAGGTGTGATTCTTATCTTCTTTCCAGTACAGTTAAGCTCGGTACAGATTCTGCTATTCCAGACAGTCTTAGCTATCCTCTGTCATTTCAGTAACTACCAATTTACTATTTATCTTCAGTTATGTTTAGTCTGCTTTGCATACTCGGTATCAGTGGTACTGACGCCCATTTGGGGGCGCTGCATTACTTGCCTGCAGGTACTCATAGACGAGAGCCGATCCCTCGTAATTCCAGCCAGCCCACAGAGTCATCAGCTCCTGTCTTCCGAAGCTAAACAGCTAGAGGTTTGTTTTCTTTCTTTTGTTGTACAGTATGGGTAGGCCGGGGCCCTGTCCCGACCATCTTATCAGTATTCTTAGAGGCTTGCAGATTGTATATTCCCTGTGGTTAGCTGTACCGGTCGTGTGAGGCCGTGTGTATGTTTTAGTTTGTTTATGATGGTCGTATGGGGCCTTATTCAGTTGGTAGTGGTGACCTTGTCGGTCACGTAGCAGTTTAGCACCTGTTTTCTTGATTCAGTAGTAACTAAACAGCATGGTGGCCTTGTCGGCCCACATAGGTTCCTTCATACTACTGTTGTTCTGGTTAGCTGTTGCTTCCTTATAGGTGGCTATAGGCCTAGTCGGCTGGAGGCTGTATTTACAGCCGTTATATAGCCCGTTGGATCCATGAACCCAGAGTTAGAGCCAGCCTGGCACCAGAAGTGCCTACGCTCAGTAGTCCAGCAGTCTAGGTTTTAGTAGGGCACCAGGTGCCAGTCATGCCTCCCAAGGCGGGGCGTGACATAAATAATTTTAGGGGGTCGTTTGATTTATAATTAATTACACATGCAGCCATTGGATCGTAATACAAAAATCGAGAATCGAATGTGTATTACATTTGCAGAGGTTATATTTGTAATTATTACTTTTACAAGTATAAGTTTCGCGCGTTGGCAGTTCATGTCTAAATAATTCATTATGTCAAATGATGTTATGTTTTATTGAAAACATTATGTTATATCATTTTACTGACATTTCAACTGTCATTATATTTTCTCAATCCAATATATTTCTATCACAAAATATTTTAAAAAAAAAAAAGAATCATGTATCAGTTAATAATTTTTAAGTTCCTTATTTTCGTTATTATATTATCAACTATTTAGCATTATCATTTTTGTGAATATGAATTCATAATTTTTCAATAATATTAGTGAGAATTATTTAGTTATTTTATATATTGATATGAAGTATAACTATCTTTATATTACATTTATCCCGCTCTTTGTAATTTTTTCTATCTTGATATTTTAATTAATATTTTTTCATTGGGCATTTTACTTACTTTTTTAAATAGTAGCACATCTGTATATACAATTTGTTGCTTGACTTTATTCATTTTCAATAAATTAAATTTCATCTCAAAATTTGGGTCGTAAATTATTTGTATCATAAAGTTTTATAATTCAACAATGATTAATTTTTCTCATTTACTTTATTTATAATTTTAAATTATATTTTATTCATATATATATATATATGTATGTATGTATGTATGTATGTATGTATGTATAGATTTAGATGATATATAATAGATTTGTAGATGTATATTCTTGGATATCATTTTATATGTTCATAATATATAGTTATAGATTTCAAATTTTAAAATAAGAGTCTAATAAAATTTAAACATTAGAATATCTAAATTTGAATATTTAAAAAAAAAAAAGAGTATAAATCCGTAATCTGTAATTTTTTAATTGCCCCATTGTCCTATTTAAAAATATTTTTGTAATTCCTATTTTATTGAAGCGGATTCTTTTCATCTCCTTTAATTATATATAAATACAGATATAGACAAATTTTAATCATTTTGATAAAAATATCTTAAGAATTTTATAAAAGTTTTGGCTCTGCGTAAAAAAATGTAAATTATAGGCCATTTCTAAATTTTGATCTAATATATGTTTGATCTAATTTATGTATTAGTTTAAATTTTTAAATATATAGTTAGTACTAAAAAATGATAACTTTCAAACAAAGAGAGTCTTGAATGTGTCATAGATTAGGGTTGCACATTTTTAGGATTTAATATTTATTTTTTGACTTAAATTCAAATAAGTTAGTTAATTATAAATTATTTTTTAGTTTAAATAGGTGGTATAAACATATGATAACTTTCAATTAAAAAAATTCTAAAAGACTGCATGTTTTAGGACTCAATATTTATCATTTAACTTAAATTTGAATAAGTTAGTTTAATTCAAATTCATTTTCAGTTTAAATAGTTAATATAAAAATCTAATAAATTTTAAAAAATACTAACGACACAATTTTAGGAAATAATATATAATATACTAATTTAGCAAATGGTTTGATTTAATCTTACAAATATTTTTCTATATATATCTGCATAGATTTATAGATATATATTCTTAGATATCATTTTATATATTAATAATATATAGATATAGTATTCAAATTTTAAAATAAGAGGGCAAAAAAATTAAAACATTAGACACATCTTAATTCGAATATTTAATAAATAAAAAACGTACAGATCTATAACCTATAATTTTTTTAACTGCACGATTGTCATATTTATAAAAAGATCCAAATATTTTGTAGTTTAGATTTTCTTGAAGGTATTTTTTTATCTCCTTTAATTATATATAACTATAGATATAGATAAATTTCAAATTTATTGATAAAAATATCTTAAAACACTGTGTCGATAAAGCAACAAAAAATAGTTTGAAAGTCATAACAATTTTACGTTATGCTAAGAAATATAAATTATAATATTTCTTCTTTAAATTTTGGTCTAATTTATGTTTTATATTAAGTTCAAATATATTAGTTTAATTAAAATTTATCTTTTAGTTTAAATTTTTAGTAACTAAAAAATATAATTCAAATAAATAGAGTCCTAAACCTGCTTTTGATTAATGTTACACATTTTTAGGATTCAATATTTATATTTTAACTTAAATTCAAATAAGTTAATTTAATTAAAATTTGTTTTTCAATTTGAATAATTTATAAAAGATCCGATAACTTTCAAATTAAAAATTCTTTAATATTGCATTGTTTTTAGGACTTAATATTTATCTTTTAACTTAAATTTAAATAAATTAGTTTAATTAAAATTTATTTTTCAATTTAAACAATTAATATAAAAATCTCATAACTTTCAATTTCAAAATTCTATAACATTACACGTTATTAGGACTCAATATTTATCTTTTAATTTAAATTTAAATAAGTTAGTTTAATTTTAAAAATATTTTTAATTTAAATAGGTAATATAAAAATATGATATCTTTTAAAAAAATGATAATTATTAAACGTGTCATAGATTATGGTTTCATGTTTTTAGAATTCAATATTTATATTTCAACTTAAATTCAAATAAGTTAGTTTAATCAAAAATTATTTTTTCAGTTTTGAATAGTTAATATAAAAATCTCGTACTTTCATTTTCAAAATACTTTAACACCGTACGTTTTTAGAATTCAATATTTATCTTTTAACTTAAATTTAAATAAACTAATTTAATTAAAAAAATATTTTTCAATTTAAAGAGTTAATATAAAAAGTTAGTTTAATTAAAAAATATTTTTCAGATTTAATACATAATATAAAAATCAAAAAGTAATATATAGTATACTACTTTAGCCAACAATTTGATTTAACGTTATAAATAATTTTATAAATTTATATTTGTTGTTATATTTTATATATACAAACCACCAACTTATTTAAGTTTAAATATAAACAACTCCTATCTGCTTATCATTAAATAAAAGTTAGTTTAGTTAAGAAAATATTTTTCAATTTTAATAGGTAATATAAAAATCAGAAAATAATATATAATATACTACTTTAGTCAACAATTGTGTTTAACGTTATAAATAACTTTATAAATTTATATTTGTCGATATATTCTATATATACTTATTTATATTTATTTATATATACATAAATTTTTAAAAGTAATAGGCACCACCAAAGTTATTTAAAAATATAAAGCTGCTTCTAAAGAGCGGAAAATATCGATAGAAAAAACGTGGGATGATAAAGGTTTACTAAAAATTTAATTATAAATTAAATAAAAAATAGAATAATTTTAATCGAGATAAAATTTTGTAATCCGACGGATAACGTCTAAGAAAAAATAATAATTAATTTACTTATTTGACAGACAAAGTCGATCCATTAATTAATTATAATTTTTTAAAGTAAAAATATATAAAAGTATAGAAATAAATTTTAATTTAAATAATTTTGAAAAATCGACGGACAATGTCATTGTGTCTGTCAATTTTTTGGTCAAGATATGGTCAATTCATTTAATAGACAAACCGACGGACTATCCGACACTGTCTATCAGTTTGTTTAATTAAATCGGACCAAAGACCTAGAAACCCCCATTTCTCACTTTCTCCCTCTTTTTCTTTCTCTATGGCGAAAAATTCCTCCCCACCATCTCATTCCACCGGCGCTTCTCCACCCAACCACTGCCACCGTCTCCATCGCTGCCCACCACCCTCACTGTTTCAGCCCCATTTTAAAAGTTAGGATTTTTTTTGTTCATGTTATTATTAGATTAAAAAATTATATGTTTGTTAAATTGTTAATGTTATTGTTAGATTTGTAACGTTCTTGTTAGAATTATTAATTAGAATTGTTGAAATTAGATAATGTTATTGTAAATTATTGTTAGTAACGTTCTTGTTAGAATTATTAGTTAGAATTGTTGAAATTAGATAATGTTATTATAAATCGTTGTTAGAATTGTTAGATTTAGATAATATTATTGTAAGTTATTGTTAGAATTATTTGATTTAGATAATGTTTATGGTAAGTTATTGTTAGAAATATTAGATTTAGATAATATTATTGTAAGTTAATTGTTACACCCCGTAAATTCTTGACATTTAGATGACCTATTCGCATGTTGGTTAAGAGTTTTAGAATGCCATACGTGCTAGAAAAAGGGCCCGGGGAGAGACCGGACAAACGCCAAATCGGAGTGTCGCAAGGCAAATGCGACTTATAAATCGCATTCAACAAATGCGACTTATAAATCGCATTCGACAAATGCGACTTAAAGGCCCCAAGTATATAAGCCCCCACTTCGGTTTTTAAGTGATAATTATCAATATTTCTAGTGAGTAAACCAGAGAACAGTAGAGAAACAGAGAGGACGAAGGTTTCTACTAAAATTCCTTCCAATTACGCTGTTAAACGCAGTCCAAACTCAAATTAACTTCGGGTAGCGAAGTATAAAGTTGCAGGGAGCATTCCTACGGAGTTAGTTTCGTGAAATTCGGCTGGCGAATCGTCGTCCTACCGAGCTAAGGTAAGTGGAATTGCTCCAAATTAGTGTCAATATACTCCTAACCTTAAAGTGAGTATTTCTCCCTTTTGGACTTCTGAGAAATAACGAGTTTTCGGTTGTTTTTCAATAAGTCAAAGTTTGGGCAGTATATATATTCAAAGTAGTGTTTTCTTTCAGAATATTGATGAATTTAGTTTTATTTGCTATGAATATGAATGCAGTTGGAAGAAATAGTTGGATATTGCCGAGTTACGCCAGTTAGTCAAGAAGTCGGCAACTGAGGTATGTAAAGCCAGTTTCTTCGGCAAGATAGTAATTCTAGTATAGTAAAATAGAATAAATTCCAGAAGAACGTTTCAAAGCCAAGTATTATGCCCAGAGTGAATTCAGTAAGCATGCTTGAATAATTATTATGTTATTCAGAATAAAAGTCAGTAAATTAGTATTAGATAGCGAGATATTATTCCAGACTCAGTATAACTCAGTATCAGATTCAGTATAATTCAGCAAGGGATTCAGAATAGAATATCAGAACATGGACAATATTATCAGATTTAATATATATGTTATATGTGATTATTATTGTTTGTAGAGCCCTGATTGTTCTATGTTGGGCACCCTTAGAGCTTCCTTGCCACCCCAGGGTTAATAGCTGTGTCGACTCGCCCGCCAGAGGGTGAGGATACGTCACTCCAAGGAGTGGCATGTCGTCCGCCAGAGGACGAAGATGGGAGGCATCATTCCCCATAGCAGGATGATCGGCATTATAGCACACCCCCGTCGAGCGCTTACGCTCGAGGTACAGATTACAGATCTCAGATCACAGTTTACAGGAGTCCTCCGGACTCAGATATAGCTACAGTCAGGGGCTTATAGAGCCCAAGTTACATACTCAGGGGGCCGACGGGTGCTCGTAGTTACTAGGTGAGTGGTGTGAATAGTTACTAGGTGGATGACGACCCGGGTAGGGGTATATAGATTGCATGTTGATTGGTACCTTCCGGCTTATAGGGGCTGGTATAGGTTCTTGTATGTTATATGTGTTATTTACTAAATTGATAGATTGCAGGACACCGCACTGAAGGTATGATTCTAACCTTCTCTCCAATACAGTTAAGCTCATTTCAGATTCTGCTATCCCAAGCAGTCTTAGCCATCTCCTATACTTCAGTAACTATCAGTATTACTGTTTATCTTCAGTTATGTTCTAGTTATTGCTTTGCATACTCGGTACCTGTGGTACTGACGCTCATTTGGGGGCGCTGCATTACTTGCCTGCAGGTACTCATAGATGAGGAGCCGATCCATCGTAATTCCAGCCAGCGCACAAAGTCATCAACTCTTGTCATCCGGAGCTTGACAGCTAGAGGTTTATTTCTCTTTTTGTTGTACAGTACGAGTAAGTCGAGGCCCTATCCAGACCATCTTATTATCATTCTTAGAGATTTGCAGATTGTATACTCCCTATGGTTAGTTGTACCAGTCGTGTGAGGTCGTGTCTATGTTTTAGTTTGTTTATGATGGCCGTGTGGGGCCTTATTCAGTTAATAGTTGGTGACCTTGCCGGTCACAGAGTAGTTTAGCATTTGATTCAAGTTTCAGTAAAACTAGTCAGCATGGTTGCCTTGTCGCCCCGCATAGGTTCCTTTATACTACTGTTGTTCTGGTTAGCTGTTGTTGTCTTATAGGTGGCTATAGACCTAGTCGGCCGGAGGCTGTATTTACAGCCGTTATATAGCCCGTTGGTTCCATGAACCCAAAGTTAGAGCCAGCCTGGCACTAGAAGTGCTTAGGATCAGTAGTCCAGCAGTCCAGGTCTTAGTAGGGCATCAGATGCCAGTCATGCCTCCCAAGGCGGGGCGTAACAATTATATATTGTTAGAATTGTTAGATTTAGATAATGTTATTGTTATATTGTTAGATTCAATTAAATTTTTTCATAGTTCGATTTAGTTGAATTATTTCATTATTAGATTTAGTTAGATTTTATTGTTAGATTTCAAAGCATATGTTCTTGTTTATTCTCTAATTCGTTTGAAATTGCTTGTAAATTTAGAAATTTAAACTTATATATTTAACTTACTTTTGGAGTGATTGAGTTAGAGGTGAAGTTAAAAATTTATAATGTGTAAGAATAAAATAATTAAGACTGTTAAATAATAAAATTTAATTATAAGTATAAATTAACTATTAAATTATTTAACTACTAGATAATTTAACTATCAAATAGTTTAACAATTACATAATAAAATTGAATTATTAAAATAAATCAATTATGCAACAATTTAACTATTAAATAATTCAACCATTAAATAGTAAAATTGAATTATTAAAGTAATTTAACTATTAAATACTTTAACAATTAAATAATAAAATTTAATTATCTATATAGATTAACTAATTTAAATTTATATGTGCAATCTAAAATATCTATATATTTGTAGATGAATTGTAACACCTCGTATTGTCATACTAAGATTTGAACCATTTTATGTATGTGGGTAAGACTTGTTATAATCCATTTTTAAACTCACGTTCAAAACATTCCATAACTTTGACAATTTATTTTAAAAAATATAATTGCCACCTAATTATTACGGAAATTAGAAAATCATTTTAAAGGTATTTTAAGAAACCTTTATTTAAAAAACAGAGTTTGGATAAGGGTTCTGGTGATTTTCTGAAGGTGTTAGGCATTTTGAAAAATTAACAAATAAGTTAACCGATAAATTTTAAAACAAATTTATGGCTAAAATGATATAATTCATTTGTAAAATAATTTTAAAAAGTAATCATTTAAAAGGGATAATATTTTAAACTTTTTTTTAATAAACTTGGCTTTTGAATTAATTAACCCAATTAATTTTTAAAATACTTTCGAACATAAAATATTCCGAATTGCTTACCCGGATTTAATTCGGATAAGACCAAAGGAATATTTTAAAGAAAATCCACCTTGTAAAACTTTACTTGATACAACTTAACAATCTTAAAAAAAACTGGTCCAAGAGTTCTTTGACGAAATAGACAATTTGAGAGATTCTTATTTCTCTCTATTCTTTTTTTAAAAAAAAATGTTTTAAGTATAGGAAAACATATGAGGATGGATTTACTTAACGCTTCTATTATATTACAATAATAGAGATTCGAGAAAAAAATGGCAACTCATAATTCACTTTTGTTGGATATTCATCTAAGTTAAACAAAGAAAACAAATAAATGTTAGTGTCACAAATTCAAAGATAAATATGAAATCTAAATGGTTAGTGAAGAAAAACAAATGAATAAACCAATTTGGGCTACATTAGCCCCACTTCAATAGTTGCAAAATTGTCGTGGCTGCTGATATTTAGAAAGCGGACTGCTCCCTTTCTTGTACATCGGGCGCAGAGTAGTAGGCTGACTCAGAAAATAATAGTTATGTTGGACCGTTAGCCCAACGCACAATGCGGAGAAAAGAGTCCAAAGACTCTGTTAGTTCATGCATAAAAACAAAAAGAGGATTAGTGAAATGGGAACTCATATTTGAACTAACATCCTATGAGGAAAATGAATAAATAAATAGAATCAAATGTGATTAACAAAATAAAAAGAAAAAGAAAAAAGAAGAAAAAAAATTGAATTACTCTTGTAAGTTTGGGCAAACAGGCGATTATTATTACGACCAAAACTGAAATAAGCTTGAGAGGATTAATTTGACATTATGCATTAATAACCAATTTGATACTTTAATAGATTCTAATTGAAGATAGACAAAAGTGGCTTTGCCATTCACACCCCAACAACATCTAAATAGACTGTCAAACATTGCATAATACTTAATCCCAACATAGACAAGATATACATTAATTATAAAGATTTTGAGATGCAGAGCATCAATTTCACCATGTATGAATAAAATCTTGTCTGCCATGTATCTTGATTAAAATAATTTATGATAAAGAAGCATATATAAGAGAACTAGTGTGAGTTATCGCCTACAAAGGAAAGGAAAGCAAAGCAGTTAGCAAATAATAAAAGGAGCATGGCCATGAAAATAAACAGTTAAAAATTTCTTATATTATCTATTTGGGAGAATTCTTATCAATGAATTAAAAGCTAATCACAAAGAAAAGAAATAAGCACATTAATTTATAAAGAAGCCAATTTACATGGAACTTCCTTGACCGAAGCTTAAGGCTACACGTTAAAGTTTACTTTGGGCATACAAGAATTTGAACGCGATGCTTATAACAGTGAAAAAGAATACTCAACACTTCATATTCTGCCAACATTTATCGATGATTTGAGGACTCACAGTTATATTTTAAGAGGAACAAAAATAAATCGCAGCCACACTAAGAAGTCATTAGAAGTATTTCGAACTTGACGGAACTCTAGTATACTATTAAACATATAGAAGAATATCTTTTATCATGTTATAAGTCACTTGCGACATCGATTTAAACCGCAATAAATATCCAAAGAAATGTGAGGCTAGGCAGAGAGGAAGTACAGCTCATATGTAGAGGCATCTCGGAAAAGGTCGAAAAATCCCATTCTTTTCTACTCACAGTTGAATTTCAACTTGTTTTATGAAAGCAAAACAGCAGGCAAATATATTGCTATTGAGACCATGTGTAAACAAATTTATTAAAAGGCAGACAACACTTTATTTAGACAATGCGGCCATCACGAGATCTGAAATAGTATGATTAGACCAATTGATTCTAAGACTACTATAAGATCCCAAGATTTAGGAGCAACCAAAGAGCTGAGTGTACACTCAAAGCTTGTCCATGAGCTAAACTAAACTTGAGGCCGACTTATTACACCTTCAACAAAAGTTTTAATATGATTTTTCTATTATGGGAGTAAGGGTTGAAGTGCATGCTAAAGAAAAAAAATTCAAAACTATTGGCAGTAATTCATACATTAAGTAATAAAGAAACATGAATATGTTAGGAATGATTTTAGTTTGTAACGATAAAGGAGAGAATGGAGTTGACTTTGAAACATAAAAGAATGTTCATCTTTCCTTGAAACTACACAATAGAGCAAAATAAAGTAAGGAGTGATACACATCACAATACCTTTATCATTTTTTTAACCCAAACCACTCATGCAAGCATTCCATTTTTTATATTCATGATAGGCTAAACAGATAATTAAACAAGAATGAGAATAAACGATAAATAGTTAGTTTAACCAGACAGATGTAGGATGAGTATAAATGGGTATCAAAAATAAGTAAATAAATAAATACGCTATCTGAACAGAGGGTATAGGACTTTTTCTCCACAAAGGTTATCAGTTAACTACTCCTTTAATACTATGAATCCCATATTCATTCATCAGTTCTGCTCTCTTTTCCTTTTTTTCGTTTAAAAAAAATACAAAACAAGAATAAATAAATAAATAAAATTTCCAGCTTGTTACTTTCAAACAAAAGCTTAAAATACACTCAATCATCTAGACAAATTGGAGGAAAGCTTTCTACCTAAACACATTTTATAAAGAGTGTATCATGTTTTAGGAGATAATGATAAATATAAAATGAAATTAGATGATGGAAACTACCGGCATCTAGACTAATTCCTCTTTTCTTCTTCTTCTTCTTCTTTTTTTTTCAAAGAAGTGAAAGAAGTACATGACTAAGCCTACTATTTAAGAACATATCAATGGAAATAAAACCAAAAGTCATTCCTAAAAAGAACAGTAATATTTTTTATTCAATTCTTCCGAATTAGTGTAGCAAAAGTCATTCTCCTTTAACCAACATCATTCTTCCATAGAAGATACCAAACAAAAGGAGAGTTAAGCTGATACATTGTAAATAAGTAACCAAAGGCAGAGCATAATATTGACAAAACTTAATCGATGCCAGCAGAAAAATAAGATGAATGGACAAAGAATGCTACATATATATCATGTATTTGGCAAAATGAAGGAATGAGAGTGAAAGATCCAACGATATTACCTTGTCGAGAGCAGCGAACTGAAGCGCAAGGACTCAAAGGACCGATTATTGTTTCCACTCCGACCAGCAACAACTCCGAGAGAAAAGAAACAGATTAGAGTTTGCTAGCGAAAGCTTTTCCCCAAACAGAACTGATCATTATTTGCTTTAGAGATTTTTTTTTAAATCTCAAAAATCGGTCCCTTAAACAGTGAGGCAGAGGCTCTATATATAGAACCCAAAACTAGGATTTCAAATTTTAAACCGGATTTCAAATTTCGGATTTGAAGAAAGAGAAAAAAAAATTGAATTTTTAGAACGGGACAAAGACCATAAATGGCCTGTCCTTGCAATCTTAAGAAGAACAAGGAAGTCAAAGATTGAAATTCTACCGTTCGGACAAGGATCATTAAAGCTTTGCTCGAAATAAGCTGAGTAGTCTCTGAATAGGAATGAAAGCGAGCTGCGGATTTGCTCAAAAATCATGAACCTTGAATCGATGCGGGTCTCGGTCATCGAAGAAAGGACAGAACGCAATTAATGGCTTGCCCGGAGAAGGAAAGTAGCTCTGCGAAGAAAGAAAGTAGTGAAATCTTAACCAAAATTGGCGAGGAGGAGCGGGAAAGAGGAAAGGCATGGTACGGCGCAGGCTGTAGCGATGTTTCCGTTAGGTTTCTGTTTGCTAAGTAAGTGAGGGAGAAGAGGGTATTGATTGAGGGTTGGGTCGGGTTTAGAGGGGAAAGGGATTGGGCTGCACAAATTTAAAATATTTGGGCTGTAAATTTAGGTTATTTTGGGCCAATTTCTGGTCCAAAAATATGAAGGAGAAGGCTGATTTGTGATCCCAAAATAAAAATAAAAATAAAAATAAGCATAGCTAAATTATTTAAGATGTGGCCAACACTTGCAAATGTAGGCGAAGTAAAGTATAAAAATAAGAATAAGATGAATTAATTATCGATTAAGAAATTAAATTTCTCGACTTAACAAAATAAATATTTATTCGCAAATGTAGATTAATTAAAAAGTTTAAGGCATAAATGAACTCGTATTAACAAAATTAGATATGTACATAATTAAAACTCATTTTTCGAATGTGAATTAATTTTTCAATTAATAAATATGTTAAAAAAATACACGGTTAATATGTATATAAAAGTATTTTATTAAAAAAATGGCAAAATATTTCTGAAAATAATTTAACAAACTTTTTTAAGTTGCGAAAAAAATAAATTTTTCACTTTGTTTGAAAATCGAGAAGCTTGAGCAATTGATCGACAGGTGGAAGGACAAAATTGGGTGTCAATAAGACTGATGCAGAAAATATTTGATGAACATTAAGTGTTTGGATGAGTCTATCATGAGCTGCCATATGTTAAGTAAGTTTGGAGTTGGTTAGAAATTGAAAGGGGTCGATCATTGTGACTTTCGCCAAGAGCGGGTAAGAGCATGGACCATACCCGAATCGTAAATGAGATGTGAGACTTGAAAACTACTATTTCTAGGCATGAATCCATATACATAGCATACATGGGAAGTATAGATTGAATGTTGACCATATATGAGAAGGGTAACATGTACAAATAGAAGAGTGAAGAGTATGCATGTGAAGTTTATGAATAAGGGTCAATTTAAACGATCATAGATCCCAATTTAAGAAGTATTTTTGGGTGATTCAACTCATCAAATGAATCCCTTTGAATCTTCTTTCCAATTTATCCGGCCTTGCATCAATCGAGGTTCGGAGTAAAAAGTTATGTGCATTTTTCTGAAGCACTGTCGAGTTATTGCGAACCGCGGACAAAAATGCGGCCAAAACCTTAGGAAGCGCGGGCCGCGGATTAGACGCGAAACGCAATTGTGACCGGTAATTAGAAGGGTAAAAAATGTGGACCAAACCGTGGTTAACGCCTTAGGAAGCGTCAGCCCACAGATTGACCACGAAATGTATATTTTTCCGTAAAACATGATTCCACCCAATTTAAAAATGAAATTTTGTACTCACTTCCTTATTTGTTCGCCTCAACTCATCTCCAACAGCCCAAGTGACCCCAAACTAATCCATGGTCTAACATTACATTGTTAAACTAAGTAAACATAAGCGGAAGTTGTGTAAAAATAATTATTCAAGTAATACTGATTTGAAGAGAGTAAACATAACTGAAAAGAACTAAACAACTGAGTTTGAAAGCCAACTACTAACTCACGAGTTACTGAGACAAGCCCCCAGCTAACTCTAAAATCTAAAATCTGACTAAGTACTAAACTAATTGAAAATAAAACATTGTCCTCAGAAGATGATGATTCACCAAATTACGCTGCTGCTGAGTTGGCCAAAGGGGAAACTACTGTCGCTGCTGAGGCTGAGAACCTGAGCCTGTATCATAATACGATACAATATAAAAAGTATGCAGTACTTTGAATGTATTGAGTAAGTGAGATATACAACAAGCATGAAAAATAAGCAACTGAATTGAAGTAACATGAAATGACCAACTGATACAAGTACCACTGGAAGCTGAGCTATAACTGTGACATGGTCAATAATGGCCCTAACTGATGTTCATAAACCTGTCCTAAAACTGAGTGACTGAATTGAGCTAAATTGAAACTGAGCTGAACTGAACTGTAATCACAAGTGGGAGATTCTATAACTGACATATAACCACGTGAGCTAGACCTGGAGTCCTATGTATACACCCCATCGAAGAATGCTCACTGTACCTTGCCAGGGTATAGTGGCTTAGCTGGGTAATAACAAGTCTGGGGCCCATTTGGGCTAATAACCTATAGTGGCAACGTAGTTCTGGGCCAACTATGTAAGACCCAAATTTACTGCATTCATAGAATTAGAGCTAAAACAATATCATATAAAGAATAATAACAACGTGATCACTAAGTAGTGGAAACATAACAAGAATTCATACGAACCACAATCCACAAGAATTAGTCAGAATCTAACTACAAATTAACCCTAACTCAAATCTTTAGGGCTAGAACCGATAAGAAGTTTCAGAAGGATTTTGGGGCACAAGGAAAGGCCAATTCCCTTGTTGAATTCTCACATACCTGGTGAAGAATTCTTGAAAAGAAATATGGAGAATCTTGAAGAACGCTAGAAGCCCTAGCTTAGCTCTACACTAAATGTCTAGAACTTCTACGTTCTAAAAAATCATAAGTTGATGGAAATGAGAAGGATTAAGTCGATCACCCCTTTAATTCTCTCCAAGACGTGCCGAAAATGACGTAACTTAGGGATTAAAAAGGTAAGAAATTACAACCCGTGGAAAAATATTTGGAAAACTATCCGTCGGGATCCAACGGGTCACACAATGATTTGTTGGTTGACGCCACGACTCGTTGGGACCAATTGTTGGTCCTGGGCCTGAAATCAAGGCTCACTGGAAATGGACCACGGAAGAGAACAAGGACTCGTTAGACGCACCAACGGGTCGTTGGTTCCTCTCGTGGTCTCTGGAGAGATTTTTGAACCCAAGCTTGGACCCCTCTAACGGACAGTACCATGACTCGTTGGTAGAACCCACAGGTCGTGTTAACTACCCGTCGTCACCACTGCCTTAACCTGAAGGGATTCTGGTTCAGGAAACGGGTGGCAACAACGACTCGTTGGTATGAACCACGAGTCGTTAGTCATACTCGTTGGTTCTAGGAAAGGTCTGGTAGGTTTATGTACTAAGCAACAAGGAGCGAAAAAACGACCTGTTACTCTTCATAACGGGTCATTTCATGACTAGTTGGTTCCCAAATGAGAAACTTGCAAATCAAACAACAACTTATACAATAGTCCGTTGGTGTTGACAACGACTTGTTGTCTAAGTCATCCTGAGACAATTTTTTTTTGTTTTTTCATGCTTAGTCTGGGTTTGGTCTAGAAAAGTTTTAGAGTGTTACAATATCTCCCCTTTGGGATCACTCGTCCTTGAATGAAGGCTAAAACTGCTCAAAAATTAGGAAAAGAGCTGCAATTCCCAAACTAAACTATAAGTTGATTTTCTGAAGGAGTGACTAACTCCGAACTGGAATAGGCATACTAACTGAGTTGATGTATCTAGTGTGCACATTGAAAGCATAAATAGAGCTAATGAGTATGGAACTTAATAGAGTACTGAGGAGGAATTTAATACCTGATGTTGAACCCCAATTGAAAGGAAATAAATGGGGATATTTAGCCATCATGTCTACTTCTGCTTCCCATGTGTCCTTTTCAACTAGCTGGTTCCTCCACAATACTTTTACAAGTGACTTCCTTGTTTCTCAGCTTACAAATATGACGGTCTAGGATCTGAACTTAGACTTCTTCGTAAGAGAGACTATCCTTCACTCCCCCACTGTCTAGTGGCACAACTAAGGTCGGATCACCGATGCACTTCTTCAACAGTGACACATGAAAGACTGGATGCACAGATGCTAATTCTGAAGTTAATTCTAACTCATAGGCCATACTGCCAATTCGCCTCAGAATCTTGTAGGTTCCTACATACCTTGGACTGAGTTTCCCTTTCTTTCCAAACCTTATCACCCCTTTCATGTGTGAAACTTTTAGATAAACCCAATCATCTACAACAAATTCTAGTTCTCTCCTCCTCACATCTACATATGATTTCTGAAAACTCTGAGTTGTTCTCAACCTTTCTCTGATAAGCTGCACTTTCTATATAGCCTCATGAACTGAATCTGGTCCTATCAAAGTAGCTTCAACAACATCAAACCACCCTATAGGAGACCTACATATCCTACCATATAATGCCTTAAATGGGGCCATCTGAAAACTGGAGTGATAGCTGTTGTTGCATGGAAACTCGATTATAGGTAGGTGATCATCCCAACTACCCTTGAAATTGATAACACAAGCTCTCAACATGTCTTCTAAGGTCTGAATAGTCCACTCAGCTTGTCCATCTATCTAAGGGTGACAAGTTGTGGTGAGCTTGACCTGAGTACCGAGTCCTTTTTGAAATGACTTTTAGACATGCGAGGTGAACTGGGTACCTATATCTGAAATAATAGACAAAGGAACCCCATGCAGTCTGACTTACTCCCGGATGTACAGCCTAGCATAATCCTCAGTTGAGTTCGTAGTTTTTACTGGTAGGAAATGTGTTGACTTAGTCAGTCGATCTACTATCATCCAAATAGAATCATGCTGCCGACGAGTATGAGGTAAAACCTATAATGAAGTCCATATTCACTTCTTCTACTTCCATGTGGGTATGCTGATATCCTGAGTCATACCCCTATGTCTCTGATGTTCAACTTTAACCTGTTGGCAGTTCGGGAACTTAGCCACAAATTCTGCAATATCTCTTTTCATGTCGTTCCACCAGTAGATTTTTTGTTGGTCACGTACATCTTAGTGGCACCTGGGTGGATAATACCTAGAGCTATGTGCTTTTGCTAGTATCCGCTGCCTCAAGTTGTCTATGTCTGGAACACATAGTCTGCCCTGGTAGCAAAGTACACCATCTCCCCCTTTGAAGAAGACCTCCACCTCTTTTCTTAACACTACTTCTTTCAGCTTGAACAATATGGGATCTTCATCCTGCCTCGACTTAACCTCAACAACTAATGAAGATTCTGACCCACTCTACAGTACTACTCCGCCATCAGCTTAATCCAGCTGCACTCCTAACCGAGATAACCTTTGAATATCCTTTTCTAGCTCTTTTTTGCCCTCTTCAACATGAGCAATGCTCTCCATGGACATCCTGCTTAAGGCATCCGCCACCATATTTACCTTGCTTGGGTGGTACAACACACCTATGTCGTAATCCTTCAATAACTCCAACCACCTTCTGACGAAGGTTCAAATCCTTCTAATTGAACACGTACTGAAGGCTCTTATGGTCGGTGAAAACATCCACGTGAACCCTATAAAGGTGATGCCTCCATATTTTTAAAGCAAACACCATTGCCGCCAATTTAAGATCATTAGTCGGATAGTTCTTCTTATGAACTTTGAGTTGTCTGGAGGCATAAGCTATCACATTACTCCACTGCATCAGAACACAACCGAGGCCAACTCTGGAAGCATCACAACAGACTACGTACCCATCTGTTCCTTTTGGTAAGGTCAAAACTGGAGCTGTAGTGAGTCGAGTCTTTAGCTCTTGGAAACTCTTCTCACATGCATCTGACCACTGAAACTTCACCTTTTTCTAAGTTAGCTTAGTCAGAGCAGACACAATAGAAGAAAACCCCTTTACAAACCATCAATGATAATCGGCTAGACCCAGGAAATTCTTGATATTTGTTGGGGAAGTGGGTCTCAGCCAGTCTTTTACCGCTGCTATCTTCTAAGGATCTACCTGAATACCCTCACCTGAAACCACAATATCAAGGAAGGCCACAAACTTCAGCCAAAATTCATATGTGCTAAATTTCGTGAACAACTGACGGTCTTTGAGAGTCTGCAACACTATCCTTAGATGGTTAGCATGATCCTCCTTATTTTTGAAGTATACCAAAATGTCGTCTATGAATACAATGATGAATATGTCCACATATTATTTGAATACCCTATTCATCAGGTCCATAAAAGATGCAGGGGCATTAGTTAGTCCAAAGGACATAAACAAAAATTCATAGTGACCTTAACGAGTTCTGAAGACTATTTTTGGTATATCACATTCACTGACACTAAGCTGATGATATCCCGACCTAAGATCTACCTTGGAAAAACAACTGGCTCCCTGAAGCTGATCGAACAAGTCATCAATCCTGGGTAGGGGATACCTATTCTTAACTGTAACTTTGTTCAGTTAATAGTAGTCGATACACATTTTGAGAGCACCGTCTTTCTTTCGCACGAACCACGGAGAGTGGGCCTAATGAAACCTTTATCTAGAAGGTCTTTTAGCCATTCCTTTAACTCCTTAAGCTCAGTTGGAGCCATTCTATAAGGAGGAATAGAGATGGGCTAAGTGTATGGAAGAAGGTCTATGCCGAAATCTATTTTCCGCTCGGCAGGGACTTTGGGAAGATCTTCGAAAAACACATCAGGTCAACTCATTGACAATTGGAACTGACTGAATCGTTGGGGGTCTCGGAGCTAGAACCTTTGACCTGAACTAGGTGATAGATGCACCCTTTCGAAATGAGCTTCCTTTCCTTAAGGTAGGAAATAAACCAACCCTTAGGCGCTGAAACACTACCCATCCATTCTAAGACTGGCTCATTAGGAAATTGAAAGCTGACGACTCTAGTTCTACAGTCGACTGAGGCACAATCATAGCATAACCAATTCATGCTAAGAATGAGGTCAAAATCGATCATGTCTAGCTTTACTAGATCAGCTAGAATAACTTTACTCAATACTGAGACTGGGCAATTTTTATATACCCAGCTGGCTCTGACTGACTCACCAATTGGGGTAGAGACTGACAACGGTTTTGAGAGGACTTTTGAACTGATTTCAAACTGAACATCTACATAAGGAGTCATGAATAATTTTCACGCACTGAGCTTACACCCTGGATGGAACACGGTACTTGGAGTCACGCGTGACCCTAAGTCAACCCCTGATCTATCATACACTGGCGTTCTGAGTAACATATAAATATATTCAATGGAAGTTTAAAGAAAAAATTTGAATAATTGAAAGAAATAAAGCTATTTCATAATATTTGGAAATATTACAACAAAGTTACATGTCTGAAAACCAAATCTACGTTTAAAAGCCACTACAACCGATGAGCTGCTGGGATAAGCCCCTAGATAACTCCAAATCCTAAATAGAGAAAAAAATCTGTAGCTGAATGAAATAATCTCCCGTCCTCGAAAGATGAGGAGTCACCAATTAGAACTGTTGAAGTCTTTGTAGAGCGATCGGCTAGCGAAGCTAAACTAAGATCCTATAGCTGTATCATAAAATGATACAACATAAAAATATGCATCAGAACTTTGAATTTATTAAGTAAGTGAGAAACATAGCACAATGGAGTAAAAATGCTAAACTAAAAGACATGCAATGACCAACTAAAGCTACTGAACTGAATAACTGAAATAACTGAGATGGTCTAAAAGATCCCGTCTGATGGTCAAAGCAGGTTCTAAATCTGGATTACTGATCTAAACTGATCTCAAACTGGACTGAACTAACTAGTGGGAGAGTCTATAACTGACATATAACCACGTGAGTTAGACGTGGAGTCTGATGTATACACCCCATCGGTAGGACCCAATATACCTTGCCAGGGCATAAAGGCATGAACTGGGTGATCACAAGAGTCTGGTGTTATTAGGCTAATAAATACTGTAACCTACAGTGGCAATTTATTTTTGGGAACTTGGGTGCGCTGGAACCCCAATCCGCTCGATGCTAAGTCCTACTCCCAGTGGATAGTCCTAGACTGAATACTAAGATAATAGCTCAAAATTGGGGCCCAAGACTAGTCAGGGATACATATCTGAAAGCACCCTAAGAGTCTTATTAGACCAGATTCTGAAATTGGATTCTAAGACTGGTCAGAGTTGCTTATCTGGAAGCATGGTAACCGTCTAAAGAACAAACTAAAATCTAGAACTAGGGTCCTAAGGCTAGTCAAAGTTGTTTATCTAAAGAGTCATGACCGCCTAGTGGACCAATAAAACTGAATTCTGAATCTGATTCTGATAACTATGAGGTATTACTGACACCTCGAGAACTTCTATAGTCAAACTGATCAGCTGCCATTTTCTGACTGACACTGAGAATTCTAACATTCTTACTAAAAGCTAAACTGACGATAATCTGATTGAGATTCAACACTACTAACAACATGGGAGTTCCCAATACTGATAAAATCAAGTAAAATTATGATATTCAAACACTATTGCAAATTTCAAGATTTTCTAGTTCAAGAAATAGGGATAAATTTCACTTCATGAGATTGAACATCATTTTAGTCACAAACTAGTGAAAAATATCTATAACTAACATGAAATAACATTCCACATAAATTAGACGGATATTGGTTAAGAATTTCTTAACATTCGATAATTTCAGGGCTAGAACTGATAGAGAAAAGTAGGGAGGAATTTTGGGACACAAGGGAAGAACTATTCCCTTGTTGAATTCCCACCTACCTGGTGAAGAAGCCCGAATAATTTCCTTGAGAAACCAAGGAGAGAAGGTTTCCCTAGCTCTTGCTCTGAAAAGCTTTGAGAGAAGTTCTACGATGATTTCTAAGAGTCTAGATGGAGAGAATGAGGAAAGAAGCCATTTCACCCCTCTAATAAATCTGAAAATATGCTTAAAATGATGTATTTTAGAGTCTAGGAGGGTAGAAAATTACTGAAAGACCCTTGAAAACTCGCAGGGGAAAACTGATCGTCAATCCTCACGGGTCGTGGTCCGCAATTGAGATATAAAGCGGTTGATGTCAAATATAGAAGCCAACGAAGGTTGAGGTCGATCCCACAAGGAATATGGAAAGAACTTGAGTTAATGTGATTTATGATTACTATCGGCTTACTTATTTCCTAGGGTGAAAGAATTGAGAAAAAAATAATAAACAAGATTAAAGACTAGTAAATGCTTAAATTAATTTTGGTTTTATTCAATCAACAAGTTGACTAGGATTGTGTTCCCCAAGACTTCATAACCACAAGGCTTTTACACTAGTGATCTATTCCGGTATTTAACATGCAATATTGGTAAGTTAGGTTCACCTAAATGGTTTGTCCCCTATCTTGATGATTATCACCACGCAACTTGGACAATATACGGGTGTATGCTTAATTAACCCTTACTCTTAATATCGGATGAGCTATCCCCGGACAAGTTCAAGCTATTAGATCAGGGTTGATAGCCTCAAATCTCCGTTGTTAATCCCTTTTTTCATTCACTACCCCCTTGATCCGGTAAGTAAGAATAAGGCAAGTTCCAACATTTGCAACCGTTAAGAAATAGTTAAAATGAAGGGAAAAATAATACATGCATTAAACCCCGTTCAAAAATTACTAAGTGTTTACCTATGTGTGTTAATTCATCATGGTTCCCACAACCCTAGTTATGGGTTTAGGTACTCATAGTTGAAATATCACAATCACAAAATATAGAATAAATCATAATTGTAACTTACAAGAATTCGTAGAAGAAAATCACGTGAATGAATAAAATTTCAAAACTGATGAACAGAACTCCAATGTTATTTACTTCTCAAAATCAAGAACAAAATTACAAATTTTGTTTCTTGAACTAAGAATGATCGTTCACAACGCTAGAATCCGCGTAAAAGTTGGTAAAAATAACTGTGCACAAAAAATAAACCTAAAAATTATATTTATAGTTCCAAACAAATCTTATCCTAACTAAACTTGGATTTCAAGTCGGCAGGGGTAACGGGCCAAGTAACGACTCGTTAGGTCTCCTAACAAGTCGTGATCAGTGGAAATCAATCATCCTCGACGGTAGGCCCAGTCATGGTAACAGGTCATCTAATGACTCGTCGTGCCAGGACACAAGTCGTTAGGCCTCTTGTGGTCTTGGTTCTCCAAAATTCCAGTGCATACAATGCTCTCATGACGAGTCGTCAAACCATTCGACGACTCGTTACGTCTTCCGTTGCCTTCACTGGGTATTTTTTAGAAATCATCTTCCCAGTCTTCACGACTAGCTTAACGACTAGTTACCAGATTTAACGAGTTGTGTATTCAACCCGTTAAGTGGACTGTTTATCAGCATTAAAACTTGATCTTCTCCCTACGACTCCAGGCACGAGTTATGCATTGAGACAACAACTCGTAGCCTGGGCATCAACCTTCAGTTTTGTCCAATTTTTTCTTACTTTGCCTTTTTCCTATTCCAGACCTGTTTTCTTGCAACATTTAACACAAACGCATCATATCTTCGTAAACATACTTGGAATATGCATAGTTTCTTGGTTTTAAGCATCGAAAGTGTCGTAAAATCGTGTCACATCAGCATCCTCAACTTAGAACTTTTGCATGTCCTCAGGAAAAAACAAAATAAAATAAACTACTTCGACGCTTCAATCAAAAGAACTTTAGGAAACTTATGGCAGTCACAACTCTTCATCAAGTCACATTTTCTAACCCCTCCTTTATCATACAAACTCAAATCATAATGCATATGCAAAATTTTCAACCATGACACAGAGTAATCGAAACATGAAAAAATACTGTCACTTGCAACCATGCACATAAATCTATAACACTGACCCAGATAATTTGCAAATGATTTTGTTGACCAAATGCTTTCACCTTAAAGAAGTCTCACACTCACTCATGTGTATATGATCGTATCAATGTATTTCTCTTGGGACTAGGTAAGATCAACCTCGCTCTCACAAAGAATTTCTAACTGTGTGGATGCAATACCATAGGCTTGCCTTTACTTTCAATACCTCGAATTTCAGACAGGGAACCAGGATCCTATAGGACATTTTAAGCTTGTAATGTAGGCTCGGGTTCGGGTATGGTACATATGGGACTAGTAGCTTAACCCTCCTCGGCACTACACACACCTTGACTCCACTTTTAACCTTTCTTTCATATTTTCTCCCTTTTTCCTTTACTTGCTTCTTTTTATTTTCATTTGCAACTACCAGTGCGGTTTTTCTTCTTTCAAGTATTCATTGCTTTAACATTTTTCTTTTCTTTATCTTTTTCTCCTTTCACAAAAATTGGAGGTGGTAGACTAGAAATTACCTCGATCTTGGCCTGGTCCACCTCAATACCCTTAGCCGAAATCTTTGGCCTAGCACTATACGTTCTTTGACCCTGAAATGTCACTTTTCCCAGCTAAGCACCAAGTTGGTCTCTTCACATCGCTGTAGCACCTTGCTCAAATGAGAAAAACAATCTTTGAATGAATCACCCACCACTGAAAAGTCATCCAGAAAGACTTCAATGATGTCTTCCACCATGTCAGAAAATATGGACATCATGCAACGCTGAGAAGTGGTGGGCGCATTACATAACTCGAACGACATCCTCTTAAATGCAAATGTACCATATGGACAAGTGAACGTAGTTTTCTCTTGGTCTTCGCGGGATATAGAAATCTGATTGTACCTGAATACCATCAAGGAAACAGTACCATCCTCTTCCTGCAAGTTGGTCTAGCATCTGATCCATGAATGGCATAGGAAAGTGATCTTTTCTGAGTCCAACGATTCAGCTTCCTGTAATCCATGCATACTCTCCAACTGGTGACTAGCCTTAGTGGAATGAGCTCATTGTTAGCATTTGGGACTACTGTGATTTCTCCCTTCTTCGGTACACATTAAACTGGGATCACCCATTTGCTGTCAGCAATAAGGTAAACCACACCTGCATCCAACCACTTGATGATCTGCTTCTTGACCACCTCTTGCATAGATAGATTCAACCTACGCCGATGCTCAATGCTCGGAATACAATATGGCTCTAGTTGGATCTTATGAGTGTAAATACCAACTGGGATTCCAATAATGTCTGCAATGGTCCACCCTATGGCTTTTTCTTATATCTCTTCAAAATGGAGACCAAAGCCTCCACTTGCCATTCCTCCAAGTTAGCTGCAACAATGACTGGTAAAGTGTTACTGGTTCCCAAAAATACATACTGCAAGTGAGACAGAAGTGCTTTGAGCTCCAATACAGAAGGCTCCTCAATAGATGGCTTGGCTGGTGGGGTCACCCGATTCTTCAAGTCAAGGTCAAGTTTCTTTGGAGCATAAATGTATGAGCCCATACCAGCAAGTGCATTAACTATCTCCTCACCCCATGGATCTCCTCAGTACCAACATTCATCAAGACTGCTGCTAAGTCATCAAGAATCAATAACTCCTCCATAGGCATAATTGGAAACTCAGGTTCCATAATATCAATTACTGAAACCATCCTCATGTCATTTGGATGCTTCATGGATCTCCATACATTGAATATTACTTCCTAATTGTTCAACTGGAATTTCAATTGTCCAGTCTCCACAGCTACAAGAGCACGTCCAGTGGCGAGGAATGGTCGCCCCAAGATAATGGGAACCTCAAAATCAACTTCACAGTCCAGGATGACAAAATCGGCTGAAAATATGAAGGACTCCACTTTCACTAGAACATCATAGAGAATTCCCACCGGATTATTCACCGTATGATTTGCCATCAAAAGCCACAATTTAGTCGGTTTAGGGGCTCCCAAGCCCAACTGTCTGAACACTGCTAGCGACATCAAGTTAATACTAGCTCCTAGATCACATAGCGCTTTAGCAAAATTAAAGGCTCTAATAGTGCACGATATGGTGAATGCTCCAGGGTCTTCCTTTTTCTGAACAAAAGAACGAGGTGCTATTGCACTACAGTGGTGCAAATTATCTACAGGTTAAAAGCTTACAGTCCTCTTTCTAGTGACAAGGTCCTTCATGAATTTAGCATAGCCGGGCATCTGCTCAAGTGCCTCGACAATGGGATGTTCACAGAAAATTATTTCAACACGGAAATGAACTTGTGATACTTCTCATCTTTGACCTTTTTCTTCTACCGCTATGGAAAAGGGGAGGAGGTCTAGGGATCGGTGTGAACTTTTGTTGCGCCTCCTTGTCCTTCTCATTGCCAGATCCATGCTCCTTTGCATTACTAGGAGCAGTCTTCATCACTGAATCATCAACCAACGTTCGATCCTCGAAATAAGCCATCCTATCATCAACAATCAATACGGGCTCTTCTGTCTCATCAGTCATAACCGGCCTCAGAGGATCGACTATCGCCTTCCCACTCCTAGTAGTGACTGCCATGCAATGACTATCATTTTTCAGATTTTTCACTGTATTGCTGGGAAGTGTGCCTTTCTGCCTATGGTTCATGGCAACAGACATCTGACTCAGCTACTGCTCAATCTGCTTAATGGCCACGATATGTGATTCCACCTTTTGATTCATACCAGGAATATCAGCGTGGAGCTCCTTGAAATGGCGATCTGTTGCCTCCATCTGCTTCAGTACCTTGGAAAACATGTCTTCCACCCTTGAACCACTAGTATCTGGCTCACGGTCCCTTAGAGGAACATATAAAGTGCTTATGTCATTCTTGTACTCCTCACGCTTCTTCCAGTCTCCATTGTCTCTGTATTGGCCTCGGTTGTAATTGTTATCCCTGTAATAGTTCCAACCTTGGTTCCCCTGACCTTGACGTCAAGAGTCTTGGTTAGACCCTTGGGTGTTGGTCCGGAAACCCGCCCCTTGATCATTCAGATAATTAACTTCCTCCTCAGATTCAGATTCACCTCCATCATTTCTCGGGGCCTTTCCCTGAGAACCTACAACATTGACTTTTTCAGCTCTAGCTCCCATCAAATGCTTAGCAAGCAGCCCCATTGGGTCTTTATTTCAGCGATATCTTGATCTCGCTCTTCATCTTTCCTTCTCTGTTCCACAGATATACCTACCGCATAAGAACCAGCCGGAATCTCTGACTCTCTTGTGTGCCATGCGCGGTTGGTTTTGGTGATTCTGTCAAGTAGCTCAGCAGCTTCAGCATAAGTGTGACTCATGAATGATCCGCCAGACACTGTATCAGCCACCGCCTTGGTGTTAGCATTTAAAGATCTATAGAAAATTTTCAGCGATGTATCTTCTGGGATCCTGTGGTTGGGCACCCTTTTAAGCTTCTTGTTGAACCTCAAGTATGTCTCGTGAAGTGCCTCAAGATTTAACTTCCTGAAGTTGTATATCTCATCTTTCAACTGTAAGGCTCTGGAAGGTGGGAAAAATCTTTCAGAAAAGCTCTTTTCAACTCCCTCCATGTAGTGATAGAATCGTTGGGCAGTTTTTCCACCCATAGGTTGCCTCACTCCCTAATGAAAAGGGAAATAACCTCAGCCATATCGCATCCTGACTCACTCCCGGTTGTTTATAAGCTTTGCCGATACCCACGAAATTTGTCAAGTGAGTATGTGCATCATTAGTTACATCACCCGCAAATATCTCCTTCATGTTGAGCAGTTGGATCATAGCACTGGTAATATCAAACTTTCCCCAGCAGGAAAAAGGGGGAGGGACAATAGCTCCAGTGGCACTAGCTTCGTCAATATCAGCATCATCATCCTCATCAAAATACCGGTGCCTCTGTTGATCTGGACCTCTGTTCCTTCTAGCTTGCTCTACTTCAGAAGCTAGGCGTTGCTCTTCAGCAACCCTTGCTAGCTCTCTATCTCTTGCCCGAGCTTGTTCCTCAACCAACATTCTAGCTGTAGCTTGGTCCACTGTCTCTTGTTCTTGTATGTTGGCCATTCTTTTCAGATTTCTCAGTGTTTGTTCAAGTTCGTGATCAATTTGAACTAGGAATTTTCCTTGGATCCTAGTACTGGGAATGCACAAACCTAAGACCTATTAAGAACAAAAATAGCAAAAAAAAAGGAAATAAGAACCCACAGTAAAAGCAAACACAATTAACAAAAGCCTTAGCCGTATTCCCTGACAATGACACAAAAATTTGATGTCGCCCAAATTACACCTCGCAATTGAGATAGAAAGCGGTCGATGTCAAATATAGAACCCAACAAAGGTTAAGGTCGATCCCACAGGGAATATGGAAAGAACTTGAGTTAAGTGATTTACTATTACTATCGGCTTACTTATTTCCTGGGGGGAAAGAATTGAAAAACAAAATAATAAATAAGAGTAAAGACTAGTAGATGCTTAAATCAATTTTGGTTGTATTCAATCAACAAGTTGACTAAGATTGTGTTTCCCAAGACTTCACAACCACAAGCTTTTACACTAGTGATCTGTTCCGGTGTTTAGCCTGCAATATTGGTAAGTTAGGTTCACCTAAATGGTTGGTCCCCTATCTAAAAAATTATCACTATGCAACTTGGTCTGTATATGGGTGTATTCTTAATTAACCCTTACCCTTAATATTGGATTAGCTATCTCCGGACAAGTTCAAGCTATTAGATGAGGGTTGATAGCCTCAAATCTCCGTTGTTAATCCCTTTTCCCATTCAAGACCCCCTTGATCCAATAAGTACTAATAAGGCAAGTTCCAACATTTGCAACCGTTAAGAAATAGTTAAAACGAATGGAAAAACAATACATGCATTAAACTCAACAAGTAAACCCAAGCTAACCCATGGTCTAATATTGCACTGGTAAACTAAGTAAACATAAGCGGAAGATGTATAAAAAAATAACTATCCAAGAAATACTGATATGAAAAGAGCAAACATATTAGAAAAGAATACTGAACAACTGTATCTGAAGGCCAACTACTAACTGATGAGTTGCTGGGATAAGCCCCCAGCTAACTCTAAAATCTATCTAAATAAAACTGACTGAAAAGCAAATATCATCCTCGAAAGATGAGGATTCACCAAAATAATGTTGCTGCTGAAATCGTCGGAGGAAACTACTGACGATGCTGAGACTGAGAACCTGCGCCTGTATCATAATACAATACAACATAGAAAGTATGCGTCAGTACTTTGAATGTACTGAGTAAGTGAGATATACAATAAGCAGGGAAAATGTGCAAATGAACTAAAATAACACGAAATGACCAACTGATACTAAATACTGATAAAAGTTGAGCTATAACTGATATGGTTAATAATGACCCTAACTGACGGTTATAAATATGTCTTGGAGCTGAGTGACTGAAATGAGCTAAACTAAACTGAACTGAACTGTAACTATACTAATAAGTGGAAGAGTCTATAACTGGCATATAACCATGTGAGCTAAACGTGGAGTCCAATGTATATATCCCATCGGAAAAGACCACTTTACCTTGACAGGGTATAGTGGTTGAGTTGGGTGATCACAAGTCTGGGGCCTATTGGGATAATATCCTATGGTAGCAACGTAGTTCTGGGAACCTAGGTGCGCTGGAGCCCCAAGTCCGCCCAGTGCTAAGTACTACTCCCACTGGATAGTCCTAACATGACAACTAAGCTGATAGCTCGAAGTTGGGGTCCTGGACTAAGTCAGAAATACTTATCTGGAAGTAACTTAGAGTATGTAGGACCAGATAACTGAAAACTAGTATTCTAAGACTGGTTAGAGCTGTTTATCTGGAAGCGTCATAATTGTCTAAAGAACTAGCTGATAACTGATACTGATGGTTCTAAGACTGGTTAGATCTACTTATTTGGGAGCATCGTAACCTTATAAAGAACAAACTGATAACTGATAATTGGAAACTAAGATTGGGAGGAATTATTGACACCTCAAGTAAACTGACTATAGTCAAATTGATCAGTTGACATTACTGTGAGACTCTGAGGATGCTAGGTACTGATTAAGACTGAATCTAGCAACGAGCTAACTTGCTCACTAGTTATAATATCACTAAGGTTATAAGCGCTATAGGAATCAATAACAATTTCATTTAGAAAATCATGCAAGACTCCTTCAACTGTAATTAAGGGATAGGGCTAAGCAGACGTTTCATAGAGAATGATATCCATATATGTAATAATAGATAAAAGCTTTCAAGAATGCAGTAGAACATGATCTAGAAGAAAACCCATAATTTGACTGAGCATAACCCTAGAAATTTTCAGAAGGCACGGAATTGATAAAATTTTCAAAAGGGTTTTGGGGTACATGGGAAGAACAATTCCTTTATTGAAGTCCCACATACCTAGTGTAGAAATCCCTGAGAAAAACTCTTGAGAAATATGAGAAGAAAATTGAAACCCTTGATCCTGCTCTCTGCTTCCTGACTGAGTTTTCTACGTTCTAACTTTGAGAGAATGGGAGGAATGAGAGAAAATTATCGACTAACTCCCTAAATCCCTCTGAAAATAACCCATAACGACATAGTTTGGGATTAAAAGGGTAAAAAGTTACAAAAATGTCCCCGAAAAAATCTGAAAAACTGCCCGACAGGAATCAACGGGTCACACAACAAGTCTTTGGTTGACACCACGACTTGTTGGGACCAGTCGTTGGTCTTGGGCCTGAGACCTATGCTCACTGGAATTGGGCCACAGAAGGGAAACATGACTTGTTGGATGGACCAACGGGTCGTTAGTTCCTCTCATGGTCACTGACAGGAAAAAACTTGGTCCCTCTGCTAATGGACGACACAACGACTCATTGGTAGAACCAACAAATCGTTGTGTCTACTCGTGATCACCACTGCCTTGACCTGAAGGGTTGCTGGTTCAGGCAACGAGTGGCTACAACGACTCGTTGGTATGAACAACGAATTGTATGTCCCACTCATTGAATCAGGGGAAGGTCTAACAGGTTTCTGGACTTGGGATACAACGATCGATAGGACAACTCGTTACTCCTTCCAACAGGTCATCCTATGCCTCGTTGGTCCCCGAAAGGAAATCTGCGGGACTGACAACTACTCAGACAACGGTCCTTTACAGGTGACAACGACTCGTTGTCTGAATCGTTCTATGACAAAAATTTTCTGGTGCTTTCTGATTTTTCATGCAAAGTCTGAATTTGGTTTAGGAAAGTTTTGGGGTGTTACACCACACAGCCCCTGAAATTATTTATTACATGAATAATCTCTGTATTATGATCACTACACGCATCTGCAATTAATTGTTAACCAATAACAATTTTCATCGTAGTTTGATATTTTTCATTATTTTCTAAAAACCAATATATTCTATATATAAATATATATTTCTTGTTAGGAAAAAGAAATTTTTTTGAGGCAAAATTAGAATAAAATATAATTCACATTCTTGGACTTCATGCCTATTTGACAAAAAAGATGTCAAAACAAACAAGTAATGGGGATATTGTCAGAACATAATACAAAAAAATAAAAAAAGGAGGAGGAAAGAAACAAGATGTTATTAAAAAAAATTAGAACATGATTCTTTTGAGGACCCTCCTCATTTGACTATTGTTTTATACCTTTCTCTTTTATGAAGCTTTTATTTATCAATTGTATTAGATAAAATATGATTTGTTTCCACTTCTTTATTTTTTCTTATTCTGTTTATTATCACAAATTTCAAATTATTTATAATTTTATTTCTCATTTTTACCTCCGAAAATTTGTCAAGTGTCATCCATCATATATGCGAGTCGCAATTTGATATAATTTTTATTTAGTAATATATTATTCAGAAATCATATAACTTACAAATTATTTTTCAACAGAGATTAGTAATATTTTTATAAATGATCTCTATTTTTTATAGTGAAAATATTAAAAGATAATATTATAAAAAATTCCTTTTAGCGAAAAAAGGAAAATATAACCATTCTTCTTACATTTGATTTCACGTCATTAAATTTTTTTACTATTATTGTTATAAAATCAAAAAATAAAAATATCAAAAAAAACTAATTAATATAAATCTAGTTCTTATAATAATACAACTATTTTATCACTTATCTTTTATTTATGAATTCTATATAATCTAATTCATTTTATTAAAAAAATAGATTATTTAGAATTTAAAATGCTTATAAAGTGTAAAGATGCGGGATCAGGTTATAAAAGTTTGAATTTTTTTTTATTAGAAAACAATGGCAATTAGCTATTACTTGAATTCCTTTTGTTTGACAAACAATAATAATGTATTGGTAAAAAAAAAAAAATTTAAAATGCAAAAGAAGCAAAATATGATAATTCCCCTTACATCGATTTTCATATAGTTGAAAAGTTTTACCATTATTATTGCAGAATCAACCAAAAAATATTAATAATAATAATTAATGTAAATCTAATTCTTATAACAACCCAATTATTCCATTACTCATCTTATGAATGTTATATAATCTGATTCGTTTTCTTAAGAAAATATATACTTCTTAAATTTTGAAATGCATATAAAGTGTAAAAGAAGCGGGTTGGTCAGATTATAAAAAATTAATTTTATTTACAGAATACAGGTCAGATTCATCTATCAATATATAACTATTTATTTAGTTTTCTTTTTTTGTATTTAGAATCATTAATTTTTTAAAATCATAATTTACTCTTAATATAAAGCAAACCTGATCATTAATTTTTTAAATAATAATTTTTAAATTTATATCCTTATTTTTTCAAAATCTTAATTCTCTCTTAATATATATTAAAATCTCAACAACTCATATCGATCTGTCAATGTTTTTTTGTTTGTTTGTTTATTTTTTTTTATATTTAAAGCTATTATTTTTTCAAATCTTAATTCACTCTTCACATAAAAAAAGTTCCACATTCACATAAATATCTAATCATAATATTTATTGAGTCAAATTAAAATTCAACTTCTATGTAAATGACAAAAGAAAATTTGCATTTTGCAAAACCCTTATATTACCATACATGATGATAAAACAAATGAAACTATTTTAAATCCTTATTCCTATAAAGAAATAAAAATTTTGAAATGACATTATAAGAAAAGAAGTAAAGGAAAGAATAAATAACAAGAAATATTATTGTTATACTATAAAAAAAGAAAAAAAATTATAAAAGAATTAATACGAAAGGATGATTCTCCCGTTCATAACAAATTATTGTTCTTCTATATTTGGAAGAGGACCCTTCTCTTTTTACTCTATTTTAATTTGCATCCTTTTATTTTATGAAGTTACAATTACATGCTCACTGATTTAAAGTAAAGGGTTTATTTCTACCTTTTACGAAGTTTTTAGGGTTTATTACTCTATCGCTTTTCTCCTCGAAATACGTGCGTAGTCATAGAGCATGCAAGACAAAGCATGGTTTAGCAGTTTAATATCATATTACTAATATTAGTATAACACTGTATAAGAATATGTTATATTAGGTGCAAAAACCTAATTAAAGATAAATTAGAATACATTTCGCTACAAAATGAAATAAGAATCTGACACTTATTTGTCGCTGAATAGTTCGTATATAAACTAAATTTTTTTAAAAAAGCTGTAGCAAAACTGTTGTTTGATAGAATTAGCGATTAAAAAAAATCAAATTAGCAATGAATTTTTACTATTTAGGGACGGAAATTATTATTATTATTATTATTATTATTATTATTATTTTTATAATATATTTATAAGAAAAATTCTAATAAGAGTATCTAAAGATAATTTTAATGTGAATTACTATTTAATGTTAAATAAAATCGTTATAAACAATCTATCATTACTTCTGTTCTATCGGCGAATACTTTATAATATGATTCAATTTTGATACAAAAAAAAATTATCATAACTTCATCGTTAAATAAAATTAGCAACAGATATGTAGTTTTTAGTGATAGAACTTATCAGTCGCTAATACACACACATACATATACATACATACATACATGAGAATAGTTTGTATACCTGAAATTCTAAAATATTTCTGATAGACAATAATGGCAATTAGCCATTAATAAAATGCCTCTGTAAGAATAATTGATGTTATATGGCCGGTTAAAAATATATCCTTTTGCCAAAAAAATGAAAATATCACACTTCCGCTTACGATCTTTGGTTTCATGCGGTTGTAAAATCTTTCAATTACTATAAAAAAAAAGTAAGTCAAACAAACATTTAAGGCGAATATATATGTTATAATATTTATCATTACTTCTTTTCTATCTATAGATACTTTAATCTGATTCGGTTTTGATTTTTAAAAAAAAGTTGAAATTCTTATGTAGAACTAATAAAGAGTGTGATTTGATCAATAAAATTACTTTTCTCTTATCTACTGAATACTGATATATCGTGTGACCCAACAATAATTATCTCTTTTACCTATACCATTTAAAAAAGAAAACTTAATTCAATATTTAACATATAATAAAATTCAGAATCTCTTATTTGTTAAAGACATTGTCAACCACAAAAATGGTTGAGCCAAAACTATATTTATGTAAAAGGGGAATTCAAAATTCTCTACCTTTATATGTGAAACCCTATTTTACTTTTTCATATTAATTTGGGTGTGTGTCTATATATAAAGACATTATACGAAAAGAAGTAAATAAAGAAAAGAAATGAAAAAGTTGTTGTAGTAATATAATAAAGGAGAATTCATAAATTTCAGAAAGGTTGTTATAAACAATTTAATTATTATTTTTTCTTATTTTTAAGAGGACCCCTCTTCTTTTATACTTTTCTATTTATTAGTAAATTGTTTTATTATTTTTCTTTTCTGGTTATTGAACGCTTTAGTGTAAGTAATTATTTATCCCCTATTGTATAATAGAGTAAAATTTCACTTTTCCTTTTTTGTTTTGTAACATCTTGCTTTGGGGAAAAGAATGTGAGTCGTCACCCGAGAGTGTAGAGGAGACTTGCTGGACTTTTATTTGATTAGGGTTTTATGGTAAGTGAGTAGGCATCATGACATGGCCTCTCCTGATTGGGTGATAATTTTTCTCTTTCTGGTGTACCCATTTCATGCAATTCTTGAGAAGAGAGATATAAAACCCAATCTTGTGCATTAGATTACAAGAATAAAGAGAGATAAAATAGAATTTAAGACCATACACTTCACTTCTCCTATATAAACCCCTACTTTGTGCCTTTTCATTTTATAATTCATTTCTTTCATTTTCTTTATGCCTCAAGAGTCTTTTCTCTTTTGTTAGCTTTCTCTCTCATCTGTCTAGGTGTTCCACACTCACACACACTCTCTTTCTCTCACTAAAATTTTCACAAGCCTAGGGTTTCTCTTTATTTCTCCCGTGAATTCCATTCGAACTTCTTCGAATTAATTCAACATTCCTTTCGGGGTGTCTTTGATTTTTAGTTTTCTACAGAAAGGTGGTGTTTTTTTCTTGGCTGCGGAGAAATTTTTCTAGGTAAAAAAGTGAGTGTTGGTTCTAGTCTGAGGTCTCGATTCAGGGGAAAGGTATATTTTTCTCTTCATTTTCTGATTTTTTTTTCAGTTTGGGTTTATTTTTTTGTTTTAATTTTATTTGCTTTTCATTTTTTGATGGTAGCTTAAGTAACGGGTTGTTATTTATGATTTTTCTTGAAATGAAATAATTTATTATGCATTTTTTGTGGTGTCATTTATTTACTTTTTATTTCTCTTTTTTTCTGGTTGGTTTGTTTATTTTTTCTCATACTTGCTTTGTGGGTTTTGTTTTACTGTGGTTCTAGCTGAAGCTTTTTGAGTTGTTTTTTTGTCTATGGGGTTTATTCTTTGTGTGTATCAAAATCATCGACGCCTCATAAAATCCTAATCGCTTTTGAATGATTTTAGATCTGATAAGAACTTCGCTATGTTATAGAGATTTTGATGTGAATTTTGGAACTCTTGATGAAAGTTTGTCTTTTTTAACTTTTCAATTTAAGTGAATTTCTTAGGAAAATCCTAAATTAGCTTTAAAATTTATTTGGCATATGTTATATGGTTGATTTTAATGTTCATTGAGCTTGTTCTTCGATTGTAATGCCAACTGATTGAATGATGGTGGATTGATGAAAAAAAGTTAATTTTTCACCCATTGAAAATTAGGGTTTCAAGAATTTGTTCTATTAAAGGTTTTCACACTAAATGATGTGTTAATCATGGCATTAAATATATTAGATTATATTATATATAGCTTGGAATTTACAGCTGTATACAAATTAAATAGATGTCGATGATCTGTATGTATCTATCTATCAAGCTTTGACATATTGGAGTTTCGATACAAGTAATATATATGTTTGTATTTTCTCTAAATTTCTGATTGGAATTTCATTATATGTAGATGTACACATTATTTGAAAGAGTTTATCGTGATGAGGGAACTGATTCTGGTACTTGTACCAGTGTATCAAAATCATCGAAATCACAATTTATCCATATTGGATCAATAACTGTTGACCTTAATCTGCCAATTCCATTTAAAGAGAAGACAGAATGCCAACATTTCTCTATACGGTTAGTCTCCAATCTCTACTTATGCTAATACTTACTGATCGATTTGTTTTTGGCTTTTTCTTTGATCCTTTTTATTCACTTAATTAGCTAATTGATCTAAAATCAATCTTTAATTTTACTATCTCACTTACAGTATTCATTCCAACATGTGGATTGACTATCTTTGGATGATATAATAGGTTGATTTTTATGAATTAACTGATGTACATCGAATCCCTCTATTTGCATTTGCATTTTCTTTTCTCAAATTCGTTACTTAGCCTTGTGTTGAAATTGTATTACTCTTTTCATGATACTATAGTGAGGAAGTTCTCTTTCTTTATTCTGCGCATTGCTATTCATGTCTAGATAAAAGATACGGGGGTTTCTGTGAAAGGATTTAATGTGCTCTGCTCAATTAGAGGGTTGATTTCTTCTTGATTCCAATTTTTGTCAATTGAGATAATAACTACTAATTGAATGATCATATGAGAAATCAACTCCTCCATTATATCATACAAGGAAATAATCCAATAGCTAGCCAAATCCTATTTTCTCCATGGCTTTTAAGATTCCGAAATATATTTGCTGGTCATTTTCTTTGTGACACAGTGGATATGTTGCTGAGATGAGAAACAAGGACATGAAAATTTGTTCACCTTTTGGATCAAGCAGTAACCTTGAGGAGCAACTTCCTCCTCTAGATGTTCCAATATTTAAGTGGTGGCATTGTGATAAGTGCCTCCAAGAGATTGGAGCTGATCATGAAAGTGCAGGAGAAGGAATTGGTGATGCGCCTATACACATAAGCTCTACTACTGATGTGGCATATGTATTGTCAGATTTGCGGAAAGGTGACAAAAGCAAAGAGATCATGAATGATGCCACATATACTAGTGATAATGAGGTCATCTCGTCATGTAAACGCAACAAACCGATATGCAATGTGGTTGAAAATAAGACTGTCAAAGATGGTATATATATATTCTTCACTATTTCTACTGGTATGATATATACATAGTGTTATTTGTTCAATTGTTCTCAACTTGAAGTATGTTTTTTCTTTTGTTCCTAGTTAACTCTTTAGGTGATGGAACTGGATCACAAGGTGTTAGAATTGAGGAGATTGACAGTCCATCTACGAAGGTGATAGTATCAAAGCAATGCTCAACTCGAGAAATAGAAACAAATAGCCCAGGTTATTTAATTAAGAGCATTCTTAGGGCATTTGTCAATACCATCTTTAAATTTTGTACTTGTAGAATTGAAAATGGTGCTTTTGCTTTTGAAAACAGCTGCTAATTTGTTGAACATCAGTCCAAATACTGAGCCAATTCCCTTAAATGATGGGCAGAGAACCACTTCATATCAAATTGAAGTACTCGGTAGCAAAGAGAAGGTACTTAATATGAACAATACGAATTCAAGTGGATTACCTTCTGTTGGATCGAGAAAGGGCACTGGAACATCTAAGAGAAGTGATGCAAATTTGGCAGAAAATAGTCTGTGTGATTTTCATGAGGATATTGCAAATGATCTACCGCGACGCCGAAAAACTCCAAAAGTGCGGTTGATGGCTGACTTGTTGAGTGGAAAAGACAATTTGGAGAGGAGTTGTGGTAGTAATATACCCATGGTGCCTTCTGAGTCAAATACAGTTGTTACACCTAAGGATAAGGCATCCTTGCTTGAGGATATAGGAAGGGGTATGAAGATTTCTCAGAAGAAGAGGAATACAACTCAAGAAGATGGTTGCAGGTCAGGGATGAACTTAGACGGTAAGATGGCTAAAATATTAAAGGCGTTTAATCAAAATAAAAAAGATGAGAGGAGATATATGGAAATTGAAGTTACTGATTCACATCAAAGAGAGAATGGATCTGATAGAGAACAACGTCTTCAAAGTGGTAGCAAAAGTGTGAAGGTGAAGCACATAAATGGTAAGGAATCTGGAGTAAGTATAAATAAACATAAGCAAGATCAGGTAGTTGGTGGATATTCTGTTCAAATGCCCTTGGAAGGGAGAAACAATGGTCTTGGCACTAACAGACACGGTGCTAATATTCTTTTACAATAATCACATAATTCCACAAGTACTGAAAAAATTGAACATCATTTGAGGAAATACAGTAAATCATTCCATGGAAAAGAAAGGGACTCTAGTTTAAATTGGACTAGTAATAAGTTGCTCGAAGTTGAACATGCATTTTCTCATATAAATGTGTCTCCAGACAAGAATTTGCAAAGAGAAAGTTTATCAAATGGGAAAGATATTATACAAATGCCGATTAGTATGGGAATGGTGATGACATCTCAGCTAGAGGAGTTATCTTTTAAAAAGAAGTTAGACCGGTCTTTAAACAGCTTCAGGGATGCTCAGAAACATGTTGAAAATGACACAGTTCAAAGCAAGAGCACAATAAATTGTCCATTGACTCTCCATAAGGACAATATTGTTAGGTCAAATATGTTTGAACTAGGTCAATCTGGGAAAGGAGTGAACTCTATAGTAAGACAGTCAAATTTGACTGGAACAGATCAATATTTGAGGAAAAGAGTGAACTTTCTTGTAAAACAGCCAGTTGTGGCTCAAACAGATCAATCTTTGAAAAAAGGAATGGATCCTCTTGTAAATGTGGGTGAAACAGGTCAATGTTCGAGGAAAGGAATGGACCCTCTTGTAATATAGCCAAATGTTCTTGAAACAAGCCAATATTTACAGAAAGGAGTGCACTCTCAGTTAAGACAACCAATTTTTTCTAAATTAGGTCAAACTTTGAGGAAAGCAATGATTGACCTTAACCAATCACAAGAGATTGAGAGCTCTCTAAATCTGCTTCATCAGGAAAATCTTCAAATTCAAAATCCAATGGTAAAGGCTTTTCCTTTATTGGTATTATTTCTAAGAATTTTCACTTTTGCTGGATAATTTGTTTCCTACCCCCAGCCTCTTCACACCTTTCTATATCTTTTACTATTGTAGTTAAAGGATTAGTTACCATTAGCAAATTGCTTAAAATTCATCTCATAGGTATTGATTTTATTTGGTGTACTCGGGTTAAAAGTTAAAGCTGATAGTTCTCATAGTTTTTAGTGTAGTTCTTTCCTTCTAATAAATAGGACATTGCCTTGAACCTATAATCAAAAGCATGATAAGTTTTTACATTGTTATTACGTAAAACTTATTGGCTAATATCCACAGTTTCTATAATGTGAGAAAGGTAAGCTTTCCCTCAACTTTTTTCTTGTAATGCTAAAATAGTGATGGTGAAGGGACTACATGTTGAATTGCAAGTCTGAACTCTAAGAGGCATTATCATGGTATCTGATTGGTGTAGGTATGCATTTTTTTAGTATGAGTATATTTGGGTTCTATTTTATATATTTGCTACTTCTCAATTGTTTTTAATAGATATTACTGGCTGAAGTGCAATTCAATGAAGAATATCTCACTTATGGTTCAAAATTTATGTTTTCAAGTTCTAAATTAATTCGATGCAACTTATTAGCTCAAATTTTGTCTTGTCAATTCACTGGGATTTACTTGCAGGAAACGCCTCACCCTAGCAACAACATAAACCTTAATGAAGTTCAAGGTCATTCGTATGTAACTAAACCGCAGAAAAATCAATGGCCTAAGAATGTTATGGAAAAGGCACCATCAGATTATGTACAACCAATGGGTATTGTCGAGATGTTAATCAGGAATCAACATGAAAGGATTCATCCCCAGATCCAAAGTAATTCGAGGATTGGAACAAATGAAAATAGAGTACATGCATGGTTAGATCCTGGATCAACTAGCTTCCATCCAGTTTATGCAATTAATGTTGGAGCACTCAGATGTAATACCCCCCATTTATCTAATGTTAAAGTGAATAGTGCTGAGATGATTCAGGCAAAAGAGAAGCAGTTCAGACTATTCGACACTAATACACAAAGTTAGCAAAAACCATCAAATGGGGTGCAAGTTTCTGCTCCTGTCCCCACTGGACGGGGGTTGCATCATGGCGAAGGATCAAACCTTGTATGTTTTCCTGCTGCACAGATAATATTGTTTGGACATGATAATCCACAAAACTATGTCAATTAGGAAAATCACAAGTTGGTTATTGGACAAAGCCCTGGCTCACTTCAAAAAGGGAGGACTATCAGTGACATAAAGAGTAGTACTATGGATTTAAAATGTTGGAACGAGTGGTCTCGAACTTCAAAGAAAGCAACAGGAAAAGAGCACATTAGCAAAGGTATAGAGTCTTCAAATCCTTATTTTAGTGAGGGCATGCCAGAAACGCAGTAACTCAAACTTCAAGAGAAACCTTTAACTCCCTGTAACAACCATCCATCGATTTACATAGATGGAAAACAAAGTATCTTCAATGAGTCATTTTTGTCGCATCATCAATTGATGAAAGAGTCCTCTGGTGTTCATATGGGTTGTTTCGCTGTAGTTCAAAGCTCCGGACAACCCATTCCTTACTTTAATGGTAAGTTTGAATTCTCCACAAATCCCTATGATGATTGGTGCATTTATTTTTTCACACAAATGAATGATATTCTAAAAAAATGTTGATTTTGTAGATCAAGTATCTCTCGGACAAGAGAAGAAAAGAAAACTGCAGCAGGTTGTGTCTTCAAGTGGCCTCCTACACACCACTAGTAAGGAAGAGTTGAGAGGATTCATTGGTGGTGCATTAAGTTCAAAAGTTGTTCCATTGCAGGAGGATAATGTTTCCAAATCATTGTACATGAAGGACCCTGTATCTCTATTTCCTTTCAGTAACATTCCTGAAAAGGATCCTCCTTGCCTTTTCAACCAAAATCCTGCTGAAGTTGCGGAAGCCGATGATGAAAGGTACTTGAGAAGTGTAGAGGATCAAAGAATTTGGGACAGGAGCTCATTTTGGGAGAAGTCTGGAGTTGTTAATGTGGATGGGCGAAAGAGGCAGAGGACAAAAGAAAGGCTTGGGAGAATGCCGGTTGTTGCTTTAAATAGTCAACTCTGCTGGGACAATGCTTGCTTGATTTGGATATAATTGTTTTTTTCCCTTTATGTTCTTGAGACATCAAACTAGTTTATTTCTTGGTTTACGAGCAGATAGTCTTTTTTTTAGTTTTAAATAGAAATAATTTAGAATTTTAAGGACATGCATTTAGAGATATAATCTTGATACTGATTCAAGAAATCATAGCTTTTTTTCCAGCTACTATCTATGGTGAGTACTAGAAAGCTTGTGTTTATCATTTGAGAATCAAGATTGTAATATTTCGGTGTTAAAGGTTCTGTTTCCTCAAACTTTGTAATTCTAATGTCCTTTCTTTTCATAACCTAAGATCAATTAAGTACCTTGTAATTTACAAGGAATTTTACTCCTTCCCCAATTATAATTTTCTAAATTTTCACCCCTCTCATCAGATAGTTATTGAACTTTTATTTCATTAAATGAGATAGTGACCAGATTCAGATTATTATTTTCTAAAATATCTTATCCCTAAACATGTATGGAAGATTGGCACAAATAGGATGTTTCAGTATCCCCATTAAGAAGATTTTTGCAAGAATAAATTTACAATCAAATATTTGTAGAAAAATTCTAGAGAATCCCCGACAGGAGCAGAGGTAAAGTATTACTTATCGATTTCGATGAACCAAGTAGTCTTTGCCAAGACCTTGTATTTGTATAAATACTTAATTGTCAACCCAATAGAAGTTACTATTGGGTTGTTTGAGCTAAAATTGGGTAGATCAAGATTGGTTGAACCAATATATGGGTCAATTCCTTAACCCTGTGATAACACTCAAACTCACACTTCCTGGAAAAGTATGAAATGAACATTGTCAATGAAGAACCCAATTAAAAGGTTGGGGTCAAACCCACAGGGAATATGATAAGATATAGACTAATGCCGGTAATTGAACTTGTTGGTGAGTTATCTCCAAATTGGGGGGTTTCAAAGAAAACAATATTAAAGCAAAGATTATAATTGTGATTTAAATCAATATTTGCAAACAACTAGGGTAAGTGTTCCCCATCGGTTCATAACTACTTCAGGTATACACACGTGAACAGTCGCAATGCTTACTTGTAGAACTGATAACTAAGGTTCATCTAGACGACTGGTTCGTCCCTATTGAATGACTATACTCAATCACCGGGTCAGGTCTCATGAGCGATTTCAAACTAAGCGTTATCAATATGTTTCAAATTTAACTATTCTGCGACCATAACTCAAGTTAATACAATGATCATAAAGACCAAAGCTTTATCGTAATTCTCTTTTCCTAATCTCTACTTCTCTTGGTTCAAGAAAGTAAAGAATTCGGGCAAGTCCTAATATTGTACACCGTTAAAAAACATTTAAAGATGAAGAAAATATAATACAAGTGTTTAGCTTTGGTTTTTAATCACTTTTGTGTAACCCTATTTCGTTAATACACCATGGTTCCCGCAACCCCTAGTTGTGGAGGTTTTAGCCTCTCATGATTATAAGATTATAATTTGCATTCATAGACAAACACATAATTAAATACTTACAGCCATAATTAGAAGAAAACCATATCTGAATATCAAAGATCAATCTCAAGAATAATGGATGAAATCAAGAGTTTGATCCTAAGCATTGCTATCCAGAACTTGATAAAAATTCATAAATAATATTCTTCACACGTCTACTACTTCGTTTCTGTGTTCTCTTCTCTCTCTAATTTTCTACTCTATTGTATTGAAATACAGGGTATTTATAATAGTAGAGTAAGCTTCCTTGTTCCTTCATGGAGTGAAATTGGGATTTGTAACTCCTTTTCCTAGTTGAAGTAGGATTTAACTTTCTAAAAATAACCTAGAAAAGTATTTATACAAATAATTAGAACTTTTTCCTAAATTAACAGGGAAACTAATTTAATTCCTGCTGCCTGATCCTACGAATCGTACCATGAACCTATGAGTCGTAGCTTCCTCTCGTACAATGCTCAGCTGTCTTGAATTTGATTAAGTCTTGGAAGTTGGTACAACTCGTACAATGCTCTTACGAGTTGTACAATGCATGTCGTGGTTTGATCCTGTGAAGTCCGCATCATCTGAATATTTCCACGAGTGTTGTGGTACAACTCATACCTTGATATCACGATTCGTGAATGCCTCGTGCTCTAGGATCTGCGAATCACATTTTCTCTGAAGTTCACCATGGCTCTTTGGTGTGAGTCGTATGTGGTCATCACGACTCGTATCTTCCATTCGTACCATGAGCTCAGACAAGTGCAATATTTCTATAATTTTCCACGACTACTATGGTACGGGTTGTACCAAGAGTCGTACATGGCCAGTTCCTTATATAGTTCGTATGAATTTTATCATGAATGCTATGTACGACTCGTGCTTCCAAGATACGACTCGTACTAAGATCTGCAATTTCACCATTTTCAGCACTCTTTTCTCTTCTTTTGCACATTTCAACTCCAATATATAATTTTCCTGAAAACAAAGTAAAAAGTGCATCATATCTTTATAAACACACAGTTGACACCCAATTTTGACCTCCCTACGCCCAACATATGATGCTTATACATGTATATTTTAAGTTATCTTTTTGCGCAATTGTTCGGCTTGCATTCATAATTTTTAAATAATTAATTATCACAACTCTTGCATAATTATTTCAAATTATTTAATTTTACATTTATTTTATTAATTTTCTGATATTACGTAATTATGTCATATATAATATATTTCGTGTTAATATATGTACCTTTAATAAGACATGCTTTTATTTTAAAATATATGTTTTTAATGAATTTTTATAAACTATTTACATGATAATATTTACATAATTTTACTAAGTTTTATAAATTATTTACTTAATAATATTACTCAATTTTATTTAAATTTATAAATTATTTATGTTAATAATAAATTTTATATCATTTTGATAAATTAATTTATTACATTTCCTATTTATTGAGTTACTTATAAATATAGTATGTTATTAATTATGTAGTAGCCAATCTTGGATTTTTCACATTTTATTTAAAATTTGTCCCTTTTTTAATTAATTCCTACCAATTTTAGCCTATTTTTTACCAAATCTGGCCACTTTTTAAATTCAATTCAATTTTAATTTAACCTTACCCAATAACCCAATCCGTGACCCGCTAAGCAACCCATAACCCGACCCAAAAACCTAAGATCTAATCCAAGACGTTTGTTTCATTTAATCCAATGGTTGACATTCAACCCTACATTTATTTCCTTTAATATCCCATACCCTAAAAATATTCTCATTTTTTTTATCTCAGCGCCGCACCAACCTCACTTCACCTTTTTCTCCCTCTTTCCCATTATTTTTCCCGGTGACAAGTGCAACAACAACCTAGAAAGACGGCCGCCTCCCTCCGCCTCGACCAGAAAACCGGCGCACCACCTTACCCTTTGCCTTTATTCCTCTAATTTGGCCACTGCTGGCCGGAAAAGCCTCTACTTCCCGTCGCCCTCACTGCCTCCAACAACTGCACCACCCCTTCCTCTCTTCCCCACCGCCCCTCGCCTTCATTCCTCTTCTCCAACCACTACCAATGACCTGATCCATCGGAAACCATCGAACAACTCCTTCGCATTTTCTCTCTTTTTCTCTTTTCTCCCCTAGCCGGAACCTAGCAAACACCATAACCTATCAGGACCCAGAACCTTCCTTCTCCATCCGTATCTCTCTTTCTTCTCCGACAAACTTTTATTCTCTTTGGTGAAACAAAGCAGCAGGTTGTATTTTTTTTAATATCAAACAAGTTTGATTTGGCGACAGATCCTCGAGATCTGCCAGTGATGTTAATATTCTGGAAGTTTTTCTCCTCTTTCCCGTTTATTCCTTGCTTGTGCCAAATTAGATCTAAAAATTAATTATGTTTTCTTGCAATGTGTTTGTCTGAACACGTTCCAATTGTTACTTGTCTTTGTTTATAGAATAGCATGAAAACCATAAAAGTTAATGATAATTTTCATTTCTGTCATGTCTGACGGAGCTCTTGCATCTACTTCTACATATTTGGTGTACATGTATATCATTGTTCTTGTAAAAAATGATGATAATAATAATAATAACAGAAAAGGAACTTTGGTAAAGAAATCACGTTATATTTAATACGTATGTTTGTGTGCGCACATACTATATATAGATTATTATATCTCTGCTGATTTTTCTTGTCCTGTGATTAAGTATGGTGGATGTACATATTCCCTTCCCGAGGTTGCTCTTTACAAGCTATTATGGCACACGAACAATCTATCCCCTCTTCTTTAAAATTTTGGTTTTTATATGACAATATGAAGCTCTCGTTCTAATTTAAAAATTCAAATTTTGAGCATATAATTGCTTTGACAGATTCGAATAAATGGTAGTCGATTTATTTCCTCTTATATCAAATAAACGGTGTAATGTAAATTTTGTTAGCGGAATATAGAGTAATATAGTACTGATTGATTTATGGGAAATTTTCTTTTAGTTAAACCAATTTTCACCTCTAAATTAGTCTAACAAAATTATTTTAGGTCTTGATTTTATAGATTATTTTATGTTTCTTATCACACCCCACCTTGGGGGGTATGACGGGCACCTGGTGCCTGCTAGACTCTGGCTCTATTTCAATAAATGAACCGGCTATATAGCGGCTGTAAATACAGCCCCCGGCCAATTTGGCCTATAGCCACCTGCAATACACAACAGCTAATCAGAACAATGACACTATAATCTGAAACAACTACTATTCACCTTTGTGACAGGCAAGGTCACTAACTATAACTAGAAGAAGGCTCCACACGGCCAACATCAACAACTAAACACATATATACATGCACGGCCCCACACGACCGGCTCCACCACCACAGGAAACATCAGACTGCAAGCCTCTAGGAAGTAATAATAGAATGGTTGGGACAGGGCCCCGACCTACCCGTGCTATACAACAAAAGAAAATGAAATACACCTCTGAATATCAAGCTCCGGATGACAGGAGTTGATAACTCTGCGCTGGCTAGGATTACGAGGGATCGACTCCTCGTCTGTGAGTACCTGCAGGCAAGCAATGCAGCGCCCCACAGGCGTCAGTACCACAGGTACTGAGCATGTAAAGCAAACTGAAATATACAATTGAAATGGATAGCAACAATTCAACTACTCCGCGAGAGCCTTGCCTTTCCTCGAAGCTTTGAAATGCATGAAATCTACAAGACAAGAGTAATTCGTTAATTACCCTTCAATTTAGAGCCTAACAGATCAAACCCTCCCATTCGGGGTGTTTTTCGAAAGTAAAACTCCAATACTTCTAGGTTATAGTCCTATATTTCCCGTATAACCCTCGTTCCCTTCATGCAATTCTAAGGGAATGAACACAATACAACATCACTCAAATTACCCCACTATTCCAGCCCTAGTTTAACAACCTAAAGTTCTTCCTCTACAAACTTCCACCATTAAAGGCCTACAAGGATTCTAGGATCAAAATCACTACTTTAGAGATAGAGAATCGAAATTCTTACTTGGTTGAATGGATTATTACTCTAGGAGGTTTTTCCATCCTCTAGACCTCTTGATTGCATTTTGAGATATAATAGGGTGAAAACCCCATTATTCTAACTTAAACCCACTTTCTGATTCTCGTCATCCGTTACAACGACCATATTACTACTACAACAGACCCGCTATGATAGTCATAGGATCGCTGCGGCGGTTTCAACGATTATTCCCCAACTTCTCCATGTTATCTAGATCAAAATCGTGCAAGAATTTAGATGTCACAGGAGTCGGGTCCAGACTCACATTTGATGACTTTTTCAAGTATGCTTGTAACATGATGAATTATAGCCTTGCTAGTGGCTAAACATGGTGGCAGGTAAGATTCTTATTTTGATTATGGTTATAGTTGTGTCGCGCCTCGGCATGGTGCAAGGTTTTGTTGTTTGGAGTTGTTTACGATAGGCTTTTCATGTGAGGCTATGTCGTGCGATGTCGTGTTGTTTCAGTCCTTGAGTTGGAGTCGTGCGTGTCGTCCAACATTCGAGAATGAGTGTTTGTAAGGGGGGAAGGATGTAATACCCCAGATAATTTGAGCGATAAAATCGTGCTTTCGAGGAAGGACTAAGAGTAGTAAATAGGATAAGAAGGAAGTATTATGAGTTATTTGAATAACTCTATGGTCATATTTAATATTGAACGTCGATCAAGTTGTAGAACAAAATTTGAAAAAAGTGATCGCAAAACTTTCTTCTTGAGATTCTTTGAAATTTAGGTCAAACTTCTCAAAGCTTTTCTCCCAATCTGTAAAGAGTTATGGGATGTGAGACTTATAAAATTAAAGATCTACGAGTCTAGTTTCCAACGCATCAAACCATTCATCAATCTGACTTCGGAGTAGAGCGATATTCGCATTTTCGCGAGACCGTGCAAGCAGGCACATCACAGGGTCTAAGGCGGTGGAAGGCTATTTAAGCCCCTTTTATCAGTTTTTGGTCATCCAAATTCATTTTCCAGAAACGTACTTTGTAAGAAACTTCTATCAACTTCTCCCCATAGTTTTGTTTGGTTTTTGAGGTTAGAAGCCATGGCAACATGATTTTGGTGTCGAGAAGTTGGGAATCACGTGTAGTCCATGGTTTGGTGCCTCGGCTTAATACCCTGAAAGTGCTTGAGACTAGAATTGGGATTTGAAATGAAAAGTAGTAGAGAATCTGCGATTTCTTCTTAGAACAACTCATAGTATGGGTCATTGGTGAGACTGACGACCCGTTGGAGGTGCTCATGGTGAGAATCTGCAAAGTAGGACTGTGAAGTAACAGGTCTCAGAACGACCCATTAGTAGATGTAAAGAGTCATTGCAAGGGGGTCGTTGGGAGGATGGTCTTGGTAAAAAGGGTTGGCACGAGTCATAGGATGACTCATTGTTCAAAGGGATGAGTCGTTTTATGGTCCCGTTAGAAGGGTTTCCAGACGGCAGACAGTAGTGACAACGGGTGGTTACCATGAGTCTTGGGAGCTGGGTAGGACTCGTGGTATCGATTGTGGTAGCAGACCCGAGTCTGAAAAGTAGGCTGAAGCAACGAGGGAAGGGACGAACCATCGGAGCCAGTAACGACTCATTGTATCAATCGTTATCACTAGTAGTGCAGATTTTCCAGGTTTTTCATTAAGGGTATTTTCATCATTCCTAGGCACTAAGATTCTAAACTATGCCGTTTTAAGCTTAGTTAGTAGGGTTTTAAGGGGGTAAAACCTATTCTAAGTATCTCCACTCCATGCATGCAACTTAGAGCCTTCCTTGAAGATCAAGTTTGAAGAATTTCATCAAATTATCTTCAATTTCTTTTGGGAATTCAAGTAGGAGTATGAATTCAATTTACCCAGGTATGTGAGGCTAATGAATGAGAGTTCTTTTCACTCTCATGCTCTAAATTCTTCTCAATACCATGGATTTCAATTGTAGATTCAAGTTTCATGATCTTATGGGGTTTATTCCAATTCTTGTGAAATTCTCTATGACCTATCTATGGTCAATTCCTTCCATGTATCAAATCATGTTTTATGATCTATGAGAAGATTTAATAACTATTTTGATTATTAATTTATAGTTTCAAATTTTAATTAAATTATGCCCAACTATGTAAATTTCATGAAAAGTCATTTTATTGTTCTATTATGATCTTGATCTTCTTAAGCCCTAAATTATGATTTATGATTTATGATATGAACTCTCTCAAGTACTCATCATGGATTTATGAATATCAAGTATATGCATATTTTACAAGTATGTATGGATTTCATGAATTATGGATTTATGATTTTTGAACGATTCACGGGCCCTTATTCATGGCTAATCATGTATTTCAAGTGGGATCCATTATGTTATTATGTATTTAGCCATGAACTTCATGAATGATTTTATAATACCCCGGTACAATTTTTGTGATTTTTTGATGTTTTTATGCTAGGTTAAGGAAAGTACGGGTTGTATATTGGTCGTAGATGACAAGGGAAATGTGTACGATAAAAAAAAACCAAAGAGTATGTGAAGTTCATAAGTAAGGGTCAACTTTAAACGATCATATCTCCCAATATATAATGAATTAGAAGCCCCACAACCTACAAAAGTAAAGGTCTTTGAGTCTAGTTTTCAAAACATCAAACCGCTTGTTAATCGGAGTATGGAGTAAGAAGTTATGGGCATTTTACTGAAGCATCGCGAGCGGTGACGCGGGCATGACGCCCTGGCGCCTCCACCGCCCTATTTACTTAAAATCTACTTTTTCACTTGTAGAAAACATTTTCAACTAAATCTAAATCGATCAGATTACTAAGGATTCCATTTCTCTATCAATTCCAGCAGCTAGAACAAAGAAAATCAGGGAGGAACATCAAGCAAAGTTCAAGAAAATCACAAGATAAGTTGAGATTATCTTGCCAAGTATGTTAGGGGCTGTTTTGGAGCTCGTTTTGGAAAGGTTTTGAAGAATTTTTTCTGCATTACAAAATCTATTTGACTGCCTATATGTCCATATTTGGGTAGGTGTTGAAATTAGGAGAAAAGTTAGGGATTTCGCCCCTTTTAAACCTCTCAAATTGCAAAAAGAAAATCTGAAAATTGGCAGCTAAGTGAGCTGCCGATGGACTGTTTTTTAGCTGAGTTTTGCTCGTTTTCCTTAGGATTTTTGTCTTTTTCTTTTGCTGGAATTATACTTCATATTTAGGGGTAGAATTACAGAAAAACTAAGGTAAAATTTCCCTCTTGTTTCTCCCTCAAAAGTTAGTGAAAACTAGTTGAGAAAATGGCTAAATGATGTTGATGTTGCCGTGTGTTGTTGTTGCTATTGTGACTGCCTCTGGTTAGTTATTTTGGCTGCATTTTTTGCTATAGATTAAGCTTTTCATTGGCCTATAAAACCACTGGATTAATGAGGTTGAAGGCTGATCATTGAGATAGAAAATCGGCTAGAGAAAACTTCATCAGAGAAAGGTATGTAATGCGCCCCGTCTATCATTCTTTTAAGCATGATTCGTGTATTGTGAATCGAATGAGACAGAAACCTATTTAAAAGTCTTGAGGCAGTATGTTAAGATTAATTTAAGCTTTAAATTTCCATGTTTTATTGAGGATAAATGTTAAGAATATTCCTAGCCGAAGTGAGACATCTAAAGTGTGATATTGTGTTGATTGTTGTCGTAGTTATACATTGAGTTGGAGACCCCTCAGCATGGGCATTGTTAGGTCGTCCTTAATGTATGTCATGTGTATATATATGTTATGTTAAATGTGTTTAAAGGTCTGGTTGGTTACTGAAATTGGTGAAAGAACCAAGATGAGGACGTGTAAACAATTTTAAGCCACGTAAAGACGTCGCAAGCTTTTGAGGGTAAACGAGCTTATCGAATTAGGATTACCTGGTTATGGTTGTCCTTTATCTTATGTGTATGTTATGAAATATGTCAGTACAAGGGTAGATTTCATAATCCCTTTCCTTTAAGCCGAACGGCAAGCTAGCGAGTTTCTGAGCTCTAATGTCCCTTGAACACGATCTATAAATTTTGTTGAAACTCTTAGGTCATCGGTAGTTCCTTATTATTTATACAACTTTTTAATACATGCATTTAAGTTCTATTTTCTAGCTTTACAAGTTATATGTACTCAGTTCCAGTTATGCATTACGAAGGAGGCCTATGCAGGCCACATGTTTACTATTCATCATTTCTATGTTGTACGTATTGAGCTGGTCCAGTATAAGCCATATCTGCTCCATTTATGATTTTGTCTAGAATTTATTGATTTTACCCCAGTGTGGTACATCGACTGGAGGTCTTGTTATTTTACCCCGGTGTGGTACACCGGCTGGACGGATTTTACCCCGGTATGGTACACCTGCTGGAGGCATTTTTATTTTTACCCCGGTGTGGTACACTGGCCGGAAAAATTGTATATAGATTTTATGGTCGGCTGTCTACTGGCATTTCAGTTATAGTCTTTGTTGTGCATTAGATGGTTGCATTTAGCCTTCAATAATGGGTTATTGTCAGGTTTCTGTTTTCAGGATTCCGGATTGTTACTACTCCTTATTTCTAGCCTAGTTATCATTTTTATATTACATGTTTATAGTTTTCAGCCTTACATACCAGTACATTTTATTCATATTGACGTCCCTTCATCTTGGGACCCTTCCTGCAATTGTGCTGCAGGTACAGGCCGAGGCTCAAATCATCGGACGTAGTAGGAGCCAGATTTCAACAGAATAGTGGTATGCTCGTCTCTTCTAGGAGCCATGTACTAGTTCGGACTATTTTCAGTTTTGTGTACAACATGGGTAGGTCGGGGCCCTATCCCGTGCATTTCAGTTTGTTTACTCTGTAGAGGCTGATGTGGACTAGTTTGTATAGTAGTGTAGGTTATGTAGTCGTATTGGTTTTTCATTGCTTTGCTAGCTTTATTGTATCTTTGTCGGCTTTCCAGGTTGCATATTTATAATTGTCAAGGCATTATTAGCCCAGTATTTATCTTGGTTGGTTGTGACAGGTGACTTGGTCAGCATTAGTGTTACATTTATAGATGCTATACAGCCGGCTTCTCGGTCAACCATGATTCGAGTGCCAGTTGCGCCCTACCCTAGTTCAAGGGTGTGACAGACTTGGTATTAGAGCGAAGTCGTGTCCTAGGGAGTCCACAAAGCTGTGTCTAGTAGAGTCTTGCTTATGGGTATGATGTGCACCATACTTATAAACAGGAGGCTACAGGACATTTAGGAATTGTTTCACTTCTTTTACAAATAGTTCGTGCTATAGGTCGATCTCATAAGTACTGTGATATCTAAATCGTGTTATTGTTTTCATAGTATGCCTGTGACAAGGAAGATGACGGCAAGATTGATTGGCAAAGCTGTTGGGGAGGGTACTAGTCTCCCTCTAGTGGATTAGAGAGACAGGTTAGAGGCTTAGAGTGAATCTCCTGCCCCAAGTATTACAATTCCTCCCGCATCGGCCAAAGCAATGACAGGTAGACCTCCAGCTCCTCCCGCACTAGCAGTACTTGAGGGTAGTAGAGTGGCAGACCCTCCCACGCTTGTGGTACCTCCAATTGTTCTAGAAGGAAAGGGTCTTGAGGGAGCTGTTCAGTTGATGGCTCGTATAGCCGCAGGTCAAAAGCGACGATTGGAGGCGATGGAGAGACATAGAGGCCGGACAACTGAGAGTTCCAGGGCCCGCTAGTTCTTGAGTTTGAGCCCTCCTATATTCACTGGATCAGACCCGAGCGAGGATCCATATGTTAAACCCCGTAGAATTCCTGGCACCTAGACGACCTATTCGCACGTTGGTTAAGCATATTAGAAGGCCATACGTGCTAGAGAAAGGCCGAAAAAAAGATCGGACGAGAAACCCGTCGAACCATCGCGGGAGGAGCCGAGGCAGAGCCCCTCCGCGATAGCAGCGTGTCACGGAGGTGAGGCCTCCGCGATGGCTCCGTGACACGTTGCCCAAGTTCAGGCTCAAGTATATAAATCCCCCACTTCGGTTTAATATCATTTAACTCATTTTAATTTCCAGAACACGCAGCAAAACAGAGGAAGACGAAGGAGGGATTATAATTTGCGTCCGATTACGCTGCCAAACGCTGCCTAAACTCAAATTAATCCTAGATACTGAAGTATTTAGCAGCAGAGAGCATTCCTACAGATTTAGTTTCGTGAAATACGGCCGACGAATCGGCGAGCCACCGAGCTAAGGTAAGTGGAATTGCTCTAAATTAGTGTCTATGTGTTCCTAGCGGTGAAGTGAATATTTCTCCCTTCTGGACCGCTGAAAAATAACGAGTTTTCGACCGTCTTTCGATAAGCCTAAGTTTAGGCTATACATTATATCGAAAGTAATGTTGCTCTTTACAATAGAGCTGTATTTAGTATTAATTGATGTATTTATGAATGCAGTTGGGAGAAAATAGTTGAAGTACCAGCCGAGCCTCGTCCGACGGACGAATAGTTCAAGAATAAGGTATGTAAAGCTTGTTCCCTCGGCAAGTTAAGTAATATTGACACAGTATAGTAATTCACAAGCCAGTAGAATGTTCAGAAGTTAAGTATTGCATTACTGTACATGTTGATACGATATCAGAAGCCTCAAGTTGTAACTTGCGTGAAACTTACTAGTATGACATATCTTCCGACTCAAGTGTTAGAAACTGCTCAGTATGTGATGTAATATGAACTGTTAGAATATTGCTGTATTCGGTTGAAACCCCGCAAAGCAATGCGGTATCCGTAAAGCACCTTAGAAACAGAATAGTAGGCTAAAATGAAGTTTAGAAAGCATGTTAGGAATAGGAAATCATGTTGATACAGAAACTCAGTAAGCAGTATAGTTTCAGCAGAAACATTATTTTGAATACCATTTGCCCCAATACAGTGTGGCAACAGGCTATATTTATATGTATATATATTTGCCAGCTTCAGCATGTATCAAATACGTACAGATTGCTATTACTAGTCCAGCATATAGTATATACGATACTTCACCCCTATTAGCCTCAGCATGTGAGATACGCAGACAGTATTACTAGTTGAGACCGTTGTATTGTTTGGGGTTGGACTAACCAGCATCCCTGACCGCCCCAGGGTTAATAGCTGTATCGACTCGTCCGCCAGAGGACGAGGATACGTCACTCTACGGAGTGGTATGCCATCCCGCAAGGGGACGAAGATGGGATGCCAGTTTCCCCATATTGTGCCTTGGTCGGCCCTTATACACCCCCGTCGAGCGGGTACGCCCGGGGTGTTGATTCAGGAGTCCTTCAGACTCAGGTACAGTTATAGTCAGGGGCTCAGCGCGCCCAAGTGCATACCCAGGGGACCGGCAGGATGCTTATAGCCGTTATAGGAGATGGGATGACCGGGGTAGGGTTGTAGATTCTGTGCTGGTTGTACCTCCCAGCTTATGGGGGCCGGGTAAGGTTTGTGTATGCCATGTTATGTAATGTATGTTATGCCATATTACATTAGACATGAGTAGATTAGTAGTAGAATGATACGTCTCCAGGTATGACTCCTACTCCCTCCATCATGATTAAGAACAGGTACGATTTACACCATCAAACAGTTAATCTAGTTCTTCCTATTTCAGTTTTGTCAGTTATGTTATTGATTTCAGATATTTCTTCCAGTTATTGCTTACATACTCAGTACCAGCGGTACTGACGCCCGGTGGGGCGCTGCATCACTTGCCTGCAGGTACTCATAGACGAGCAGGCGATACTACGTGATTTCCTGTCAGCGGTCGAGTATTCAGCTCCTGTCATCCGGAGACTGAATTCCAGAGGTGTAGTTCAGTTCCTTTTGCTGTATAGTACGGGTAGGTCGGGGCCCTGTCTCGATCATTTCTATTGTTATTCCTAGAGGCTTGCAGTCTGTATATATTCCTTGTGGTCAGATGAGCCGGTCGTGTGAGGCCGTGCAGTTGTATAGCTGTTAGAACTCTTTCTTTTTATTATAATGGCCGTGTGGGGACATAGTTTGCCAGTAGTGGTGACCTTGCCGGTCACGTAGTTTTTTTTTAGTGCTTCATGATTGAGTTGCAGATAACTAGACAGCATGGTGGCCTTGTCGGCCTGCATAGGTTTCCCTGAGTTGATATGTTTCTGGTCAGCTGTTAGTACAGGTACAGGAGGCTATAGGCCAATGGGCTGGGGGCTGTGTTTACAGCCGTTATATAGCCCTTTGTTTCCAGAAATATGAGTTAGAGCCAGCTAGGCACCAGAGGTGCCCAGGCTTAGCAGTCTAGCAGTTCAGGCCCCAGTAGGGCACCAGGTGCCAGTCATACCCCCCAAGGCGGGGTGTGACAAACTTGGTAACAGAGCAGGTCGTATCCCAGGGAGTCCGCAAGCTGTGCTAAGCAGAGTCTTGTCCATGGATGTGTTGTGCACCACATACTATGGATAAGAGGCTGCAAGGCATGATAGGATGGTTGTCTTTTATTCTTATTCAGTCGTGCTGTAGAGCGGTACAGTATAGGGTTGAGTCCCTGAAAGCTTACTATATTCTTTGGTTACAGATAATGTCAGACCAGCAACATCCTATCACAGGTCGGAGCTTAGATATTGCAGCAGGGGAAGGTACCAGCAGGATGCCTCCCCCTCGTTTAGAGACAGCCCGATCAGAGGGCACTACAGAGGCATCGTCCCAGCCTTCTCAGCAGTCTCCACCACGTCAGGAACCACTTGGGGCGACAGTACCTTCAGCAGTCCCTATACCGACACCTTCCGACCAGGAGGTTAGGAGTGCTGTAGTTATGTTAGCACAGATGATGGCTGCTCAACGTCAGCCAATGTCGTCTACAATTGCAGAATTATCAGGAGGGCCCGGTAGTTCAAGGGTCCGAGAGTTCTTAGCCCTGAACCCCCCACAGTTTACAGGCACGGACCGAACAAAGGACCCCCAGGATTTTCTGGATCAAATGCAGAGAATCATCAGGGTTATGCATGCCACGCCTACCGAATCAGTTGAGTTGGCAGCATTCCGGTTACGGGATATTGCGGTGTTATGGTATGAAAGCTGGGAGAGGTCCCGAGGGAGAGATGTTTCCCCTCCCACCTGGTCCAGCTTTTCAGGAGCCTTTCTGGATCACTATTTGCTGCGGGAGATTCGACAGGCCCGGGTAGACCAGTTCCTACATCTAGAGCAGGGGGCCATGAGTGTTCGGGAATATTCCTTGCGGTTTGATTCTTTGGCTCGATATGCACCGACCTTTGTTGATACCATGGCATCCAGAGTGCGCCGTTTTATTATGGGACCGAATCCAGAATATGTCGAGACTTGTATTACGGCCACACTGCGAGAGGACATGGACATTTCTCGAATTCAGGCATTTGCCCAGAATATTGAGGGCATCAGACAGCGACATCGGGAGATCAGAAGGGTCAATCAGGAACAGCGTCACCGGGACAGGCCAGTTGAGTTACAGAGAGAGGCCCGGGGAGGACCCAGGCCATGATTGTCAGACAGGCCGCCCAGGCCCCCGCCTCCACCGTAGTTGCAGGGGGGTAGATTCAGCCGCAGGGGGCAGTCAGAGACGGGTAGAGGCTCGCAGATGGCAGACTCACCATTACCGAGGAGGGTGGAGTAGAGTAGGTATACCCTACCACTTTGCCCTATATGCAGTCGACGCCATTCTGGAGCATGCAGGTATGGTTCCACCGCATGTTATATTTGTGGCCAAGAAGGCCATTTGATGAGAGATTGCCCAGCCAGGGGTCGGGAGGACCGGGATAGATAGGATAGGGCATCAGTAGGATCACGAGCCACATCATCCTCGACTGGGCGCAGGCCCTCAGTTTCAGCAGGCAGGGGTCGGGGCAGATCAGGGGCCTCCTGTACAGGTGCGGGTCCAAGCCGCACATATGCCTTACCAGGGAGGCAGGATTCAAAAGCGTCGCCGGATGTTGTGACAAGTATGCTAACTATCTGCTCACACCCTGCTTATGTGTTAATTGATCCAGGGTCTACTTTGTCCTACATTACTCCATTTGTGGCACGAAAGTTTAGTATTACACCAGAATCATTGCAGCAGCCCTTCTTAGTATCCACGCCCGTTGGTGACTCTATAATAGCTAGCCGAATCTACCGCGGGTGTACAGTAGAGGTTGCTGATCGTCAGACCACAGTAGATCTGGTCGAGTTAGAAATGATAGACTTCGATGCCATAATGGGTATGGACTGGTTAGTACCATGCTTTGCCAACGTTGAATGTTGGACCAAAACGGTCCGATTCCACTTCCCAGGAGAAGCAGTACGGGAGTGGAAGGGCAGCACCGCTACGCCAAAAGGTAGGTTTATTTCCTACCTTCAGGCGAGAAAGTTGATATCTAAAGGGTGTATTTACCATTTGGTCAGAGTTCAGGATGTCCAAGCAGAATCTCCGACACTCCAGTCTGTACCAGTGGTGAATGAATTCCCAGATGTATTTCCTGATGAGTTACCTGGTATTCCCCCAGAAAGGAAAATAGACTTTGCTATTGACTTGTTACCAGGCACTCAACCAATATCAATACCTCCCTATCGTATGGCTCCTGCAGAACTCAGAGAATTAAAAGAGCAGTTGAAAGATTTATTAGATAAAGGTTTTATCAGGCCGAGTACTTCATCGTGGGGTACGCCAGTCTTGTTTGTGAGGAAGAAAGATGACTCGCTCCGAATGTGCATAGACTATCGGCAGCTAAATAAAGTTACAGTAAAGAACAAGTACCCGCTCCCCAGAATTGATGACTTATTTGATCAGTTGCAGGGAGCCAGATACGTTTCTAAGATTGACTTGCGGTCCGGATATCACCAGGTCCGAGTACGTGAGAGAGATATTCCTAAGACAGCGTTCAGGACCCGATATGGACATTTTGAATTTCTAGTTATGTCCTTCGGATTAACGAATGCCCCAGCAGTCTTTATGGACCTGATGAACGGTATTTTCAGACCTTTCCTGGACTTGTTCGTGATAGTATTCATTGATGATATTCTGGTGTATTCTCGCTCTGAAGCAGATCACCGGACTCATTTGCGGACAGTGCTCCAAATTCTCAGGGACCGCCAGTTGTATGCTAAATTTTCTAAATGTGAATTCTGGCTTAACTCAGTGGCCTTTTTAGGGCATATTGTTTCTGATGCTGGTATACAGGTAGACAAGCAGAAGATAGAAGCAGTTAAGTCATGGCCTAGGCCTACCACTCCGACGGAAGTTCGTAGCTTTCTGGGATTAGCAGGGTATTACAGAAGGTTCGTTGAAGGGTTCTCAACCATTGCAGCACCTTTAACTAAATTGACACAGAAAGCGGCAAAGTTTCAATGGACCGAGACATGCGAGCAGAGCTTCCAGGAATTGAAAGACAGATTAAGTTTATTCAGTGTTGGCATTACCGGAAGGCACAAAAGGTTATTCAGTTTATTATGACGCGTCAGGTGTTGGGTTAGGTTGTGTGTTGATGCAGCATGGTAGAGTAATTGCATATGCTTCCAGACAGCTGAGGAAACACGAAAAGAATTACCCCACCCACGACCTGGAATTGGCCGCGGTAATCCACGCCTTAAAGATGTGGAGGCATTACCTATACGGCGTCCATGTTGATATTTACATAGATCATAAGAGCCTACAGTACATTTTCACACAAAGGGAGTTGAATCTGCGGCAACGCCGCTGGTTGGAGCTGTTAAAAGATTATGATGTTAATATTCTATACCACCCCGGAAAAGCTAATGTTGTAGTAGATGCCCTGAGCCGTAAGTCAATGGGGAGTTTAGCGTATTTGCGACCTGAGACGCAGAAGTTAGCCAAAGAAATTCATCAGTTAGCTGGTCTAGCCGTTCGAGTAATGGAAACAGAAAATAATGGAGCAGTAATTCAGAATTCTGCGGTGTCATCATTAGTTACAGAGGTAAAAGAACGACAGTACGAGGATCCCGATTTAGTCCAACTCGGAGATAGAAGTCAGAAAGGTAAGGAGCCAGATTTTCAGATAATCGAGGATGATGTGCTACACTGTAAGGGCCGCCTCTGTGTCCCGAATGTATCAAGACTTCGTGGGCAGATCATGCACAAGGTACACTACGCTCGCCATTCCCTTCATCCAGGGGCGATGAAAATGTACCACGACATCAGAGACATCTACTGGTGGCCAGGTATGAAAGCTGAGATAGCTGAATTTGTATCTAGATGTTCTAATTGTCAGCAGGTGAAAGCCGAGCACCTGAAATCGGGCGGTTTGACGCAAGAGATAACGATACCTATGTGTAAATGGGAAGCGATAAATATGGATTTTGTAACAGGGTTACCCCGTACTAGACGCAGAAATGATTCCATTTGGGTAATAGTTGACAGACTGACAAAATCAGCTCATTTCCTGCCAGTGAGGGCTACCTTCTCAGCTGAGGATTATGCCGAATTATATATCAGAGAAATAGTTAGATTGCATGGAGTGCCGGTATCCATCATTTCAGATAGAGGAGCCCAATTCACAGCTAGATTCTGGCAGTCGTTTCAGAAAGGTTTGGGAACGCAGATTAACTTGAGCACAACATTCCATCCTCAAACAGATGGGCAGGCTGAACGTACAATTCAGACGCTCGAAGATATGCTACGAGCGTGTGTGTTAGATTTTGGGGGTAGCTGGGATGAATACCTTTCGTTGATTGAATTTGCTTATAATAACAGCTACCATTCAGCTATTCAGATGGCGCCTTTCGAGGCATTATACGAGCGAAAATGTAGATCACCGGTGGGCTGGTTTGAAATAGGAGAATCAGCATTAGTTGGCCCAGACATTGTTAGGCAGTCCGAGGAAAAGGTAAAGTTTATCCGAGAACGTTTACTGACTGCTCAGAGCCGCCAGAAGTCTTATGTAGATATGCGGCGCAGAAATTTAGAATTTTCGGTAAATGACTGGGTATATCTGAAAGTGTCCCCGATGAAAGGGGTAATGAGGTTTGGCAATAAAGGCAAGCTTAGTCCAAGATTCATTGGGCCATATCAGATTCGGCGAAGAATAGGCCGAGTTGCACACGAATTGAACTTGCCTCCAGAGTTAGCATCTGTTCACCCAGTATTCCATGTTTCTATGTAAGGAAGTTCGTAGGGGACCCTTCTACAGTAACTCCAGTTCAGGATGTTCAGGTCACAGAAGAGTTAGCATATGAGGAGGTTCCCGTAGCCATTTTAGACAGACAGGTTCGCAGACTAAGAACTAAAGATGTTGCATCTGTCAAAGTATTGTGGCGTAACAGAAATCGTGAGGAAATGACGTGGGAAGCAGAAGAAGATATGAAAGTCAGATACCCTCACCTATTTCAGGCCTAGTCAGGCGACAGGTATGTCCGTATTATTACTTATACAGTACCTTATGGTTGTATGTTTGTAAATGATAAAGAAAGATTGATATCTAGTTATCCAGTGGATCTTAGAATTTTGTGTGCAGTGCCTATGTTGGACTTTTTTGCATTTCAGGTTTTTGCGATAGTCCATATTACAGGGGAAACTCTGCCAAAATTTTTCTAGGAAGTAAAGTAAGTAGTCCTCTAGATAACAGTGTACATTCGAGGACGAATGTTCTTAAGGGGGGGAGAATGTTATACCCCGTAGAATTCCCAGCACCTAGACGACCTATTCGCACGTTGGTTAAGCATATTAGAAGGCCATACGTGCTAGAGAAAGGTCGGGAAAAAGATCGGACGAGAAACCCGTCGAACCATCGCGGGAGGAGCCGAGGCAGAGCCCCTCCGCGATGGCAGCGTGTCACGGAGGTGAGGCCTCCGCGATGGCTCCGTGACACGTTGCCCAAATTCAGGCTCAAGTATATAAAGCCCCCACTTCGGTTTAATATCATTTAACTCATTTTAATTTCCAGAACACGCAGCAAAACAGAGGAAGACGAAGGAGGGATTATAATTTTCGTCCGATTACGCTGCCAAACGCTGCCCAAACTCAAATTAATCCTAGATACCGAAGTATTTAGCAGCAGAGAGCATTCCTACGGATTTAGTTTCGTGAAATACGGCCAACGAATCGGCGAGCCACCGAGCTAAGGTAAGTGGAATTGCTCTAAATTAGTGTCTATGTGTTCCTAGCGGTGAAGTGAATATTTCTCCCTTCTGGACCGCTGAAAAATAGCGAGTTTTCGACCGTCTTTCGATAAGCCTAAGTTTAGGCTATACATTATATCGAAAGTAACGTTGCTCTTTACAATAGAGCTGTATTTAGTATTAATTGACGTATTTATGAATGCAGTTGGGAGAAAATAGTTGAAGTACCAGCCGAGCCTCGTCCGACGGACGAATAGTTCAAGAATAAGGTATGTAAAGCTCATTCCCTCGGCAAGTTAAGTAATATTGACACAGTATAGTAATTCACAAGCCAGTAGAATGTTCAGAAGTTAAGTATTGCGTTACTGTACATGTTGATACGATATCAGAAGCCTCAAGTTGTAACTTGCGTGAAACTTACTAGTATGACATAGCTTCCGACTCAAGTGTTAGAAACTGCTCAGCAAGCTCAGTATGTGATGTAATATGAACTGTTAGAATATTGTTGTATTAGGTTGAAACCCCGCAAAGCAATGCGGTATCCGTAAAGCACCTTAGAAACAGAATAGTAGGCTAAAATGAAGTTTAGAAAGAATGTTAGGAATAGGAAATCATGTTGATACAGAAACTCAGTAAGCAGTATAGTTTCAGCAGAAACATTATTTTGTATAGCATTTGCCCCAGTACAGTGTGGCAACAGGCTATATTTATATGTATATATATTTACCAGCTTCAGTATGTATCAAATACGTACAGATTGCAATTTACTAGTCCAGCATGTAGTATATACGATACTTCACCCCTATTAGCCTCAGCATGTGAGATACGCAGACAGTATTACTAGTTGAGACCGTTGTATTGTTTGGGGTTGGACTACCCAGCATCCCTGACCGCCCCAGGGTTAATAGCTGTATCGACTCGTCCGCCAGAGGACGAGGATATGTCACTCTACGGAGTGGTATGCCGTCCCGCATGGGGACGAAGATGGGATGCCAGTTTCCCCATATTGTGCCTTGGTCGGCCCTTATACACCCCCGTTGAGCGGGTACGCCCGGGGTGTTGATTCAGGAGTCCTTCGGACTCAGGTACAGTTATAGTCAGGGGCTCAGCGAGCCCAAGTGCATACCCAGGGGACCGGCAGGATGCTTATAGCCGTTATAGGAGATGGGATGACTGGGGTAGGGGTGTAGATTCTGTGCTGGTTGTACCTCCCGGCTTATGGGGGTCGGGTAAGGTTTGTGTATGCCATGTTATGTTATGTATGTTACGCCATATTACATTAGACATGAGTAGATTAGTAGTAGAATGATACGTCTCCAGGTATGACTCCTACTCCCTCCAGCATGATTAAGAACAGGTACGATTTACACCATCAGACAGTTAATCTAGTTCTTCCTATTTCAGTTTTGTCAGTTATGTTATTGATTTCAGATATTTCTTCCAGTTATTGCTTACATACTTAGTACCAGCGGTACTGACGCCCGGTGGGGCGCTGCATTACTTGCCTGCAGGTACTCATAGACGAGCAGGCAATACTACGTGATTTCCTATCAACGGTCGAGTATTCAGCTCCTGTCATCCGGAGACTAAATTCCAGAGGTGTAGTTCAGTTCCTTTTGCTGTACAGTACGGGTAGGTCGGGGCCCTGTCCCGATCATTTCTATTGTTATTCCTAGAGGCTTGCAGTTTGTATATATTCCCTGTGGTCAGATGAGCCGGTCGTGTGAGGCCGTGCAGTTGTATAGCTGTTAGAACTCTTTCTTTTTATTATGATGGCTGTGTGGGGCCATAGTTTGCCAGTAGTGGTGACCTTGCCGGTCACGTAGTTTTTTTTTTAGTGCTTCATGATTGAGTTGCAGATAACTAGACAACATGGTGGCCTTGTCGGCCCGCATAGGTTTTCCTGAGTTGATATGTTTCTGGTCAGCTGTTAGTACAGGTACAAAAGGCTATAGGCCAATGGGCCGGGGGCTATGTTTACAGCCGTTATATAGCCCTTTGTTTCCATAAATATGAGTTAGAGCCAGCTAGGCACCAGAGGTGCCCAGGCTTAGCAGTCTAGCAGTTCAGGTCCCAGTAGGGCACCAGGTGCCAGTCATACCCCCCAAGGCAGGGTGTGACACCTTAGGACTTTATCGATCAGACTTATAGGGTGTTAAAGGTGATGCAAGCTACAACGACCGAGGAAGTAGAGTTGCCGGCCTTCAGACTGCCTGATGTGGACATATTGTGGTATGAGTCTTGGGCTCGATCCATAGGAGCCGATGCACCACCAGCTGAGTGGGAAGAGTTCTCCGAGGCCTTTATGCACCACTATCTACCCCGGGAGCTTCGACAGGATTGAGCTGAGCAGTTTTTGCACCTAGAGCAAGGGAGTATGAGTGTGCGTAAATATTGTCTTCGATTTAATTCTCTTGCCAAGTATGCTCTTCACATGGTTCAGACGATGGAGGATAGAGTTTATCAGTTCGTGTTAGGGTTGGGGCTTCATATAGATCGAGATTGCTTGGGGATATCTACTCAGGAGCACATGGGCATTTCACGAATTCAGGCTTTCACCCAGAGGGCAGAGGATTTGGTTCATCAATTACGAGATACTCGAAGACAGTAGGAGCAATGAAAGAGAGCTAGGACTGTAGGTCCTTATAGGGGGCCTCAGGGTGACCAAGGGGCTCAGTCATCCAGTCAGTCAGTTAGGCCAATAGGGAGTGCCCCACCTCAGTTTCAGGGACAGAGAAGGGACCAAGGCCCATCTCCATCTAGCTCTCGGCGACAGGAGCGGGCGGGGCAGAGGCGACCACCATTGCCGCCTTGTCCCCAGTGTGAGAAATCTCATTCAGGTCAGTGTCATCAGGGGTAGAATGTATGTTATCGTTGTGGGCAGCCAGACACTTTATGAGGGATTATTCAGATAGGGTCGAGCCGAATCAAGTGCGATCAGCAGTTGCTTCGTCATCCTCCGTTCGACCTCCTAGACCTGATCCTCAACTAGAAATAGGCTGTGGAAGAGGGAGAGGGAGAGAGGCTTCTAGTTCTGGGGCAACCCAGAATTGATTTTACACTTTGGGCTATCGACAGGACTAGGAGGCCTCACCTGATGTTGTTACAGGTACTTTGATTATTTATTCTCGTGCAGTATATGTCTTACTTGATCTTGATTCTACAATCTCTTATGTCACACCATTGGTTGCGAGTCAGTTTGAGACAGTCCCTGAGTTATTATCTATACCATTTGTTGTTTCTACAATTGGCGAATCTGTGTTAGCTAAACGAGTTTACCCAAACTTCATAGTATTGGTATGTGATAGATCAACCTTAGATGATCTAGTTAAGCTTGAAATTGTTGATTTTGATGTCATTTTGGGTATGGATTGGTTGGCGGCATGTTATGCTAATGTTGATTGCAGAGCTAAGTTTGTTAGATTCAATTTTCTCGGCGAGCCAGTCTGGGAATGGAAAGGTAATGCCGCTATGCCTAAAGGTAAGTTTATTTCATACCTTAAGGCTCAGAAGTTGATATCCAAAGGTTGTATTTATCACTTGGTTCGGGTAAGAAACTTGGAATGTGAGACTACGACTCTCGAGTCAATTCCTATTGTAAATGAGTTCCCTGAGGTCTTTCCAGAGGATTTGCCTGGAATTCCTCCTGAAAGGGAGATAGATTTTGCTATTGATCTACTTCCAGGTACTCAACCTATATCAATCCCTCCTTACAGAATGGCTCCAGCAGAGCTAAGGGAATTAAAAGAGCAGTTGAGAGATCTGCTCGAGAAGGGATTCATTCGACCTAGTGTATCTCCTTGAGGTGTACTAGTGCTCTTTGTGCAAAAGTAAGATGGGTCATTAAGAATGTGTATCGACTATAGGCAGCTAAATAAGGTTACGATTAAGAATAAGTACCCACTTCCCAGGATTGATGACCTGTTTGATCAGTTACAGGGTGCCAGATGCTTCTCAAAGATTGATTTGAGATCGGGGTACCATTAGTTACGGGTTAGGGAAGTTGATATCCCCAAGACTACCTTCAGGACTAGATATGGCCATTATGAGTTCTTAGTGATGTCATTTGGGCTTACAAATGCCCCAGCAGCTTTTATGGACCTGATGAATCGGGTGTTTAGGCCTTTTCTTGATGTATTTGTGATCGTCTTCATTGATGATATTCTGATTTACTCGCGATCCGAGGCCGAGCATGCAGGTCATTTAAGAGCAGTATTATAGACTCTACAGGAGCACAAGTTATATGCTAAATTTTCTAAATGTGAGTTTTGCTTAACATCTTTGGCTTTCCTTGGTCATGTAATTACAACTGAAGGTATAAGAGTGGATAGTCTGAAGATAGAGGCAGTAAAGACTTGGCCCAGACCCTTGAATCCTACAGAGGTTTGAAACTTTCTGGGGTTAGCAGGTTATTATTGCTGATTTGTGGAAGGTTTCTCTACTATCACTGCACCATTGACAAACTTGACTCATAAAGCAGCTAAGTTTCAATGGACAGAGGCATGTGAGCGAAGTTTTCAGGAATTGAAGGATAGGCTGACTTCAGCACCTGTCCTGACTCTTCCAGAGGGTGTCGAGGGTTATGTGGTCTATTGTGATGCTTCGAGAGTTGGGCTAGGTTGTGTTATGATGCAACACGGCAAGGTCATTGCTTATGCCTTTAGACAGTTGAGGAAGCACGAGCAAAATTATCCTACCCATGATCTTGAGTTGGCCGCAGTGGTATTTGCATTGAAGATTTAGCGCCACTACTTATATGGGGTACATGTTGATATATTCACAGATCATAAGAGCCTGCAGTATTTGTTTCAGCAGAAGGAGTTGAATTTACGCTAGAGAAGGTGGTTAGAATTGCTGAAAGATTATGATGTTAGCATTCTGTATCATCCGGGCAAGGCAAATTTTGTAACTGATGCGCTAAGTCGCAAGTCTATGGGTAGCTTGAGTCATATTCACGTTGACAGGATTGAAATGATAAAGGCTCTACGACAGTTGGCTGACTTACAAATTCGGTTACTGGATGCCGAAAATGGGGGTGTTATTATCAAAAACACAGCAGAATCGTCCTTGGTAGCGGAAGTAAAGCAATGACAATATGATGATGCAGAGTTAGTCTTACTGAGAGACAGTATACCACAACAGAAGTAGAGCCTATTTGATTGTGAACCCGATGGAGTTCTTAGATACCAGGGCCGTCTATGTGTACCTAATGTGGGTGAACTAGGGGAAAAATTGAATGAAGCTCATTATTCTCGATATTCAGTACACCCAGGTGCCACAAAGATGTATCGTGACCTGAGGCAGCTATATTGGTGGAATGGCATGAAAAAGGACATTACCGGTCTTGTGACTCAGTGTCCCAATCACCAACAGGTGAAGGTTGAGCACCAGAGGCTTGGAGGTTTGGTGCAGGATATAGAAATTCCATCCTGGAAGTGGGAGGTTATTAATATGGATTTTATTACAGGATTTCCTAGAATGAGCAGGAAGCATGATTCTATCTGGGTAATAGTTGATAGATTAACTAAATCGGCTCACTTCTTGCCAGTTAAGACCATATATGCTGCAGAGGATTATGATAGGCTTTATATACGAGAGATAGTTCTCCTACATGGCGTCCCCTTGTCCATTATTTCTGATAGAGGTGTTCAGTTCACAGCAAACTTCTGGAAGTCTTTCTAGAAAGGCCTGGGCACTCAGGTAAGCCTCAGTACTACATTTCATCCTCAGACAAATGGACAGGCTTAACACACCATTCAAACTCTTGAAGATATGTTGCGTGCATGTGTTTTAGATTTTGGCGGGAGCTAGGATGATCCTGTTTCCTTGATTGAGTTCGCTTATAATAACAGCTACCAAGAAAGTATTCAAATGGCTCCATATGAAGCTTTATATGGGCGAAAATGCAGGTCACCAGTGGGCTGGTTTGAACTTAGTCAGGCAGAGTTATTGGGGCCAGACTTAGTGCAACAAGCTATTGAAAAGGTGAAACTTATTAGAGATCTAATTCAAACAGCCCAGAGCAGGCAGAAGTCTTATGCAGATGTATACTGTTGAGCATTGGAGTTTGTTGTTAATGATTGGGTCTTCCTGAAAGTGTCACCTATGAAAGGCGTTATGCGATTTGGCCGAAAAGGCAAGATGAGTCCTAGATATGTTGGGCCCTACAGAGTTGTCCGTAGGATAGGAAAAGTGGCCTATGAGTTGGAGTTGCCACCGGAGTTAGCAGCAGTCCACCCAGTATTTCATGTATCAATGTTGCGGAAATGTATAGGAGACCCAACCCGTGTTATGCCTATCGATGATGTCCGAATTTCTGAGGAGATGACCTACACCGAGGTTCCAGTTGCTATTCTTGACCGGCAAGTCAGGAAACTTCGAACCAAAGAAGTCGCCTCAGTTAAAGTATTATGGTGAAGTAATAACATCGAGGAAGTGACTTAGGAGGCTGAGGAGGAAATGAAGAATAAATATCCTCACCTATTTACGATGTCGATGTGATGTTAAGGTATGTATTTGATACTTAAGTTACTGAGTATCTATTTTGATGCATATTAAGTGAAATTAATTTCCATTCGGAGATGAATGTTCCAAAAGGGGGGATAATATAACACCCTAGAAAATTTTTGTGATTATTTGATGTTTTTATGCTAGATTAAGGAAATTACGGGTTGTATATTGGTCGTAGATGACAAGGGAAATATATACGATCAAAAAAAAATCAAAGAGTATGTGAAGTTTATAAGTAAGGGTCAACTTTAAACGATCATATCTCCCAATATAAAATGAGTTAGAAGCCCCACGACATATCATATTAAAGTTCTTTGAGTCTAGTTTTCAGAACATTAAACCTCTTGTCAATCGGAGTTCGAAATAAGAAGTGATGGGCGTTTTACCGAAGCATCACGAGTGGTGACGCGGACATGACGCCCTGCGCCTCCACCGCCCTATTTACTTAAAATCTACTTTTTCACTTGTAGAAAACATTTTCAGCTAAATCCAAATCGACTAGCTTACTAAGGATTCCATTTCTCTCTCAATTCCAGCAGCTAGGACAAAGAAAATCAGGGAGGAACATCAAGCAAAGTTCAAGAAAATCACAAGATAAGTTGAGATTACCTTGCCAAGTACGTTAGGGGCTGTTTTGGAGCTCGTTTTGGAAAGGTTTTGAAGAATTCTTTATGAGTTTAAAAATTTATTTGGACTGCCTATATATCCATCTTTGGGTAGGTGTTGAAATCAGGAGAAAATTTAGGGATTTTGCCCCTTTTAAACCTCTCAAGTTGCAAAGAGAAAATCTGGAAATTGGCAGCTAAGCGAGCTGCCGATGGACTGTTTGTTAGCTGAGTTTTGCTCATTTTCCTTAGGATTGTTGGCTGTTTCTTTTGATGGAATTATACTTCATATTTAGGGGTAGAATCACATAAAAACTAAGTTAAAATATCCCTCTTGTTTCTCCCTCAAAAGTTAGTGAAAACTAGTTGAGAAAATGGCTAAATATTGTTGATGTTGCCGTGTGTTGTTGTTGCTATTTTGACTGCCTCTGGTTAGTTATTTTGGCTGCATTTTTTGCTATAGATTAAGCTTTTCATTGGCCTATAAAACTACTGGATTAAGGAGGTTGAAGGCTGATCATTGAGATAGGAAATCGGCTAGAGAAAAGTTCATCGGAGAAAGGTATGTAAGGCGCCCCGTATATAATTCTTTTAAGCATGATTCGTGTGTTGTGAATCGAATGAGACAGCAACCTATTTAAAAGTCTTGAGGCAGTATGTTAAGCTTCGTTAAGCTTTAAATTTCCATGTTTTATTGAGGATAAATGTTAAGATTATGCCTAGCCGAAGTGAGACATCTAAAGTGTGATATTGTGTTGATTGTTGTCGTAGTTGTACATTGAGTTGGAGACCCCTTAGCGTGGGCATTGTTAGCTGGTCCTTACTGTATGTCATGTGTATATATATGTTATGTTAATTGTGTTTAAAGGTCTGGCTGCTAACTGAAATTGGTGAAAGAGCCAAGATGAGGACGTGTAAACAATTTTAAGCCACGTAAAGACGTCGCAAGCTATTGAGGGTAAACGAGCTTATCGAATTAGGATTACTTGGTTATGGTTGTCCTTTATCTTATGTATATGTTATGAAATATGCCAGGCCAAGGGGAGATTTCATAATCCCTTTCCCTTAAGCCGAATGACAAGCTAGCGAGTTTCTGAGCTCTAATGTCCCTTGAACACGATCTATAAATTTTTTTGAAACTCTTAGGTCATCCGTAGTTCCTTATGATTTATACAAGTTTTTAATACATGCATTTAAGTTTTATTTTCTAGCTTTACATGTTATATGTATTTAGTTCCAGTTATGCATTACGAAGGAGGCCTATGCAGGCCACATGTTTAGTATTCATCATTTCTATGTTGTACGTATTGAGATGGTCCAGTATAAGCCATATCGACTCCATTTATGATTTTGTCTAAGATTTATTGATTTTACCCCGGTGTGGTACACCGGCTGGACGAGTTTTACCTCGGTATGGTACATCAGCTGGAGGCATTTTTATTTTTACCCCGGTGTGGTACACTGGTTGGACGAATTGTATACAGATTTTATGGTTGGCTGTCTGTTGGCATTTCAGTTATAGTCTTTGTTGTGAATTAGATGGTTGCATTTACACTTCAATAATGACTTATTGTCAGGTTTCTGTTTTCAGGATTTCGAGTTGTTACTACTCCTTATTTCTGGCCTAGTTATCATTTTTATCTTACATGTTTACAGTTTTCAGCCTTACATACCAGTACATTTTATTCGTACTGACGTCCCTTCATCTTGGGACCCTTCCTGCAATTGTGCTGCAAGTACAGGATGAGGCTTAGATTATCGGACGTAGTAGGAGCCAGATTTCAGCAGAATAGTGGTATAATCCTCTCTTCCAGGAGCCATATACTAGTTTGGACTATTTTCAGTTTTGTGTACAGCATGGGTAGGCCAGGGCCCTGTCCCGTGCATGTCAGTTTTTTTACTCTGTAGAGGCTGATATGGACTAGTTTGTATAGTAGTGTGGGTTGTGTAGTCGTATTGGTTTTTCATTACTTTGTTAGCTTTATTGTAGCCTTGTCGGCTTTCCAGGTTGCATATTTATAATTGCCAAGGCATTATTAGCCCAGTATTTATCTTGATTGGTTTCGACAGGTGGCTTGGTCAGCCTTAGTGTTACATTTATAGATTTTATATAGATGGCTTCTCGATCGACCATGAATCGAGTGCCAGTTGCGCCCTACCCTAGTTCAGGGGGAGTGACAGATTTTACGATTTCGATATGAGCCCCATGTGCATATTTTTGGGAGCAGTGTCTAGCACCGAGTATACCCGACGTTCAAAGGTAAACCGCGCGATCATAAAACTACGTGCCACCATAGGTATATGTACATATTTATTATTGGATCCCTGTGATATCACCACACATACACGTCCCCCTGCCTGGCAAGCGCGGGACAATCCTAACCACTTGGGCGAATAGTGGGGCATCATGTAAGGCTCTATTATGATGGTGTCAGTTAATACGAGTCCTCCCGTTGTTCCTCATGATTTATGCATGGTTATGTTTATGTTACTTTGGCTTAAGTCATGCTTAATGAAGCTTCTCTCACATGATTATGATTATGACTGATTTATGAATTTTCTAAAAGCCTTGAACCCTTATGTTTACATTATGATATTTACTTTATGAACACGCTGTCCTACTCTTATGAACTCTTAAGTATTTTAAATTTCTATTTTTACTTACCTTGCATACTCAGTACATTCCAAGTATTGACCGCATACTCTATGTTGTATTGTTTCATGATACAAGCTCGGACATTTAGGTTTAGTCCTGCCGTTGGCTTGATCCTCAAAGTTCGAGACCCTCATCAAGAGTTGGTGAGTCCTCATCCTTCGAGGATCTTTTTATCATCTTATGTTCAGTACTTTTAGATTCAGTATTTATTGAGTTAGTTGGCGTCTTGTCCCATTGACTCGTTAGTATGTAGAGGCTTATCAGACATAGTGTGTATTCAGCTTCGGACTTGAGTTATATATTATGATGTTATGACATTATCAGACTTCTGCTATGTTAATTATGTTGATCTTTCACTTTATTATGATTGTGTTAGATGTCATGTTCATTCCATGGGTCGACTTGGAGCCTCTCGGGGTTCTTTGTCCCATGTCTCGATCCGAGCCTATGTTCGGATCGTGATAAACTTGCTATCAGAGCATTAGGTTTTGAAGTGTCCTAGAGTGTCTGAAAGTCATGTTAAGTGATCTATGTCGTGATAAACTTTTTCATGGATGTGAAGCACGCCACACTTATGACGAAGAGGATATGAGACGTTTATAAAATGTTCCCTTCTTTCGTGATCTATGTCGTGCGATGAAATGTCTCTCTATCCTTCTAACTCATGTTATACACGTTTGCGGAATCATGCCTCCTCGCCGAGTTAATGAAAGAAGAAACGAGAATGGAAATGGCCATGAGAAAGGAAATTGAGATGGGCAACAACAGGCCCCACCAACCCATGAGGATCATGTACCCGAGTAGGTGGCACGCAGAGTTTAGGGCTGCCATTCAGATGCTAGCTCAGGCTTTGACCACCCAAGTCAACCAACAGGCGGTGGTACATATCCCTCAGAACGGGAATGTGGCGGCAGCGAGGGTTAGAGATTTTCTAAGGATGAACCCTCCGGAGTTCCTTGGATCGAAGGTGGACAAGGATCCACATGAATTTATAATGAAGTGCTGAAGATCACTTGGATCATGGGAGTGACCGGGGAGGAGTGCGTAGACCTAGCCTCGTATCCATTGAAAGGTGTCGCGCATATCTGTTTCAGACAATGGAAGGATAGCAGGATAGTTGGAGCAGGGCCCATTGGTTGGGATGAGTTCCACACCATATTTCTGGATCGGTTCTTCCCTCGTGAGAAGAGGGAGATTAAAGCAGAAGAGTTTGTGAACCTGAAACAGGGTAACATGACAATCCAGGAGTATGCTTTGGAGTTCACTCGGTTTTCCAAGTATGCACCAGAGCTAGTGGCTGATCAGAGAGCTCGGGTGAGCAAGTTTGTACATGGGGTAATGGACTACCTAGATAAGGATTATAATACTGCCATACTTCATCAGGACATTGATTTTCCCCGATTTTCTTTGTATGCCTAGCAGATGGAGGCGGTGCATCTAAGAGAGAGAGTGGCCAAGAGAGCCAGGATAGACAGTTTTGGGTTCTCTCAACAAAGATTGGGAGGCAGATTGTCATGCCCCAAAAGTAGGGTAGGGAGAAACTGGCACTCGATTCATGATTGATCTAGAAGCCAGCAATATGACATCTATAACTGTAACAATTAGGCCATCCAAGCCACCTGTCACAATCAACTGGAGTATAAACTAGACCCATAAGGTCTCAACAATATAGGGTAAACAACTGAAATGTAACCAAGGCAATGAGTATGCTAAACCAAGCAACAATAAGCTGACGAGGCCACAAATTGAATAACACTGTACACACTAAGTCCATAAAGCCTCTAAGGAGTAAACTAACTGATGGTCGGAACAAGGCTCCGACTTACCCATAATCGTACCTCAAAAAATCAAGCATATATAACTAAGCCCTAGCTCCAGGAAGAAAGGAGCATACCAACACATCTATTAATCTCACGAACTGCTACAGTAACTGCCAATCCTGACCTCTACCTTCACCTGCGGCATGAACACAGGTCCCCAAGGGAAGAGACGTCAGTACAAATGAAATGTACTGGTATGTAAGGCTGAAACTGTAAACATGAGATAACAATCCTGTAATAAATGACTCAGCACATAAACAAATAAATGATAGATATAACCTGGAACTCTGCAACCTGTAATTGATAACAACTCACTATAACATAAGTGAACTAAAGATAACTAAACCAGGAATAAGGAATAGTAACAACCTGGAATCCTCGAAACCAAAACCTGATAATAACTCTATAATGAGATGAAAATGCAATTAAGAAATGCACAAGAAAGAAATTATAACTGCAATGTCAGCGACCAGCCAACCACAAGTCCATATATAAAATTCATCTAGCCGGTGTACCATAGCGGGGTAAAACAAAATATCTCCAAATGGTGTACCACACGGGGTAAAATAAAAATATCTCCAGTCGGTATACCATACCGGGGTAAAATAAAAATATCTCCAACTGGTGTACCGCACTTGGGTAAAATAAAGATATCTTCAGTTGGTGTACCACACCGGGGTAAAACAAAGATATCTCCAACCGGTGTACCAAACTGGGGTAAAATAAAAATATCTACAGCTAGTGTATCATACCGGGGTTATATAAAAATAAATCTCAATCGCGATCATAAATGGAGTTGATAGGGCTCATACAAATTATCTGTATACTGACAACCATGAAATATGTCGGCTCAGTAACTATAACATGTGTAGGATCTTACCACAACCCCAAATACTACACTTATGCCATACACATGTAGGTATTTCATTTAGCATTTAAATACATACATATGTTGTGAATGAATTCTAGGGAACTTCCTAGGATTGGAATATCAAAAAGACTGTATAAACACACCTTCATGATTTTAAACATCTCCTAGCAATACTAACACGAGGAGCAGAGACGAATAGCTTAACTTAACATTTTCTACTAACAATCTTAACATTCATTTCGTGCTTATACTCGTTTGACTTTCATACTTTCATATCAAGAACTATGATATCATATCTCAACGTAACTTATGAACAGGAAGCATAACTCGCGTATCTCAACTATCTAGGAGCTGCCTTAAGACAAATAAAGACTTATAGTCGTGCTTTAGACAACATACGAAAGGCTCGTGGGAAACCTTGCAATATATGAGGAGTTTAGAAAAGCTTAGCGGCATTATAAATAGTTTAGAAACTTCCAAGAAAAAAATCCTTTAAAACATGAAAAAGTTAATCCAACTCTTAAACCAAATGATCAAAGATAATTGTTTAAAAAGTATGATGATAAACTTCTCTTTAACTTGAGTCACTATATAAAAATATTCAATTCTAATCATTTCATAAGAAGTTAACACTTTACTAGCCTTTCATTATCTTAAAACAACTGAATATAAACAACTTTATCTATAACTCTTCTGCTAAATGACTTTAGAATAGGGTAAATCTTGCTAGCCATTTGCCTAAATCATTAGCAATCGTAACACATATCATCTAAGTTAACAACCTTTAGCTCTACTTTTCGTATTAATCTTAAATTCTTTTCCAAACAGGATTCTTCATTCCCTACTTAATTATTTACTCTCGTGTTCACTATTCCAGCAATTCTTATACGCATTTACCTTTTTACCTAATTGCCAACCTTATCTCTTAAACTCCATCTTGCTCATATTTTAATGTCGGTCAAAGGTTCTTGAAATCAACTATGGACAGAGGGCATATAACTCACATATTACCTTAAAAGGTCTAACATTTACTCTTATATCTCCTTTGCTATAAGGGTCTCAACTTTTACACTTACGTTAATTTTCTTATACATCTACTACGTTCAAAGATCATGCGACGGGTCTACTTAAAGCCTTATGCAATTCTTAGGAGGTCTAGATAACTCAAGAGCTCTAATAAACATATAGCGACTTTCTAAAAGCAATCCTTGCCGCTTTAGCATGTAAATTGAACATAAACATAAACATATATATATTATGATTTTTGTATAACCTGTTAACATAAAGATATTTTGTATAACCTTCCCATAGAGATAGTTCCATAGAAATATCAATAGTTTACCCATTCGGGTTCCATTTTCCATGTTTAATGTGTCGGTTAATTAAGAAACGGATTAATTAGTCGCTTAGCTTAAGGGAGCGGGATCGGGAAACCTTATCATGGCCCCAGTTACCTTAAAACATGCATATAAGAGGGTAGGTAACTATTTTAATGAAATTCCATTTCGTTACCCTCGTTAGCCCTTTCAAATTTAGGTTCATCCGCGTGTTGACTCCTTGCCATGTTTACCAATTTCCTCCGCAACCATAATGTGAAACAACTTTGACACCACAAATACATAACATATTGTAAAGGACCATCTCACAGTGCCCACGCTGAGGGGACTTCAGACTCAATTTACAACTATGACCATAATCAAAGGCAATTTCCCTCTTCACTTTACATTCATGTATTCCAACTCTTTAGCGAATACACAAATTAATACCAAGTAACTATAAAAACTAGTAAGAACCATTATATGCTACTACGTAATATCAAGTACAGGGGAATGCCGAATTCATCCTCGGCATGAATTCGTGTTTGAAAATCAAGAGACAAAGAGCGCCTTACATACCTTTTTTTTTCGACGAGCTTTCTTATGTCATTTCTTTCTTTCAACAATAAGAATTTATCCCCTTAAATAACTTGAGTTTATTACCAAGTGACAAGGCTGTTTTAAGCCAATTTTCCAGACAAAACCTTACATCAATAGGCAGTCACAGCACAAACAAATACGGTAACACTCATTTCTTATTTCAACTTGTTTCTACAACTTTGAGGGAAAATAGAGCTAGGAAATTACATCACTTTTCTCATGAAAAACTCCCACAAATATAGAGTATATTCTTAGAAAAACACAACTGTTCCAACCTTCAGAAACGAGCAGAGCTTGAACAACAACATACCAACATTGGCAGCCCAATATAACCTCCAACTTCTAGCTTTAGCTAGTAGGATCTTTAGGCAAGTTTAGCAATTAGAAACACTTACCGTTTGCATGAGAATATCCTTGGATATAATAGGATTATTTTTCCTCCAAATAACTTCCCAATAACACAGAAAGCATGCTGCCCAAAATGCAGCAACATAACAGCACAACAACTACAACAAGTCAACATAAAAACCATAACTTTCTTCTTGTTTTCCTTCAAAAATTCCATGGACTTATAAGAGATTTCAAAAGAGGAAAGTTACTTACACTTTATTATGAACAATTCCTAGTAAGAAGGAGTATAACTTTAGCTCAAAATAGTCCCAAACACGCAGCAACAACACTGCCAAAATGAAGCTACAAGGCAGCAACAACTTCACCACAACGTTGCCTTCACTTCCATCAACTTTTGCTTAAGATTTAATGGTTTTTTCTTCAGGGATTTCCTCTTGATTTCTTAGGCTTTGCTACTGGAAAAGAGAGAGAATTTCAGAGGGTAAGCAAGCACCTCAAATCTAGAAAAGTTTAAAATGATCTCACAACACAAAATATAAAATATAAAGGTGTTTGGGCGGTGGCCGTTTTTAGGGCAGTGGTCATGTCACTGCCCGGTAGTGACACCGTAAAACGCCTATAACATTTTTCTCCAAACTCTGATTAATGAGACATTTGATGTTCTGAAAACTAGACTCAAATATCTTTAATTTGATAGGTCGTGGCGCTTCGAATTCATTACATATTTGGAGATATCGTCATTTAAAGTCTATCCTGACTTATAAACCTCACATACTCTTTGCTTTTCCAGTCATACACATTTCCCTTTTCATCTATGTCCAATATACAACCCATACTTCCCTTAACATAGCATACAAACATCAAATAATTACCAAAAATTTTCTAGAATGTTACACAGACATCGCCAGCAGTCTCATCATAGGTCATTAACTCAAGCACCATCATCATCCAATCCATCGTCCAGACCGCGAGATGATCAAAGGAGCAAAGCCTCAAGTTCGAGGGGCCAGAGAACATGCAAACAGAGCATACTTTCCTGGCCTGCAGGAAGTGTGGAAAGAATCACATAGGGGAGTGCCTTATTGGGTCAGATATCTGTTTTGGGTGTGGTAGACCCGGGCATAGGCACCGGGAGTGTTTGTTGGCTAGATGGGGTGATGGTTGAGGCCGTACTTAGGATACCAGCTAAGCAGTAGAACCAATATATTCAACTCAGTAGGGTGCATCCACCAGTGCTGGTGGTGGCCAGTGCCAGAACATATTCTATGCCCTAGCATCTCGTTAGGAGCAAGAGGTCTCCCTAGATGTAGTCACTGATATCTTACGAGTATTCTACCTTGATGTATATGCATTGTTAGATCCACGGTCTATTTTATGTTTTGTTACACCCTATGTTTCGGAGTCAGTCCCGAAATCCTATCAGAATCCTTCTCAGTCTTTACTCTAGTCGGTGAATCAGTTATAGCTTGACGAGTTTATAGAAATATCCCTGTCACAGTCCTTCAGAAAGTCATCTCAGCAGATTTGGTAAAACTATCCATGATAGATTTTGATGTTATCTTCGGCATGGATTGGCTACATGCATGTTATGCCTCAGTCAATTGTAGAACCCGTGTAGTAGAGTTCAGATTTTTGGATGAGCCAGTCCTAGAGTGGAAGGGTTGTTCAGCTATTCTTGTAGGTTGCTTCATTTCCTACCTTAAGGCCAGAAAGATGATTTCTAAGGGTTGTATGTACCATCTAGTTAGGGTTAAAGATGTTATGTCCAAAACCCTGACTATCCAGTCATTTCCCATAGTGTGTGAGTATCCAGAAGTGTTTCTGGGTGATTTATCAGGAATCCCACCTGAGCAGAAGATTGATTTTGGTATTGAACTCCTTCCCAATATGCAGCCTATATCTATTCCTCCTTAGATAATGGCTCTAGCCGATCCAAAGGAGTTGAAGGAGCAGCTGAAGGACCTTGTAGATAAGGGTTTCATCAGACCTATCAAATCCCCATGGGGTGCACCAGTTCTCTTTTTCCGCAAGAAGGATGGTTCTCTTCGAATGGGTATTGATTATCGACAATTAAACAAGGTCACAATCAAAACAGGTATCCTCTCCCTAGGATTGATGATTTGTTTGAGTAGCTTTAGGGTGCTAAGTTCTTTTCCAAGATAGAGCTCAGATCCAGATACCATCAGCTCTAGGTTCGGGAGAGTGACATCCCAAAAATAGTCTTCAAGACTCGATATGGTCACTATAAGTTTGTAGTTATGTCTTTTGGACTAATGAATGTGCCTGCAGCTTTTATGGATTTGATGAACAGGGTGTTTAAGCCATATTTGGATATGTTCGTGATTGTGTTCATAGCTGATATTCTCATATACTCTCGGAGCGAGGAGGAGCATGCCACTTATTTGAGGGTGGTGCTACAAACTCTTAAGGACCACCAGTTGTATGCTAAGTTCAGCAAATGTGAGTTTTGATTGAACTCAGTGGCCTTTCTAGGTCATGTGGTGTCAAGTGAGGGGGTACAAATAGATTCTCAAAAGATAGAAGTGGTGAAGAATTGGCCTATATCGGTGAATCCTTTGGATATCAGGAGTTTCTTTGGTTTAGCTGGTTATCATCGGAGATTTGTTGAGGGGTTTTCATCCATTGCAGAATCGTTAACTAAATTGACCCAGAAGAAAGTGAAGTTTCAATGATCAGAGGCTTGTGAGAAGAGCTTCCAATAGTTGAAGACTCGACTCACCTTAGCACTGGTGTTGACCCTACCTGAGGGCACCGATGGGTTTGTGGTATATTGTGACACTTTGAGGATCAACCTTGGCTATGTATTGATGTAGCACGGTAAAGTTATAGCCTATGCTTCTAGGCAACTGAAGGTCTATGAAAAGAACTATCCGACTCATAACCTCGAGTTGGCGATGGTAGTATATGCCTTGATGATTTGGAGACACTATCTGCACGGGGTTCATGTAGATGTGTTTACGGACCACAAAATCCTACAGTATGTGTTTACCTAGAAGGATCTAAATCTATGAAAGAAGAGGTGGTTGAGCTTCTTAAAAATTATAATATGAGTATTCTTTATCATCTGGGCAAGGAAAATGTGGTGGCAGACGCTCTTAGCAGGCTTTCCATGGAGAGTGTATCTCATATAGATGAGGAAAGGAAAGAGTTAGTAATGGATGTGCACCGACTTGCATGACTAGGAGTTCATCTGGTTGACTTGATGGATGGTGGTGTCATTGTTTAGAATGGATCAGAATCATCTCTAGTGACCGATTTTAAGACTAGGCAAGATGAGGATCCTATTTTGGTGAATTTGAAGGAAGCAGTCCAGAATCAGAAGGCTGAGGTCTTCTCCAAAGGGGGAGATGGTGTGCTCCGATATCAGGGTCATTTGTGTGTACCGGATGCTAGTGACTTGAGGGAGCAGATGTTGTATGAAGCTCATGATTCTAGATATTCTATCTATCCATGTGCCACCAAGATGTACCATGACCTACATGAAGTCTATTGGTGGAATGGCATGAAGAAGGACATAGCAGAGTTTGTGGCTAAGTGTCCAAATTATCAACAGGTGAAGGTTGAGATAGTAGAGTTTGTGGCTAAGTGTTCGAATTATCAACAGGTGAAGGTTGAGCATCAAAGACCTGGAGGTATGCATCAACATATTAGTATCCCTACTTGTAAGTGGGAAGAGATCAATATGGACTTCATTATGGGGTTGTCTCGCACTCGTCGACAGTATGACTCTATCAGGGTGGTTGTAGACAGGTTGACTAAAGTAGCTCATTTTCTACCGGTCAAAACTATCGATTGAGCGGAGGATTATGCCAAGTTATATATTCGGGAGTTAGTTCAGTTTCATGGAGTGCCCTTGTTCGTCATATCAGATAGAGGTACCCAGTATACCTTCCAGTTTTGGAGATCATTTCAGAAGGGCCTCAGTACCCAGGTTAGGCTTAACATAGCATTTCACCCGCAAACAGATGGTCAGGCAGAGTGGACCATTCAAACTTTGGAGGATATGTTGAGGGCGTGTGTGATTGATCTCAAGGGTAGTTGGGTGATCATCTGCCTCTCATTGAGTTTGCATATAACAACAACTACCATTTTAGCATTCAACTCCGTTTGAGGCTCTCTATGGGTGAAGGTGTAGATCACCTATCGGGTTGTTCGATGTTGGTGAAGCTATGATGATAGGACCAGATTCAGCCCATGATGCCATGGAGAAAGTTCAGCTTATAAGGGATAGGTTGAAAACAGCTCAAAGTCACCAAAATTCCTATGCGGATGTGAGGAGGAGGGAGCTTGAGTTTAAAGTTGATGATTGGGTGTTTCTGAAGGTATCTCCTATGAAGGGAGTGATGAGGTTCGAAAGTAAAGGGAAACTCAGTGCCCGTTATATTGGTCCATACCGGATTGTGAGACGTGTTGGCAAGGTGACCTATGAGTTGGAGTTGCCCTCAGAATTAGCTTTAGTTCATCCAGTTTTCTATGTATCACTCTTGAAGAAGTGTTTGGGTGATCCACCTCTAGTTGTTCCAGTGGAGAGTGTAGGTGTGAAGGATAGCCTTAGCTATGAGGAGGTTCTGGTGGAAAATACTTGATCGTCAGGATCGGAAGATAAGAAACAAAGAAGTAGCTTCAATGAAGGTGTTGTGGAGGAACCAACACGTTGAGGGAGCTACATGAGAAGCCGAAGCAGATATGATGGCTAGATACCCGCATCTATTGCCTTCCGGCTCAGTTACAACTTGAGGTATCAGTTTCCTCCTTACTATCCTATTCAGTTTCATGTTTAGTTCATGTTTCCCCAGTTTCATTCATGTCAATGTATGTATGTGTGATTTATGAGTTCAGTTCAGTCATGTATTCTTGTCCAAAGTAGTTACTCCGTCAGTTTTCGGCTTAAATGTTTAGTATTTTGCATGGTAGTTGCATTTTCCAACTTTTCAGCATGTTTACCCACATTCGAAGATGAATGTTCCCAAAGAAGAGATTTTGTAATACCCCGGAAGATCCTAAGACTAGACTCGGGATTTGAAATGAAAAGTAGCAGAAAATCTGAGATTTCTTCTCAGAACGACTCATTGTACAGGTCGTTGGTGGGACTAACAACTCGTTGGAGGTGCTCCTAATGAGAATCTGCAGAGTAGGACTGGTAAGTAACGGGTGTCAGAACGACCTGTTAGTGGATGTAACGGGTTTTTTTAAGGGGGTTGTTGGGAGGATGGTCTTGGTAGAAAGGGTTGGCATGAATCATAGGACGATCCATTGTTTGAAGGGACGAGTCTTTGTATGGTCCCATTGGAAGGGTTCCCAAAAGGTAAGCAATGGTGACAAAGGGTGGTTATCATAAGTCATGGGAGCTGGGTATGACACGTGGTACTGATTGTGGTAGCAGACCCGAGTCTAAAAAGTGGGGTGATGCAACAAGAGAAGGGACGAACCATCGGAGCTAGTAATGACTCGTTGTATCAATCGTTGTCACTAGCATTGCAGATTTTCTAGGTTTTTCATTAAGGGTATTTTTGTCATTCCTAGGCCTTAAGGTTCTAAACTACGTCATTTTAAACTCAGTTAGTAGGGTTTTAAGGGGGTTAAACCTATTCTAAGTATCTCCACTCCATGCATGCAACTTAGAGCCTTTCTTGAAGATCAAGTTTGAAGAATTTCATCCCCATGGTACTTTTTCAGCATGGACACATGAAACGTCAGATACACTCGAGTCAAACCTGGCAGCAATGCCAGCTTATAAGCCATTTCCTCCACACGTTGGAGTACTTCAAATGGCCTATAATACCTCAGGTTAAGCTTGCCCCACTTTTCAAACCTCATCACCCCTTCATGGGGGAGACCTTGAGAAGTACTTGCTCCCCTTCCATGAACTCCATGTCCCTGGCCTTCTTGTCTGCATATTGCTTCTGCCTACTCTGAGAAGCCACCAGACGGTTCTGAGTTATTCGAACCTTTTCTAAGGAATCCTTTAACAAGCCCATCCCCCAAGGTCTCATCTCAAATGCATCAAACCACCCAATTGGAGATCTGAACTTTCTCCCAACTAAGGCTTCAAAAGGTGCCATACCAATGCTTGAGTGGTAGCTATTTTCATAGGAGAACTCTTCCAAGGATAAAAACTTGTCCCAATGACCCTCAAAGTCAATCTTGCATGCCCGGAACATGTCCTTGAACACTTGAATAGTGCACTCTAATTGCCCGTCTGTCTGAGGATGGAAGGTTGTGCTCAAGTCCAACCTTGTACCCAACTAGGCCTATAAAGTCCTCCAAAAATGGAAAGTGAACTGAGTGTCCCTGTCCAGTACAATGGAAACAGGCACCCCATGTAACCGAAAAACCTCCTTCACATACAACTTGGCTAGTTTCTCCGCGTTGTAAGTCACCTGGACTGGCAAGACATGAGTAGACTTGGTAAACCTATCTACTATGACCCAAATTGAGTCAAACTTCCCCAAGGTGTTGGGAAGACCGACCACAAAGTCTATAGATATTCTCCCATTTCTACTCGGGGATAGGGGTTCGCTAAAGAACTCCTCAAAGATTTTGGTGCTCGTACTTAACCTGTTGACGATTTAAACACTGAGCCACATAGTCCACAATGTCTCACTTCATCCTACCCCACCAATTGTGATGTTTTAGATCTTGGTACATCTTCCTGACTATGAGGTGAATGGAGTACCTCGAGTTGTGAGATTCTACCAAGAGAGTTTTAATTAGCTCACTAACTCAGGGAACACACGCCCGCCCCTTTATTTTCAAAATCCCTTCATCATCTAACACTGCTTCCTTGGCCTCTCCCTCTAGAACTTTATCTCTAATTTTACCCAGTTTTTCATCTTCAAACCGTCTGGTTTTAATTTCCTCCAACAGCAAGGATTTAGCCTCAAGGTTGGCTAACACTCCACCAATTTCGGTCAGCAACAATCTCACTAAGTTGTTTGCCAAGGTTTGGACTTCCCTGGTCATCGGTCGTTGAGTAGCCTCCAAGCAAGCTAGACTGTCCATGCTCACCTTCATTCTGCTCAATGCATTTTCCACCACATTGGCCTTCCCTGGGTGGTACAAAATGGTCGTAATCCTTGAGCAACTCCATCCACCTTCTCTTTCTCAAATTGAGATCTTTCTGAGAGAATACATACTATAAGTTGTGATGATCCATGAACACCTCACACCAAGTTCTATACAGATAGTGTCTCCAAGTTTTCAGTGCAAACACCACCACTGCTAACTCCAGATCATGTGTGGGGTAGTTCTTTTCATCAACCTTTAGCTGTCTCAAGGAATACACAATAACTTGTCTTTCCTGCATCAACACAACACCTAATCCAGACCGTGAGGCATCATAATACACAACAAAATCTTTACCTTCCATGGGTAACACCATAATAGGTGCTCTAGTTAGCAGAGTCTTGAGTTTCTAAAAGCTTTCTTTGCATTCCTTAGACCACTGGAAAAGCACATCCTTTTTTGTCAATCTGGTCAATGACAAAGCGATAAAGGCAAATCCTTTCATGAACCGACGGCAGTAACTGACCAGCTCCACAAAACTCCTGATTTCTGTCACATTAGTTGTCCTTGCCCACTTCATGACCCTCCACCTTCTGTTGATCAAGTCAGATTCCCTTCTTGGAAACCACATGCCCCCAAAAGGACACTGATTCCAACCAAAACTCGCACTTTGTGAATTTGGCAAACAACTGTTTCTCCTTCAGCAATCCCAGCATAATCCTTAAATGATTTTTGTGCTCCTTCTTGGTCTTAGAATACACCAAGACATCATCAATAAACACAATAACAAGCAAATCCAGGTAGGGTTTAAAAATACCATTCATTAGGCTCATGAACGCGATCAGAGCATTAGTGAGTCCGAGACATGTCCAGAAACTCATAATGCCCATACCTAGTCCAAAAGTCTGTCTTGGGAATATCTTCAGCCCGAATTTTCAACTGGTGATAACCAGACCTCAAATCAATCTTTTAAAATATAGTTGCTCCCTATAACTTGTTAAAAAGGTCATCTATCCGAGGAAAAGGGTACTTATTCCGAATAGTTACTTTATTCAACTGGCAGTAGTCGATGCACATCCGCGTACTACCATCCTTCTTCTTTAAAAACAAAACTTGGTCACCCCACGGTGGCACACTCAGTTTAATAAATCCTTTACTGAGAAGCTCCTGCAGCTACTTCTTGAGTTCTCTCAACTCAACAGGCACCATTCGGTATGAAGGAATAGAAATGGGTCGAGTTCCTGGTTCCAAGTCTATACAAAAATCTATATCACGGTCTGATGGCATGCCAGACAAATCTGCAAGGAACACTTCAAGAACTCACAAACAACCGTAACCGATTCTATGGAAGGACCCTTTGAACTAGTGTCCCAAACATGCGCCAAATACGCCAAACAACCCTGCTCTATAAACTTATGCGCACGAATATAAAAAATAAGATTCTTAGGAGTAGGGCTAGAATTCCCTTTCAACTCTAACCTAAATGACCCTGGACCCGATATAGTGACAGTCTTAGCATAGCAATCCAGAATGGTGTGGTAAGGGGACAACCAACTCATTCCCAAGATTATATCAAAATCAACCATGTCTAAAATCACTAGGTCTACTAGAGTGTCAAATCCAATGAATTCAACAATGCATTCATGAACAACCCTATCCACTAATACAGAATCCCCAATAGGAGTAGACACATGCATACGAGTATTAAGCATATTACACAATAGATCAAGAACCAAAGCAAAATAAGTAGACACATAAGAAAATATAGAGCCCGGTCAAACAACACAATAGCCATGAAGATCATACCTGTGATAACAGTGTTTGAAGCCTCTAGCTCCAATTTACCAGGAAAAGCATAGAAATGAGCCTAGTTACTAGCCTGAGAACCACCCTGGTTAGGCTATGCCACCCCTCTACCTGCCTAGGTGCCACCCCTACCTACACGTCCAAGTGCCACCCTTACCTACCCTGCTGAACACCACCTCTAGCAGTTGGCTGACCACCTCATCCCAACTATGGACAATCTGGAGTAAATGCACTACCTCCCCTCTCAGCTGGGGCTGGAGCTCAAGGAGTTGGGTGAGGAATGATCTATCCAACCTGTCCGAAGCCGGGGCACCATCTGCGAATGTGGCCACACTTACCACTCATGGCAGACCTTCTCAATAATCGGTCTCTAAGCACGAGCAAAAGAAATAGGACGAGCCCTAAAATCAGAATGAACCATATAAGTACCCCCAATTGCACCTGACGGTCATGGAGCTGTCCCTGGTGGACCTCCGGCTGACACCTGCATGGTAGACTAAATAGGGTGCCCAGAGAAACCATATGGTGCTGGAGCCTTCCCATAAGAACCACTGAAAGAGACAACCCTCCGAGCCTTTTTCTTGACAATTCTAGCATACCTATCCCGCCTCACCCCTTCAACCGACTTCACGTACTCTACCACTTCCTGAAAAGTCTTACTCGAAGAGACCATCTGCAGAGCTGGTACCTGAAGACCCATATTCAGGCCTTTACCAAATCGCTTGATTCTCTCCTCCTCTGTAGGCAATAAGGGTAGATCATATCTGGACAAGGAGTGAAATCGGGCCTCATATGCAGCAACTGACGAGCTCCTTTGCTCAATGGTGGTGAACTCATCCCGTCTTCTATCCCTTAGATTGAGGGGAACATATTTCTCTAGGAATATGGAGTAAAATTAGGTCCACGTCAACGGTGGTGACCCAGCTGGTCTGCACTCCACGAAATCCCTCCACTAGAGCTTTGCATCACCCATCAACTGGAAGGTGACGAACTCAACACCATACTTCTCTACCGCTCCCATCTTATGAAGTCGTTCATGAGAATCTATGATGAACTCATAGGTGTACTCTTCCTCTGTACCATAGAAGTGGGAGGCTTCATCTTGGTGAACCTCCAAAATAAGTCGTGCTCTTCCCCTATCATAACCAGTCTTTCCACCAATCTCAGAAACATCACAGCCTCTGATATATCATCAATTCGTGGGGTCGTGGCAACTGCATGCTTAATTCCTGACTGTTGTCCCACTAGAGTTGCTAGTGCTGCCCCCGCGCCTACAAGGCCGCTCAAAAGATTGAGGACCTGATCTAGGACCTCTGAGGATGCTGGCACGGCAAGAGCTTCTCCCTGCATTGGGAACTCTACCTCAACTTCCACCTGCTCCTACGCTGCTGGTGGCATGGGAAAAATAGACCTCTCCTGGATTGGAGCGGGAGCATGAGCCCCTCCTCTAGCCACAACGGGTCTATGTCCACAATCTCTGCCCCTTCCATTGCCGCGGATTGGGTCCATCACTGCTGGCTCAGGTGCTGCAAATCTGTCACCGCTTGCACGTGTTCTCACCATATGAGAAGGAAAGAAGAAAAGTTGTTAGATCCCAATTTGGATCACCAGATATCAATTGGAATCAAGTAATCGCATGAAAGGAAAGAAGGAGTGAGTTTTCCTAAAGTCCTACAAACTCTCGAAGATAAGTTATGAACATATCTGCACTGATACGCGAGACTCTACTAGACCCGTCTTAGTGCAATGAGATCAACAAACCTAGATCTCTGATACCAACTTTGTCATGACCCAAATGGCCATGATGGCACCCACAAAACCCTCTGATGGGCAAACCAATGAATCCCAATACTACCCCTATATTCAAAATATTCATGAAAAAGACATCAAGTATTGTTAAAAGAACAATTTCAAATCATTGCACTGCATGTACTAAAGCCAAATAAGCAATTTCCCAGAACCTAATTGTCATTGCATCAGACGTCTATTTTATTACAAGCTAAGGAACTAAAATGAAAAACGATATAAAGTTTTTGAGTGTCTGAAAGAAGGACATCTGAAAAAAGGAGTGATCTGCGTCCTCATATACTCACCTTCTTGATTCACAAAGGATGTTGGCTCACAGGTGAGGGTGCAAAGAACTATTGGGCTCGAACTCTGGATTCAGAAAAGAATGCAGGGGTAGGGTTAGTACATGACATAGTACTGGTAAGCAACATCGGCAAACCTTACATAATAACACATAGGTACAACAATAGAGAAATAAAAAGGCTTCTCAACTTTAAGAAGAATTAAAAGACATTTCATGTAACACAAGTTCTACTCAAGAAACAACCGGCCTGCTCACTACATCAGGCCTCTTGCTACAGTGGTCACTTGTCCGCGCAGCAAAAATGGTCCTGCTACAGCGACACTACTTAGGCAGTAGCTCGACAGGCTGCTCCCTTCTCAGCTCATCCATCACACAATTCAATAAAATCAATGATCACATTTCATATAACACCATAAATCCATCAACGACCATAGTAACAACAAGCACAATTGCTATTAAGAATTACAAATCCTCAATTATTTTTAGCGACAACTACTCAACAACCACACATAGTGACAAGGTCGTACTTAGCATTAACGCCACATTCATTGTGGTCAATTTGCATCATATCCATAACAAGTTACCACATCCTCATAATATGTTCCACATCCACCTCATGAACATAAATGTAATCACAAACGATAAGCAAATAACACAACCAAGGGTATCATGACGGGCACACGCCTCCGCCATCTCCCCTTAACACTCAACCACAAAAATCATGTACACACATGCTTGTGGGTCTTATTTATGCCCAACCAGTCATGAACTATAGGAGACTCTAGAAATTCATGTATTGTGCCGATGTGGCACCCCCTCCCACTTATATGCTCGTCCAGATGCTCCCCTCAGACATGAGCCACTCAAATATTTTTATTTGTTCGCCTGGATACTCCCCTCGGGCATGAGCACTCAACATTAATATGTTAAAATCAGTTCTTTCATCATCCTCATAAAACATGCCTAGTGCATCATGTAGAAACTTACAATCTACTTCTCGAATAAGCCATCACCAATTAACCATTGTCTCACTTAACGGAGCATGATCACCTAACTAACCATTCATCATAGATAATTACATTAGCATATATACGCAATTATTTAATAGGTCATCCCGATTCAATATCACATCTTAGTCATATTCTTAAGATAAATTAACAACAATAGACTCACATATCACATAAACATCCGAAGACCAGTCATATATCAACCTTGCACCCTATACATTCCATTATATAGGTCTATCCCTATTAATCATAACTTACCTCGATTTGGAAGGTGATAATTCAACTACTCCGTGGGAGCCTTGCCTTTTCTCAAAGCTTCGAAATGCGTGAAATCTATAACACAAAAGTAATTCATTAATTACCCTTTAATTTAGAGCCTAACAGATCAAAGCCTCCCATTCGGGGTATTTTTCAAAAGTAAAACCCCAATTCTTCTAGGTTATAGCCTATTATTCCTGCATAACCCTCGTTCCTATCATGTAATTCTAAGGGAATGATCAACATAATATGACATCATCCAAATCACTCCACCATTCTAGCCCTAGTTTAACAACCTAGGGTTCTTCCTCTACAAACTTCTACCATTATAGGCTTACAAGGATTCTAGGATCATCACTACTTTAGAAATTGAGAATCGAAATTCTTACCTTGCGTGATGGGATTAATGCTATGGAAGGTTTCTCCATCCTCTAGATCTCCTGATTGCATTTTAGGAAATAATACAGTGAGAACCCCATAATTCCCACTTAAACCCACTTTCTGATTCCCGTCATCCACTGCAGTGGTCACATTTTTGTTGCAGTGGACCCACTACAGCATTCATAGGATCTCTATGACGGTTCCAACGGTTACTCCATAATTTCACCACGACAGAGCTTTGACCGTTATCGTGGTCTCGCTAGAGCAGCAATCCCATCGCTGTAGCGGTCCCCCGGACCAATAGCTCCTCAAAAAGGCACAGTATATACTTAGTTTATTTGACAACCTCCCATTCTTATCCTTAGCCGGATTTCTGTGTTCTACGCCCTTAACCATCCTGTAATGACGTCCAAATCATTACAATTTTAGAAGAATTTTCAAATGTCTTGTTATCTCTTCCACGAAATAGTAAATATAATTTCCTCTTCTTTTCCATCTCATCACCAATGAAATGTTTCTATGTAACTTATTAGTTTTTAGTTCTGTATTAGGGGATACTGTCAGGAAATTTCTTCCACTCACAAAAATGAATTTTGTAATACCCCAAAACTCCTAAGATTAGACCCGAGGGTTGAAGTGGAGAAAATAGATTTTTTTGCACCAGGTCACAGGACGGGTCGTCCAGTCACCCGTAAGGTGCACCACGAGTCGTTAGGTGACTCGTGGGGAGGAGGGAAGGTTTGGTTGGATTTTGGGTTTGGGGATGACAATGGGGAGCTCCGAGTCGTCGTCAGCACCACGAGTTGTTAAGTTGGTCGTGGTCAAGAGTTTGACTTGGATGTTGAAGGTTTAGCAATGCTCCCAACGACTAGTCACCACGAGTCTTCGGGTACACTTTGAGTTGTGGTGTCCCTCGTGGTGACTAGTGATGATAAGCTTCTAGTGCTGGCAATGAGAGTAGACCACGAGTCGCGGTCCTTGATGATGAGTTGTCTAGTCCCTCATTGGGACTGGCAGTGTGTATTTTCTTGCGAATTTATTAAGGGCTTTTACGTAATTTCTAAATTCCTAAAGGCTAAACTATACCATTTTAATCAGGTAGGATTGTTTTAAGAAGGTTTAGCTCATTCTATATCACTCTTCTCCATGCATGCAAGACTAAAAGGTTCTAGAGGTGATCAAGTCTAAAATCCATCACTTGTCCTTAAATTTTCTTTAGGCATTCAAGAAAGGGTGTAAGATCAACTTACCCAAGAATGTGAGGCTATGAATGAGAATTCCTTTCACTTTCATGCACAAAATTCTTCTCCATTCTATAAATCCCAATTCTAGATTTAAGTTTCATGATCTTGTGGTGTTTATCCCAATTCTTGTGAAATTCTCTATGATCTATCTTTTGGTCAATTCTTTTCATGTATCAAATCATGTTTTATGATCTATGGGCACATTTTAAACTTTTGAATATAAATTATGGATTTGAATTTTAATTAAATTATTCCCAATTATGTATCTTTCATGAAAAGTCAAGTTATGATCCTATTATGATTTTGATCTTATTAAGTCTAAATTATGATTTATGATTCATGTTACGATTTCTCTTTAAGTACTCATCATGGATTTATGAAGATCAAGTATATACATGTTTTACAAGTATGCATGAACTTCATGAATTATGGATTTATGACTCTTGGCCAACTCATGGGCCCTTACTCATGGCTATTCATTTTTTTCAAGTGGGATCCATCTGTTATTATTTATTTGGCCATAATTTCATCAATGATTTTATGATTATTATACAATCCCTCATGTGCATGTTTTTAGGAGCAGCGTCTAGCGCATAGTAGACTCGGTGTTTAGTTAAACCCCATGGTATAAGAATTACATGCCACCATAGCTATATACATTTCTTATTAGATCCCTGTGATATCACCATACTGCACATCTCTTGCCTGGCAAGCCTGGGGCAGATCTGTCGGCTTGAGCGAGATAGTTGGGGCATCATGTACGCTCTATCATGATGGTGTTAGTTTTGATGAGTCCTCCCATTGTTCCTCATGATTTATACATTGTCATATTGGGTTATTTTGTCTCAAGTTATTCTTTTTATAAAGTTTATCTTATGCTTATGATTACAAATAGATTATGAATGCATTGAAAACCTTGGGCCCTCATGCTAGGTTATGATATTTACTTCACGTTTATGTTTTCCTATTCTCATGAACTCTTATGTGTTTTAATTATCCGTTTTGCTTACCTTGCATACTCAATACATCCCATGTACTGACCGCATACTCTATGTTGTATTATTTCATGATACAGGTCCGAGGGATCAGTCTCAGTCACACCATTAGTCTTTCTTTCCTCTCAAACTTGTGTTAGTCGGGATGGTGAGTCCTCATCCTTTGAGGAGATTCCATTATCTACAGTCATGTTATTTCAGTTATAGACTTTCTTTGTTGAGCTAGTTGTCCATGTTGTCCCATCAGCACATCAGTTATGTTAGAGGCTACTGAGACATTATGTAGAAATCAACTTGTCATGGTTGACTCTTTTTTAGATTGATATCTATTCAGACTTCCGCTTAAGCATGTTTTACTATACCAGTATATGTTTATCATATACTCTTAGATGTTATGTTCATGCCATGGGTCCACTTGGAGCCTCTTGGGGTTCCTTGTCCCGTATTTCTATCCGGGCCTATGTTCAGGTCATGACAAACTTGGTATTAGAGAATTAGGTTTTGATGTGTACTAGGGTGTCCAAAATCCGCGTTAAGTAGAGTCTTTTTCACAGGTATGCAACACGCCACGCTTATGATGAAGAGGCTACGAGGCGTTTAGGAAATGTTCCCTTCTTTCATGATCTATGTCATGTGATGAAATATCTCTCTATCCTTCTAACTTATGCTATACGCATTTGCAGAATCATGCCTCCTCGTTGAGTTAAAAGAAGAAGAAATAGAAATGAAAAAGGCCATGAGAATGGCAATGGGGATGGGCACTAGTAGGCCCCATCCGCCCTTGAGGATCCTGTACCCGAACAGGTATCCACACAGAGTTTAGGGCATCCATATAGATGCTAGCTCAGGCTTTGACCGCCCAGGTCAACCAACAGGCGGTAGGGCATGTCCCTCATAATGGAAATGTGGCAGTAGCGAGAGTTAGATATTTTCTGAGGATGAACCCTTCGGAGTTCCTTGGGTCAAAGGTGGACGAGGATCCACATGATTTTATTAATAAAGTTCTGAAGATTTCCCAAATTATGGGGGTGACCGGGGAGGAGTGCGCAGACTTAGCCTCATATCAGTTAAAAGGGGTCGCGCACATATGGTTCAGACAATGGAAGGATGACAGTTGGAGCAGGCCTCATTGGTTGGGATGAGTTCCATACCATATTTCTTGGTTGGTTCTTCCCTTATTAGATGAGAGATATTAAAGTTGCTGAGTTTGTGAACCTGAAGCAGGGAAACATGATAGTCCAAGATTATGCTTTGGAATTCACTCGTTTGTCCAAATATGCACCAGAGCTAGTGGTTGATTAGAGAGCTCGGGTGAGCAGGTTTGTACATGGAATAACAGACTACCGGGTTAAGGATTGTAGGACCATTATGCTTCATTAGGACATTGATTTCCCTAATTGGTTTGTACGCCCAGCAGATAGAGGTAGTGCATCTGAGAGAGAGAGAGAGTCCAAGAGGGCCAGGACAGATAGTTATGGGTTCTCTCAACAGCGACTAGGGGCAGACATTGCCAGCAGTCTCATCAAAGGTCATTAGCTCCAGCGCCATCATCGGCCAGTGCTCCATCCAAACTGTGAGGTGATCAGAGGAGTAGAGCCTCAGGTTAGAGGGGCTAGAGAAGCATGCAGATAGAGCGTACCTTTCCGGCCTGCGAAAAGTGTGAAAAGAATAATATAAGAGAGTGCTTGATAGGATTAGATATCTATTTTTGGTGTGGTAGATCTGTCCATATGCATCAGGAGTGTCCTTTAGCTAGACACGATGATAGTAGAGGTGGTGCTCAGGCTACCAGTTCAGTAGCAGCTCCACCTCAGTAGGGTGCGTCCACTAGTGTAGGTGGTGGCCAGCGCTAGAACAAGTTTTATGCCCTTGCATCTAGGAGACTTCACCAAATGTGGTCACCGGTATGTTACAAGTATTCCATTTTGATGTATATGCATTGTTAGATCCAGGGGATACTTTTTCTTTTGTGACTCCTTATGTTTCTAGTAGTTTCGAAGTCAATCCCGAGATTCTATCAGAACCCTTCTCAGTTTTTACTCTAGTTAGTGATTCAGTTATAGCTCGATGGGTATATAAAAATTTCCTTGTCACAGTCCTTCAGAAAGTCACCTCAGCAGATTTATAGAGCCAGCCATGACGGATTTTGATGTTATCTTTGGCATGGATTGGTTACATGCATGTTATGCCTCAGTAAATTGTAGAACCCATGCGGTAGAGTTTCGATTTTTGGGTTATCCAGTCTTAGAGTGGAATGGTAGTTCACTTATGCCTGTAAGACACTTCATTTCCTACCTTAAGGCAATAAAGATGATTTCTAAGGGTTGCATGTACAATCTAGTTAGGGTTAAGGATGATATGTCTTAAACCCCGACTATCTAGTCAGTTTCTGTAGTGTGCGAATATCTAGAAGTATTTCCAGATGATTTACCAGGAATTCCTCCTGAGCGGGAGATCAATTTTGGTATTGACCTTCTTCCCGATATGTAGCCTATATCTATTCCTCCTTATAGAATGGCTCTACCCTAGCTAAAGGAGTTGAAGGAGTAGTTGAAGGATATCTTAGACAAGGGTTTCATCAGACCTAGCAAATCCCCGTGGGGTGCACTAGTGGTCTTTATTCGAAAGAAGGATGGTTCCTTTTGGATGTGCATTGATTATCGGCAATTGAACAAGGTTACAATCAAGAATAGGTATCCTCTCCCCAGGATTGATGATTTATTTGACCAACTTCAGGGTTCTATGTTTTTCTTAAAGATAGACCTCAGATCCGAATATCATCAGCTCAGGGTTCGGGAGAGTGGCATTTTGAAGACAACCTTTAGGACATGGTATGATCATTATGAATTTTTAGTTATGTCTTTTGGACTAATGAATGCCCTTGCAGCCTTTATGGATTTGATGAACATGGTGGTTAAGCCATATTTGGATATGTTCGTGATTGTGTTCGTAGATGATATTCTATATTCTCTCGGAGCAAGGAGGAGCATGCCACTCATTTGAGGGTGGTTCTACAGACCCTTAATGATCACCAATTATATGCGAAGTTCAGAAAGTGCAAGTTTTGGTTAGACTCAGTAGCATTTTTGGGTCATGTGGTGTCAAGTAAGGGTGCACAGGTGGACTCTCAAAAGATAGAAGCGGTGAAAAATTAGCGTAGACCAGTTGAAGCATTTTCTTCCATTGCCGCACTGTTGACTAAGTTGACTCAGAAGAAGGTGAAGTTTCAATGGCTAGAGACTTATGAGAAAAGCCTCAAAGAGTTGAAGACTCAACTCACCTCAGCATCGGTGTTGACCCTACTTGAGGGTATCGATGGGTTTGGGTGTATTTTGACGCCTCGAGGATCAGCCTTGGTTGTGTACTAATGCAGCACAGTAAGGTTATAGCCTATGCTTCCAGGTAGCTGAAGGTCCATGAAAAGAACTATTCGACTCACGACCTCTAGTTGGCGGTAGTAGTATTTACCTTGAAGATTTGGAGGCACTATCTTTATGGGGTCCACGTAGATGTGTTTACGGACCACAAAAGCCTACAATATGTGTTTACCCAAAAGGATCTAAATCTACGTCATAGGAGGTGGTTGGAGCTTCTTAAAGATTATGATATGAGTGTCCTTTATCATCTGGGCAAGGCAAATATGGTGGCAGACACTCTTAGCAGGCTTTCTATACAGAGTGTTGACAAGTTGGTAATTTACCAATTCATTAGGCTCTTAAACTTGAGTTTTTGCTTAGTTTTTGAGTTGATTATATGGATTTTATGCCTTTTTTGCTTTTGTTTTGCGCAGATGCCTACATGTGTAGAAAATAACAAAAATGGAGTAAAAGAAGGAAGTGAGAACAAATCGGTGGTCCACTGATGAAAACCGACAAAATGTCGGTCAAAGGCTGATTATCACTGCCTCTGAGGAAAAATGCCACCAGCGAATTGCAAGTTGCCAATGGCGAACCGCGAGTTTCCAGTGGCGACTCACCGGTCTAGTCTCGAAAGACACCCCATTTTCTGGAATGACGAACAAAGATCCGCGATTCACGGATTGAGATTGGCTAAACACCGGATGAACCGCCGATGCTCACTGGAGTTGAGTGATAGCTCAGATAAGACACCCAGAAGTTCACGAATTTGAACTAGTGAATCGCTGGTGTCTCCACCAATTCCAGAATGATGCTCAAGGGTAAAATTATCTATCACGGAAAAAGAGATAGAAGATGCCCTATTTTCCTGGATATAAATACTAGATAAAGTACTGTGTACTAGAGGAGTTAGAGAGCAGAGCATATCACATCATTGTTTTCTTTCTTAGCCTTAGAACATTCTCTTAGCAGAGAAAATGAGATTTTGATTGGTAAACTTTGAAAAAGTACTCTTCTCTAGTACTTCTTATTAATAGTAAGTTACACCCATTGTTGGAAACTATTTTTGTGAATTTGATTTTACTACTCTTGTTATTAAATTCAATGAGTTTATTGATGAATGTGCTTTTGAATTTCTTAATCATGAGTAGCTAAATCATTAACTAGAGGTATGTGATGATGAATACTTAATTAGAGTGGGTATTGCTAGAGTCATCTTCATATTGTTTAAATTAGTGTAAATCTGTTAGATTCTCTTGAATCTATAAAGGAAGATCCATTAATTATGATATGGGTCAATTTATTCTTGCTTGATTGTTGCTTGTAAAAGAATAATTAAGTATTGGAAGACAATTTAATAGTGGGTATGGATGAGAGATTGTGAAATTGGGCTAGAAATAGCTAAAATTGCAGTCTCATTCCTCATTAATAGCTAATAGCTAGATATTAGTGCAGTTGCTAATCCAAATCTAATTGGGTTGAGCTAAATCATAGCTAAAGGTTTGACAAAACTCTAGTAAGAGGTAGTTATAAGGATGAAAAGATGTAATTACCCACTTCCCGAGGTTATTTACACTATTTGTACTTATAAGATGACCTAGCATGTTCCTATCTAGTTAGTATATCATCTACACCACACCTCTAGTCTTTCACATTCTTGTTGACAATCTTGCAGATCTTGCTATTTTATTTCACTAAATTACCAAACATAATTCACTATAGATTCTAATCCCCCAAATTTATTTCTTTTATGTTAACTCTAGGTGGTGCAAGCTAACTTTAATTTCTTAACCGACACTCGTAACTATCATTCGCTAGTCCTTGTGGGATTCGACCCCGACACCCATCGGGTTACTTGTTTTGATACTTCGGCCATGTATATTCTTTGCATGAAGGATATATTTTGGACGTTATCAAGTGTGTCCTATGTAGATGAGGAAATGAAAAAGTAAGTGAAGGACGTGTGTCGGCTTGCACGACTAGGAATTCATCTTATTGACTCGATAGATGGTGGTGTCATTGTTCAGAATGGATCAGAATCTTTCTAGGTGACCAAGGTCAAAGATAGACAAGACGAGGACCCTATTTTGGTAAAGTTGAAGGAAACTGTTCAGAATCAAAAAGTGGAGGTCTTCTCCCAAGGGGGAGGTGGTGTGCTTCCATATTAGGGTCATTTGTATTTTTCGGGTGTTGATGATTTGAGAGATAGGATGTTGAACAAGGCTCATGGTTCCATATATTCTATACATCTAGGTGCCACCAAGATGTACTATGACCTACAGGAGATCTATTGGTGGAGTGGCATAAAGAAGGACATAGCAGAGTTTGTGGCTAAGTGTCCAAATTGTCAATAAGTAAAGGTTGAGCATCAAGACCTGGAGGTGTACTCCAAGATATTAGTATCCCTAATTTGAAGTGGGAGTAGATTGATATGGACTTCTTTACAGGTTTGCCTCGCACTCGTCGACAGTATGACTCTATTTGGGTGGTTGTAGACAGGTTGACTAAGACAGCTTATTTCCTACCTATTAAAACTACCGATTTAGCGGAGGAATATTCCAAATTATACATTTGAGAGTTATTTCAATTGCATGGAGTACCCTTGTCCATCATATCATATATAGGTACTTGGTTTACCTCCCAGTTTTGAAGATCGTTTTAGAAGGGACTTGGTACTCAGGTCAAGCTTAGCACAGAATTTCACCTGCAAACAGATGATCAGGACAAGCAAACCATACAGAATCTTGAGGATATTTTGAGCGCGTGTGTGATTGATTTTAAGGGTTGTTGGGATGATCATTTGTCTCTCATTGAGTTTGCATATAACAATTGCTACCATTCCAGCATTCGGATGGCTTCGTTTGAAGCTCTTTATAGGCGAAGGTGTAGATCACCTATTGGTTGGTTTGAGGCTGGTCAAGGTACATTGATAGGTCCAGATTCTGTTCACGAGGCTATGGAGAAGGTTCAACTTATAAGGAAGAGGTTGAAAATAGCTCAGAGTCATCAAAAGTCTAATGTAGATGTGAGGAGGAGAGAACTCGGATTTGAAGTTGATGATTGGGTGTTTGTGAAGGTATCTCCCATAAAGGGAGTGATGAGATTTGGAAAGAAGGGAAACTTAGTCCCCCTTATGTTGGCCTATACCCGATAGTGAGACGTATTGGCAATGTGGCCTATGAGGTTGTGTTTCCCTCAGTATTAGCTTCAGTTCATCCACTTTTCCATGTACCACTCTTAAAAAAGTGTTTGGGTGATCCAGCTCTGGTTGTTCCGGTGAAGATCGTAGGTGTGAAGGATAGCCTTAGCTATAAGCAGGTTCTAATAGAAATACTTGATCGTTAGGTTTGAAATCTAAGAAATAAAGAAGTGTCCTCAGTCAAGGTTTTGTGGAGGAACCAGCATGTCAAGTGAGCTACATGGGAAGGCAAAGCAGATATGATAGCTAAATACTCGTATTTATTCCCTTCCGGCTCAGTTGTAGCTTGAGGTATCAATTCCCCCCATGTAATCTATTCAGTTTCATGTTCAGTTCATGTGCCCTAGTTTTCTTCATGTCAATGTTTGTATGTATGATTCATGAAATCAGTTCAGTCATGTAACTTCAGTCCGGAGACAGTCACTCTGTTAGTTTCCAATTTTAAATGTTCAGTATTTGGTGTGATAGTTGCATTCTTATATGTTCAGTATGTTTACCCACATTAGAGGATGAATGTTCCCAAGGGGGAGATATTGTAATACCCTAAAAGACCTAAGATCAGACTCGGGGGTTGAAATGGAGAAAATAGGATTTTCTGCACAAGGTCACAAGATGAGTCGTCTAGTGACCCGTGAGGTGCACCATGAGTCATTAGGTGACTCGTGGGGAGAAGGGAAGGTTTGGTTGGATTTTTGGGATAGCGGTTGACCACAGGTGGAGCCACGAGTCGTGGTCAGCACCACGAGTTATTAAGTTGGTTGTGTTCAAGAGTTTGACTTAGATGTTGAAGGTTTAACAGTGTTCCCAATGACTAGTCACCACAAGTCATCCGGTACACCATGAGTCGTGGTGTCCCTCGTGGTGACTAGTGATGATAAGCTTCCAGTGCTGGCAACGAGAGTAGACCACGAGTCGTGGTCCTTGATGACGAGTTGTCGAGTCCCTTGTTGGGACTGGCAGTATGTATTTTCCTGCGAATTTATTAAGGCCTTTTCCATAATTCCTAGTTCCTAAGGCCTAAACTACGTTATTTTAAGATCAGTTAGGATTTTTTAAAGAGGTTTTAGTTCATTGTAAATCACTCATGTCCATGCATGTAAGACTAGAAGGTTCTTAGGGGTGACCAAGTCTAAAATCAAACAATTCTCCTTCAATTTCCTTTAGAAATTCAAGGAAGAGTGTAACATAAACTTACCCAGTTATGTGAGGCTCAAAATTCTTCTCCGTTCCATGAATTCCAATTCTTGATTTAAGTTTCATGATCTTATGGGGTTTATCCCAATTCTTGTGAAATCTGCTATGATCTATCTTTAGGTCGATTCCCTTCATGTATCAAATCATGTTTTTGATCTATGGGTAGATTTTATAACTATTTTGAATATAAATTTATAAATATGAATTTTAATTAAATTATGCCCAATTATGTATGCTTCATGAAAAGTCAAGTTATGATCCTATTATGATTTTGATCTTACTAAGTCTAAATTATGATTTATGATTCATGTTATGATTTCTCTTTAAGTACTCATCATGAATTTATGAATATCAAGTATATACATGTTTTACAAGTATTCATGGACTTCATGAATTATGAATTTATGACTCTTGGCCAACTCATGGGTCATTACTCATGTCTAATCATGTATTTCAAGTAAGATACATCATGTTATTATTTATTTGGCCATGAATTTCGTGAATGATATTACGATTATTACACGAGCCCTCATGTGCATGTTTTCGAGAGCAGTGCCTAGCACCGAGTATACCCGACGTTCAGCTAAGATAAACCCCGTGGTCTCAAAACTATATGCCACTGTAGGTATATACATTTATTATTAGATCCCTGTGATATAACCATACTGCACGTCCCTTGCCTAACAAGCCTAGGACGCTCTGCCCACTTGAGCGAGATAGTTGGGGCATCATGTAAGCTCTATCATGATGGTGTCGGTTATGACGAGTCCTTCCATTGTTCCTCATGATTTATGGATTGTCATATTGGTTTATTTTGGCTCAAGCTATGTTTTTTATAAAGTTTCTCTTACAATTATGATTACAAATAAATTATGAATGCTTTGAAAACCTTGGGCCCTTATGCTATGTTTGATATTTACTTCACGTTCATGTTGTCCTATTCTTGTGAACTCTTATGTGTTTTAACTGTCCATTTTACTTACCTTGCATACTCAGTACATCCTAAGTACTGACCACATACTCTATGTTGTATCGTTTCATGATATAGGTCTGAGGGATCAGTCTCAACTGCACCATTAGTCTTGCTTTTCTCTCAGACCTGTGTTAGCCGAGATTGGTGAGTCCTCATCCTTTGAGGACATTCAGTTATCTATAGTTATGTTATTTCAGTTATAGACTTGCTTTTGTTGAGCTAGTTGGGGATGTTATCCCATCAGCTCATCAGTTATGTTAGAGGCTATTCAGACATTATATAGAAATCATCTTGTCATTGTTGACTCTGTTTTAGATTGATATGTATTCATACTTCTGCTTAAGCATGTTTTATGATACCAATAACTATTTATATTATTCTCTTAGTTGTTATGTTCATGTCATGGGTCAACTTGGAGATTCTCGGGGTTCCTTGTCCCGTGTCTCTATCCGGACCTATGTTCAAGTCATGATAGATTCGGTCGTGATACTGTTTCTTGGCTATTGTTTGATTTCACTGTTCAACTGAGATCAAATGCAACCTTTTGACATTTTGTAGTTTAATACAGTAATTAATAATTTTTAATTCTTCTTGTGATTACTTCTGTTTTAACATGGACCTAATTCAGATGATGGAAAACATAACTGAAATGAATTAACATGCTTCAATACATTGATCTAGGATGAACCAGTATCAGTGCAATCATAATCATTAGGTCGCCTCTTTGAATGTTGAAGTTTTCATTCTTTTCTTCTTTCAAACAACCCTTGGTTGCAGTTATCTTCTTTAAAAAGTTTGTTTCTTAGATAGTACAGGTTTATTCTATCGCTAACTTAAAAATGTTATAAAGAATGGCCAATGGGTGTTTGAGGAGAAACAAGAATGAAAGGATTAGAGTAAGAGTTAAAGATTGTTAATTTAATTGTTAATAGTTAATGATGAAGTATTTTGCTTTTTTCCCTTGTTCAGAAAATTCAATTCACAATAGAATTTTGGAGTAAAAATAATGAATAGAGGCATGTTGATGCATATGGAAAAAGTCATAGTTTTGGAATACAGTCTTTTGGTAAATACTAATACTAATACTACCTTTATATTTCTTCATGGTAAAGAACAATATTTGTTGATGATTTATTTGTACTGTAACTAACATATATATTTAAGGTGAGCTCTTCTCAAAGTAAAGAATAATATTTCACTGCATTATGCTGTGTTACTACATTATTATTGGTGTAGAAGTATTGGTAGGCCAGTGATTTTCTTCCTTATCCTGCCTCTGAAGGGCTAGATGAATAGATTAAGGAGCTGAGGGAGAGGTGCAAGGAAATTCTTGATGACTACTTTGTTGTATTAGATGGATATATGATTACAGAGGAGCCAAGTAGTGACACTTCACCCAGATTCGATCATCACGTCACAAAAGTGATCAAGCTTCTATTCCAGCTTATTAGACAATGCTTAACACCATAGATGGTGCTCATGATTAAACCAATGCTAGCCTAACTCCTTCGGCAATTTGGATGAGGGCATGGATTGGTGAGGAAAATAGTCGTGGTGACCTTTACGAGAAATATTTATATCTCTCTGGAAAAGTTGATATGAGAAAAAGTTGAAAGGACAATTCAGTACCTTATTGGCTCAAGGGTGGTGAGCTCGATTCTTCGTATTCTGCTGTTACTTTTAAGCTTTCAAATCATCTTGGCATTTATTATCAAAAATTATACAAACTTCTTTAGCATAGCTATTTAATCTTTAAACTAATACAATAGAAGATCTCTTTCAGAGTTTTTGTGTTATTTGAGTCTATCTATCTGAATGAGCCTGCACATAGATGAGTCGTATTTTACGTTGTCGAAAAATTCTCATATTTGGTAAACCTATTTTGATATTAGAGAATTAGTTGTGTTATATATGGAGAAAAGGTTTTGATGGTACATTTGGTGAGCATAATTGTTGTTACGATCTAAAAAAATCGTGATTGGCACTCACACTAACCCTCGGTGGGCAAACCAACCATTCCCAACTATTTCCTCCGAAACCAAACACATTCAAGACGAGTAAAACACCTTTAATAGTAAATTGATGGATCACTGTGAAATTAAGAAAATTCAAAAACCAACTCCTATGATAACATTCCCAGAATCTGATTATCATTACACTTTTAGACGTCTAGCTAACACTCTCTAAGAAGAAAATCAAAACAACATAAGTAGAAGCCATAATGTCTGGACCAAAGATATATTTGGAGGACGAGTGGAACTGCCCGTCTTTCTTCGCTCATCTTTTCAAGCCTTTTTCTCGGCATTCTTCGAGTACTCTTCCTATTTCACACCCTCTACATTCTTCACATACTCCACTACATCCTGAAAGGTCTTACCTGTGTAGACCATCTGAAGGGCTGACAACTGGAGACTCACGTTCAAGCCTTTAACAAAACGCTTGATCCTCTCTTCCTTTATGGGTAGTAAGGGCAGAGCATACCCACATAGTGAGCGGAATCGGGCCTCATATGCTGCAACAGAAGAGGTTTCCTGCTCAATAGTAGTGAACTTGTCGCGCCTCCTATCTCTTAGGGTACGGGGTACATACTGATCTAGAAAGGTGGAGTAAAATTATGTCCAGGTCAATGATGGTAACCCTACCGATCTGCACTCCACAAAACCCCTCCACCAGAGCTTAGCATCGCCCACCAGCTAGAAGGTGACAAACTCCACCCCGTACTTTTCCACTGCCCCCATTTCATTGAGCCTCTCATGAAAATCAATGATAAATTTGTAAGCATCCTCCTCCTCAGTACTGTAGAAATTGGGAGGCTTCATTTTGGTGAACCTCCCGAACTAGTCATGTTCCTCCCCTGTCATTACTACCCAACCACCGGCTTCGGAAACATCACCGCTTCTGACATATCATCAATGCGAGGATCCACAATAGCTGCATGTTGTATCCCTGACTGCTACCCTGCAAGAGTCACTGGCGTTGCCCCATTACCTAGAGGCCACTTAGAAGGTTAAGAACCTAAGTCAGGGCCTTGGAGGATGATGGACCGGTTGTAGCCTCTCCCTGAGTCAGGACCTCCATCTCCACAGCCACCCTCTCTTAGACTATCAGTGGTACAGGAGATGTAGACCTCTCTCAAACTAGAGCAGGAGTGTGGGCCCCTCCATTTACAACAGTAGGCCTCCACCCTTGACCTCGACCTCGTCCTCTGCTGCGAATTGCAGTAGTTGCTGCTGCTAGCTACGGCGCTCCCTCTCTGTTTCCACCTGCACGTATTCTCACATCTGCAAGAGAAATAAAGGACAATTGTTGGATATCAATTTGGATCACCAGATACTAATTTGAATCAAGTAATCACATGAAAAAGAAAGAAAAAGGAAGTTTTCTTAAAGTCCTGTAGCCTCTCGAAGATAAGTACCAGACATCTCCACACCGATCTACGAGATTCTACTATACCCATCTTAGTGAAATTAGATCAACAAACCTAAAGCACCTAATACCAACTTTGTCATGATCCAAATGGTCGTGATTGGCACTCACACTAACCCCCGATGGGAAACCAACCATTCCCAACTATTTCCCACGAAACCAAACACATTTTAGACGAGTAAAACACCTTTAATATTAAATTGACAATCACATATAAATTAAGAAAATACAAAAACTAAATCCTATGGTAACACTCCTAGAACCTGATTGTCATTGCACTTTTAGACGTATAGCTAACACTGTCAAAGAAGAAAATACAAACAACAAAAGTAAACGCCATAATTTCTAGACCAAAGACAACTTTAGAGGACGAGTGGAACTATCCGATTTGCTTTGCTCACCTTTTGGATAATTTGTTGCTGCTCTAAAGGTGAGGGCGAGAAGAGCTTCATAAATCAAATTCTGCACTCAGAAAAGAAGAGTAAGAGTAGCATCAGTACAAACACAATACTAGTAGGCATCATTGGCCGACCTTACATAATACACATAAGCATGAAAACAACAATATGAAACCAGCGCAAGACATAATTCATACATAACAATACTCATTTTGGGAAATCAATTCTACTTAGGGGATAACCGTCCTACTTACTGGATTAGGCCATCGCTGCAGCGATCATCTGATTGTTGTCCCGGTCTCGCCGTAGCAAAACAAGTCCCGCTATAGCAGTACTACCATGGGCTGTAGCTTGACTTAGCTGTGCCTTAATCATGTCACTGACTCTTTACAACTCACACATTATCATATTCAGTCAGATATATATGCATGATATTACATTAATCAATATAAGAAATACCACGTAACCATAGGAGGTACAGACTAAGTCATTTTTTAGGGTTGCACAACACAATAGTCAGTTATCCTCTAAAGGTTCCATCCACCAAGTCATTACAATAATTCAACAAATCAGACAGTATCACATGAAATAATTTAGTTCAATCAGGTACACATACTCAATTCCATTATCACATTCTTACACTACATAAAACAACACAATGGATGGTGACATACCAGTCACACACCTCCGACACATCAGCATGAATACTCAACCACTGAACCTCGCATACACACATGCTAGAGGGTCTTATTTATGCCCTACCATTCCTGACCCGCAAGGGACTCTAGAAATTTATGTACTATATCGGCATGGTACCCGCTCCCACTCATATGCTTTTCTGGATGTCCCTCTTAGATACGAGCCACTCATCTCAGGATATTCATATTGTCCATATTTAATCTCATAGAATCAATATGTCTTTTGTTATGACTTTTAGGAGATCTTATGCTATCTTACTCAACTCAATTATCTAACAATTCATCATTCATTTTTATGACAATAAGAAAGAAATATATAACAAATCAAACATTAATTGTGCATCTCATCAGGAATAACATCATATCAAACTCACTTCAGAAATTGAATTAAATAGGGAAATCATTACAACAACTAATGTCCGAGGACCAATCCAACATATTACCATTCCATATACATACATGTCATTATATAGAGTCTAACTCCTTCTAAATCATAACCTACCTCGACTTGGGAGGGTTTGAATGATAATCACTCTACTGGAGTCTTGCCCTTCCTCAATGCTTCTGAACACATAAAGACTAAAACAAGAATTTAACACAACTCAATAATCTATTACCAACACAAGGGTCCTGGAAAATCCACCCACCATGTTTAAGGCAATTTTAAGGGTAAAGTCCCAATTTCACCTAGTTCCATGTCTCTATATCCACATGAACCATGTTCTATAAGAACTACGCATTGGGGAATGATCATTACTCTCTTTTTAAACTTAAAATCAATCCCCATTAGTACCCCGTGATTCAACTCTAGTTCTACCAGCCTAGGGTTTTCTTTGCTAGAAAAAACACCGTTAAGGGTCCCCCTTGATTTCTAAGTGTTTATGTAATCAGCTGTAGAGGTAGCAAGTCGAGTATCTTACTTTGAAGGAAAATCAACTGCTCTAGGAAAAAATCGCCTTCAGTTCTTGAGATTTCATCCTTTGGAAATAATGGGGTATAACCCCTGAAATTTCACTTAAACCCACTTTCTGATTTTCATCATTTGTTGTAGTAGACCCGCTATGGAGGTCAGGATGCTGCTATAGTGGATCTGTTGGTTGCTCTCCCGATCTGTCACGACGGAACTCTGACCATTACCACGATCTCGCTGTAGTAGGAATTCGATTGCTGCAGTGTTCCCCCGAAACCAGTAGCTCCCCAACATCAACCATTTTACCATATCTCACAAAGACACCTTCGTACCCAAATTCTATCCAGTTAAGGTGTGCTAAACTCACTCCTCTCGGAATGATATACGGGTCGTTACAATTGTGCTTTGCTTTCTAAAATTACTAGTCCTTTTTTTGTTGTTGTTTTTCTTATTCTCCTATGCATACATAATTTTAAATTTCATAACTTGAATCTTTTGAGATGCATGAGAGTGTTTTCTCTTTATGCATTTGATATCAACCTCGATAATATAATTAGAATAATTGATAAGCTACGAATGGCTTTCTTGATTTGTTCTTTTTTTCACTTTTAATATTGAGCTTGGTAGAATATTAGTCTAGACATGGAGATTCCGATGAATCTTTTTCCTCTTTCTCCTTATTCCTTTCCATTTGACTTTCACAAAGTCTTGTCTTGAGATTGGAATTTACGTTTTGAAAAAAGAATGGAAAACATTGAGTTAATCATAGTAGGACAGAAAAATAAAAGTAAGCAGGATACTTGGTCAAACATTATTTTGGAACGTTACTTTGTGTGATAGTTGATAAAAAGAAAGAAAAAATCACCACTTAAGAATTATTCCCCTCTTTCCTTTTATCAAAATTGATAGTCAATCCTATTTGCGATAGGGGCATCTGATAATTGAACCATTCTTCAAGGAAAAATTTCAAAAACTGACTAATTATACAAAAATCAGATCAAGAAAGAAGAAAGAAAGAGAAATTGATGAAGTGGTTGGGGGAGGGGAGAGGGATTGGGTGGAACGGGGTCCAAAGAAGGAGTAGGTTTTTTGTAGTATTCAAAAGTTGAATCGAATCCTTGATAGAAACATAACTATTAACACACTTTTCAATCAGTTTCTCAAAATGTTTCAACTTCATCAAATATGAAATAAATAACCTTCTTATTTATTTATTTATTTTATCTCTTTTAGCTTTGCTTTATACGTACATGATTTTGTTCTCCTCTGTGTTTGTTTCGATATTTTGTTCACATTTATATTCTATCTACATTAGCGAGAGTATGACTCATTTAGTATGAGTTTTCTTGATTGAATGTTCCAATCTAATTTTCATTTAGAACAGGAAGTGAGTTACAAGATGTTTATTCTCATTTTAGATTGAGATAAAAACTATTCGCTCATTTTGAATAATGCATCTGCAACAAAAGGAAAAACACTTGAATATTTCTATTTGTTTGCTCTTTTATGGACTTTATTTCTATAGGATTTTTGTTTACTATAATATATTTATTTTATTGTATAGACACTTTGATAGTGTTTGATGAGTTGGTAATTTACCAACTCATTAGGCTCTTAAGCCTGAGTTCTTGCCTAGTTTTCAACTTGTTTATGTGGATTTTATGTCCTTATTGCCTTTGTTGTGTACAAATATCTAATATAAAGAAAAGAGCAAGAAATATGGTAAAAAGAAGGAAGTCGGATGAAAATCGATGCTCCACCGAAGAAGACCGGTGAGATGCCGGTCAAAAGCTGATGAACACTGCCTTTGGGAATTACAGCAACCGACGAACGTGAACTTTAACCAGTGACTCATCTATCCATTCACTGAATGACACCTGAATTTGCAAGATTTAAGAGAAAAGGATCAGTGGCGCATGGGTGGATACTGGAAAAATGCCAAAGGAATCGCCTAAGGCCACTGGAACTCACTGAAGGTACAGTTAATTATAGCGGGTGACTCGCGGAATGTAACCAACAAACCGTTGGTACTTTCGCAAGTGCCAAAACGCTGATCAGGGGTAAAAATGTCTAGCACCAAAAAAGAGAGAGTTGGATATCCTACTTTTGGATATATTCTAGAGAGAAGTACTATGTACCCATCAGATATGAACTTTTAACTTTTTGAGAACATTCTCTTTGTAGAAGAAGAAAGTAAGAATTCTATTGGTGGAAATTGTAAAGGATTGTTTTTTTTTTCTTCTTCTTCTTCCTCCATAGAAGGGTACTACCATTGTTGAAAACTTATTGTTGAATTTGGATTTTCCACTCCTATTATTGAATTCAATGAGTTTATTGTTAAATGTTCTTTTAAATTTCTTAACTATAAGTAGCTAAATCATTAACTAGAGGTATGTGGTGATGAATGCTTCATTATATGGGGTATTCCTAGAGTCATCTCAATATTGTTTAATTAGTGCCAATCTGTTAAATTCTCTCCAATCTATAATTGAAGATCCATGATTGCTAATGTGGGTCTAATTGTTCTTACTTGAGTTTTACTTGAAAAAGAAGAATTGAGTATTGGGAGAGAATTTAATGGTGTACATGGATGTGAGGTTGTGAAATTGGGTTGGAAATAGCCAAAATCACATTCTCACTCTTAATTAATAACTAATAGCTAGAAATCAGTGCAGCTATTAATCCAAATCTAATTGGGTTGATTTAATTATGTCTAGTGGTTTGAAAGAATTCTAGCAACAGGTATTTATGAGGTTGAAAAACATCAAATTCCCACTTGCCCAAGGTTATTTACACAACTTGAACTCATAAGATGACCTAGCATGACCCTACTTATTTAGCATATCATCTACACCACACCTCTAGTCTTTCACATTATCGTCGACAACCTTGGTCATTTTGCTATATTAATTAGTCAAATTAGAATTTATACTCTATTGTAAATCTCAATCTCCCTCAAAATGTTTATTTCCTTGTTAGTTTCAAGTGGTGTGAGCTAAATTCAATTTTCCAAACGACACTCGTGCAAATCATTCACTAGTCCCTATGGGATTCGCCCCCGACATCCGTCAGGATATTTATTTAGATACAACGACTGTGTATGCTCTTTTGTAATGAAGAGTATATTTTGAAAATTATCAAAAATGGCGTCGTTTCTTGGGACTAGGATTGATACTCTTGTGTTGATTGTTAATTTGAATTAGTCTTGCATCATAGGTGTTGACATCAAGTTTTCTATTCTTGTTAGGATAAAGTCATATGAGTCATCATTCACAAGCAGGGGATAGCTCAGTAGAGGGTAATATGGAGCATGAGGAAGATAATCCGGTGATGCCCAAAGTGGCGGGAGCCATTCGCCTACCACCTATAGTAGGAAATGTCTTGTTCCATGTCACAAGTAAAATGCTACATTTGTTGCAAATGAAAGGACTATTTTGGGAGAAAACCATGTGAGGACGCAAATCGTCACCTGAGGAATTTCTTGGTGATATTCCAGCCTTTCGACATAACAAACATAAGTCAAGAGTCTATCAGGTTATGGCTCTTTCCATTTTCCCTTATGGAAGAGGTGAAGATGTGGTTGGAGGAACTGCCTCCTGGTTGTATTACATCTTGGCAAGAATTAACCGAAGCCTTTTTGGATCGTTTCTTCCCTCCATCGAAAAATGTTGCAGCTGAGGGATGACATCACAAACTTCAGTAAAGAGCCGGGAGAACCATTGCATGAAGCATGGCTACGGTTTAAAAAGAAGGTTTCTCTTTGTCCCAACCATGGGCTCCCTGATGGAGTACTTCTTCAAAGTTTTTACCGAACTCTCGACTCCATCAATAAATCCATCGCCAATAATTTAGTTGAAGGGTCCATTATGGATCAAACATATAGGTTGGTAAAGCCCTCTTGTATAGAATGATAAAAACAAATAGGGCTTGGCATACGAGAGAGACAAATGTATCTACACATGACATTAACTCTAGTGCATTGGTAGTTGAGTCGAGGAAAAAAATATTAAGAGCGAGATGAAAATCTTGCTAAAATGATGACGCAGCTGGAACTAATGACCAAACATTTGATAGGGGCAGCGCCCAAGGTTGTTAATGTTGTAGTTATGCAAGGTCCATTATAATTTGAAGGAGAATCGTCGCCATCAAGGTATGATGAGGAATGCCAATACATGGAAAATCAGATGGAGGGTTATCGACCTGGGTTTCAAGGAACTAATCAAGGTCCTTGGCACCCAAGGGAAGAGAACTTAGGTTGGAGAATCCATGATGCACAGGGATGGCCTGAAAGAAATGAAGATGGGACAATAGAGAGCAAAATCGAGAGGGAGACCATTACTACCAAAGTTCACACCCATATGTTCCCCCTCCAAAAGAGGAGAACGCCCAAAGTCAGCCAAGTGTGAGTAATGTAGGTAGCTCAAAAATTGAAGAGATGTTAGCTAGAGTCCTCAAGAAAGTGGAATCAACCGGCAACACGGTCAAGGAATTGAAAGGGGAGGTGTCTAACCTTGCCCGGAGAGTGAGCTCTCATTCAGCCTCCATTAAGAATTTGGAAGCTCAAATGAACCACTTGTCTGCTCAAATGAATCCTGAATGAAGGGAACGCTCCCAAGGAATACAATTCCAAACCCGACGAAAGATAGTCAATGCATGACTATTGTTACTAGGAGTGGTAAATTGGTTGGAGATGTGAGAGTGAAGCCTAAGGAGGTTGTTTCTCCTAAATAAAATAAGGAAAATGAATTTGATGAGGTGCCAAAAACACCAACTAATGGTGAAAAGAATGAAGATGAAAGTGAGGAGAAGGATGATGAAGTTCCCTCAAATATTGATGAAGATTAGGTAGGCATGAAAGCCTCAAATGATGAAAAAGTTGAAACAAGAGCTCCACCCCTTTATCCACAATGGTTGGCTAAGAAAAAGAAGGACGATCAGTCCAGAAAATTCATTGTCATGTTTAGTAAATTGTCCATTAATATATCATTGGTGGATGCCCTTCTTCAAATGCCCAGATATGCAAAATTCATGAAGGAGTTACTGAAAATGAAGAAGGTGGTTGATGAAGGTAGCGGGGAGACAACGCACCATTATAGTGTGATGATTATAAGTAACCTTGCCCCCAAGCGAGAAGACCTAGGAGCTTTCACAATCCCTTGTACAATTGGGATATGTATGTTTAAGAAAGCTCTATACGATCTTGGTACGAGCATAAATCTAATTCCCTCAAAATTTTCAAGAAGTTGGGACTTGAAAGCACCAAACCCACATCAATGAGGTTGCTAATAGCGGATCATTCCATAAAGAAGCCTGTGGGGGTATTAGAAGATGTACTGGTGAGGGTGGATAAATTCATTCTACCAGCTGATTTTGTAGTCCTTGATTGTGAAATGGATGTTGAAGTGCCAATTATTTTGGGGACACCATTGCTCGCCACGGGTAGAGCTTTGGTTGATGTGGAGCTAGGAGAGCTCAAATTCCTAGTTGAAAGTGAAGAATTCACCTTCAAGGTGTTTCCATCACCAGAAACTCTCAACGAATACAAGGTAATCTGAGTGTTGCATGCAGAGAATGAGGAGAGCAGAGTCGAGATGGAGTAGTCTAAGTCGGAGGATGATCTTTCGAAGAAAGATTGCTAAATGAGAGCTACGTCATGCCTTGATATCAACTAAGGCGCTTCTTGGGAGGCAACCCAAGTGTTTTATTTGATAGTTTTTATGTTATTGTTATTTTTGATTTTGTAGGACCAATGAAGTGAGAAGCAAGGAGAGAAAGCACAAAAATAAGGCAGGTTACACACTGGACAGTGAATCGCCGATCAAAATGCGTGAACCATCGCACCCCTATATAAGAAAGCAAAAAGCAGGGAACATGAGCGTTCAACCTGTGGATGAAATGGCGGACCGCCGATGCAGAAATGGGTACCGCCAGTGCAACACAGATTACTTGAGCATTGGGTGCCTAAGTAGTGATCCATCAGCAGAACGCCGACCCCATTCACGAACCGCCGGCCTATCACTGATTGTAAAATAGTGAACTAGGCGTGAATTTAAGCATAAAAAGGTAAGGCAGCTAACTGCTGACTTATATCAGTGATCGCTGGTGTAATGCCGGTTGAGGTACGGGTTTTGTTTCTGAATCTAAATCAAATTTGGACCTACTTGACCCCAAAAATCTACTTGAGCCGCCCTAATCTGAAAAAAATATTCCCTTAGGCTTCTCTTTTTCCTCTTTTTCCATTTTCCCACAAACCTTTTTGTCTTTCCAATACCCCACCTTTCCACATTCCTGCAACTCCCTCTCTCCCACTTTCCATAAACAAATTAACTCACCATTACTACCCCACTTTCTTCTCAAACAACCACATTTTCACCTGTTCACCTATAAAACACCTCACTCTCTTAACCAAATTCTCACTACACTCACATTCTCCCTCTCCCCTACACAAGTCTCAAAAGTGCTATTGTTGAGCAATAGCAAGATACGACAAGTTCGTCTGTGCAAAACTTTCTCCCAATTGTGGTAATATATCTTTGACTCTTTGTATGTTCTTATCAATGAAACATTGATTGCATATTCAAGAGGCTTTAATATACATTCCCCTCCTTGTTAATGCCCTTCTCTCCCGTTAGTTTCTACGTTGATGCTCTGTTTGTTGAAATTTGTGGGAGAAGGGGGGGAGAAGTTTCTGGATGAAAGGAGTGTGGGATATTTGTGATATTTGTGTGGACTTAAATAGGATGAAGTCTGAGTAACCCAAATGGACCAAAAAGTTATGCTTTGCCCTATGATAGATTGGATGACTCCATTCTTAAATGTAAATCGTCATTTGAGTCCTTTCTCATGTGTAGAAGTGATGCATTAATATAATGTGAGCGGGTTTTTGTAATTTGGTGCCATTGAAACTGTTGAAATTGCTTTGGGAACGAAGACATTCGGCTATTCACCGGTGGGGTCTGGCAAAACGCCGATGGAACACCGGTCCAATACTTGGATCCTGCATTACATCGGCGGTTCGCGGATCGGGACCGGTGACTTACCGCTTTGTCACCGGTGGAATCTTTGTCTTCTCAGTTTACTGCTTCGCATCGGCGAGCCAATGACGGTTCGCGGATACCATCCTACTGCTCGCCGGTGCTGCCGGTTCTTTAAATGATGGTTTTTTATCTTTTCTTCTCATCTCAATTTTAGTATAATGTTTAGTTATTTTAGTTCAATGCATTATGGCTGCCACTAACATCATTTTTGCAGAAAATGTCTTCATGTAGGAACACAGGAAAGGGCAAGGCACCAGCCTCCTCAACCGCCAAAGGCAAAGGCAAGGCCAAAGCCTGCGCAACACCCGCTGACTCTAGGGAGGCAATCATCTTCTGTGTGCCCGACATAAAAGGGCACTACACTATATGCAAGGGCCAGTCAATAATGGTGGAGAAAGGGTTCGATTTGGCAGGACTGCATGGGGACTTGCCCAACATCACTGCGTAGTTCATAGACAGGCAGTGGCATGCTTTCACCAATCCTCTCTCGGACTATTACCAAAGCCTGGTGACAATATTCTATGCCTCCAATCTGGATAGACGGACATCATGAAGCATAAAGGTAAAATCGATGAAGTTCCCTACCTACCATCAGTAATGGTATGCATGGTGGAGGTAGACATAACTCTGGCTGCAATCAATTATTTATTCTGGGAAGATGAAATTGACTCGCGCACAGTGTATATGGCCAGGATTGAGGACATGAAAAATCAGTTCACCTGGATAGGCCCCATCATCGCATTTGACACTCTGCTATGGGCCTCCATGGGTGGCAAAATTTCTTGCCCCGATAAGAAGTTCGAAGCCAAGTTATGGTTGGATTTTATTTGTAGCTGCATCATTCCTTCCAAAAATGAGCAGCTAGTTAGCTTGAAGATGGCCATTCTCATAGCTTCATCATGTCCAGAGTCCCCATTAACTTTAGGGAGATTGTGGCCCAGCAGATGAAGCGGAAGGCAAGATAGGCCAGCATTTCCATGCCATATGTTATCCTCATTTTCCAGCTGTTTTTACAAGCGGGAGTTCCATTGTTCCCTGATGAGACCCTTGTCCCTACCTCAAGAGCGATTGCCTTAGACAGGAAAAGAGATGTTGAGGCAGCCGCAATTAGGAGGAAGAGATTGCAAGCTTTTGGGTTGGCTGGGGGATCACTATCCCATGGATCGGAGCAGTCACCGCATGCCCTAGATTTGAATGTGTTTCACCAAGAAGCTGGGCCAAACCTTCGGTGACACACCTCTTAGGGGAGAATCTCCCCCACCTACATCCTCCCAGCCAAGTAGTCTCCACAAACTCGTGGAAATGAGAAACTCTCATGAGAGCCAACTCCAAAAGTTGGCTAGGAGTCTCCCCGCAGTCATTACTCCAATAGTCAAATAGGAGCTGAAATCAATGTATGAGATCCTTACAACACTATGAAAATGGGTTGATGTAGTGGAGGGGGCTGTCACTTCTCTCCAAGTCGAGGTGTGGGAGTGGAAAAGTCGGACACTTATGGAAGTGCCTGACATGAGTGTTGTTGACGCTGCAATGGCTGCTCCTTCCACTGTTTGAGGCCCAATTTATTATTTGTTTGAGGGATTGGGAGTTAAAATCGAGGATCTAGGAGAGACGGGTTTTGCTGGTGCCATAAAAATAGGGGAAGCTGCTGATGATGAGGATGAGGAGTGACCTACTCAGGGAGTCTATTACCCCTTTATTTTGCATGCATACATTAGGGACAATTTATTCTCTTAGTTGGGGGGTGAGTGTTTGTTGGGGGTCGCTGATGTTTTATTTTGAGATGAGTTGAAGTAGCCCTTGTTGGGCTTTTGCGTTTTTTTTTAATTATTTGATGAATTGTGAGCCTTTGTCGGGCTCAGTTTTTACTCTTGTTGATGCCCTCCCTGGGCCTGTGATGTTGAAAAGAAAATAATGAATGACTTGGTTGAATTCTTGGATGAATGTTAGTGTGCTAATGATGAGAATGGGGTCCTTGTCTTGAATAGTTTATTCCTTCAGGACCCCGGACCTTTATTTGTTCGTCGTGTAAATAGTAGAATAGTAATCAAACTCTAAGGGTTTTCTTCAGAGCATGTTTATTTCCCGAGGAGCATTTCTTTGTTTTTCCTTTCTTTTTGTTGTTGAACCGGGTTGGCACTTCCCAATGATAGATTGAGTGGTAATTTCCTTAAGGGAAAATGCCATATCATTTTTGAGTCTTTTATGGAGCTGTTTTGAGAGGTACCACTAGAAAATTTTTGAAGTAGAATTTTGAAATGGGGCATGAAAATGTGAAATAATGAACTGGTGTTTGCAACGAGAACATAACACTCTTTGTCATACTTTGTAGATTCCTCGTTTGACTTATGAATTTGCATGTTATGAGGTCTTAAATCAAGATTCTGTGTGGATAATGACTTTTATGGACTCTTTAGGTGTGATTCCTTGTGTGGTAAGGAATTTTGTGAATCTCATGCACAACTTCTAATCTAGAACTTTCCCCAAGTGTGACTCAAGGCGAAATCCTAGATGTTGCTGCACTTAGAACATGATCTTAGGCCCTCTTTTGTTAAGTCACTTCACCCAAAATGACCTCCTTGACCATTAATCTTTGATAGCCCATGTTTGAGCCTTGGACCATTTCTTTGGGAAACCACAGGACCATTTCTTAATCCTTCTCTTTGGCACCCATCCTCCCTAATTGCTAGTGATAAAATAACAAAAAATGGGGTTTGAATCCCATGAAATGGGGAGCGATAAGGAAATGAATTTAAGATGAGGCAAAAACCTAAGTTTGGGTGTTTGCAAGAGAAGGGGGAAAATGAGAGCTTCAATGTGAGGTAGCACCAAAATTGTGATGAAATAAATGAATCAATGGGTTGAAAGACCTCGAATCATCAAAAGAGAAAGAATAGTAAAAAAGTGCTATCTCTTGCATATATAAGGCTAAATGTGAAACTCATAGGTATTATAAGGGTGACTTGTGTTACACAAATGATGAAGATAATGAACAAGGAGAAATAAGGTGGAGTAATCTCAATAACATAATGGGATGTCACAAGCATTTGTAAAGGCATTAGAGAGGCTTTAGTCACTAAAGCTAAATGTTTATCCTACCCTTAGCCTTAGCCTACATTATGACCCATAAGTCCTAAGTGATTTTAAGTGCGGTTGCTCTACATTAGTGGCGAATTACATGAAGGACAAGCCTATGGGTCGAGTTGTGTGCATGAAGATTTCTTTTGGGAGAGTGGGGGCAATCTTCTCTTTGCGCAATCACTTATGTGAATGCATTGATTTCATGATTAAAAAATAGGGATTTTCTCCTCGGTGAGAGGCACCATCCATTTTGTGGACACAATTGCATTAAAGGTAAAACTATTCATAGGACATGAGAAATGCAAGCTCTAAGGAAAGCTTTGAATGTGCATTGATCATGAATTGAGATGCTATATGTACTTCGTGGATAAGATATGCCCTCATTTTGCTAAATGAAAGCTCCTGCGAATCATGTTTTTAAAGGGTGGTGACCTTTTGAAATCTCTCCATTGTTCTTGTTTTTAGGGGAATTTGTTTCACTTTTCGGTGAGTTGGTAAGCATTTTTGGATTGTCATAGTCCAGGTGGTTATTGATGTTTAAACTTGTGGGGATGAAATTTTTTTGCAACTGACGAGAATTGCATTACTTGAGGACAAACAATGGTTCAAGTTTGGGGGTTTGATGAGTTGGTAATTTACCAACTCATTAGGCTCTTAAGCCTGAGTTATTGCATAGTTTTCGAGTTATTTATGTGGATTTTATGCCCTTTTTGCATTTGTTGTGTACGGATGTCTAATATGAAGAAAAGAGTAAGAAATGGGATAAAAAGAAGGAAGTCGGATGAAAATTGGTGCTCCACTGAAGAAGAACAATGGAACGCCAATCAAAAGCTGATGAACACTGCCTCTGGGAATTATAACAACCGGTGAACATGAACTTTAACAGGTGACTCGCTGGTCCATTCACCGAATGACACCTGAATTTGTTGGATCGAAGAGAAAAGGATCAGCAGTGCACGGGTAGAGATCGGCGAAATGACAAAAGAGTCGCCTAAGGCCACTGGAACTCACTGAAGGAGCAGTTAATTATAGTCAGCGGTTCGCGAAATGTAACCGGCAAACAATCGGTGCTTTCACAAGTGCCAGAACGCTGATCAGGAGTAAAAATGTCCAGCATGAAAAAAGAGAGAAATTGATATCCCACTTTTGGATATATTCTAAAGAGAAGTACTAAGTACCCATAAGATCTGAACTTTAGCTTTTAGAGGACATCCTCTTTGTAGAAGAAGAAAGTAAGAATTCTATTGGTGAAAATTATAAAGGATTGTTTTCTTTTCTTCTTCTTCTTCCTCCATAGCAAGGTATTACCATTGTTGAAGACTTATTGTTGAATTTGATTTTGCTAATCCTATAATTGAATTCAATGAGTTTATTGTTAAATATGCTTTTAAATTTCTTAACTATGAGTAGCTAAATCATTAACTAGAGACGTGTGGTGATGAATGCTTAATTAGATTGGATATTGCTAGAGTCGTTTTAATATTATTTAATTAGTGTAAATCTGATAAATTCTCTCCAATCTGTAATTGAAGATCCATGGTTGCTGATGTGGATCTAATTGTTCTTACTTGATTTTTGCTTGAAAAATATTAATTGAGTATTGGGAGAGAATTTAATGGTGGACATGGATGTGAGGTGGTGAAATTAGGTTGGAAATAGCCAAAATCACATTCTCACTCTTAATTAATAGCTAATAGCTAGAAATCAGTGCAGCTATTAATCCAAATCTAATCGGATTGATTTAATTGTGTCTAGTGGTTTGAAAGAAATCTAGAGTATTTATGAGGTTAAAAAAAATCAAATGCCCACTTGCCCGGGGTTATTTACATAACTTGAACTCATGAGATGACCTAGCATGACCCTATTTAGTTAGCATATCATCTACACCACACCTCTAGTCTTTCACATTATCGTCAACAACCATGGTCATTTTGCTATCTTAATTAGTCAAATTAGAATTTATACTCTATTGTAAATCTCAATCTCCCCCAAAATGTTTATTTCCTTGTTAGTTTCAAGTGGTTCGTGCTAAATTCAATTTCTCAAACGACACTTGTGCATATCATTCACTAGTCCCTGTGGGATTCGACCCCGACATCCATCGGGATATTTGTTTTGATACAACGATCGTGTATTCTCTTTTGTAACGAAGAGTATATTTTGGACGTTATCAGTGGTCCTACTAGAATAGTAGCAGATGTCTAGTATTTTAATTAGTAATGCTGGAGATGGTCTTGTACGATATCCATCTTAGGTTTCTAACTTTTGAAAATAACTCTTTTTATCTATGTGAGAGTTGTGACTATATAATTCAGTTGTAGATAATTATCAGAAGTATATTTGCATGCATTGTTGATCTGGAGAACAATTTGGTTAATAGAAATTTATTTTCAAGAGTTCAATTAGTGACCACTGAAAATATATCTATTTTTGAGGACTCTGTGATAAAGAGAACATATTGGTTTGTTGGAGGGTGAGTTTGAGACTTAATTAAGTACATGAGAGTTGTGATTATTGCTGAATGGGAGAGCCAAACGAGTTACATAACTGAAATTTAGTTATTGAAGCAATAGAGGAGAAGGAAAAGCTAAGAAAGAGGAGGAACCAGAAGATGCTAACATATCCAAATGTGATTACAAAAAGGTGTTGTTAGCTCCAATACAAAAAAGTTAGGCTATGCTTAGGGAGCATCATAGGCTAAGAATTGTGAAGTCACATTACCTCAGGTGAAAGAAGCACAACAGACCACATTAATGTGTAAAATATTTTTTAAAACTATCTCATCAGTTGTAACCATAGTAAATAGATCATGATAAAATCATGCAAAGGTATTTGATTAATAAATATTAATTTTTTTTACATGACATTATTTATTTAATAAGTTTTTATTGTTCTTAATGACTACATGAAATGCAGAAAAATTTACTAGTATATAACTAAAAGAGAAAGAATCGCTAACCAACGGAGTATACACAGTTCTAAATCAAAAGTTGGCCCTCAATCCCAAATCTAAATATACAATAGGCCAACAAAGCCATGTTCTGGAACAACAACTATAAAATAGAGCCGATAAGGCCTACAACGGCACCATAATCCAAAACATAAGTCTACGAGCCTCGAAGAGTTCAACAGTAGATAAATGATTGAGATAGGGGATCGAGCTACTAAAACAATTATATGTACATAAAATAAACCAACAATTAACTCTGGATAACATCGAGCTTACCAATAGCTAGAACTTCGCTCATTTACAAGGATCACGAGCTACCTACCAATTAGCACATGCAGGTGTGTATGCAGGCCCACTAGGCTCAGGGCATCAGTATAAAGAGTGTATTGAATACATAAGGAAATAGAAAAAATAGATATCATAGAACAGAAGGGATACCAACAGATCAACTCCGACGTACAACCAATAGTATCAATTTACACAGCCTAACCTGCCCTCATTCTAGGACTCTCAACATGAACAATCACCTTTATTACCAATTGTCTCTGATAACTTCCATATAGATTAATGGAATATGCAACAATATACGAATACCAGGCAATATACAAATCTAACCTGCTAGAAAAAGTGACAGAATCATAAGCTATCGATACACACAACTATGACCCTATCAGAAATTTTCATGGACTTCTAAGTCATCACTGAGCAAATAAAATTTTTAAACAATATCATATAAACATAAATATTCAACCAAAACAGATCATAATCCATACAACTAAGTTTGTCATTCCAATTCTACAATGTACCACTACACCAACCATACCAAATGGAGACATTGATGTACCACCCATCACATGTTTGCCTACTCAACAAGGATGAGGTACACTTGTTCAATATAGATAAAGGGTAAGATGCAAGTAGGGAGTGGAAAAAGAAAAGAAAAATATTGGTTAAATTGAAAAAAAATCAATATGAAATTTCTCCTTGCTGGTGTTATATGAGAAAATTAAAGAGTGTGCTTAACGAAAAGGGGGACATAAGGGGAAGCGAAAAGAATGGTTGAAATTCAAAGAAACAGAGAAAACATTGACGATGATTTTCACATTAACAGAGAACTTAGGATTGTCACACTTAAATATTTGTAGTTATAGAAATATTCGTATTTTTGATCCACTAGTTCTCACTGGCCTCTTATTATTAACTCTTGTGCATTTTCTAAATTATTTAAACACTTATTATAGTTGTATGAGAGAGTGTGGTAAGGATAAAAGTTTTTTGACCAATAAGATTTAAGTAACAAGACTATATTTGATTGATTAGAACTTGTCACTTATACACATAACTTATTTTTATTGACCTTTGATTTAACTTCGCTTGCTATGTCATTTGAATGTATAGTGTAGTCCTATTGTCTCCTTCATTTGACTTGACACATCTTGTCATTTGACATGTGGCACCAAATCGTGCCTCTAAGAAAGGTGACTGGTCATTTGTAGCCCAACTGGATGGGGTAGTTCAATATAATTGAATCACTAGCTAAATTCACATTTATTGGATTTGAATATTAAATATATCAATTCAAAATATTTTTTTGTACTAGTATATCTTACAAATAGCCAGAATTTTTTGTCAATTTAAATTTTATAAAATTTAGCCGCGCACAGTAATATAAAAGATTCAAAATGATACTACATACTCTCTAGAAAAATAAAAGATATGATTTCCACTTGAGAAAGCTTGTCTCTACAAAGATTCCTGAGTCTGCATTGGATTATATTGATGATTCATTGAAAAATTTGCTATTTGAGAACTAGACACTCGGTGTTACCTGCATATATAATTTAAGATAAAATCAGTAGGAGATTATGGTGTAATAGGTATGATGAAATTTTTTTTCTTATTAAATAAGTCTGTTGTAAAAGAAAATTTATTTTGAAAAATTCACCAAAAAAAAAAGGAAATGACTTCTTTCACTTTTAGATGAAAGTCAATTTCTTCTAGAATGCTCTCAATTCTTAATTTCATATGGTTATCTTAAACAAAATACACACGCGCGCGCACACATACACACACATATATTTATGAATTCTGCTACCTATTGCATGAAGACAGTAGTTAGCATTCTCTCTATTTTTGCTTTTCTAAAATACCCTCAATAGGTTTCTTGAAACACATTAGTTGGAAAAGTTATTTGGTCTTCTCAAACAATTAAACTCAACTTCATTTGGTCTCTTCCCCACCTTTATTCTCCATCTTTTCTTTCCAACTCCAAAATTTAAATCTAGTTTATACATAAGACTAGTATTTAAAGTTTTTGAGTATTTATATATTTAGTGATTATGATACTTATTATGTGTTTCTGATCCTTCATAAAAAAAATTAAAAAAGATAAAAAAGTAGCAATTTAAGAATATACTAGACCTGCTTCTCTTACATGTTCTTCGATCTATAGAAATTCAACTAAAACAAGATAAGGTTACCCCCTTCCTCTGAAAATAAAAAAGGAAGAAGAATAGAGGAAAAATGACAGTCAAATCAAAAGAATTAATCCGCAAAACATGGCTTAACATATCTATAATTATAAATTTTTATCAAAACAATATCTGATTTGCTAGGAGCTGTTTGATTCAAAACAAGAATATTAAAGATTATAATCCCTCATCGTATATGACTATATAATACAAAGATACTGATTTAAAAAATTATATAAAATTTAATTAATATCAATAACTAAACACAAAACAAATATGATATCAAATTTTATATTGTGATTAATATTCTAATCCTAATATCTAAACAAACCATAATATTACTATCAATCTTTTAAATATAGTGAAGAGTCATTTTTCAAAAAATAATTATTTAAAAGCTCCAATCATAACAAAAATAGATAAATAAATAGTAGCATTGCAATAATTATAAAGTTAGATCAAAGCACTAACCTGATCATCAGAGGAAACTTGATCAAACTCACTATCATGTCCATTGGGTAGGTTAGAACTTGGGGATTCATGATTTTGAAAGAGAGAATCTATATCAATGAAATCTAAATACGGATCATAATTTTCCCTCTCATATGAGTCATTTCCTTCGGTATAACTCGCATGTGATGTAGTGATAATATTGCTGGGATGAGATATATTTGGTTCACCAATATATTGCTGAAAATTAGCATTTTCTATTCCCAAATCATTAACTGTCACATTTTCAACATCAGTATCGAACATCATTGAATATGTTTCTACTTTCCAATCGTAGTTATTTTGAGCATGAAGATCCCCATCATTTAATTCTTGCCCAGATTTATAGTAAGTGCTCCCAGTAATTGATTCTTGTGATCTCAACATTCCAACTAATGGTTCATATTGTCGTTGTAGCGCACTAGAATCATTATTCTCGGCCGGTGATAAAAATGGATTATCTAATGAGATGAGGTATTGAGGATCAACTTGAAGTTGTGGATGACAAACTTGTTGTTGAGTTGAACTCTCTCCTATAGAATAAATATTATTATGTGGTGGAAGAAAAACCATTGGGCTGCTTTGGATTTGCTGATTACATTGTTGTTGTTGTTGTTGTTGTTGTTGTTGTAGACTTGTCACATTTGTTTGAAGATGAGGCGTTATCCCAAATTTTCTTTGTCTATTTCTTTGTATAAAATAACCTGAGGATCCCAATTGGCCTGATAGGTGACGAGTAAATTTTCGTTCTTCTGGAGCTCTCCAACTGTTGTTGCGACATTTCTGTGGTGTGTTACAAGAAAAAAATAAATGCGAGTTGAACCAAATAAGGAGTTATTCATTAAAAAATTATGGCTAAGATAGTTGAAGACTTTTTTTAAAAGAAAGGAAAGAGAGATTGTAGGAGGAACATTTGCAACACTTGTAAAGGATATTCGAATTAAAATATATATCATAAGTGACATAAAACTAGATCAAAAATATAATCATTTAGCGAAAAAAATTCATGTTTGATTTTCATGATCTAATTCCTGATCACAAAAGTTTCATAGTAAAAAAAATAACAAGAACTTATTTCACTATCCTTGATATATAATTAATCATGTAGCAAATATACAATTACGATACTGTGAAAAAATAGATATATTTATCATTGTACTCATTGTGAGCTAAGTGCGTTTGCTACAATAGCAGACGTTATTCTTAATTAAAAATATTTTTGGTGTTTGATATGATAGGTAAACACTAAATATCTCTTAAAAATAAAAATTACAGATAGATAATGATATTATTGAGTTTTGACAAAACTTTTAAGCACTAGATATTAAAAATAATGTCTAAATGTTCGTTGGCGAAAGGATATGAAATCTTAATAACAAAAAAAAAATTTCTTGAAAAATATTTCCAAAAAATAAAAACATCTTCTAGAAATCAAATACAAGAAAATAATTTTCTTATTAGAAAATATATTCTAAAAAAAAATTTCTCCTTCTACCCAATATATATATATATATATATATATATATATATATATATATATATATATATATATATATATATATATATATATATTAACCACTTAAAAAATAAAGAGATGTACCTGAAGATGGCTTGCAACTTGTAATCTGGTAAGACCAGGCACGTTCATCACCTCAAGAATTTCAACCGGGCAACATCCTATAGGTTAATTCCATAATAACATAAACTTCATTTAATTTAATATTTACCCCTAGATTAAGATAAGAAACTTGCATTAAATATAATAATTATTGCGCGGTCTTAATCCCATGCAAGTTGACGATAACTATAGGTATTTATACTTAATTGTGAAGTAAACTTACGTCCATCACCAAGTTGGTCCACAGCTTCCATAAATTTGTTGTGAAGATCCATAGTCCATACAGTGTAACACTTTTGGGTAACAGTTTTATTAGCGTTGTTCTGACTTTCTCCTTGATTCGTCACTTTTCTACCTCTCTTTCGCTTCGGTTTGTACTTCTCATTCAATATGACATCATTTGCAGCCTTATGAATATTATTGTTTTTTTTCTCAGTACTAGTTGGCACATTATTTTTCTTTCTAGATTGTTCTTCATTATCTCCAACAATATTGATGTTACCAATATCATCAACATTATTCATCCGATCTCTATTTTCGTTTAGTCCTTTTTTTGCTTTTTCCTTCTGAACTTTCTTCCACAATACAAATTGCCACAAGCACTTCACAATTTCCTCATGAAGTGGCTTTTGTAGGGAAAGATAAGCTCCATTATCCAAAGCCTTCTTTTCTAAATGCGCATTATGTTCATCACATATACCTACATTATTGTTTTAGAGAAGCAAGTCATTAGAATCAAATTATATTGAAAACATTATGTGACGGGTTAATTACATCTATATTTATTTAGTTTTATCTATTATAACAATAAGATTTTTAAAAATATATATTTTTTTCATATAACTAAAAAAAAGATTATCGATGGAGTATTTGTGTCATAAACAACAAAACTTCATCGCTAGTTTTATTTGACCATAAATTATCAATAAAATTCTTTTATTTATGAATTATTTATGACAATTAATGACATATTTCATCGTTGAATATTTTTTTATAGTATATTAAATGTTATAAATGAAGATTAAAATTAAATACTCACAAATTGAGATTATATCCAATGCAACAGCTTGAGCCAAAAGATGAAAGGAAAGCAAGTCGGGTGAATTGATATTGATAATCATCACATCAATTTTTTCCTTTCCTTTGGTGAGCATAGACATTCCTGCCGAAGCCATATCAGCTGTCCTAACTATACCAATACACTTTAAAAGTCAGTAAAGGAAAACATTATACACAAAAATTATCATGTTGGGTCTATTTATTTCTCTTATACAAATTCAGCAATAAATTGTTATGATATATCTATACTTTAGTTTATGCAATTACATATAGCAATTGACCTATATTGTAATCAATGTGTGCATTTTAGACAGTTCATATAAAAAGACTATATATTATTCAGTTTAGATAATAGAATTTATATAGATTATTGAAGGTCATATAGGAATATATTGTTAAAGAAACTATTTTAATTTATTTAATTGATATGTCAAAAAATTAATTAAACATTGAATAGAGATAATACCAAAATCAAGAAATAATAGGATCAAAAATTTTAAGATAATCTTATTTCATGAATATTCTATAAATAAGTTAAAAAGATTTAGCAGAAAGGAGAATTTTACCCATAATTTTAAGTATTATTATTTAACTTATTGGACTTACCAATAATTTTAATTATTATTAGTATTTGAGTTATCTATTGTCCTAACCATGATCTTTTAAGTCTTGACATCATAAGATAACTAACACAATTGAATATAAAATATTAATCAATAATTTTATGAAATTCGGGTTCTATTATATATCTCATATATATTATATGATCGTTTAATTGAATTCAAGAATTTTAAGTACTAAAACAAAAATATAATGGTTATAAGATATTAAGTCGATAGAAGATTCATGAATCTTTATAGAATATTGAGCTGCAAATTGATAAAATATATATTTTTTTTAAAATTACCTAAAATAATAATATTTGAAAGATTATAACATGGTGTATTTTCTATCTGAAGTATATCAAATGAAACCCTAATTTATTGTTTAGACGTTGACTTTGAGTTTTGAAAGTTCTTAAAAGGAAAAGAATATTTTTTTTGAAATGAACTTTTTTCCTGTCAGATTGTGTTATATATGTTATTTGTCGTGCCATCCAAATTATTTTTTATTTCTTACTCTAAAATAATTATTTCTATTATTTCTATAAAATTACCTGTTCCATGCATGTGTATACATACAAGTCAAAAACGATTAACACACTTCAGACTGAGAACAACTAATGAATACTAATAAAATAATTGAGAAATCAAATAAAAACTACCTAAAAAATACATTAAAGTACACCTAAACTATGATAAAATTGTCATTTACACACCTTTTTATTTTTTTGACATGTAAGATAGTTTAATAAAATCTCTATTTTGTACTAATTTTTGGGTAAAAGATAACTATAGTAGCATTTAATTATTCTTTTCAAAAATGCTGAAAATTATTTACTTTTCCCGCTGATTAAAGTATAAAAAGTGATTGAATGATCATTTAAGCTTAACCAAAATGAGAATTTATATTTGGCCAACATTCATTAAAGTAGATTTAAACTTGCTTCTTTCAAATCAAAATAACTAAACAATTGAAATATTTTAAAATTCAAAACTTGCACAAATAGAAGGATGAAATAATAAAAGTATATTAAAAAAAATTAGTAAAAAAGCTTTTTAAATGTGCAAATTTTTTTATTGAATTATTACAAGGGAAAAAAGATCAATAAAATAAAAAGGGCTTATAAATTTTGACACCGTGATTTTTTTTTTTTTTTTTTTAAAGATTGATTCATATTTACTTCACATTCAAAAGTTATATTGACATTAATGATATAAATCCAAATGGAAGGAGAGTAATTTTTAATTAAACAAAAAAAAAATAAAGGAAATTTTCTTTAAAAAAATTAGATCTCCCTATTTTTTGGTCTACATCCAATTAAAGAAAAAAAAATTATTCCAAGATCAATAATAATGATAATTAGATAGGATCTTATCAATTTCTTCTCTTGATCTTTCTCTTTTCTTTTCTTGTTGCCTTAATCTTATGTCTCTACCACATAAATAATTTTTTTTAAAGAAAAATTTATAGATAGATTTGTAAAATTCAGAGATCTACACATTTAAAAATCATTTGTGAAGGATTTAATCAATTTTCTCCTCCAAATTTGTGTTACTCTAGGTCAATTTACAAAAAAAGAATTTTTCCATTTTTCTTTTATAAGAAGACCAAGTATAAAACGACATATATAAGTTGATTAAATAAATAAAGTAATTTAGATAAAATTATTTTACTTCGAGAATATTCAATAAACTTGAAACTGTATAGAGATTTACGTAAAACTAAAAGCCTTTTTGAAAAATTATATACATCTTTCAGGAGAAAGTTGATTGACTGTGTAACAAGTTTATAGCAAGAATTACAAAAAAATAATAATTTAATAACTTGTAAAACAACATAAACATGTGTAAAAATAGTTTTATAACAACAAGAAAAACAATTTCGAGATTTATAAAATTAATGAAATCTAAAAAGAGACAGAAGTTAAGATAAAAACTAAGAAAACAAGAATCATATCAATCAAATCTCATATACACAAAGAAAGAAGCCACAAAAATTTTAGTTCTACATTTTTTTTAAGAGATGTTAATTTTTACCTTTATATTTATATGACTTTAGCAAATCAACCATCACAGCAATAAATTTTTGGTCATGATCAATCAGCATCACGCAAACTTCTTTTATCATATCGTAAGGAGTTGCCATCAAATTATCTATTCCTTCAGTATTAATTTGAGGATCTTCTTCAGACATTGAAAGGAAGAGATACAAAAATCATAAAAGAACGAAAGAGAAAAGTTGAATTTGCTGGTGAAACACCTAACTCCTTTGTAGAATTTATAATTGGTCTTTTGGAGTAAACTCCCCTTTTATAGCCTGTTTATATAATCTCTCTTACTGTTTACTATGCATGTTTAGTGTTGACCATACCTATAATTTTATTGGCCTCTTTCTTTCTCTTTTTTGTTTGTTTCTCGACAAAAGTATACTTTTGTCTCTTTTTTTCTTTTTAAGGGGTTTAGTATGGAGGGAAATGTTTTTTTGACGAAATTATTTTTTAATATTTAATTACATAAATATATATTTTTTTAAAAAGAAATTTCAACTATTAAAAAAAGAGTTCTATTTGTTATGGGTTTGATCTGAGCGATTGATTTGTATTTAAGAAATATTATACTTTTTATTTTATTTTAGCAAAAAGGTCATAAAACCATTATCTCCTTATCATATTCTTCGCATTATACTCTTATTAAAATTTAAAAATTATTTAAAAAATAATATTTTTAAGATAAATTATTTTCAGCTAATATTTAGTAATTTTACTTTAATGTATATCTTAATCAATATGAAACCTCAATATTTAAATTTGTAATTATTTTATTATCCTTCGTTGGCCGGTATGCAGCATTATAATTAATAAGTTATTGAACATTCAAAACTATTTTGCCTAAATTTATTTTCTTATTCTTCTTTTTGTTATACAATTTTTGGACTTGTGAACTTCATATATATATATATATATATATATATATATATGCATCATCATCAAATTATTATCTATCTATTTAATTCTTATATATTTTTATTTTTCTATATTACCAAGGACAAGCATAACTACAATATATTTCACAAACTAAACTTCAAATCTTTATTTTTTTTTTAATCATAAGAATAAGCATGGTAAATTATAAATTGTAATCTAATACATCAATGCATGTAAACACTATTAATGTATTAAGTCATCACTGACAGTGAAATTTTTTTTTGATTGAGGTGAAAATACAAATTATATAAGCTGTAATTTACACTATTAAATTGCTAGGCTCTGATTAAAGTTGTGTTAATAGAAGTATCAAACTTGAATTCCTATTAGCATGCCCCTTTACATGTTGTATACTATATTTAATTTGTGTTTAGAAATAATAATGCACTATTATAATTAGATGTAAAATTATTATTTTAGGGTCTGTTTGAAAAGTCATTGTGTAATTAAAATTTGTACAATTATATGGATAGTTATTATACAATCTAGTAAATTATACAGTATAATAATTACGATGACCTGTTTGTTTGTCATGATATAATTAAAGTGTCATTATAAGGTATTGTTTGGCTGCACAAGTATCATTACATAGTTAGATTAAATTTTTTAAAGAAAAGTTAATTATCAAAACATAAATATTTGATAAATATGTGTCTTTATAAATGATATTAAATTAGATATTTAAAATATATATTTTTTGTGAAAAATGTATTAATTACTTTAACTAATATGATAAAAAATAATTGATATATATTTTTTAAATTAATAATATTTTAATTTAATTAATTATAAAAACTAAAAGTCGTATATTTTAAAACATCAGGAATTCATGTTTAAAAATTTAATACTATAAATATAATGCTATAAAATTATTTAAATATTTGACAAAAGATAATTCCTAATTAAAAAATGAATGGCATGCAATGTGAAATAATAAGTCAATACTACTAAAACAAATAAATTAGAACCGAAAATATAACATAAATTCAAAATTAAGAAAAAAAATTAACATAAATACTCTTATTTTGAATTCCAACATAACTTCAAATAAATTCAAATATAACTTAAGTAGGTATAATTCAAAAGAAAAGGAAAAAAAGTCTATAACATTATTCAAAATGAAATTCTATGTTAATTCAAAAACTAGAACAATAATGCATCTATGTAAGAAAATAAAAAATATCAGAAATAAGAAATACGAGCAATTGCATGAAAACATAAGAAGTAAAGTTGAAAAATGAGAATAAAAAAAATAAAAGATAAATAATGTAAAATAAAAATTATTTAAAAAAATTAAATAATGAAAATAAAATAAAAATAAAAATAATAGAAATAAGAAATTAAATTAATATAAAAACCAAAAAAAAATTGAAATAAAATTTTATAATTATACCATGTAATTATCTGCAATTTTCACCTCCTCCTAAGAATTAGAGAGTGTAATTACTTTCTCCCTATTACACCTAATTTCTCGCTGATCATGTAATTATTTAACTAAATAAATAGATCAAATTGTATAATTACAATCAGTTATACTCAAATTCAATTGTTAGATGGTTTTCTAAACAGACTTTTAGTTGTACAGATTTCTTGCTAAATAGTGCTAAGACAAAAACTAAACAAAAATTGGAGAACAAGGTGGTGAAGATAATGCCAAAATTAAAGTTTAAGAGCTAATTTTTAAAGCATCTCATAGTATTCACGTTTTAAGATAGAAACAAGCAAACTATGATTAATGAGTAATTAAGTTCAAAGCTCTCTAATTAATCTTTAGAAAAAGATTCAAATTTTTCTGTTACAATTTTATTTTAGTTGTTGACCGTCTTTACTTTGAAATATCAGTCATCAATACTCTTTTATTTTAGTCATAAATCAAAATTAATTAGAAAAAAAAAAGTGCTAGAGTTTACCCTCAATGTCACATCTTATTTGAATATCATTAAAATAAAAAACAAATTATTGGTTAATTTTTTTTTTTAAAGAACTCTATTATATCTATTTTTTTTCTTGAAATAGTAGTTTTGGATTTCTACGGGTAGAAGATCTTTTCTTATTATACACAACACAATATCATTCACAATGTAGTCATTAAAGAGTTGTGTTTAAGGGAGATAAATCTCTCAACAAATTTTATACTTTTTATATATTAGCCTTTCCAATAGGTTTTGGACCAAATCCTATTAAATATTATGCTTTTTTTAGTATAGGTTTATTTGTCATCTGATTTATCGTCATCTGATTTATCATTATCAAAGTTTGCAATTTTGATCTCAAGAAGTATAAGTCGACCTTGATCAAAGCATAATGCTACAAATATTTTGTTTGTTTATTAATTATCTAATTTTTTTATTTATTTATTCAGAGTCGAGTAAAATGAATATAATATATTTAATCACGCTTTTCTCTGTAGATGTGCGCACTCATGCATATATATTTGTATTTTATGCTTATTATATCTATTTGAAAAATTGATTGGCTCATGAATGAATAAATAATCTTTTAAAAAAATGGTAGGATCTTTTAGCTGAGAAGTGAATCTTGCACTTATACTAATATTTGGTAAAGTTATGATTAAAACAACAACAACAATAATCCAGTGTAATTCCATCAACAGAGTTTGGGGAGAGTAGAATGTATACAGACCTTATCACTACCTCAGAGATAGAGAGTTTGTTTCCGGTAAACCCCCGGCTTTAAGAAAGACAGACCTAAAAACATAATAGCAGCACAGGAGACAAAGTTATAATTAAATCATTGTTTTAAATTTTAATTAATGTTCCAATTAAATTTATTTTTAATATATATATATGAAACAATTGCAGTTCCAAAATGAAAAGAGAATACAAAAGCAAAAGACACACCTGACAGCATATGGGACGACATCAGGCGAAGCAACAACTACAAATGCAAAGGAAAGCAACGAAACAGAAAGTGCATAGGTCGAAAATTTTTGGTTTCATATTTTCTTCTCCGTATTATTTATTTTTATATTTTTCTTTGGATGATTTAATGTAATTCCTTCATGTTTATACGGAACTAAACTTCTCATTATAAGATTATAGTAATTGCCCGATTATTTTTGTATGAAATTGTATTGACCTTTTAAGATATTTATCATCATGTACGATTCATTGTATTCTTTACTTAATCTTGAGTGTTATTATTTTATTGCTTCAAGACCAATAAAAAACAACTTTGAACCCTAAGTGTGATTTGAGAGAGGGAGTCTAGGGAATAAAATAACATTAAGTAGAGAATGATTTTTTTCCCGCATAAGAAATTAATTTGCAATTAGAATAGAGATATACCTCGTCCTCTTTCTTGGTCAGTGCACACAAATTTATGAGCATTTGTTCCATGACCTAAAAACTAGAACTGTGATGGCATGCCTATCCCAATCCCAATGATAAGTAAGTGAATCCCTCAATTTACCGATTAATTAAGTACATAATGCGCAACTGAGTAATTTCAAACAAAAGTAAGCCTTTAGAACAAGCATCTCATAGAACTAAGTAAGAAAAGCGAAATTCCAATATTAACACCCCAAAATCTGGTGACACGAGTATAAGCCTCTAAGAATCTAAAAAATGGGAAAGATGAAGTAATACATTGTGTGGGAATACATAAAAACAGAAATCAGTAATAAAATAAGAAGTTTGAAATGCTATAGAACTGCCAAACAGCTACCTCCAAGACATTGAGCGGACTCTAATAATCATGAAGGATTACCTACTACAAGCATCGGGCTTAGAACCTACATAACAAGGTGCAGAAATAGCAAGAATGAGTATGATGAACATGTATACTCAATATCATCGTTGATTGACCCTTAAATGAAGCGATGATAAGGGTCAGTCCTATACTGCTTTATTAACCCCTCTTCATAATAACAACATAAGATATCTCACTTCAAAAGCATAATAATCATTAAAGGCATCATACTGAACAGTTCAAAAAAAAAATCAAATTTTCAAACCAAGTCCAGAAATATCAATGAGTCACATTCAAAAGTACTTTAATTACCTTCTTAATTAAACCAATACACTGAGGCAATGAAAATATATGAATGCAATAATAACACAATGCATATGACCTGGCCAAAAATATATATATATACCCGCTTCTTATCTCTGATAGTCGAAACCAATGGAGGACTCATAAGGTCTATATAAGCACCTAGTATTGGACAATGATAATGGTATATCCTGAATGTAACACCTTGTACCTACTAGACCCTATATACTATGAATATTATGGGCGAGGCTATGCTAGGATATTTATCCTTTCACTTCCTCAATGTCGATATGCATGAGATGCAATATTGTCATAAACCAACATAAATGGATCGTGCGGGCACCTATATTGACTCTACTTGATAGGAGAACCCTTACGAAACATTACATCAATTACCCAAAATTTCTCATTTATTTACACTAACCAACAATTAAATCATACAAGCTTCCCAACAACCTTGAATCTCCCAAGATCTAGTCTAGACAGGTACAAGAGCTCTAATAGAATACATGACAAAATAAAATAACATAGCTTTTTCAAAGAAGAAGAATATAAAAGCTGATGCTGAATACTCCACACCAATCAAGGAACTTGAACCTGCCACAACCTACACCAAAAAGGTATAGCAAGGTAGTATTAGTACACCACACATACTGGTAGGCATCATCGGCCGACTAAGGTTAGTTAATATAATAGCATAATAATCAACATACAATCAACATTACTAATATCAGCTATTATTTCACTGATGCAACAATTCACTAAATTAATGACTACCTTACTGTCTTTTCAGACTCACTACGGTTAATGCAATTATTCCACAATCCTATTATTAGATCAATCCTTAAATTTAGCTCTCTTTATTTCTGATGTAGAGAAGGCTCAGGTTGCTACAGCGATTCCGCTGCCGCGACGATGTGTCTGCTGCAGCACTATCCCAACAGTCAGTAACCATTTTTCCCATATCTAGTTCTGTTTTATTTCCCCATATAGTTTTATAGCACATCTACCTTTTTTACCATTTCCCTATGATCAACTAAGGCCATCCATTACCATTTATTAACCTACTCAATTACTTACAAAATTTTCAGACTATTCCAAATCTAGTACATTAATAAATAAAGTCCACTCACTGTTTCACAATAATTCACTCTCTTTTTGTTAAACCTGTCATACTATCTTCAGCAACTCACAAAACTAATTAGAACAAACATATAATCGCAAATACAGATTAACTAATTTAAGTACACACAAGAAGTTATCAACACATATCAAGGGAGTCAATTTTTTCCAAATACTAAGGTACATGAGCATACATGTCTCCATACCAAGAAAATACCACAAGATATCATACCTGGATCGTGTATCCATATACGGTATTTAACACATGTTTCTCACGCAAACCCGATTCACGTCGGTATATCCTGTATCACACTTATATACTGGTACCTTTCTGTATAATCATCCATTGGTGATATGCTGGGCACACGCCTCTGTCACATCACTGTACACACATGCTAGAGGTTCTTATGCTTGCCTTTCCGGTCATGACCTATAAAGGACTCTAGAAATCCATGTAATGTACACCCAGCTGTATGAAACCTTCATCATACTTGTTTGTGTATTAATATTAGTACACCTAACCGCATGGTCTTTTAGCCATACCTGTCTGTGTATTCCCTCATACCGCTCACCTAGATACTCACCTCGGGCAGGAACCACTCATGTCTCCAACCCTCATTCAGAGTCTGATCATACTAGCCTGCTCATCCAATTTATTTCCCTTTCTCCCTAGGCCTCACATTCACCACCATATCAATAATTTTCCTTTTCATATCATACAATATCTCATGCACACGTTCAATCGATACCAACTGGCCCCTTCATCTCGGAACGCACATCATAGCAACAACAACAATAAATAACACACAACTAGAGTTACATATATATATATCAACAAGTATAATCAATGCATAGTTTTGAACCCAATTTAATATCTAAATATTATAACACCAATTTTGTACCCATAACATCACAAGGAAGTGCAACCTGGCCCGCTCGCTAGTTTGGTTTACTGCCGTCACAATGGTCTCACTACATCGGTACCATACCCGCTGCAGCGGGACTATTTGGAAGTATCGCAACCAGTTATCTTCCTAGTTACTCCCACCAATTATTTACTCTCCATCTAGTATGTCATCTGTACCATGCCCACCATAATGGAGGCAGCTTCGTATCAAGTTTATTTCAACAAAAAAATCACCATATCAAGAAATGTTCACAGACTAATAAACATATCATTATTGCACCAACATACATGCCATTATGTAAAGCCTAACCCCTCTAAAATTACGAGCTTAACTCACATTCTGTAATGATCCTAGTCTATTACTCATTTAGTTACTGCATCCTATAAATAGGATTTCCAAGATTATTCATTCAAGATTACAATTCAGGTAGAGTGACTCTATAATTCTATATACTTGCAAATGCATTCGGCAACCGCGCTCGAAGATCATTCTACATACGCTCGATTGGATCCCACATACGCCCTCACTCCTACCTTAATTTTATTGCAATCTTTCCCCATAAGTTTTCACTTTAGGGGAATTCCCCTATCCCTTTTCTAATTTTTTCATCCTAAAATTCTTACTAGTTTCAAATATTTGATAGCAATTCATTAACGTTTCGACCCTACCCATCAAAAGCATATAACTATACGCACATATATGTTTAGCTAAATAAAGTCTAACAAAAAAGTTAGTACACCATAGACTACCTGGGTGCCAAGTTATTATCAAGACGTTCCCAATTGCATGCCTACACCAATTCCTGAGTTCTTACAGAAAAATTCTAGCCATGGAGGATGAACTCTACTCCTTGCTTCTCTTCTTGTTTCAAAAGTCTATTTCCTATTTTTGAGCATTTTTATTAAGCCTTTTTTGAGATAATAGGTTTTTAAAACCTAACTAGAACAGGATTGCAGAATTCTTGTCTGCATCACCCACTGTGGCGGGACCCTTTATCGCTGCAGCAGTTACATTATGTCAGAGAGAAGCCTGCCGCGATGGACCCTTTCCTGGTCCACTCATTTTGAATTAGCCCATTCAAACTTTTTCATCTTATGCCATTTGTTTTTCAAAAAATTTAAATTTGCCCGCTCTTAGGTGGTCGGGATGCTATAATGGCCGTGCGCAGATACCAATTAAAAATCTTTTTGTCCTTGAATGGGCCTACAATATAGAGGCGAGTGTTTTTAGTCACCCCATATGGATTCCAACATCGGCCATTATTTACCCCACTTCTAGCTGGTCGTGGCTTATCAATTTCTGTGTCTTGATCCCCGGACTAATTATTACAGGACCCCTTTATTCACCTTACACTTACATCTTTCAAACATGGGCCTGAAAATTTCTGAATCTCTAATTGGGGTTGACCAAGACACGAGTGTCAAATTACATAATTACCCCTCCTTTGGGTTTTATGGTTACTTATTCCTAGCTCGAGTGTCTTAGGTATTCTTGATTTTTTGTACTTCTCAGATTGGGTGCTTTTGAAATGATGGGGCCCTATGGTGGAATTTGAACCATCACTATTTTAACTGTCCACTACAGCGAGTGTGTTTCCCGCTACAACGGTTTCACCATAGCGGAAAAATGGTCTGCTATAGTGGACCATGGGATCAGTTAAAGGGGAAAAAGGGATGGTTTGAGTTCATTCTCTACTTTTTCTTACTCAACATTACACAAATCCTCTCATTCACCCCCGCAATTCTCCTCATTTTCAGGTAATTCTCTCCCTTATGGCTTCTTTACTTCACTTGCTAATGAGTACTAGCGATATATTGGCTATTTGCCTCGCGTTTAGGTAGTTATAGGGGTGATATGGGTAGTTTTCTTTTTCAAATTTATAGGCTAGATTATCGAAGCATACTGCTTGCATTTATGTTCTGAAGTGATCTATACGATTCTCTGCATGATTTTGGCTTTTTTCATATTGTTGTGGGGTCGAAAATGGGGGGGGGGGGTTGGGTAGGGTTGTGGTTTGACTTCCTTGGAGCTTTCGGGCTTGAATCCGTACACTATTGGGGAGGGTAATGGTTATTAGGGCTTGGGCAAGTCCTCCCCTTGCCCGATATGTAGTTTATTGAAGGAATTCGAAGGTTGAAATTTCGACCGCCATTGATGGGGATTGGAGGTCTAGAGAAGATGATGTTTGCTACAACGAAACTATAATTGTTGCAGCACTATCGTCACATTGGACTTACCTCTTCTATGGTGAACTCGCTGCGGTGGACATGTGACCGCTGCAGCTGTACACTTGGGCAGTGACTCCATTTTAAATTCTATTTTCCTCTGCCTTTCTTTTTCTTAGTCCTTCCATTCATTCTCTAGTGCTCAATATTAGTGTAGTTTTGTTACTATGGCTCCCTATAGAAGCAACATTCACACTAAATACTACATTCATTTCATGAATGATCAGTGTCAATTTCGGCACAATGAACAGGATGCGAAGGATTTACTTCACGAGAAGGGGTTCGTCATGTAGGACATGGAGGAGAAAGCGCCCAAGTTTTATGCTCTTCTCCAAGCTATAGGCTGGGGCTCATTAGTGGAGGACCTGGGTAAGGTCAACGAGTCTTAGGTTAGGGAGTTCTATGGAAACCTCCCAACCGTGGTATGGAACCGCAGGGAGCCGGTGGCCGTCAGGGGAAGGAAAAATCTTCTCACTCCTACTGCATTAACGAGGTGCTGGGTCTGCCCAACCCCTCGAAGAAGGAGTTGAAAGCCTAAGATGTGGATGAAAATGGGCAGTGGTTGGTGGATACCTTGGTGATGGAGGAGTGGAGGGCCTTAACAAATTGGGGTATTACTAGGAAGGGTATCTAGAGCACTCATTTCACTATGGAGGCTAGGAGGTGGGTCAATTTGGTGTCTCAGAGGGTCTGCCCATCCTCTAAGGTTACAGACGTGGCCTATCCCCGTGCTCTTGTGGTGGCATGTGTATTGAGTGTGGTAAGGGTGAATGTGGGAGCTCAGATTTTGGAGGAGTGGAGGAACTTCTCAACTAACCCCATCACCGACCTGCCTTTCCATTCTCTTATTACCAGGATTTGCAAATGGGCTAGAGTGCACCAGGAGTCCAGGGACCTCATCATTAGCTATGACAAGCCTTTTGATCCTCTGGGGGTGAAAGGAGCTCTGGGGAGAGGCAGGAAGAAGAGGAAGTCCACCTCAGCTGAGGGTGACGGTAGGGATAGCACTTCCAGGCCTGCACGACCGTTTGAGCAGATAGAGACGGAGATGGCCATCATGCGGGAGCTACTGGAGGGTTGCCTAGGCCTCCTTCCCCCAACAGACTCTCCACTAGTACGCTCTCTAGTGCAGTATCTGCCAATCTAGGGGAGATATAGGGGGCGATTACCGCTCTAGCCCAGGCCCATGTTGAGCTCCGAGAGGACTTTTAGCGAGAGAGGATGAAGTGGCGTTCTTAGGACAAACTGCTTGTCCGCATGTGGAAGGGGATTAAGAAGATCCTGAAGACTCTTGCTCCCAAAGCCAGGACACCTCAGGTGACCAGGTAGAACCACCCCGAGTTCTCCTTCCTTAGCGGATTTGAGGAGGGAGCAGACAAGGATGCTAGCAATGCAGCAATGAGGCCTCCATCTAGATGGTGTTCTTCCCCCTCCCCTACTGCTTTGCTTTTATTACTGTTTTGGGTAGCCCTCTTTTAGGGCTTGTAAGAAAATTCTAATTTCTTTCTTTTTTTGGAATGTTGGTTTACGGATACCTATTTGTCATCCTCAGACATTCATCGGGGTTTTGGCCCTTTTTATGATATCACAGTTGCTTTCTTATATTCATATTGCTTGAATGGTTTGTCTCTTAATGCTTGTAGTTGCTATTCGAAACGGGGAAACTAGGAATTCCTGGAATCTAGCATTCTTCCTAGTCATGTCCGCTGCAGTGATTGTTCTAACACCACATCAGATCCGTTGCAGCAGTACATCTCTCGCTGGTAGTGAGTCTGCTATAGTGAGACAGCCTTCGCTGCAGCGAAACTCGCTAAGCCAGATACCTGCATGGTTCTTGTTCCTTCGGTCAACTCTAGTCAGTCCTACCCACCAAATTTATTGCTTATTTTCTATAGTCCTGCATGGTTAGATACCATTAGTCCTCTCGAGATACCAATTGGAATCTTCCAGATACAAATTGGACTCAACCCAGGCGGTCAACATACTCGGACAACATGATAGGAAAGAATTAAAGAAAAAACTTCCTAGATGCCTTATAGCTTCCTGAAGATTAGATGTGGATGTGTCACGCCCCGAGACTACACGCTGGACGTAACACGGTACTTGAAGTCACAAGTGACCCCAAGTCGATCCTTGATCTATCATACACTGGTATTCTGAGTAAACATGCACAACGGAACTTTGAAACAATATTAGAAAGCATTTATGAGAAACAAGTATGAGAACATAAAGTTCAAAACACTTGAATAATACTGATAAATCTGAAAATCATGTCTGTTTGGAAGCCATCTAATAGAAGAGTTGCTGGGACAAACCCCTAGCTAACTCTAAGTCTAACTGAAACTAATGAATGACCGAAAGAAATAATGCCCTCGGATGATGAGGACTCACACTTCACTGCTGAGGTGGAGAATCTGAACTGTGGTAACTAATGGTGCTGAGTCTGAGAACCTGCAGCTGTATCATGAAACGATACAACATAAAAGTATGCGTCAGTACTTTTAATGTACTGAGTAAGTGGGAGAAACATAATTGAATATAAAGTTTGAACTGAAATGACACGTAATGACCAACAGGTAAGCTGAACTAAACTACTGATGAAATCTAAAATAGTCAAGATGACCCTGTCTGATGGTCAAGGACGTTCCCTAAGTCGGAAACACTGAATCTGAGATACTATACTGAATTGAGTTAAATTGATAGAACTAGAACTGAAATGAGTTGCTTATTCTGAAACTGGACTAGACTGACTAGTGGGAGAGTCTATAACCGACATATAACCACGTGAGCTAGACGTGGAGTCCGATGTATACACCCCACCGGTAGGACCCAATATACCTTTCCAGGGTATAAAGGCATGAACTGAGTGATCACAAAAGTCTAGGGCCAATAAGGCCAAGTAATACTGTAACCTACGCTGACAACGTAGTTCTGGGAATCTGGGTGCGCTGGAACCCCGACCCGCTTGGTGCTAAGTTCTACTCTCACTAGAAAACCTAAACTGAACTACTAAGCTGATAACTTGAAACTAGGGTCCAAGACTAGTCAGGGTCGTATAACTGCATGTGCCCTGAGAGTCTTACCAGACTAGATTCTGAAACTGGGTTCTAGATTGGTCAGAGTTGCTTGTCTGGAAGCATCGTAACCGTCTATGAACAAGCTGTAACTGAATTGGGGTCCTGGGGCTGGTCAGAGCTATATAATAGAATGTCGTGACTGCCTAATGGACCAAAAACTAAAATTTGAGTCTGATTCTGATAACTGAGAGGCACTACTGACACCTCAAAATAAGACTGAAGTCAAACTGATCAGTTGACAATTTTCTAAAAGATTCTCAAGAGACTCAACATTCTAACTGGTCTAAACTGCTAGCAGCTAATAGAGAACTCAACTTATCCCAACAATACGAGAATTTCATAATATGGAAACAATTCAAGAATTAAAGAAATCTCATCCAACAAGGATAAAATCATTCTTGTTAGTGAAATAATTGCTCAACAAATATATAGTAAGAATTTTTAGGAAATTCAACCCAAAATATTCTTCATTCACTAGATGTAATTTAATCAGCAAAATCATTACCTGAATGTTAGGGCTTATATTCACCTTTTTGTACGAACATTGACAATTTAATTAGGAACTGATGTAGATAATATGAACAACCAACAGGGATATTATTCCAGGCGAAATTAACGAAAATTAACATGGAATTCATTCGTATTCGAAAGCTCAGGGCTAACACTGATAAGGGAGTTATGGTAGGATTTTGGGGGACACAAGGGAAGGACAATTCCCTTGTTGAATTCCCACATACCTGACTAATATCCTCTCAGAGAATAGAACTTGAACTGCTGCAATGGAGGACAACCCTAAGCTTGTTTGAGAGTTTTCTTGAGGAATTCTTCGATAGCTTTCTGAGAATAAACCTAAGAATGAGGGGAGGAACCATCCCAACTCTCTAATAAGTCTGAATTTATGTTAAAAATGATGTGGTTTAGAGCTTAGGAGAATAGAAAATTACTAAATAGCCCTTAGAAATTTGCTGGAAAAAACTGTCAGGTGTCCTTAACGGGTGACCTAACGGGTTGTGGTGACTGACCACAACTCGTGGTCACTCCTGTCAGGTACACTGCCTGGGATCCTCAGTAGGTCATCACGAGGGACCTAGTGACCACGACTCGTTGTCACCATTCGTGGACCACACTGGTTCACTACTGAAGATTTAATTCTAGACTAGGTAATGAGTAACTTAACGAGTCGTTGCCACATGTCACGACTCGTTTCACCCACGCTTCAAGTACACTGGTCCACTCAAAATATTCCCAACTTATACCTGACAATGAGTGACTTAACGGGTCATGGTCAGTGACCACGACTAATGACGTCCCTCATTAGGTACACTGCCACCCTCCTTTACATTATCCCGCCTTCTCCTCACGGCTCACCTAGCGAGTGGTGAGGTTGGTTAACGAGTCGTCAGGTGGGCCGTCCTGCAACATTTCTGCAGTTTTTTAGATGTTCTGATTTAAGTCCCGAAATTAGATTTGGAGTTTTCGGGGCATTATAATATCTCCCCCTTGTAAACATTCATCCTTGAATGTTAGAAAACACACAGGAAGCAGAAAAATAGCAATCAAAATTTCCAAATACTACTCATTTGACTTCAAAACTGCCGGAATGACTACCTCTATTTCAAAATACATAACTGAACTGGATTTACTTATCATACATACATTCAAAAACATAAAAGAGACTTGAAAAATCTGAACTGGGTCATGATAACTAAGTTGAGTTCTAGGGTCAAAACTAATATCTCAAGATGTGCTGGAGCCGGTAGGGAAAAAGTGTGGGTATTTGACCATCATATATGCTTCGGCCTCCCACGTAGCTCCCTCAACCTGTTGATTTATCCATAAGACTTTGATAGAAGCTATTTCCATGTTCCTCAGCTTACGCACCTGACAGTCAAGGATCTGAACGGGTACTTGTTCATATGAGAGACTATCTTTTATTCCTATGCTATCCAATTGCACAACTGAGGTTGGATTTCTGCTGCACTTCTTTAAAAGTGACACATGGAAAACTAGATGTACAACTGCTAGTTCTGAAGGTAACTCTAGTTCATAAGTCACATTGCCGATACGCCTCAAAATTCTATAAGGTATCATATGCCTCGGACTGAGCTTCCCCTTCTTTCGAAACCTTATCACCCCTTTTATAGGCGAAATTTTCAGGTATACCCAGTCATCAATTGCAAACTCCAACTCTCTTCTTTGCATATCGGCTAATATTTATGGCGACTCTGAGATGCTTTCAACCTTTCTCGGATGAGCTGAACTTTCTACGTTGCCTCATGAACCGAGTCTGACCCTATCAAGGTAGCTTCACCAACTTCAAACCACCCTAGAGGAGATCTACACCTTCTACTAGACAATGCTTTAAATGGGGCCATCTGGATGCTAGAATGGTAGCTGTTGTTGTACACAAACTCGATAAGAGGCAGATGGTCATCCCAATTACCCTTAAAATCGATCGTGCATGCTCTTAGCATATCTTCTAGGGTCTGAATAGTCCGCTCAGCTTGCCCATCTTCTGCGGGTGAAAAGTTGTACTGAGCTTTACATGAGTGCCAAGTCCCTTCTTGAAAGACTTCTAGAAATGGGAGGTGAACTGAGTAACCCTATCTGAAATAATGGCCAATGGCACCCCATAAAGTCTAACAAGCTCCCAGATATAAAGTTTAGCATAGTCCTCAGCTGAATCTGTGGTTTTGATTGGGATGAAATGTGATGACTTAGTCATCCGGTCTACTACTACCCAGATTGAGTCATGCTACCGACGAGTCTGAGGTAGACCCGTAATGAAGTCCATGTTTACTTCTTCCCACATTCAGGTGGGTATGCTGATATCCTGGGTCATACCTCCTGGTCTCTGGTGCTCTACCTTAACTTGCTGGCAGTTCGGGCACTTAGCTACAAATTCAGCAATATCTCTCTTCATGCCATTCCACCAGTAAATATCCCGCAAATTGCGGTACATTTTGGTAGCACTGGGGTGAATGGTGTATCTTGAGCTAGCCTCAGCCAGTATCTTCTGTCTCAACTCACCAACATCCAGCACGCACAACCTGACCTGGTAATGAAGCACCCCATCTCCCCCTTGGGAGAAAGCCTCAACCTCCTTTCTGAGAATTGCTTCTTTAAGTTTAAGTAGAACTAGATCTTCATCTTGTATGGACTTAACTTCTACTACCAAGGATGAATATGACCCGCATTGCATTACCACACCACCTTCAGCTGAATCCACCAACTGCACCCCTAACCGGGCTAGCCTGTGAACTTCTTTCACTAGCTCCTTCTTGCCTTCCTCAATGTGAGCTACACTTCCCATAGAGCGCCTACTTAGGGCGTCTTCCACCACATTGGCTTTGCTTGGGTGATACAGTACACTCATGTCATAGTCTTTCAGGAGCTCTAACCACCTTCTCTATTAGAGGTTTAGGTCCTTCTGGCTGAACACGTACTGAAGACTCTTGTGATCTGTAAATACATCTATGTGAGCACCATATAAGTAATGCCTCCACAGTTTTAGCGCAAACACCACTGCTGCCAACTCCAAGTCATGAGTTGGATAATTCTTCTCATGAACTTTGAGTTGTTTGGAGGCATAGGCTATCACTTTGTCCCGCTGTATCAGAACGCAACCGAGTCTAACTCTAGAAGCATCACAATAAACAACCAACCCATCTGTTCCTTCTGGCAGTGTCCAAACTGGAGCGGTAGTGAGTTGAGTCTTCAACTCCTGGAAACTCTTCTCACACTCATCCGACCACTGAAATTTCACCTTCTTCTGAGTTAACTTAGTCAGAGGGGAGGCTATAGAAGAGAAACCCTCCACAAACCATCGGTAGTAACCCACTAAGCCCAGGAAACTCCTGATTTCAGTAGGAGAGGTAGGTCTGGGCCAATCTTTTACTACTGCTATCTTATGAGGGTCTACTCATATTCCTTCGCCTGAAACCACATGACCTAAGAAAGTACAGACCTCAACCGGAATTCACACTTACTGAATTTGGCAAACAGTTGGCGGTCTCTGAGGGTCTATAATGCTAACCTTAGGTGATTGGCATGCTCTTCCTCATTTCTGGAGTACACCAGAATATCGTCGATAAATACAATGACGAACATATCTAGGTACTGCTTGAAGACTCTGTTCATCAGGTCCATAAAGGCTGCAGGGGCGTTTGTGAGTCCAAAGGACATCACCACAAATTCGTAGTGACCATACCGAGTTCTGAATGCTGTTTTTGGTATGTCACACTCTTTGACCCTTAACTGATGGTATCCTGACCTGAGATCAATCTTTGAGAAACAACTAGCTCTCTGAAGCTGGTCGAGTAGGTCATCAATTCTAGGTAGGGGATATCTTTTCTTGACTGTGACTTTGTTCAGATGACGGTAATCTATGCACATTCTGAGGGTACCATCTTTCTTACACACGAATAGCACTAGACCACCCCAGGGAGAGATGCTGGGTCTGATAAAACCTTCGTTAAGAAGATCTTTTAGCTGCTCCTTCAACTTTTTAAGCTCAGTTGGAGCCATTCTATAAGGAGGGATGGAGATGACCTGAGTATCTGGGAGGAGATCTATTTCGAAGTCTATTTCTCATTTAGGGGGAAGTTCGGGAAAATCCTCAGGAAAAACATCTAGGAACTCATTGACTATCGGAACTGACTGGATGGTTAGGGTATCAGAGTTGGAATCTTTGACCCGAACCAGATGATATAGAAATCCTATGGAAATGAGTTTCTAGGCCTTACGGTAGGAAATAAACCTACCCTTAGGCGCTGAACTGTTGCCCATCCATTCTATTACTGGCTCATTAGAAAACTGGAACTTGACAACTCTAGTTCTGCAATCAAATGAGGCATAGCAGGAGTGTAACCAATCCATGTTGAGAATAAGGTCAAAGTCGACCATGTCTAGCTCTACGAGATTAGCTGGAATTACTTTGTTCAGGACTGAGACTGGGAAATTTCTATACACTCGGCTGGCTCTAACTGACTTGCCAACTGGTGCGAAGACTGACAATGTTTCTGAGAGGACCTCTAGACTTATATTGAACTAAACCTCTATATAAGGAGTCACGAAAGAAAGAGTAGCTCCTGGATCTAAGAGGGCATATATGTCTAGATGGAAGAGATGTAGCCTACCAGTAACTACGTCAGGTGAGCTTTCCCGATCCTAATGGGAAGATAGATCATAAAAACGGTTATGGCGCTGACCTCCATCTGTACCTGATGTGTTAGCCTGCTAGAGCTAATGATGTGGTAGATTGTGATCTCCCTCGCCTGTTGACGACCACTCCCTAAGCCTGTGTCCAAGTTGTCCACACCCAAAGCAGCCCTCTCGTCCCTGAAGGCATTCTCTTGGGTGATTCCTACCACACTTGGGACAAGCTGGATACTTGTTCCTGGTATTTTGAGCCTGAGAGTGAGTGCCATATGACCCACCCCTCCGATCCTAGCGAGACCGAAAAGTTGGGGCGCTAGCCGAACTAGGTGCTGGGGCTCTCTACTGCTGTTGCTGCTGGGGTTGTTTCTGTGGGCGGCTACTACCACTAGACCTCTGATGGCAAAAATATGACTGGCCAGTCCTTTCTTGTTTGTTCTTACATTTTATATCTTTCAGCTTTTCAGCCTCAATCTGCTGAGCATACACAATTAAGCTAGAGAGGTCTATATCCTTGATCAGCATTGCCGTCTTGCACTCTTTGAGGACCAGATTAGGTACTCCATTTATGAACTTCAACATGCGAGCCCTTGGCTCGACTACCATCTCCGGAGCATACTTTGATAGTATGGTGAACTCTAGAGCATATTCTTCCACTGTTCTATTGCCCTGACGCTAATTCATAAATTCCGCCATCTTAGCCTCCCTCAGCTCCCAAGGGAAAAATCTGTCTAGGAAAGCTGTGTGGAATTCTTTCCACTCCATTGGTCCTGCTTCCGTTGGCCGTCCTTCCTTCCACTGGTCAGGCCAGACTTAGGCTACTCCTTTCAGCTGGTAGGAGCTAAATCAACACTTTCAGAGGAACTGACACCCATAATTCGGGTGATCTTTCTAATCTCATCTACAAACCCTTGTGGGTCCTATCCCACCTTTGTTCCTTAAAAATCTGGAGGGTTCATTCGGGTAAAATCCCGCATTCGAGCAGCAACTGCAGATCCATTTGTGGCTACTGAAACACCTGCTGGTTCACCTGATTGGTGACTGTTTGAGCCAGCAATTGAATGGCCGCCCTAAACTCAGCGGTGGATATGGATTCATCCTGAGGAGCTACCGAGGCTGATGGGGTAGGTCTGTTGACATTAGCAGCCCTTCTTCCATTACCACGTCTGGGAGGCATGGTTCACTGAAACAAAACAGAGCATGAATTAGAAGGGTATTTCTAGTATTGAACTTTAACACACGATAAAGAATATGAACAAAAGAGAGTTTTCCTAATAATATCTCGTAACCTCCTCGTCAAAAGTGTGGCATGCTTCATACCCATGAAAAGGACTCTACTCGATGCGGCTTTCAGACATTCCGAGGATACTCTAAACCTAGTGCTCTGACACCAAGTTTGCCATGCTCCGAGACTACACCCTGGATGTAACACGATACTTGAAGTCACAAGTGACCCCAAGTTGAACCTTAATCTATCATACACTGGTATTCTAAATAAACATGTACAACAAAAATTTGAAACAATATCATAAAGCATTGATGAAAAATAAGTTTGAGAATATAAAGTTCAAAACACTTGAGTAATACTGATAAATCTGAAAATCATGTCTGTCTGAAAGCCATCTAATAGAGGAGTTGCTGGGACAAGACCCTGGCTAACTCTAAGTCTAACAGAAACTAATAAATGACTGAAAGAAATAATGCCCTCGGATGATGAGGACTCACACTTCACTGCTGAGATTGAGAATTTGAACTGCGGCAACTAACAAAGCTAAGTCTAAGAACCTGCAGCTGTATCATAAAATGATACAACATAAAAGTATGCGTCAGTACTTTGAATGTACTGAGTAAGTGGGAGAAACATAACTGAATATAAAGTCTTAACTGAAATGACACGCAATGACCAATAGGTAACCTGAACTGAACTACTGATGAAATCTAAAATATTCAAGATGACCCCATCTAATGGTCAAGGACATGCCCTAAGTCGGAAACACTAAATCTGAGACACTGTACTAAACTGAGTTAAACTGATAGAACTAGAATCGAAATGAGCTGCTTATTCTGAAATTGGACTGGATTGACTAGCGGGAGAGTCTATAACCGACATATAACCAAGTGAGCTAGACGTGGAGTCTAATGTATACACCCCACTGGTAGGACCCAATATACCTTGATAGGGTATAAAGGCATGAACTGAGGGATCACAAAGGTCTGCGGCCAATCAGGCCAAGTAATACTGTAATCTATGCTGGCAATGTAGTTTTGGGAACTTGGGTATGCTGGAACCCCGACCTGCTCGGTGCTAAGTTCTACTCTCACTTGAAAACCTAAACTGAACGACTAAGCTGTAGCTCGAAACTGGGGTCCAAGACTAGCCAAGGACGTATAACTGCATGTGCCCTGAGAGTCTTATCAGACCAGATTCTGAAACTGGGTTCTAGACTGGTCGAGTTGCTTGTCTGGAAGCGTCGTAACCGTCTAAGAACAAGTTGTAACTGAACTGGGGTCCTGAGGCTGGTCAGAGCTATATAATAGAATTTCATGACTGCCAATGGACCAAAAACTAAAATCCGAGTCTGATTCTGATAACTGAGAGGCACCACTGACACCTTGAATAAGACTGAAGTCAAACTAATCAGTTGAAAATTTTCTGAAAGATTTTGAAGAGACTCCATGTTCGAACTGGTCTGAACTACTAACAGCTAATAGAGAACTCAACTTATCCCAACAATACAGGAATTTCATAATATGGCAACAATTCAAGAATTAAAGACATCTAATCCAACAAGGCTAAAATTATTCTTGTTAGTGAAATAATTGCTCAACAAATAATTAGTAATAATTTATAGGAAATTCAGCCCAAAACATTCTTCATTCACTAGATGCAATTTATTCAGCAAAATCATTAGTCGAATGTTAGGGCTTAAATTCACCTTTTTGTACGAACACTGACAATTTAATTAGGAACCAATGAAGATAATATGAACAACCAACACGGATATTATTCCAAGCAAAATTAATGAAAATTAACATGGAATTCATTCGTATTCGAAAGCTCAAGGCTAAAACTGATATGAGAGTTATGGTAGGATTTTGGGGGACACAAGGGAAGGACAATTCCCTTGTTGAATTCCCACATACCTGACTAATATCCTCCCGGAGAATAGAACTTGAACTGTTGCAATGGATGACAACCCTAAGCTTGTTTGAGAGTTTTCTTGAGGAACTCTTCGATAGCTTTCTGAGAATAAATGTGATAATGAGGGGAGGAACCGTCCCAAACCTCTAAATAAGTCTGAGTTTACATTCAAAACGACGTGGTTTAGAGCTTAGGAGAATAGGAAATTACTAAATAGCCCTTATAAATTTTCTTGGAAAAACTATCAGGTGTCCTTAACGGGTCGTGGTGACTGACCACGATTCATGGTCACTCCCGTCAGGTACACTGCCTGGGATCCTCAGTAGGTCATCACGAGGGACCTAACGAACCGTGGTGACCAGTCGTGGACCACACTGGTTCATTGTTGAAGATTTACTCTAGACTAGGTAACGAGTCACTTAACGAGTCGTTGCCACAGGTGACGACTCGTTTCACCCACTCGTCAAGTACACTGGTCCACTCAAAATATTCCCAACTCAACCCTGACAATGAGTGACTTAACGGGTCATGGTCAGTGACCACGACTCTTGACTTCCCTTGTTAGGTACACTACTTACCTCCTTTACATTATCCCGCCTTCTCCTCACGGCTCACCTAACGAGTCGTGAGGTTTCTTAACAACTCGTCAGGTGGGCCGTCCTGCAATATTTCTACAGTTTTCCAAGTTTTCTGATTTAAGTCCCGAAATTAGATTTTGAGTTTCGGGGCATTACAGGATGTCTACACACCAATCGGCAAGAGTCTACTCGAAATTGCTTGTTAGACCAGTAACCTAGACATTATGATACCAACTTGTCACGATCCCAAATAAATGGGTCATACGGGCACCTACATCGACTCTACTCGATAGGAGAACCCTTGAAGAACATTACATCAATTACCCAAAATTTCTCATTTATTTACACTAACCAACAATAATTTGAATAATCATACAAGCTTCCCAACAACCCTGACTCTCCCAAGATCTAGTCTAGACAGGTTCAAGAGCTCTAATAGAATACATGACAAAACAAAATGACACAACTTCATCCAAGAGGAAGAATACGGAAGCTGATGCAAAGTACTCCACCCCAATCAAGGACCTCAACCTGGCACAACCTACACCAAAAGGCATAGCAACGTAGAATCAGTACACCGCACGTACCGATAGACATCATCGACCGGCTGCGGTCAGTTAGCATAATAACATAATAATCAACATACAATCAATGTTACTAATATCAGCTATTATTTCACTTATGACTACCTTACCGTCTTTTAATACACACCATGGTTAATGCAGTTATTCCACAATCCTAGTCGTTGATCAATCCTTAAATCTGCCTCTCTTTATTTTCGCTACAGTGAAGGCTCAGGCAATTGCAGTGACTCTGCTTCCATGACGATGTGTCTGCTACAGTGCTATCCCAACATTTAGTAATTGTTTGTCCCTAATCTAGTTATGTTCTATTCTGCCATAAAATTGTATAACACATCTACCTCTTTTACCATTTCCCTATGATCAATCTACCTTTTTTTTTTTTACCATTTTCCTATGATCAACTAACTCCATCCATTACCATTTATTAACTTATTCAATTACATACAAATTTTCAGACCTTTCCAAATCTAGTATTTTAATTTATAAATTCTATTCGCTGTCTCATGGTAATTTGCTCCCTTTTTGTTAAACCTGCCATACTACCTTCCGTAATTCATAAATCAATTAAAACAGGAATCCAATAACAAATACAAATTAACTTAATCAAGTACACATAAGAAGTCATCTATACATATCGAGGGAGTTAATTTTTCCCAAATACTAAAGTACATACGCATATCTGTCTCCATACCACGAAAATGCCACAAGATATCATACCTGGACCGTGTAGCCATATATGGTATTTAACACATGTTTCTCACCTCAAACTTGATTTATGTTGGTATATCCTGTATCACACTCGTATACCGATATCTTTCTCTCTCTACAGTCGTATGTATAATTAAATCATACAGGCACAATCTCTGTGTAACAATCATCCATCAGTGATATGTTGGGCACATGCCTTCGTCACATCACCGTACACACATGTCAGAGGTTCTTATGCTAGCCCTTCCAGTCATGACCTGCAGGGGACACTAGAAATCTATGTACTGTACATCCAGCCATATGAAACCTTCATCATACTTGTTTGTGTACTCATATTTGTACACCTAGCTGCATGGTCTTTTAGCCAAACCTTTCTATGTATTCCATCATATTGCTTGCCTGGATACTCACCCCAGGGCACGAGCCACTTAAGTCTCCAACCCTCATTCAGAGTCTGGTCGTATTAGCCTGCTCATCCAAGTTATTTCCCTTTGGCTCCAGGCCTCACATTCACTATCATATCCATGATTTTCCTTTTCGAATCATACATTATCTCATGCACACATTCGATCAATACCAACTCACCTCTTTATCTCAGGACGCACATCATTTCATATAAAAAATAACTCACACATAACAAGAGTTACGTATACATATCAACAAGTATAATCAATGCATAGTTCGAACCCAATTTCATATCTAAATATTATAACACCAATTCTATATCTATAACATCCCAAGGAAATGCAACCTGGCCCGCTCATTGGTTTGGGCTCTGTTGTAGTGGCATTACTGCCATCACAATGGTCTCGCTGCAGCAGTACCATACTAGCTACAGTGGTACTATTTGGCAGCACTGCGAACAGTTTTCTTCCCAGTTCCTCCCACCAATTGTTTCTTATCCACCTAGTATCTCATCTCTACCATGCCCACCACAATGGAGGTAGAATCGTATAAAGTTTATTTCAACAGGAAAATCACCATATCAAGTAATGTCCATAGATCAATCAACATATCATCATTGCACCAACATACATTCCATTATATAAAGTCTAACCCCTCTAAAATTACGGGCTTAACTCACGTTCTGTAATGATCCTAGTCTATTAATTTTTCTTTTACTTCATCCTATAAATAAGATTTCTATGATTATTCGTTCAAGATTACAATTTAGAAAGAATGACTCTATAATTCTATATACATGCAAATACATTCGGCAACCACGCCCAGAGATCATTCTGCATACGCTCAATTAGATCCCACATACGCCCTCACGACTAGCATAATTTAATTATAATATTCCACTAGAAGTTTTCACATTAGGGTAATATCCCCACCACCTTTCTAATTTGTTCATCCTCAAATTCTTACCGGTTTCAAATATTCGATAGCAATTCATTCACATTTCGACCATACCCATCAAAAGCATATAACCTATAGCACATATATGTTTAGCTAAATAAAGTCCAACACAAAAGTGAGTACACCATAGCCTACCTGGGCGTCAAGCTATGGTCAAGACGTTCCCAATTGCATGTCTGCACCAATTCCTGAGTTGTTACAAAAAATCCTAGCCACGGAGGATGAACCTCTACTGCTTGCTCTTCTTCTTGTTCCAAAAGGCTATTTCTTGTTTTTGGGCATCTTTATTAAGCCCTTTTCGATATAATAGGTTTTTAAAATCCTAACTAGAACAGTATTATGGAATTCTGGTCCGCATCACCTACTACAACGACATCCTTTACCGCTGCAGCGGTTCCGACATGGAGGAGAGAATCCTGGCACGCTGGACTTGCGCCTAGTCCATCGATTTTGATTTATCCCATTCAAACTTATTCATCTTATGCCATTTGTTTTTCGAGGAATTCATTCCAATTTTTCAAAAATTTTAGATTGGCCTGCTCTTAGGTGGTCGGGGTGCTATAATGGCTAGGCGGGTCATTTCAAATATCAATATAACCAATCCTCCACTAGATTCAATCTTCAACGCAGACAATTATAATTTACTATAAAGTAAAAACAATAAGAGTAGGACAGTAAAAAAGTACTCAAATAAGCATTTTATATGCAAGCCTTCAACTAAAAGTCAATTTATCAATATCAGGTGATTAATATCAAGTGAGCAACACCGCATCTATCTAATTCCATAAACTAGTAACCATTCTCACATATTCACAAAGTCCAAAAATTACCAAGCAAGCAACATCACATTTTATACAATGCATGAACAAGAAAGAGTTCATCAATTATTAAGGAGAAACATCGCATTTTATCCAATGCAAAAACAAGAAAATCATGCTCATTTATTCACAGATTTCATCAATTATCAAGTGAGCAACACTGCATTTATCCAATACATATACACGATATCATGCTCACATAGTTATAAAATTTATCACTCTAAGAAGAATGTTTCCAATCTATATGTTAATATAAAGGAGGGATATAGTCCTGCTGATATGGCATATCTCACAATCAAGGAATCCTATTTATCTTTTTTGTCTTTTTTGATGTTTTCTTCCTTTTTTTAATCTTATTATAACCAATAGTCTCTTTGGTTATATAGGTTACAAAAACTCAACAAGCACCCTATTGCATTCTCTTAATTACATCTAAATCCTACACTTTGTTAAATCTTGCAAATGGAAATGACTTGAGAGTGGAATACATAGTTTCATCAGAGGTGTCAAGAATATCTCCTCTACTTGTTTGTATTCAGGTTACATTTAGAAACAGTTCAGTGGAGGCTATGTCAAATTTACAGTTGGTTAAAGAGGATTTTGGCATGAGGATAGAATGTTCATATCAAGAGCTGATATCAGATGAGAGGTTATTGTTGTGCCTTGCAATTTTCATTATTTACTTTTTTGGTCAAAATTATTGTGATTCTTATAGTGAATAATGTTGTTTTGAGAATGCTCCTTTTGAATATTTCTTTTGTCAGTCAATCTCTTCCTAGATATAAAAGAGGAAATACATGTAACAGTAAGATAGTTCTTTAAGTTCCGCTGTCCTTTGTGAAGGTACTCTCTTTCTCATCCTAGAAAACCTTATTTTTTTCAGTTATTCTGGTTTCTTTATGCACTTGTGGGAAGAAGTTCACTGTATCATTGATATTTAGGCCTTCAGTGAAATGCTCATTGAGAAAAGTAGATATTATTATAGAACTGTCTAAGACCATTACAAAAATCTAAATACATAATTCATCTCTAGCCACTTACCTATATAATTAGGAAGGTCTCAATACCTAACTTTCAAGGTTCCTGAACGGTCAGTTATTCATGTAATACGATTGATAGTGTAGAGGGTGCATTTCTATTTTAATTAGTTTCTTATTCTTCTCTGCTTCTATGAAATGTTCTTTCCCTGTTCACCGGTTGTTGTTGTCTTTGATTTTTAGTATATGACAACATTGGCATTAATATCGTTCTATTTAGTAATGCTATGGCATCTTACTCTTTCTTTAAGTTGGTGTGGACGAAAAAAGTAAAGAAGAAGAATCACTGTTGCATACATATACTTTCGCAATTTATAAGAAAAATATTAGAAAAGAAGTACATGACTAAAATGTAATTCAACAATTGTTGTTTAAGTTATTTTACTTTTCATTTCATATTTATTTTATATAGAAAATTAAAATTTTACTACTTACGATTTAGAGAAAGGAACAAATCAAATGTTTATATACATTCATGTTTATTAAACTAAAAATCATGTAGTAAAATGACATGGAAACCCTCAACCACCGCACAAAAGTACAAATTTTCTAAAAAAGAATTCTTTGTAAAAAAAAGTTATGACAATGAAAAATGTGATTCATTAAGTTCAAACTGTAATATTTGGATACAAATAAATAAATAATTCTTGGTTTGATTTATAAAAAATTATTTAGATTTAATAAAATTTATTAAACCACGTGAAGCGCGAATAATTTCTCTAGTTTCTCATACAATAAAATTATACCAACACAAATATTTTTCATCTCATTTATGGGAACCCCCATTACCTATTACCCATTTTAATCAATTAATTAATACACTAATACTTCATAAAGTGTCAAAGAAAGTCTCCACTTACCTTATTCGGGTCCAAAAAGTTAAATTACAGCTTTGCCCTTTCTTAAAGCCTCCAAATGGTCCCCATTAGTAAAATATATCATCTAAATGAGTATATGAATTCGTAAACAGCCATATTGCCAATAAAAACAGATAAAAATTGGGTTAAAAATGCAATCTTGAGCCCTGGTGTCAAATTTGAAAATTTCTTTCACAATCGGCTTATCCATAATTTAGGGAACTCACTCTTGAAAAATCAGCTAAAAAAGAATGTTAATTGGTCCCTAATTCTAAGAAATACATAAATCTTACCTTGGGGAGAAACCCCCCAAATTCTGTAGTTAAAAATACAAATTAAATCACTAATTTGATGACAAATTGATGGAAAAAAAGTAAATTAAGGGTTAGAATCTTATCTTATGAAGCATTCTAGCAAAACCCCTTGCATTTTGCCTCAAATCGTGATTCCAACCTCTCAAAATCGAGCGATGGGGTTTAAGTTCAAAAATAGGTATTTAAAGTTTCCCAGGTCCGTTCCTTCTACATAAACATAGAGTCTCCCTCGTGAACATGATCCCAACCCGGACCTGGACCCATTGTGAATGTGAAAACCCTTCTCGTGAATGTGATGAAAAATTGACTTGACCCTGCTCCCATTTCCCTTCGTGAATGTGAAGATCAGTTTTTTCCTTTTTCGTAAACACGACCTAGGACTCATGAACGTGGAGAAGGAATTTGGGTGCACCAGAAATAACAGTTGACAACAAACTCAAACTCAACCAAAATCCTTTAATGGACCCTCAAAATTTATTTAGAACCCCACAAAATAAATAAAATATGCAGATTGACTAAAAATCATATTTTGGACCTCTTGCAATCATCAAATCACCAATTTGGGGTTATTATGACTGAAAGTTGATCATAGTCAATCTTATCTTTTTAAAACTCAAAAATTCAACCAATGACCCAAATCACTCTCGAACACCTTAGGATTCGTACCACTTAAATAAAAAATCACCTTTCGGACCTAACAATACTATCATAATTCAAATTCCAGTTTGTTAACATGAAATGTTGACATTGATCAAGTTCCCAAATTGAAAAACTCACGCTATACCTGTCCGATCATATCTGAAATCTTGTCATCCATACTGTTAGGACACAAAATGACATATAAAAGCCAAAGAAAGGGGCAAATAGGAATATCATGCAAAAAGTCCAAAAAGACCAACGAGGGTCTAAAATAGCCACAAAGTCATCCTCAAAAGCTAGATTCTAATACAACTGCATTGAATCCTACTAAATCATATGGGAACTATCAAAATGATACTTCCATGCACACATGAAATACCGGATGCATAACTGATAGACCTAGAGGTAAGGCCAACTCATAGGCTACCTCCCTGATTTGTCGAAGTATCCAAAACCAATAAACCTAGGTATAAGCTTTTTCTTTTTTTTTCAAACCTCATAATACCCTTCATGTGTGATACCTTCAATAATACCCTCTCTTTATCCATAAACTCCAATTTACAAATCCTCTAATTTGCATAACTCTTTTCACTGCTCTAAGCAACAAGGAGTCTATCTAGAATCACCTTCAGCTTATCCAAGGAGTCTCTCAACCAATTATTAATCTTCGGTCTAACCTCAAAGCATCAAACTACACAATTGGAAGCCTACATCATCTACCATGCAATCCCTCAAATGGAACTATCTAGATGCTGGAATGATAGTTGTTGTTGTAAGCTAACTATTGCAAGGGCAAGTATTGGTCCCAATGCCCTTCATAATCATTGGCACAAGCTCGAAGCATGTCCTCCAGCACCTGAGTACTCCTCTTTGACTGCCTATCCATTAGAGGGTGAGAGACTACACTGAGCTCTACCCAGGTACCTAACCCACCTGCATAGACGTTTAGACTTGCTAGGTAAATGAGGAACCTGAAAAGTGAATGATCTCCTAAATATAATTTCTTACAAATCTATTTGAATTGTAAGTAGTCTAAAACAAAATGATGAGAGTGGATTTGGTTAACCTATCAGTAATAGACAAAATAACATTGAACTTTCTTAAAGTCTAAGTACCTCACTACAAAGTCCATAACAATACGCTTCCATTTTTATTCAAGCAAAATCATCCTCTAAGTCATACAAACCTATCTCAAGTGCTCATAGTTTACCTGCTATCAATTCAAACACTTGAACACAAACTTCACAATGTCTCTCTTCATCCTATACTACAAATAACATTTTTTCAAGTCATTGTACATATTTGCCACCTCTAAATGAATGGAATAACTTAACCTAGAACCAAATCTTCTGAAAATCACTACTCAGTCCTTCATAAGTCTATAATGACCTCATGAATGTTCCACCTTGTGTTGTCGTTTCTAAACTCAAAGGCTGAAATCCACCAAGATCATCAAATTTGCAGTGTGTATCTATATTTAATATTTTCTTTCTTCACATTTTAAAGGCACACTAATTACACAATTATGATAAAATTTCATAAGATATGAATACATCAAAGTATCTAATATGTGAGCCTCTTGTGCTTATCATTATCTCGTTTACCAATCTGAACTCTTCGACACAAGGAATGTGGCCTCATACCTTATACTAAGAGAGTAACACTTAATTACATCCTTAACAATTGCCAAAAGTAACAGTGGCTGCATTTCTTGTTCTTTATCCATGCACAAGTTCTTTCAAGTCATCTATAACCGACATTTTTAATCCTGCTTATCTTACCAATCCACAGTCCAACATAGTCGACTACCACAATATAGTATTACATAGGAAAACCTAATTTCTACTCCAAACCATATAGATAACTCTTTTTACCTGATCAACTATGGCCCATTTACTTGAGGATGCTATGTTACCAAGCACTTTACTACACCATAAATTACCTTTTCATTGATGTTATCATGTCAATCATCCAAAATTTGAACCTCACCAGTTATAAAACTTAAAACCACTATAAAACTTACCATAAGTTTTTGCTAAAAATGCTTGTAAACTTCCTTCTCCAAGAATACTTTACAATTTACACCTTATTTGATTAACACATGATAATATTATCATAATTTGAAATAGACCCAAGTAATCATATTTTTTTGAATTTAACTTCCTTTTTGTAAAGATAAACCCCTGACCTTATAAATTGAAATAGATACTCTTATCCTTATTTTCCCAAATGTCAGATTTCATTTCTAATCACTTTTACCTTTATAAATTCAAAATGCTTTAAAACTACTCAATTAGTGTCTCAAAATACCATAGGTTTTTGCATAAAAGTTGAGTAAATAATAAGAGTAGTAATAAATCACAAATCTTAGGCATCTGAAAATATTACTTGCTTACTCGAATCTTTTAAACTTAAAACCCTTCAAAATTAGTCGCATCACAAGTACAACCCATCACAAAGTCTTCTCGCTAAAAGTACCTAGCAAGGACAAAATAATACCTCAAACCACCAATTTGTTAGTTCAAGTCTATAGGACAATTCTCAATCACTGAATGTACATTGCTACTAATAGTCTCACATAGCTTCATGCAAGTCTGCCTGTTGAAAACTCCATGTGTCCACAATTTCATTACCTCAATACTGATTCACTTCTCTTAGTCTCAACTGATCTTACTGACCTAAATTAAATCTCTAGAATGCACTTCACAACTTGAACTTATTAACACCTACCATTAATCCACCGCTTTAAATGCCTTTATTAACTCATACTACATGTTTATGAAAAATGACTCTTTTTATCTTATCATTTCCGACTAGAACATTTTTGGTAGACCATATAACTGTTTCTTTCAGTTCTCATACTCCACAGATTGAATGCAATGCCGATCTCCATTCTTCTAAATAGGTGAAATATTCGATAACTCTTCAAGAAATTAACCTTTACACTTGCGAAAGCAAGATTCATTTTTACTAGTCAATTGCTCTAAACCAGTAGTCTCACTCCATGAAATCCCACTAGATACACCACTTTTATATACCATAACCATTAAGAAGATCATATCTAGATCATACCACACATTTTTGCACGTCAAGTAACTGCAATGCATTACACAAAACTAACAAATCTTTGGCCTAAAATAACATGTACCCTTGTCTTCGTGCCAAGCAAACGTACAAATATATTCCTTACTAAAGAATCAACACGGCATATTCCTACAAAATTTGATCCTTACAAGAAACTTTCCCCTATTTGGTTTGAAGCCAACAACCATCTTCTTTCAGAACTCTCAACCCCTTGGTGTTCATTCACCTGTTATATCGCCCCACTCATTTTCAGCTCACCCTTTCATAAACTCCAGTTCACAGCATATATTTTCACACCTCATGACTCTAACCAAGTAAATATTTTAATGTTATGACTACCATATCATCAAACTCAAACTGTTCAAATCCTCTTTGTTGTACCTCTATTTCTTGAGATAGAAAGAACACTCTTCATACAAAACTCAAAAGAAGCCATACCATCTCAAACGTTATTATAAGAAACCCTTTTCCACGCCTTACAACCTCTCCTATTACCCGATCCATTAGCCTTGCATAACTTCGACTCTTCTTTAAGATGATAATATAAGTACCTATTTCATCACTAGACTATTGAATCCTTATTGATACACTCATGCCATAAGATTGTAGTAGAAATTTGATCTCTGAAGAAACATTTTTGTTCTCATCATACCTCGAGTAGCCCATCGTTGTTTTGTCAAACCTCCTGAATTATAGTATTTAAAGTCACATTGCTTATTACCTAGTTATTCCACTAAATATACCACTTTCAAAATGTTAACTCTATTCCCAACATTGACTGTGCCATAGATGTATTCCCTCAATCTCTGAACTACCATTCTTAGAAAATGTGGTGACCATGTAGTTCTTCACACCTGATTTGTATTTCCTTATGAATATTACCACATTGCACAATCTAAATCACAAATTCACTCCATCTATCTTTGAATTATAGCTACAGTCTAAATCTGGCTACACATCCCTTAGATTGGCCTACCTCTTCCTTCACAATGTAATCTCTTACTCCATACCACGTGATGTCATCCCCAAATGTTGGTGTGCGAATTTGACAATATGTCCTCGCCATCAATGAGAGAATCTAATAAAGAGATTTAAAGAATTGGCTGAACAAAAAGATGCACATTAAGAAATCAAAGAATAAATTTTGCTAAATTTTTTTTATCCTTTCAAAGATAAGAAACGAACATCTCCGAATCAATCCGCAAGACTCTACTACACACAACATGTACTCATAAATTTGTTGAATCACATTTTTGTACAGAGTTTCCATGACCCAAACATCGGGACCATGATGAAAATTATCCTGATCCCATCAATAGGTAAGCCAATCCCTCAATACCGTTTAATTAAGCACACAATATGCAAATAAGTAGATTTCAAGTGGAATATCCCTTTAAATCAAGCTTCTCATAAAATCAAGTAAGGAAAGTACCCCAAAATCTAGTGACATGAGTACCAACCTCTAAGAATATCAAAAATATGAAAACCAAAGTAATACATATTTTGGGAATACATGAAGACAAAAGTCAATAATAATATAAGAAGTTTGGAATATAGCGGAACAACTAGCTGACCAACTACCTTCAAGACCTCGAGTGCACTCTGATAATCATGAGGGGTAACCTACCATAAGAACTGGCTCGAAACCTGCACAAAAAGATGCAAAAAAGTAAAAGGGGACTATAATGAACAAGTGTACTCAATAGCATTGTCGACAAACCCTTAAATAAAGTGATAATGAGGATCGGTCCTATACTATCTTCTTAACCCCTCCTCATAATATTAGATAAGATATCTCAATTAGAAACCATAATAATCGCTAAGTGCATCATATTTAACAATTTAAGAAAATATCCGATGTTTAAACCAAGTCTAAAGATACCAATGAGTCACATTAAAAATAACATAATCAACTTCAAAGTCAAGCCAAGACACCAAGGAAATAAAGATAAATGAAATAAAATAATAACACAATGCATAATGACCTAGTTAGAAACCTGTATATACTCGATTCCCACCTCGAATAGTTGGGATCTATGGTGGACTCATGAGGTCCATATTCTCACCCCGTACCAAAAAACACTAAGGCATATCCTGGATGCAACATACTATACCAAAAAAATCCTATATACTGTGAATATTCTGGGTTACTATGTGCTAGAATTTTTATCCTTTCACTTCCTCAATGTCAATATGCATGGGATACAATATTAATATAAATAATATTTTAGTAAATTTATTCCTCAGCATAGATCTCTATAATGTACATCAAAGTTAAAGCATTGAGAGTAGGATAGTAAAAGAGTACTGAAATAAGCATTTCATATGCAAACCATCAACTAAAAATAAATTTATCAATATCAAGTGACCAACACCGTATCTATATAATTTCATAAACTAGTAATCATGCTCATATATTCACAAATTTCATAAATTACCAAGTGAGCAACACCATATTTTATCTAATGCATAAACAAGAAATCATGCTCACTTGTTCATAGAGTTCATCAATATCAAGTGAGCAACACAAAATTTTTATCCAATGCATATACAAGAAATCATGCTCACGTATTCACAAAGTTCAATAATTATAAAGTGAGCAACACGATATTTATACAATACATATACAAGGAATCATTCTCACATACTCGTAGAATTAACTTCAAGAAGATAATTTCCAATTTTTGTATACCATATCACTGGAACACATATAAATGCTTGTTATTTCATTTACATGGGATCTCAATTACCCATTACCCCTTTTAATCAATTAATTAATATACTAAAGCTTCATAAAATATAAAATAAAGTCTCAACCTGCCATTTCTGGAGCCCAAAAAGTCAAATTATAACTTTTTCCTTTCATAAAGCCTTTGAATGGTCCCAATCTGATCAAATAGTATACGAGCCCATAGGTTTCCTTATTTCCATAAACAAAAATTAGCTTGAAAATTAGGTAAGAAACGTCAATCTCGAACCTTGCTGTGAAATTTGAATTTTTTTCCATAATCGGTTTACCCATTGATTTGGGGACTCACATTTTGAAAATCAAGTAAAACGAACCATTAATTTATCCCCAATTTAAAGATGTAATGCCCTAAAAACTCAAAATCCAATTCTGGGACTTAAATCAGGAAATCTAAAAAAGCTGCAGAAAGGCTTCAAGATGACCCACCTAATGAGTCGTTAAGTGACCTCACGACTCATTAGGTGAGCCGTGAGATAGAGGCTTGATAATTGATAGAGAGGAGGCAGTGTACCCAATGAAGGACTTCATGAGTCGTGGTTAGTGACCACGACCCATTAAGTTATCCGTGGTCAGTCCTGAGTTGGGAATATATTTAGTTGACTAGTGTACCTGACGAGTGTCGACAACGAGTTTTCATTTGGGCCAACGACTCGTTAGGTGACTCGTTACTGGACTTAGCATTAAATCTCAAGAATGAGACAGTGTGGTCCACGACTAGTGACCATGAGTCGTGGTCATTGACCACGACTCGTTAGGTCCCTCGTGGTGACCTATTGAGGATCTCAGGCACTGTACCTGACGGGAGTGACCACGAGTCATGTTAAGTCACCACGACCCGTTAGGGGCACCTGACAGTTTTTCCCAGCAAATTTCTAAGGGCTATTTAGTAATTTTCCTACTCTCTCAAGTTTTAAACTACATCATTTTAGTGTTAATTTTAGATGTTTAGAGAGAAAAGCGGTTTATTCCTCATTCCCCACTCTCAGTTCTCAGAAAAGATAGAGCGCTCTCCTCTCAAGAACCCTCCAAGCAAGACTAGAGCTTCTTATCTATAGCAGTAGTTCAAGATTCTTCTTCGGGAGATTTTAGTCAGGTATGTGGGAATTCAACAAGGGAATTGTCCTTCCGTTGTGTCCCCCAAAATCCACCCATAATTCTCCTATCATTTTAGCCTTGGGATTTTCGATTTTGAAAAAGATTTTCATGTTGGTTTTCATTAGTTTCAATTGGATTATTTTCCATGCTTATCATTCATATGATTTTCATCAGTTCTTATGTAAATTGTTGATGTTCTTGCCAAGTGATTTTTACAGCCCTAAATTCTCGAGCAGTGATCGATGGTGTATTCAATTTTGTTTAGTTTTTAAAGTATGTTTGGGATGAATTTCTTAGTGATTCTTATTTTATATATATATATATATATATATATGTATGTTGAGAAATCATTCCATTAATGATAACGATTTTAGCCCTATTGGATGACATCCCTTTAATTATTGAAACTTCGCTATATTGTGAAATTTCTTGTGTTATTGGAATGAGTGAGTTATCTATTAGATGCTTAGTAGTCTAGTTCAGTTAGAACACAAAACCTTCTTAGAACTATCAAGAAAGTGTCAACTGATCAGTTTAACTTCAATCTTTTTCCGAGGTATCAGTGGTGCTTCTCAGTTATCAGAATTAGACTCAGATTATAGTTATTTGGTCCATTAGGCGGTCATGACATTATAGTTATATAGCTCTGACCAGCCCCAGGATCCCAATTCAGTTACAGTTTGTTCTTAGATGGTTACGAAGCTTCCAGATAAGCAGCTCTGACCAGTCTAGAACCCAGTTTCAAAATCTGGTCCAATAAGACTCTCAGGGTACTTTCAGTTATATGTACCTGACTATCTTGGGCCCCAGTTTTGAGCTATCAGCTTAGCGGTTCAGTATAGGTATCCAGCAGGAGTAGGACTTAGCACCGAGCGGGCCGAGGTTCTAGCTCACCCAGGTCTCCAGAACTACATTGCAAGCGTAGGTTATAATATTACTTGGACTGATTGGCCCCAAACTTTTTGTGATCACCCAGTTCATGCCTTTACCCTAACAAGGTGTATTGGGTCCTACCAGTGGGGTGTATACATCGGACTCCACATCTAGCTCACGTGGTTATATGTCGGTTAGAGACTCTCCCACTAGTCAGTCTAGTCCAGTTTCAGAATAAGCAGTTCAGTTTAGTTATAATTCTATCAGTTTAGCTCAGTTCAGTTCAATATCTCAGACTCAGTACTTTCAGACCTAGGACATGCCTCGACCATCAGACAAGGTTATTTTGACCACCTCAGTTTACTTCAGCAGTTCAGTTCAGTTTACTTACTGGTCATTGCATGTCATATCAGTTCAGGCATTATATTCAGTTATGTTTTCTCCCACTGACTCAGTACATTCAAAGTACTGATGCATACTTTTATGATGTATCGTTTTATGATACAACTGTAGGTTCTCAGATTCAGCACCGTTAGTCGCTCCAGTTCAGATTCTCCACCTCAGTAGTAAAGTGTGAGTCCTCGTCATCCGAGGGAATTATTTCTCTCTTTTAGTCATTTATTAGTTTCAGTTAGACTTTGAGTTAGCTGGGGGCTTGTCCTAGTAACTCCTTAGTTAGATGGCTTTCAGACAGACATGATTTTCTTTTAGAATATTATCAGTATTATTCAAATGTTTTAAGCTTTATGTTTTCAAACTTCTATTTCATAAATGTTTTGTGATATCATTCAAAGTTCCACTGTGCATGTTTACTTAGAATGCTAGTGAATGACAGGCCAAGGGTTGACTTGGGGTCATTTGTGGCTTCAAGTACCGTGTTACGTCTAGGGTGTAGACTCGGGGTGTGACAAGAGAATACATAAATCTCAATTTGAAAAGAATATCCCTAAATTTTGCAATTCAAAACACTAATTAAACGATTCATTTAATTCTAGATTAGCAGGGAAAAAGTAAATTAAGGGTTAGAGTCTTACCTCATGAAACAATCTAGCAAAGCCCCTTGAATTTTGCCTCAAACTGCAATCTCAAACTTCAAAATCGAGTTATGTGGTTTAAGTTAAAAACTAAGCATTTAAAATTGCCCAACTCATTCCTTCTATGCAAACACACAACCTCTCCTTGAGAATGCGACCCCGACCCTGACACAGACCCATTGCGATTGCAGCAACCCTCTCACAAAATAGATGCACAACCAACCCGACCCCGATCACATTTTCCTTCGTGACACCGCCTTACAAACATGAAGAAGGAAATTGACTCCAATAGAAACAACAGTTGACAACAAAACCAAACTCAACCAAAATCCTTGAATGGACCCTCATGATTCATTCGGAATCCCACGAAAACAAACTAAATACTAGATTGACTAATAGTCATATTTTGGACCTATCATTATATCACTGATTCGGGGTTGTATTGACTGAAAATTAACCGTGGTCAACCTTAATTTCTATAAAATTCAAAATTTTAATAAATGACACAAATCACTCCTGAACACCTCCGGACTCGTATCAATTATCCAACTATCAAACTTTTTAAACTGACAAACTCACTCAATACCCATCTGATGACCTCAAGAATGTGTCGCCCATCTCTGTAGATCACAAATGACATACAAAAGCTAAGAAAAGGGCAAAATAGAGAAGTTATGTAAAAGTCTAAAATGATAATGAGGGTCATTATAGTTTGTATCACTTTTTTATCACCAAGTGATAGGCATGGAAACGAGGGCAAGGATTGAAGGTGTATGCAACTTGAGAGTGCCTAGTCAGAATAATTTTCGTTAATCTATATCATGATAAAAAATCAGAGTCAGTTCAAGTGATTACTATACAGGATTGCTAGCAAATCCATAGTCCTATATATGTTATCTTATTGATTACATAAAAATTGATTCTTTGTTTGGTTAATTGTTCATTAGTTTTTTTCTTTTTATTTAGTTAATTAATTCAAAATAATAACTTTGAATTTTATCACTTAAATGGATAATAAATATTAGTTTAATTTAGTAAATAGTTAAATGACAAGTCCCAGTGAGTACGATATTCAAATTTATTTTTATTATATTATTTGATAACCACGTTCGCTCGCGGGTGCATTTGAGAGCGATAATAATATTGGTTCTAGTATCTTAATTTTTTCTCTCTTGCGTCTAACCCCTCTCATTGATATCTATTGAACAAGATCAAATTTATTTATTACAATTTCATCCTAATTGTTGACATTGTCACTGAGTCTCAATTATCATTACTTTTTTATTTTATTAGTAAAACTAAATCATTTAAAACTTTAGCAAGAAGCCGAAGTGGAGTGAAAGTGAATGTAATAATTTTAGTATACTCTTTATATTTATGTGTGTACTCATGAATATATTAATATTTTTAGTGCTTATATATATATATATATTTGAGAGAATAATCATTGCATGGAAGAAAAAATGATAAATAGAAGATCCTTTGTGACAAGTGAATTTAACGCTTATGGTGATATTTGGAAGGTCATAATCAAGTTATCCTTCTAAGTTTAATTAATGTTCCAAATAAACGTTGATTCTAGTACATTTTAATAATTTTTAAAAATTAATATTGAAACTATTTTTTAGTCATAATATATATTGATTTTTTTTTAAAGTTTAACCATCTTGGTAATCTCAATGGAAAAAGATTCATATTTATTTGTTTTAATTATCGACCTTTTCACTTTAGAGTCTTAGTTATCGCTACTCGTTTATTCCAATAGTAAAACAAAATTAATTAGAACTCAGATAATAACGAAGAAGCAAAAATGTATCTCATGAATCAAGAATTAATATATGAACTTCCTTTTTTATTTATCATTTCCTTTTGTTAGTATATATTCTTCTCCAGGGATATATAAAAATAGGGTGAAAGTGAATGTAATATTTCTAATCATGTTTTCCCTATATATGTATATGTACTCATACATATTAGTATTATAATACTCTTATTTCATAAATATATATTTGAGAGAATGATCGTGTCACAATCCGAGTTTACATCCAAAATGCGACATGGTACTTAGAGTCATAAATGACCCCAAGCAAACCCTAATAGAGCATATTCTACTAAATCTTACCTGCTGAAAAGCTAACAACACAAGAGCGAAAGGTGATAAATAAACAACTGTATAAATGGTCTGGAGAAAGTCTGAAATTCTAGTTGAAACATTTACTGATGTCTAAAACAAACTGAACTACATACTCTATCTGAAAGCCAACTAAAGAACTGATGAGTTCTGGGACAAACCCCCAGCTAACTTTAATATTTGAACTAAAATAACAAACTAGAGAAAATATTGAAAGGAAACTCTGGCCCTCGGCAAATGAGGACTCACCACTACATTCTGTTGATTATCACTGGAGAAGGTCTACTAGCGGTGCTGAACTGAGAACCTGCGGCTATATCATAAGACGATACAACATACATAGTATGCGTTAGTACTTTGAATATACTGAATAAGTAAGATATAAATTAAACATAAAGTGCTAACAATTTGTAAATTGTATTGACAGAATAGCAATGACCATAACTGGAAAAATAAATGCTGAAGGCATCTGAATATCTAATAATACTGTAAATGTTGATAACTGACTAAATGTCATAAGCAGATCCTAAGAGCTGATAGGCTGAACTGAACTAAAGACCATGACTTTACTGGACTAAGCTACACTGTGGTAGTGACTATAACCGACATGTAATCACGTGAGCTAAACGTGGAGTCTGATGTATATACCCCATCAGAGAAAGCCCATTGTACCTTGCCAGGGTATAGTGGGAGTTGGGTGATCACTGTCTGAGGCCTATTCGGGCTAAAAACATATATTGGCAATGTAGTTCTAGGAACCTGGGTGCGTTGAACCTTGATCCTCCTTGGTGCTAAGTCGTATTCTCACTAGAAATCCTAATTATGTCTAACTAGGTTGATAACTTGAAACTGATGTCCTAAGACTTAAGTCAAAACTATTTATCTAGAAGTGTTCTAAGAGTCTAAGAACCTAAGATCAGCTATGTTCTAAGACTCATTAGAGATGCCTTATCTTAAAGCATTGTAATGGTCTAAATAACAACTGATAAGCTGATAGCTAGTACTAGTGAGTTTACTGAGTTTCTCAAGACCGAAAATAGTCAAACAGATCCGCTGATATTTCTATAGAACATTAGGTATACTGAGTATTGACTGAGACTCTAAGATTGAATATACCAAAGGCTAACTTTTATTCATGTATCTAGACTAGCATTCATAATTTAAAAGAAATTATCCTGGCAAAGCAATATCCACATCTGGACTCTAAATCATGCAAGTCTAGTTCAATATCACATTAAAGATTAGGAATAAAATATATACTGTATGAAAGATACCAAAGCATGAATTATAACTGGTAATAATCTTGGGAAACATCTAGAATTGTAGCAATTAAGGAATTCATAATCTGTGTGAACAACCCTAGTTTTGATCTTCTACGAGGCTAGAATTAATAGAATTTCTATAAGAATTTTGGGACACAAGGGTGAAAGGAATTCCCTTGTTGGAATCCCACATTCTTGGAGTATAAACTCCTTGAGAAAGCACCTGGAAATCTTGAGAAAGAGAGGAAATCCTAGTTCTTGCTTGGAGGGGTCTATTTGAGTTCCTCGATGAATTTCAGAGTTACTTTTTGAAAAGAATGAGGGGAGAGGGTCGGGTAATCCTCTAAAACCCTTCTAAATAATTCCAATAGAATGTAGCTTAGGAGTTAGGATAACAGGGTTTTACAAAAATTCCTTTGGAAAACGGTTTTAATAGCTCTGCCCGTCAGCTGATACGATTCAACCTACAAGTCGCACCAGGATCATATGATCCGCACCTTCACCCATGGTTAATGGTATTGATCAAAGCCATCTTCTGATGTTTTCCACAGGAGACTCCAATGATCCATACTAGGATCCTATGAGTCATACTACGATCCAAAATTTCCCCCTGAACATATCTCTAATTCAACTCACTCCTAGGTTATACAATCCATATCAACATTCATGAGTCGTACCATGATTTGTAGTTATCCAAAAGTGTCTTGACTGTCTCTCTAAACTATTCCATGACTGATTAGTATGATTCATACCATGGTGGTACGAGTCGTAACATGTAATCGTGGTTTCTCTCAGTCACCCCTACAGGTTTCCTTGATCCCCCTGTTACAAGTCTTGGTGCTACTCATACCTCCGTTCTACAAGTCGTACTGTGACTCGTGCTGAGGCGTTTTTCCCTAGTTTTTTGCATAATCAAGTTTTAAATCCAAAGACTAGTCCTAGGGATTTCTAGGGTGTTACAATATCTACCACTTGGGAACATTAGTCCTTGAATGAAGGCTAAGTAAGATGAAAGACTAGAGAAAAGAGATGCAACCCCGCACTGAAAGCTATAAATAGATTATTGGAGGAGTGACTGACTCCGAACTGAGATAGACATGCTATCTAAACGTATGCAACTAGGGTGCATGTTTAAACATGGATAGAGTTGATAAGTATAGGATTTAATAGGGTACTGAGGAGGAATTTAGTATCTGATACTAAAGCTGAGCTGGAAGGAATAGGTGAGGGTATTTAGACATCATGTCTGCTTCTGCTTCCTATGTAGCTCCCTCACTGTCTTTTACACCCACACTCTCTAGAGGCACTATTGAGGTCAGGTCACCAATGCATTTCATTAACATGGACACATGAAAGACTGGGTGCACCGATGCTAACTCTTAAAGCAACTCCAGCTTGTAATCCACATTGCTAATGCGTCTCATGATTTTGTAAGGACTAATGTAATACCTGAAAACCCTAAGATTAGACCCGAGGGTTGAAATGGAGAAAATAGGACTTTCTATACTAGATCACTGGATGAGTCATCTAGTGACTGGTGAGGTGCACAACGAGTTGTTAAGTGACTCATGAGAAGGAGGGTGGACTTAGCTGGAATTTAGGGCTTAGGGTTTACCACGGGTGAGACCACAAGTCGTCAAGTGGGCTGTGGTCAAGAGTTTGATTTGGGTGTTGAGAAGTTGGTAACGTCCCCATTGACTAGTCACCATGAGTCGTGGTGTCCCTCATGGTGACCAGTGGTGATGAAATTCCAGTTATGGCAACCGTAGATAATCACGAGTCGTGGTTAGTGGTGACAATTCATCTAGTCCCTCATTTGGACCGACAGTGTATTTTTCCTAGAAATTTATTAAGCAATTTTCTATAATTCCTAAGTTCCTAAGGCCTAAATTACATCATTTTAATCTCAGAAAAGGGTGTTTTAAGAGGGTTAAGCTCATTCTAACCCATCCTCTTCCATGCATGCAAACTTAGTGGTTTCCATGGCTGATCAAGCTTAGGATTCATCAAGTTCTTCCCCAAATTTCGTTGGGCTTTCAAGAGGGTTTTTGAAATCAAATTTCTCTCAGGTATGTAGAGTTATGAATTGGTGTATTTATCCATACCCATGCCCAATCCCTCTTCAATTTCATGAAAGTTCTACTTCATGAATCTATGGGGTTTTAACCCAATGTGTGCATTCTCTAAGTATCAATCATGGGTATGATCTATACATGTTTCTAATGATGAATTATGATTAATGGGAATATTTTACAATATTTTTAATTATATATTATGTTTTCAACTTTTTACAAATTATGATGCCCACCCACGGAAGTTCATGAAAGTTGAGATTTACGATATATGTATTCAATCATGATGAGATGTATATGATGAAAGAATGATCTTGAATTACCCATGTCCATATTCATGTTTTCAAATGATCAAGTCTATGCCAAGCATGTTTAAGTATGAACAAGCCCATATGATCAAGTATGTCTCATGATTTATCTAAACTTTATGTATTAGCTTACCACATGGAGTTTGGAGTCTAGACTCCAACTATTTTCAGCTTGTGGTATGGTTTGAGCCCAAGGCTCCTCATGTTATGATTTTAGATTATGCATGTATGTTATGATTCAGCTTCGTCACTAACGATGGTCAACTTTGTTGAAAAACGATGGAGAGCATATACATATTTTTTGGGAGTAGTGTCTAGCATCGAGTAGGCTAAGGGTCAGTCAACCCTATGCCTCAGAACTACATGCCATCATAGGTATGTTTAGATTATTTGGGGCCTCCCTTTATCCCAAGGGGCCTTCAGCTTGATATTGATATAATGGTAGCATCCTTACCCCTGGCAAAGCTTTGGACGGATCTGCCCACTTGAGTGTAATAGTCAGGACCATGTAAGCTCTATCATAGTAATCTTGGCTATAAGATAAGTCTCCCATTGTTCCTCATGATTTCAATTATGCATGTTCATCAATCATGTTATTATGTTTTTAGTAGGTTTGACCTAATTTTCAGTTTTACTTATGATTATCAGTTTTCAGCTTTGGGTCATTTGATTCACTTATGTTCAAATCATATTTTCAGATAATACATGCAAGACCCACTCTCAAACTCTTATGATGAAATGTTTATGATAAGCATGATCTCTGATTTTACTTACCTTACATAGTCGGTACATTTCACGTACTAACCGCATACTCTATGCTATATTGTTTCATGATACATGCTTAGATATTCAGGATCAGTTTTGCTGTTAGCCAGATCCTCAGTGTTAGCACTTTCCAGCTAGAGTTGGTGAGTCCTCATCTTTCAAGGGCCCTTCTTTTTAGTTGTATTTCAGTATTTTCAGTTTCAGACATTAATGAGTTAGTTGGGGTCTTGTCCATCAACTCGTCAATAGTAGAGGCTTATTAGACATAGTATGTATTTTAGCTTCGGAATCGGGTTATGTATTCAGATATTCGTTTTATAAGATTTTCAAACTTCCACTAATGTATGTTAAACTTCCGCTTATTTATGTTGAGTTTTAGATATTATGTTCATGTCATGGGTCGACTTGGAGCCTCTCGGAGTTCTTTGTACCATGTCTCGATCCAGGCCTATGTCCGGGTCGTGAAAAACTTTGTATCAGAGAATTAGGTTTTGATGTGTCCTAAGGTGTCTGAAAGCCGATTTAAGTATAGTATTCATCATGGGTGTGAAAGGCGCCACACTTATGACGAAAAGGCTGCGAAAAATTTAGGAAATATTCCATTCTTTCATGATCTAAGTCATGCGATGAAATGTCTCTCTATCCTTCTAACTCATGCTATATGCATTTTCAGAATCATGCCTCCTCGTCAAGTTAAAAGAAGAAGTGGAAACGAAAATATCCATGAGAATGACAATGGCGATTGGCTCCAATAGCCCCCACAATCCCCCGAGGATCATGTACCCAAGCAAAATTTCCCATGTAGAGTTCACGACAACCATACAGATGCTAGCTCAAGCTTTGACCGCTCAGGTCAACCAACAAGTAGTAGCGCATGTCCCTTAGAATGGGAATGAGGCAGCGGTGAGAGTCAAAGATTTTATGAGGATGAACTCCGGAGTTCCTTGGTTCAAAGGTGGACGAGGATCCACATGAGTTTATTAATGAGGTTTTGAAGATCACCTAGATCATGGGGGTGACTGGGAAGGAGTGTGCAGATCTAGCCTCATATCAGTTGAAAGCGGTTGCGCACATCTGGTTCAAGTAATAGAAAGATAGTAGGGCAGTTGGAGCAGGCCCTATTGGTTTGGAGAAGTTCCATACCGCATTTCTGGATTGATTCTTCCCTCATGAGATGAGGGAGATTAAAGCAACTGAGTTTATGAACCTGAAGCAAGGTAAGATGACAATCCAGGAGTACGCCGGTTTGTGCATGGGATAGCAGACTATTTGGTCAAAGATTGCCAGATCGTGATGTTTCATCAGGACATTGACTTCCGCCAGATAGTTATGTATGCCCAGCAGATAGAGGCAGTACAGGTGAGTGAGTGGAAGAGAGGCCAAGAGGTCCAGGATTGATAGCTTCGGATTCTCCCAATAGAGACCTGGTTATGGGCGCCGTCAGTAGTCCCACTAGAGATCTTCAGCCCCAACACCGTCAGCTATGAGTGTGACATCCAGGTCTAGGCGCGACTAGAGGGGATGAGCATCAGGCTTTAGAGGTTAGGGTAGCAGACCCGTAGAGTCCGATATTTCGGAGTGTGGCAGGTGTGGCGGGAGACACACGGGTCAGTGTTTGGCAGGTTCACGTGCTTGTTTTGGGTGTGGGAAGCCTGGACATATACTCAGAGATTGTCCAGCAGCCAGAAAGGGTCATGATAGAGGCCAAGGACCAGCCTCCAATTCAACAACTCCACCAGCACGCCTAGCTCAGCAGGGAGCATCTACTAGTGCGGGTGGTGGTCAGCGCCAGAGTAGATTCTATGCCCTAGCATCTCCTTAGGAGCAGGAGGTCTCCCCAGATGTAGTCACTGGTACAGAGCCTCTAAGGTGTCCAAACAGGTTATACTTGAGTAGGTTGAAAAAAGACATACAACCTTGGAAGGAACGGCGTTCCGCGGAAGTTTCTTCGACTTGAGTTGGGTTAAAAGCACAGAATGTATTTGCACCATCACCGTCCGAATCCTCTTTGTCTACGAACAAGGAAGCTATAAGTAATGCAACTATGAATCTCATGGAGAGTAGTCCCACTGTATCATATAATTAGGTTAGGTACCATATGAATAGGCCCGAGAAAACCCCTGTATAGCTTTTTCAATTTTCTTACGAGTATTTCACCTTGATGTATATACATTGTTAGATCTAGGGGATACCTTATCTTTCATGACGCCCTATGTTTCTAGTAGTTTCAGAGTCAGTCTCGAGATCCTATCAAAACCCTTCTCAGTCTCTACTCCAGCCGGTGATTCAGTTATAGCTCGATGGGTATATAGAAATTATCCTATCAGAGTTCTTTAGAAAGTCACCTCAAAAGATTTAGTAGAGTTAGACATGATAGAATTTGATGTTATCTTTGGCATGGATTGGCTACATGCTTGTTATGCCTTAGTAAATTATAGAACCCCTGTGGTAGAGTTCCAATTCCGAGTGAGCCAGTCCTAGAGTAGAAGGGTAGTTCGGTTGTGCCTGTAGGTTGCTTCATTTCCTACCTTAAAGCTAGAAAGATGATTTCTAAGGGTTGCATGCATCACCTAGTTAGGTATAAGGATGCTACATCCAAAACCTCGACTATTCAGTTAGTTCTGTAGTTTGTGAATATCCAGAAATGCTTCCAGATGACTTACCAGGAATTCCTCCCAAGCGAGAGATTGATTTTTGTATTGATCTTCTTCCCGATACGCAACCTATATCTATTCCTCCTTACAGAATGGCTCCACCTGAGCTAAAGGAGTTGAAGGAGTAGTTGAAGGACCTTCTGGATAAGGGTTTCATCAGACCTAGCAAATCCCCATGGGGTGCACCAGTCCTCTTTGTCCGAAAGAAGGACGGTTCCCTTTGTATGTGCATTGACTATCGACAATTGAACAAGGTCAAAATCATGAACATATATCCTCTCCCCAAAATTGAAGATTTGTTTGACCAGCTTCAGGGTGCTAAGTGCTTTTCAAAAATAGACCTCAGATCCGGATATCATTAACTCAGGGTTCGGGAGAGTGATATTCAAAAGACAACCTTCAGACTCGGTATGGTCACTATGATTTATTGTTATGTCTTTTGGACTAATGAATTCTCCTACAGCTTTTATGGATTTAATAAACAGGGTGTTCAAGCCATACTTGGATACGTTTATGATTGTGTTCATAGACGATATTCTCATATACTCTCAGAGCGAGGAGGAGCATGCCGCTCATTTGAGGGTTGTTCTACAGACTCTTAAGATCGCCAGTTGTATGCTAAGTTCAGAAAATGTGTGTTTTGGTTAAAGTCAGTAGCATTTTTGGGTCATGTGGTGTCAAGTGAAGGTGTATAGGTGTACTATCAAAAGGTAGAAGCGGTGAAGAATTGGCCTAGACCTGTGAATCCTTCGGATATCAAGAATTTCTTGGGTTTAGATGGTTACTATCAGAGGTTTGTTGAAGGGTTTTCATCCATTGCAGCATCGTTGACTAAGTTGACCCAAAAGAAAGTGAATTTTCAATGGTTGGAGACTTGTGAGAAGAGCTTCCAAGAGTTGAAGACTCGACTCACCTCAACACCATTGTTGACCCTACCTGAGGGTACCAATGGGTTTGTGGTATATTATGATGCTTCGAGTATTGACCTTGGATGTGTATTAATGAAGCACGGTAAAGTTATATCCTATGCTTCTAGGCTGTTGAAAGTCCATGAAAAGAACTATCCGACTCACGACTTTGAGTTGGTGGCGATAGTATTTGCCTTGAAGACGTGGAGACACTATCTGTACGGGGTCCAAGTGGATGTGTTTACGAACCACAAAAGCCTACAGTACGTGTTCACCTAGAAGGATCTAAACCTACGTTAGAGAAGGTGGTTGAAGATTCTTAAAGATTATGATATGAGCATCCTTTATCATATGGGCAAGGGAAATATGGTGGCAGACGCTCTTAGCAGGCTTTCTATGGAGAGTGTATCTCATGAAGATGAGGAGAGGAAAGAGTTAGTGAAGGATGTGCATCGACTCGCACAACTAGGAGTTCATCTTGTTTACTCGATGGATGGTAGTGTCATTGTTCAGAATGGATCATAATCATCTTTAGTGAATGATGTTAAGGCTAGAAAAGACGAGGATCCTATCTTGGTAAAGTTGAAGAAAGTTGTTCGAAATTAGAAGGTGGAGGTTCTCTTCCAAGGGAGAGATGGTGTGCTCTGATATCAGGGTCATTTGTGTGTATCAGATGCTGGTAACTTGAGGGAGAATGTTGCTTGAAGCTCACGGTTCCAGATATTCTATTCATCCAAGCGCCACCAAGATGTATCGTGACCTGCAGGAAGTCTATTGGTGGAATGGCATGAAGAAGGACATAGCAGAGTTTGTGGCTAATTGTCTGAATTGTTAGCAGGCGAAGGTCAAGCATCAAAGCCATGGAGGTGTGCTTTAAGACATTAGCATTCCTACTTAGAAGTGGGAGGAAATCAATATGGACTTCATTATAGGGTTGCCTCGTACTCGCCAACAATATGACTCTATTTGGGTGGTGGTAGACAGGTTGACTAAGGAAACTTATTTTCTATATGTCAAAACTATCGATTCAGCGGAGGATTATGCCAAATTATACAATTAAGAGTTAGTTCGGTAGCATAGAGTGGACTTGTTTGTCATATCAGGTAGAGGTACTCAGTTTACCTCCTAGTTTTGGAGATCATTTTAGAAGGGACTTGGTACTCAAGCCAAGCTTAGCATCGCATTTCACCTGCAAATAGATGGTCAAGCCGAGCGGACAATTCAAACTCTTGAAGATATGTTGAGAGCATGTGTGATTGATTTCAAGGATAGCTAGGATGATCATTTGCTGCTCATTGAGTTTGCATATTACAACAACTACCATTCTAGCATTCATATGGCTCCGTTTGAGGCTCTTTATGGGTGGAGATATAGATCGCCTATTGGTTGGTTTGAATTCGGTGAAGCTGCGATGATAGGACCAGATTTAGTCCATGAGGCTATGGAGAAAGTTCAGCTTATAAGGGATAGGTTGAAAACAACTCAGAGTCGCCCAAAATTCTATGTGGATGTGAGGAGGAGGGAGCTAGAGTTTGAACTTGATAACTGGGTGTTTCTGAAGGTGCCACCCATGAAGGGAGTGATGTGGTTCAGAAAGAAAGGGAAACTCAGTCCTCATTATGTTGGCCCGTGCCAAATTATGAAATGGGTTAGCAAGGTAGCATATGAGTTGTAGTTGCCCTCAAAATTAGCTTCAGCTCATCCAGTTTTCCATGTATAGCTCTTAAAGAAGTGTCTGGGTGATCCAGCACTAGTTGTTTTGGTGGATAGTATAGGTACGAAGGATAGCTTTAGTTATGAAGAGGTTCAAGTGAAAATACTGGATCATCAGGTTCTGAAGCTAAGAAACAAAGAAGTAGCCTTAGTAAATGTTTTGTGGAGGAACCAGCATGTTGAGGGAGCCACATGGGAAGCCAAAGCAGATATGATGGCTAAATACCCGTATCTATTCCCTTCCGGCACTGTTCAAGCTTGAGGTACCAGTTTCCTCCCTAATACTCTATTCAGTTTCATGTTTAGTTCATGTCCCCCAGTTTCTTTCATGTCAATGTATGTAAGTGTGACTGTTTTGGATAGGGGTACTTAGTTTACCTCCCTGTTTTGTAGACAGGTTGACTAAGGCAACTTATTTTTTACCGGTCAAAACTACCAATTCAATGAAGGATTATGCCAAATTGTACAACCAGGATTTAATTTGGTTGCATAGAGTACCTTTTTCCATCATATCAGATAGGGGTACTCAGTTTACCTCCCAGTTTTGGAGATCGTTTCAAAAGGGACTTGGTACTCAAGTCAAGCTTAGCACAACATTTCACCCGCAAATAGATGGTCAGGTGGAGCGGACCATTCAGACTCTGGAGTATATGTTGAGAGCATGTGCGATTGATTTCAGGGGTAGTTGGGATGATCATTTGCCTCTCATTGAGTTTTCATATAACAACAGCTACCATTCCAGCATTCAGATGGCTTCTTTTGAGGCTCTTTATAGGCGAAGATATAGATTGCCTATTGGTTGGTTCGAAGTTGGTGAAGCTGCGTTGATAGGAACGGATTCAGTCCATGAGGCTATGGAGAAAGTTCAGCTTATAAGGGACAGGTTGAAAACAGCTCAGTCACCAAAAGTCCTATGCGGATGCGAGGAGGAGGGACCTCGAGTTTAAGGTTGATGATTGGGTGTTTCTAAAGGTATCTCCCATGAAGGGAATGATGAGGTTTGGAAAGAAAGGGAAACTTAGCCCCCGTTATATTGGTCCGTACCGAATTGCGAGACAGGTTGGCAAGGTAGCATATGATTTGGAGTTGCCCTCAGAATTAGCTTCAGTTTTATCCAGTGTTCCATGTATCGCTTTTAAAGAAGTGCTTGGGTGATCCAACTTTGGTTGTCCTGGTAGATAGTGTGGGTGTGAAGGATAGCCTTAGCTATGAGGAGGTTCCGGTGGAAACACTTGATCGCCAGGTTCAAAAGCTAAGGAATAAAGAAGTAGCCTTAGTAAAAGTGTTGTGGAGGAATCAACATGTTAAGAGAGCTATGTGGGAAGCTGAAGCAGATATAATGGCTAAATACCCGCATCTATTCCCTTCCAGCTCAATTCCAGCTTGAGTTATCAGTTTCCTCCCTAGTACTCTATTTACATTTTTGTTCAGTTCATGTACCCCAGTTTCTTTCATGTCAACATATGTATGTATGATTCTTGAATTCATTTCAATCATGTATTTCAGTCCGGAGTCAGTCACTCCGTTAGTTTTCAGCTTTAAATGTTTAGAAATTGATATGGCTGTTGCATTTCTCAGCTTTTCAGTATGTTTACCCACATTCGAGGAAGAATGCTCCCAAGGGGAAGATATTGTAATACTCCGAAAGCCCTAAGATCAGACATGAGTGTTGAAATAGTGAAAACAGGACTTTCTGCACTAGGTCACAGGACAAGTCGTCCAGTGACCCGTGAGGTACACCACGAGTCGTTAAGTGACTCGTGGGAAGGAGGGTGGACTTAGTTGGAATTTTGGGCTTGAGGTTGACCACGGGTGACACCACGAGTCGTGGTCATCACCACGAGTCGTCAAGTGGGTCATGGTCAGGAGTTTGATTTGGGTGCTGAGAAGTTGGCAGCATCCCCAATGACTAGTCACCATGAGTTGTCAGGTACACCATGAGTCGTGGAGTCCCTCGTGCTGACCAGTGGTGATGAAATTCCATTTTTGGCAACGGGAGATGACCACAAGTCGTGGTCAGTGGTGATGATTCGTCCAGTCCCTCGTTGGTACCGGCAATGTATTTTTCATGTGAATTTATTAAAGGCTTTTCCGTAATTCCTAAGTTCATAAGGCCTAAACTACATCGGTTTAAGCTCAGAAAAAGGTTTTTTAAGAGGGTCAAGCTCATTCTAACCCATCCTATTCCATGCATGGAAACTTAGTGGTTTCTAAGGGTGATCAAGCTTAGGATTCATCAAATTCTTTCCCAAATTTCATTGGGCTTTCAAGAGGGTTTGTGAAATCAGATTTCTCCCAAGTATGAAGGGTTATGAATGGGTGTATTCATCCACACCCATGCCCAATCCCTTTTTTATTTCATGAAAGTTCTAGTTGATGAATCTATGGGTTTTAACCCAACATGTGAATTCTCTAAGAATCAATCATGGGTATGATCTATACATGTTTCTAATGTTGAATTATCATTAATGGGCATATTTCACAATGTTTTCAACTACAAATTATGTTTTCAAGTTTTTACAAATTATGATGCCCACCCATAGAGGTTCATAAAAGTTGAGATTTACGATATATGTATTCAAGCATGATGAGATGTATATGATGAAAGAGTGATTTCAAATTACCCATATCCATATTCATATTTTTGAATGATCAACCCTATGTCAAGCATGTTTTAAGTATTTGACAAGTCCATATGATCAAGTATGTTCCATGATTTATCTAAACATCATGTATTAGCTTACCATATGGATTCTGGAGTCTAAACTCCCATTATTTTCAGTTTGTGGTATGGTTTAAGCCCAAGGCTCCACATGTTGTGATTTTAGATTATGCATATATGTTATGATTCAACTTCATCACTAGACGATGGTTAGCTTCGTTGAAAAATGATGGAGAGGATATGCATGTTTTTTAGAGTAGTGTCTAACACTAAGTAGGCTAAGGGTTAGTCAACCCTATGCCTCATAACTACATGCCAACGTAGGTATGCTTAGATTATTTGGGACCTCCTTTATGAACTTCCCCTGGCCCCAAGGGGCATTCAGCTTGATACCGATATGATGGTATTGTCCTTAGCCCAAGCAAAATTTTGGACGGCTCTGCCCGTGTAGTCGGGACCACGTAAGCTCTATTGTGGTAATGTGAGTTATAAGATGAGTCTCTCATTATTCCTTATGATTTCAGTTATGCATGTTCATCAGTCATGTTGTTATGTTTTCAGCAAGTTTGACCCAAATGTGTAGTTTTACTTATGATTATCAGTTTTCAGCTTTGGGTTATTCGATTCAGTTATGATATTCCGTTATGTTCAAATCATGTTTTCAGATAATAGCATACAAGCCCTACTCTCAGACTCTTCTGCTAAAATGTTTATGATATGCATGATCTATGCTTTTACTTACTTAGCGTTTTTACTTACCTTACATACTCGGTACATTTCACATATTGACCGCATACTCTATGTTGTATCGTTTCATGATATAAGATCAGATATTCATGCTCAGTCCCGCGATTAGCTAGATCCTCAGTGTTAGCACTTTCTAGCCAGAGTTGGTGAGTCCTCATCTTTCAAGGGCCCTTTTTTTCAGTTATATTTCAGTATTTTTAGTTTCAAACATTAGTGAGTTAGTTGGGGTCTTTTCCCATCAACTCGTTAGTAGTAGAGGCTTATTGGACATAGTATGTATTTCAGCTTTAGACTTAGGTTATGTATCAGATATTCGTGTTATCAGATTTTCAAACTTCCGCTATCATGTTCATGCCATGGGTCGACTTGGAGCCTCTTGGGGTTCTTTGTCCCGTATCTCGATTCGTGCCTATGTTCGGGTCTTGACAACCAATATACCTGGGACTAAGCTTTCCTTTCTTTCTTGAATCTCATCACCCCTTTCATAGGTGAAATTTTCAAGTATACCCAATCATGCACAACAAACTCCAACTCTCTTCTCCTTACGTCTAAATACGATTTCTGCCGGCTTTGAGCTATTTTCAGTCATTCCCTGATGAGTTGAACCTTTTGCATAGCCTCATGTACTGAATTAGGCTCTATCAAGGTAGCTTCACCAACCTCAAACCACCTTATAGGAGATTTACACCTCTTACAATATAATGCCTCGAACGGGGCCATCTGAATACTAGAGTAGTAACTATTGTTGTACGTAAACTCAATAAGAGGTAGTGATCATTTTAGCTGTCCTTGAAATGGATCAAACAAGCCCTTAACATATCTTCTGATGTATGAATCGTCTGCTCATCCTAGCCATCTGCCTGTGGATGGAAAGCTATGCTGAGCTTGACCTGAGTACCAAGTACTTTCTGAAATGACATCCAGAAGTGCGAGGTGAATTGAATACCCCTATTTGAGATGATCGACAAGGGAACTCCATGCATTCTGACTAACTCCAGGATATATAGCCTAGTATAATCCTCCGCTGAATCTATGGTCTTAACTATTAGAAAATGTGCTGACTTAGTCATTCGATCTACAACCACCCAAATCGAGTCTTGCTATCGAAAAGTACGAGGTAAGTCTGTGATAAAGTCCATATTCAGTTCTTCCCACTTTCAAGTAGGAATGCATATATCCTAATTCATACCCCCAGGTCTTTGATGTTCAACCTTGACCTGCTTTCTATTTGGACACTTAGCCATAAATTCTGCCATGTCCTTCTTCATGCCATTCCACCAATAGATTTCCTGTAAATAACGGTACACCTTGGTGACACCTGGGTGGATAGAATATCTGGAGCTGTGGGCTTCTTTTAGTATCTGCTTCCTCAAATCATCTACCTCTAGAGCACACAACCTGCGTTGGTAACAGAGCACACAATCTCCCCCTTTGGAGAGTGCTTCCACCTCTTTTCTTAGAGCTGTCTCCTTCAACTTGAGTAGAATGGGGTCTTCATCCTACTTGGACTTAACCTTTACTACCAGTGAGGATTCTGACCCGCTTTGGATCAGAACTCCACCCTCTACTGAATCAACTAACTGGACCCCTAACTGAGCCAATATTTGGATATCCCTTGCTAGTTCCTTTTTACCATCTTCAACATGTACAACACTTCCCATAGAAATCCTGCTGAGGGCATCAACCACTACATTAACCTTTCCTGGATTATACAACACACTCATGTCATAATCCTTCAATAATTCTTACCATCTTCTTTGATGAAGATTCTGATCCGTTTGACTGAACACGTACTGAAGACTCTTGTGATCAGTGAAAATATATACATGAACTCCATAGAGATAATGTCTCTGAAACTTTAAGGAGAACACTAGCGCTGCCAATTCAAGATCATGATCGGATAGTTCTTCTCATGAACCTTGAGTTGTCTAGAGGAATAAGCTATGACCTTGCTATGTTGCATTAGAATACAACCAAGGCCAATTCTAAAGGCTTCATAGTAGATCACAAATCCGTCTAAACCATCTGGCAGAGTCAAAATTGGGGTTGTAGTGAGTCGAGTCTTCAACTCCTAAAAACTCTTCTCACATTCATCAAACCACTGAAACTTTACCTTTTTTTAAGTTAGTTTGTCCAAAGGGGAGGAAATGGAGGAGAACCTTCAATAAACCATCTGTGATAACTGGTTAGTCCTAAGAAACTCCTGATGTCTATCAGAAAAGTGGGTCATGGCCAGCCCTTGACTGCCGCTATCTTCTGAGGATCCATTTGAATACCTTCTCCAGAGACCACATGCCCAAGGAAGGATACTAATTTTAGCCAGAATTCACACTTGCTGAATTTGGCGAACAACTGGTGGTCCTTGAGAGCCTGCAAAACTATCCTCAAATAGTCTGCATTCTCCTCCTCTATTCGGGAGTAAACCAGAATGTCATCAATAAAGACAGTGATGAACATGTCCAAGTAAGGCTTGAATACCCTATTTGTTAGATCCATAAATGCTCTAGGAGCATTGGTTAGTACAAAAGACATAACTACAAATTCGTAGTGATCTTACCGAGTTCTGAAGGCTATTTTTGGAATGTCACACTCTCCGATCTTGAGCTGATGGTACCCTAATATAAGATCTATCTTGGAGAAACAAACTAGCCACTTGAAGTTGATCGAAAGTTCATCGATCTTGGGTAAATGATATTTGTTCTTCACTGTGACTTTGTTCAGCTAATGCTAGTCGATGCACATTCTGAGTGTACCGTCTTTCTTTCACACAAATAGGAAATTGAAACCTGATGAATCTAGTTCTATAGTTGACTGAAGCATAACAAGAATGTGGTCAGTCCATGCCAAGGATAAGGTTAAGCCGACCACATCTAGCTCTACTAGATCAATAGAGGTAACTTTACTCAATATTAAGACTGGACAATTTCTATACACTCAGCTAGCTTTAACCGACTCACCAACTAGAGCAGAATCTGAAAACAACTTTGAGAGTATTTCTAGACTTATTTTGAATTGAATAGAAATGTACAGAGTCACGAAGGAAAGTGCGGCTCCTGAATTTAGCAAAGCATATATATCAAAGTGGAAAAGGCACAACATACTGGTAACCACATCCGGTGAGTTCTCCTGATCATATTGAGAAAATAGGGTGTAGAACCAATTCTAGTACTAACCGCCACCTGTACCTGAAGCAGTGCCCTGCTGAGCTAGACAACCTGTCAGGGCTGCTTATGTAGTAGATTGGGCATTCCCTGTCCTGTTGATAGGAACTCTCTCAATTTGTCATCCAGCTGGCCACACTCAAAATAACCTTATTTTCCTAGAATACACTCACCAGGGTGATTCTTACCACACTAGGACATGTTGGAAAAGTTCGGCTGCTAGAAATATGACTCTGGGACTGGGATCCTAATGTCCCACCCCTCCTATCCTTACGGGGCTTGGAGAATAGAGCACTAGCTGAGGAGGGTGATGGTGGCCTCGGCTGCTGCTGGGGGTGATTACCAGCGCCTGAGATTTGCTGGGAGTACTCAAACTGACTGGTTCTAACTCATTTGCTCTTCCTCTCTGTCTCCTTCAAATTTTCTACCTCTATCTACTAGGCATGAATGATGAGACAGGAGAGGTTTATATCTTTAATGAGTATGGCAGTCCTACATTTTTTGAGTACCAAATCTGAGACTCCATTAACAAACTTTAGCATGTGATCCCTTGGCTCAACAACCATTTCTGGGGCATATCTCAATGGTTGAGTGAACTTCAATGCATACTCCTCTACTGTCATGTTGTTCTGCCTCAAGTTCATGAACTCAGCAGCCTTACCTTCCCTCAATTCCCAAGTAAAGAACCTATCTAGGAATGATATAATGAATTCATCCCATTCTACCAAACCTGCTCCATTCTTCCTTCCCTCCTTCCACTATTTGTATCAAATGCGAGCCACCTCTTTTAGCTAGTAGGCAGCCAGATCAACACTCTCAATAGAGGTAACAACCATGATTTGGGTGATCTTCTGAATCTGATCCACAAACTCTTATGGGTCCTCTTCTACCTAAGTCCCATGAAAAGCTGGGGGATTCATCCGCATGAAATGCCGGACCTTGGTCACGACTGCAGACCCATTAGTGTTGACTAGCACAACTACCTACTGATTGACCTGTTTGGTCTTTGCCTGCGCCAGCATATTAATGGCGGCCCAAAATTCCGTATGGGATACTTACTAATCCTGAGGAGTTGTGGGAGATAGTGGGGCTGGCCTATTAGCATTTTTGGTCCTCCTTCTATTTCTTTTTCTGGGAGGCATCGTTATCTGAAAAAGGGTAGAGCACGAGTTAGGAGGACGTATAAGAGTCTAAACTTTACGCATGATAAAAATCATAAAAACTCCTCGTAGCCTCCTTCTCATAAGTGTTACACGCTTCACTCCCTTTAAAAGGACTCTACTTGACGCAACTTTCAGATATCCTAGGACACACTAAACCTGATGCTCTGATACCAAGGTTTTCATGACCCCAGTCTGCACCTAGAATGTGACACGGTACTTAGAGTCACAAGTGACCCCAAGCAAACCCTGATAGAGCATATTCTATTAAATCTAACCTTTTGAAAAGCTAACAACATAAGAGCAGAAGCTGATAAACAAACAACTGTATAAATGGTCTGAAGAAAGTTTGAAGGTCTAGTTGAAACATTTACTGATGTCTAAAATAAACTTAACTACATACTCGTTTTGAAAGCCAGCTAAAGAACTAATGAGTTGCTGGGACAAACCGCCAGCTAACTTTAATATTTGAACTGAAATAATAGACTAAAACAAAACTGGAAAGGAAACTATGACCCTCGAAAAATGAGGACTCACCACTGAACTCTACCGATTATCATCGTAGAAGGTCTACTAACGATGCTGAGACTAAGAACTTGTGCTTATATCATAAGACGATATATCATAGAGAATATGTGTCAATACTTTGAATGTACTGAGAAAGTGAGATATAATTTAAACATAAAGTGCTAAAAGTCTATAAACTGTACTGACAGAATAAGCAGTGACCATAACTGGAAACATAAATAGTGAAGGCATCTGAATATATTATAATACTGTAAATATAGATAACTGACAGAATGTCATAAGAAGATGTTGAAAGATGATAGGCTGAACTGAACTGAAGACTATGGCTTTACTAGACTAAGTTGTACTATGGGAGTGACTATAACCAACATGTAACCACGTGAGCTATACGTGGAGTCCAATGTATACAACCCATCGGAGAACTCCTACTGTACCTTGCTAGGGTATAGCAGCTGAGTTAGATGATCATTTTTTGAGGGCCATTTGGGCTAATAACCTACAGTGACAATGTAGTTTTGGGAACCTCAGTGCACTCAACCCCGAACCCAGTTGGTGTTAAGTCCTACTCCCACTAAAAATCCTAATTATGTCTAACTAGGCTGATAGCTCAAAAATGATGTCCTAAGACTTACGTTAGAACTACTTATCTAGAATTGTTCTGAGACTCTAAGTACCTGAACTCAACTATGTTCTAAGACACATCAGTGCTGCTTTATCGGAAAGCGTCGTAATGGTCTAAAGAACAATTGATAAGCTTATAGTTGATACTACTGAGTTTCTCAAGATTGAACATTAGGTATACTGGGTATTGACTGATACTCTGAGACTGAATATACCAAAAAGGCTAACTTCTATTCATGTATCTGTATTAACATTTGTAATTTAAAAGAAATTATCCTAGCAAAGCAAAATTCACATCTGGACTCTAAATCATGTAAGTTTCATTCAATATCACATTAAAGAATAGGGCTAAAATACATATTGTATGAAAGATACCAAAGCATGAATTACAACTGGTAATAATCTTGGAAAACATCAAGAATTGTAATAATGAAGGAATTAATAATCTGTCTGAAGAACAACCCTACTTTTGATCTTCTACAGTGCTGGAATTAATAGGTTTTTTGTAAGAATTTTGGGACACAAGGGTGAAAGAAATTTCCTTGTTGGAATCTCACGTACCTGGAGTAGAAATTCCTTGAGAAAGCACATAGAAATATTGAGAAAGAGAGAAAATCCTAGTTCTTTCCTGGAGGGGTCTGTCAAAGTTCCTCGATGAATTTCTGTGTTACTTTTTGGAAAGAATAAGGGGAGAGGGTCGGCCAATTCTCTAAAACCCTTCTAAATAATTCGAATATGACGTAGTTTAGATGTTAGTATAACACAATTTTACAAAAATTCCCATGGTAAATGGTTTTAAAAATTCTGCCTGTTAGGTGGTATGACTCAACCTACGAGTCATACCAGTATCATACGATCCACACCTTCACCCGTGGTTAAGGGTCCTACTCAATGCCATCCTTTGAAGTTTTCCACGGGAGCCTCCTACAATCCCTACCAGGATCCTATGGGTCATACTACGATCCAAAAATTTCCCCTGAGCATCTCTTTAATTCAACTGACGACTGGTTTACACAATCTGTGTCAGCAGGCCACGAACTAGCTCATAGTTACCCAAATGTTTTTTGACCATCTCTCTGAACTTTTCCATGACTGGTCAATATGATTTGTACTATGGTAGTACGAGGTGTAACATGTAATCATGGTTTCTCTCCTTCACCCCTATTGATTTCCTTGATCCCCCCTGTTACAAGTGCAGGTATGACTTGTACCTCCATTCTATGAGTCGTATTGTGACTTGTGCTGAGGCCTTTTTCTCAATTTTCTGCATGGTAAAGTTTTAAATCCAAAGACAAGTTCCAAGAATTTCTAGGGTGTTACAGATTGATTGGTGAATGAAAGTGTAATAAGAAAAAGGAATCCTTGTGTGAGAAGCAAATCTTACACTTATATCATGTATAGTAAATCATAATTAATAATTCCCATTCTAATTTTTTTTATTGTTCTAAACTAATATTTGGTCCAGAATGATTAAATATTTAAGGAGTGTTATAACTACTATTACTTTTTCAAATATTTATTTTAGTATATCTTAAAAAATTCTTTCAAGTCTAACCCTTTTGTTAATAACTATGAAAAATAATTGAATTTCTTTGTTTTATTTGTTGATAGTTTTCACTTCAGAGTCTATTATAATCATTTTATTATTCATAAAATTAATTAAACATAAGGCAAGAAGCTGAAGTGGACCTCGATCAAGAATATCATAAATTAATTTTTTTTTCTTATTTTTTAGAAAAGAGGAAAAATGAATGTAATATTTCTAATGCCCTCTATATATGTGCTCATGCATATATTATTACTTCTAAGGCTCAATTATGTGTACTTGAGAGAATGGTCAACACATAAATGAAAAATCGGTAAGAAAGGAGGATTCTTAATTTTTTGGGTGAGAAGCTAATGTTGTACATACTCCATGCATTTTTTGGGTGAGAAGCTAATGTTGTACATACTCCATGCATCGTAAAATCATAATTAAGTTGTTGTTTTAAGTTTTGAATAATGTTCTAAACTAATGTTGCTTATAATATGTTAAAATATTTAACTTAGGCAAGAAGTTGAAGTAAACATTGATCAAGTATACCACAAACTTTTTATCTTATTTATCTTTTTATTTTCATATTTATTAATTTCATAGAGCGGAAGTAGAATGAAATAATTCTAGTGCTCAGTAATATGTATTTGGAATATTAATAACTGTCGACATGTGAATAAAAGATAATAGAACACAAGGATTTTTATATGAGATGTGAATTTTGTACATGCAAGATACATAGCAAAATCGTAATTAGGTTAGTATAATGAACCGAATTTAATTAGATATTAGTTGGTAACTAGCCAAAAAAAAGAGAAAAAAATAGAAGATTTTTATATAACAACACAACAACAACAACAAGAAGAAGTAAATAATAATAGGTAAAAAATTATGTATACATATATATTTGATGGCTTAAGCCATCAGAGGCTCAACCAAAGAAAAGGAAAGAAAAAAAAGGCAAAAGCAAAAAAAAACAAAAACAAAATAGAACACAGAGAAAGAAAAGAAAAGGAGGGGAGAAAAAGAGAGGAAGAAAGAAGAGGAAAATATAGATTTTTATCCCAAAGCATTAAGGTAATAGTTCTAACCTTTTCTATAAGTTTATTTCATGATTTTATATTATGTTTTTTGGCACTATGAGGATGTGCATCAACTATAGGTAGTTGAACAAGGTGTCAATTAAGAACAAGTATCACATTCTACGAATTGATGACTTATTTTATCAGCTTTAAGGAGTCTCGATGTTCTCAAAAATTGATTTGAGGTTTGGTTACCATCAACTGAAAGTTAGGTGGAGGATATCCCTAAGATTGCCTTTAGCACTCGTTATGGTCACTATGAGTTCTTAGTTATGTCTTTTGGGCTGACCAACTCTCCAACAACATTAATGGATTTGATAATTAGGTGTTCACGCCATATTTGGACTCCTTCATTATAGTTTTCATCGATGATATTTTGATGTGTTCTCGTAGTAGAGACGACGGAGCAACATTGGAGAATTGTGCTTCAAACTTTGAAGAAAGAGCGACTATATGCAAAAAAAATTAAGTGTGAATTTTGGTTCAGTTCTGTGACACTTTTAGGGCATATGGTGACAAAGATTGGTACCAAAGAAGATTGAGGCTGTTAGAGATTACGCTAGACCTACTTCACCTACTGAGGTTCGGAGCTTTTTAGAGTTGGCTGGTTACTATAGATGGTTTGTGAAAGGTTTTTCATATATTGCATCTCTATTGATGAAACTGACTTAGAAAAATGTGACCTTCTAGCAGAAATATAAAAACCATATAAAAGACAAAAGATAGAAACCATATAAAAAAGATAAAGGACATGTGTAAAAACCTACCAAAACTATATTTTCCAGACGAAAATAGACAGTTTAATTATATAGTAGAAACAGATTCTAGTGACCACAGCTATGGAGGAGTATTAAAATATAGATATAAAAATGAAAAGATAGAACACCATTGTAGATACTACTCAGGGTCATATACTGAACCACAAATAAAATGGGAGATAAATAGAAAAGAATTATTTGCATTATATAAATGTTTATTAGCATTTGAACCATATATTGTTTATAACAAATTTATTATTAGAACAGATAATACACAAGTTAAATGGTGGATAACTAAAAAGGTACAAGATTCAGTCACAACAAAAGAAATAAGAAGATTAGTTTTAAATATACTAAATTTTTTATTTACAATTGAGATTATCAAAACTAAAAGAAATACAATTGCAGACTACCTCTCCAGATACAAATACTAAAGGAGGAAAAGACAAAATGGAACAAATACTCAATCTCCTTACTACACTTTGTAAAAAAGTGGATAGTACGGACATAGAGATACAACAGCTAAAAAGCAGAGCTAACAGTCAGCAGCATGACTCTAAACATGCGGAGCTACGTCGATCGGAAGACGCTAAAATTCCAGAGCTAAAAGGTGACGTTGGGAAACACCTAAAAACCCAAACTAACAGTTTGTTGAGTTCAGCTGCAGGGACTTCAGGAACTGCAGGAAAAGAAGAAAATATTACCCAAAATACCAAGAACAAACTATTTGAAAAAACATTCGTACATAGCAAACTTAATCAAGATTTATTCATTATAACAGTATAACAAGAAGATAATATCACATAATACTTAGGAAATTATAAGGAATATAAAAGTTTAGCTATTCATATTCATGAATTTATATACCTTGTTTTGTAGATCTGCATCGTTGCTAGTTTTCTCCATAGCTCGATATTTTCTGGGTAGTTTGTTTTATTTTATGTGCTAGCTCTGATACCAATTTTGGGGGTTGCGAAATTAGGAAGTAGAAATGAGAGGAAATTGTTGTGAAGACGGATGCGGATGCCTTTGGCTTCCGTTTCACTTCTTATTTATAGACAAAAGAATGCCTTTACAAAAGAATGACCTTTACTATTCATGAATGACCTTTACTATTCATGAACAGTAACTGACCTCTACTATTTACACAGTAATATGACATTTACTATTTATTAATAGTATTTTGCCTTTTACTGTTTACACAGTATTTGGCCTTTCCTATTTATAAATTAAATTTTTGGTATATTAGATTTCCTTTAACTGCACTTATTATACTTTTCTCTATAGGGTGAATTATTCTATCATCTGCTAAATATATTTCTATTGGTTTATCTATTCCTTCTCTGAAACATGCTTTTATTAGTATTTCTGTTCCTCCTAGGTGTACGTATAATCGGCAAAACTAGAAGATAGCTTAACAGCAATGGTAAGAATTAATAAAGAAAGTGAAGAGATAGATAGGAAAAAAGAAAACAAATACCTACAACAAGAGCTATACGAAAAAATTATATATCTCCGACACTTCTGACAAGATATTGCAAGACTATAGGACAGAAATATCCAGATCACCATTGTTCAAAATGCCATGGTGAAGACAACAAACAGATACCCGAAGTTCAGCTGGAATGACAAAGACATTAGGAAGTAGAAATGAGAGGAAATTGTTGTGAAGACGGATGCGGATGCCTTTGGCTTCCGTTTCACTTCTTATTTATAGACAAAAGAATGCCTTTACAAAAGAATGACCTTTACTATTCATGAATGACTTTTACTATTCATGAACAGTAACTGACCTCTACTATTTACACAATAATATGACCTTTACTATTTATTAATAGTATTTGTCTTTTACTGTTTGCACAGTATTTGGCCTTTCCTATTTATAAATAGTAACTAACTCTTACTATTTACTACTATTTACTTTACGACTTTTTCCATAAAAACAAAAAACTTTACAAAAAAGAAAAGACACATATACAACATATATCTTTTTCTTTATGTCGATGTCTTCTATATGTCTTTGTCATTCCAGCTGTACTTCGGGTATTTGTTTGTTGTCTTCACCATGGCATTTTGAACAATGGTGATCTGGATATTTCTGTCCTATAGTTTTGCAATATCTTGTCAGAAGTGCCGGAGATATATAATTTTTTTGTATAGCTCTTGTTGTAGGTATTTGTTCTGGTTTTAGCAGACTAAGTATCCATTGGCGTAGTTCTTCCATGTCTGCTTCTTTATGTTCTTTGGAGTTTGCATAGATCATTGTCTGGTCTCTTGAATAGTAGCTCCAAATTGAGTTGCCATTTAGGTAGTTGTTTTCTAGCTCATTGAGTATAGTGGCGAGTCCGATAATTCTTTTGTTTGCGTAAAATTCGGGTATCTCTGTACATTGTATTTCATTTTGTTGTTCTATTCTTTCCGGAATTATCATCTCTTTTGTCAATCCTATCTTTACAACCTGTATAATTGGTTTTATTTCATCATATAGTATCTCTGCTGGTGCCGAGTATATTTTTATATAAAAGAATGTGCCTTTAGTTATTCTTTTATATATAGTAAATGCTTTATGTATTTCTGGTACGGTAGCTATTTCATCTCCTGTTGCTGTATATACAGTACTAAGTAGTCCGTAGTCGTAGCAAGTCCTTACTAGGTTAGCATTCGTTTTAGGTTGGGCTATTAGTTTGTTGTATCCCTGTAAATGTTGGGTTATATAGTCTTCTTCAGGGTTACTGGTGCTGGTAGATCTTGGATTTTTATTTAGAAAGGTTTGTATTTTATGGATATTTTGTATATATCTGCTGGATATGTGGTTATAGGTTTGTTTGATCTGGTTTAGGCTTTCTTTGTATGTGCTAGTTTGTGGAGTAGGGGTAATTGGTATATTTCTTTTTGGTGTAAATGATTTATCAAATAGTTTATTTTTTGTGATATCTTTTTTATCTCCTGCAGTTCCTGATGTCCTTGCAGCTGCACTCAACAAATTGTTAGATTGGGTTTTTTGGTGTTTCCCATCGTCACCTTCTAGCTCTGGAATTTTAGCGTCTTCCGATCGACGTAGCTCCACGTGTTTAGAGTCATGCTGCTGACTGTTAGCTCTGCTTTTTAGCTGTTGTATCTCTATGTCCATACTATCCACTTTTTTACAAAGTGTAGTAAGGAGATTGAGTATTTGTTCCAATTTGTCTTTTCCTCCTTCAGTATTTGTATCTGGAGAGGTAGTCTGCAATTGTATTTCTTTCAGTCTTGATAATCTCAATTGTAAATGAAAAATTTAGTATATTTAAAACTAATCTTCTTATTTCTTTCGTTGTGACTGAATCTTGTACCTTTTTAGTTATCCACCATTTAACTTGTGTGTTATCTGTTCTAACAATAAATTTGTTATAAACAATATATGGTTCAAATGCTAATAAACATTTATATAATGCAAATAGTTCCTTTCTATTTATCTCCCATTTTATTTGTGGTTCAGTATATGATCCTGAGTAGTATCTACAATGGTGTTCTATTTTTTCATTTTTATATTTATATTTTAATACTCCTCCATAGCTGTGGTCACTGGAATATGTTTCTACTATATAATTAAATTGTCTATTTTCGTCTGGAAAATACAGTTTTGGTAGGTTTTTACACATGTCCTTTATCTTTTTTATATGGTTTCTATCTTTTTCATCAAAATAGTATTCTATGTCCTTTTTTAATTTTTTCTGTAATGGTTTTAAGTTTTCTGCTAATTTTGGTACATACTCTCGTACTTGGTTAACTAGTCCTAAAAAGGATTGTAATTTTTTCTTAGTGTCTAATAATTCTTTAGAATTAATTATTTTTTGTACTATATGTGTTTGCATTTTTATTCCATTCTTATCTATTTGTATTCCTAGGAATTCTATTTGTTTTTTTAATATTTCAGCCTTTTTTCTACTTAAGCTTATTCCTGATATCTCTATTATATGCATAAATTTTTCTAATAATTTTATATGTTCTTCTTTTGTTCTTGAATAAAGTAGTATATCATCTATGTATACTATGCAATTTTCTAGTTGATTAAAGTAGATATCCATAAAATGTTGATATCTACCTGGTGTGTTTTTATATCCAAAAGGTAGTACATTCCATTCATAAAATCCTTGTGGTACGGTAAATGCTGTTAATTGTTTTGATTCCTCTTCTAGTTTTAGATGGTAAAATCCTGATTTACAATCAAATTTACTAAAATAATTATATCCTTGTATCTGTCTTACTTTTAGTATTTTGTTTGGTATTGGGTAGTTATATGTTTTAGTTTTTGCATTTAAATTTCTATAATCTATAACCATTCTGCTTTTTCCTCTTTTTTGTTCACTATGTTTATTTACTATAAATGTTGGACTATTATGTTTACTGTTACTTTCTTGTATATAATTGTTTTCTAGTAATTCTTTTATATGCATTTGAAATTCTTTTTGGTCTTCAAAATTATATCTCAGTGGTTTTTGTGTTATTATACTATTTTCATCTATTAGTTCAATTTTTATCTTTGTTTTATGTTTTTCCCATCCTTGTAACGGATTTTCATTATATAATGAATTTAACTTATTTTGTAATGCATGTATTCTATCTATTGTGAATATTATAATTTCTATTTTGTGATCATTTGGCGTTATATTTTCTAATTTTTGGGTTATTTTTTCACTTCCTTTTATCCATGGCGTATTTTTTCTTACCTTGTTACTAACTCTTTTTGCTCCTACTTTCTTATTACATGGGGTAGTAAACCACCAATGTGTCTTTGTTATGGTATGTGGCTATAATTTTTTCAAAAAGGGCATTCCTAATAGTATGTCCTTATTAGTAAATTCATAACTATACATTTCTTCTATTGTTAATATTTTATCTCATATTTGTATTTTTGTGTTTTTAGCCTTATGTGTTATCATACTTCCTTCATTATTAAATCCGGTAACTATTAATGGTGTTTTTAATTTTTCCCATTTACTGTCTGGTAAACAGTTATATTTACACATATTTGTTTCTGCTCCTGTATCTATCATAGGTGTGTAGTATCTATTATAATATCCTTTTGCTATAATTTTTGTTAATATATAGATTTTTGGCATTATTTTATATCAAAGTTCTTTTAATAATTATCTTCTTATTTTCATAATGTATCATTAGTTGTTTTTCATCTAAATTATAAGGTTTTACTGTTTCTAGCCATCTCATTCCTAAAGTAATATTATCTTTTCCTTGATATATTTTAAATTTTATTTTTATTGGTACTCCTCCAATAATTAATTCTTGTTCTGTACTGTGTTCTATATTTGTCAGTATTATAGGTAATTCTGTATTTATATTTTCATTTTTATTGATTTCTTCTTCTTTTACTAATTCTCTTGTAATATAGTTTTTAATTTGTCCTGTGTCTATTATTATTAAATACTTTCATTGATTTAGTATTCCTGTTATGTAATATTGGTAAGGTTGTATTTCGTTTATTTTTTGTTCTAATAATTTTGGTTGTAATTCATAGTCTATCCTTCTTGAGGTACTACTTCTTGATGATGATGGTGTATCATAATTTATTCTTTTTGATGTACTTAGTCTTTCTTTTACTATTTCTAAATCTTTTTCAATATCTATTTCTTTATAACTATAATCATTATTATCAATGATAGTAACTATTTTGTCAAAAGGGTTTTCAATTTTAATTCTTTGAATCTTATTTCTAGCCATTATTTTATGTTTTGTTGTTAGTACATATAAATTTTTACATCTAGCTGTGAATACTTTACTGCCTGGTGCTAACTCTATTCCTGACATTTTCCAGTATAATACTAGTGATTTATCTATATTTCTATCGTCCAAGGCTACTGAATAATTTGCACTTATTATAAATTTAAATTTTCGGTATATTAGATTTCCTTTAATTGCACTTATTATGCTTTTCTCTATAGGGTGAATTATTCTATCATCTGCTAAATATATTTCTATTGGTGTATCTATTCTTTCTCTGAAACATGCTTTTATTAGTATTTCTGTTCCTCCTAGGTGTACGTATTTTATTGGATTCTTAGCTTTTATTTCTTGGATTTCTTTATTTATTATCTTTTTATTTATTATGGGTATTTTAGCTTTTCCTTGCGTATATTTGCAGTCTATTATGTGTTCTTTTTGGCTTACTACATAGTATTCTTCTTGTTTTATCTTAAAGAAATTTCTTAATTTAGGTACTTCTAGTATTTTATCTATGCTTAAATCTAATTCTTTTCCTTTTATTTGTTCAAACATATTGTTGTCAAATATTATTTTTTGTTCTGTACTTTCACTGTCTTGGTATTCTTCCTTACTTATTATTCTTATATCTTTCTCAGTCATCATCTGTCTCGTATTCTTTTATCTCATTTTCACTTTCTGTTTTTTCATATTCTGTTAATTCATATATGCTATCGTCATCGTTTAAATCGTAGTCTATATATTCTAGTTGTTTGTATTTTTCATTTTCTATTATTACTTCTGATATTTATTTTTTAGTTATATTTCTGGGTATTTTACAATCTCTAGCTAAGTGTCCTATTTTGCCACAGTTGTAGCATTTACATTCTGTTATATTTTTCTTAGTTCTATGAGGTCTTTTTTGTTTATAATTTTTTATATAATATCTTTTTCTTGGTTTCTTATACTTGTATTTTGTCCTAAATGGTCTGTATTTTTTGATTTTTTTCTTGTATTTATATTTGTTTGTACATCCAAATTGTGGTGCTGTTTTTGTTGTACAACATGCTAAGTTTTTTATTAAGATTTTTTCCATTTTCATGTCTTCCTTATGTTTTTCACATAATTCTGTAAACCATTTTTGTAAGAATTTTATTCTAGTTCCTAGTGTATCTATTAATCCTGATTCTTGCCATTCTTTAGTTATTTTTGAACTAAATGGTTCTGGTAATTTTGTGTAATATAATTTTCTTATTTCTCTACTTTCTTCATTCGTATATAATCTTTTATAGTAATATTCTTTAAATGCACATGTATATTCATCTATATAACTCATTTTACATATACTTAATTTATTTATTAGATTCCTATTTAGTTCCTTATCTTTTTGTCGTTCATCTATTTCAGTTGTCATGCTACTAAATTCGTTTCTTATTGCCATTTCATATTTGTTTAATATATCTATAGATGTTGCTCCTACTTCATTATTGGGTTTCTTATTATTTCTTAGTGTTTCTAAACTTTCTGCTGATAAGTTTTGTAACCATATTTTTGCTGTTCCTATGAGTGTTCTTTCTATATATCCAGGGGAATCTGCTACTGTTATTTTATTATCTATTAGTTGTTTTGAAATATACCCTATCCATAATTGGATTGTTTTATTTGTATCTGCTACACAGTCTAGATCTAAGAAGTTATATTGTTCTATGTTCTGTCTAGGTGTCCAATTTCTGTTTAACCTTTTATCCCATAATGTTTTATTTCTATTTTCTCTTTCGTAAGTATAATAAATTGGGCTAGTATCTAATCTTTTTGGGCTTTTAGTTCCTGACGTACTAGGTTTTTCATCTACATCTTCCACATTAATTTTTATATTATTTTCTTTTTCTATTAGGTTAGTATATGTTTCTGAAGTTTCTGAATATTGATCTAGATCTGCTTCTGAATTTTCATTATTTTGTTCATTTATTTCATCTATTCCTATCCTAGGTTGGTCTTCTAATGTACTTGTTTCTTCTAGTAATGTTTTAAATTTTTCTATTTCTTCTGTGAGTTTTAATTCTTCACGTTGTTTTTCTCTAGCTTTTAATTTTTCTTCATACAATTGTTTAAGTTTTTCCAATTCTTTTTCTAATTCTTGGATTCTTGTATCTTTTTCTTCTTTAATCTGTTGTACTTCTATTTGGGCTTGTTTTTTAATTTTTTCTATTTCTTTTTTCCTATCTATCTCTTCATTTTCTTTATTAATTCTTACCATTGCTGTTAAGCTATCTTCTAGTTTTGCCGATTCTTTTTCTAACATTAAATATAATTGGTCTCCTATTTTTTTAAATCTTCTTCCTAAGCTTGAGTGTATAATTTTTATTTCTAGTCCTTTTTGACTCATATATTTTTCTTCTTCTAAGGCATATTTTTCTTTATTCATGGTAATTCGTGTTGTGATTTATATTCTAGGCTTTGTAGTTGTCCTTCTAAATAAAATATTTCTTTTCTTTGTGCTTTAATTGATGTGTGGCATACTCCTGCAACTATGTTATAATTTAGTCTCTTTTTTCTAAATTTGATTTCATTTATTTTATTAAGTAGTTGTTGTTTGTACTCTTCTTTGTTATTGATATTGTCTTTCATGTTTTCTTTTTTAGATATTTTATATAATTATATTCTGTTCTTGAAATTAGATCTATTAAGTATTCAAGTCTAACATCATCTGTTTTACTTGAGCTTAATTGCTTATATTCGGGATATAGTATTTTTAATTGGTTTTTTAATTTTTTGGCTTTTTTGTGAATATGTCCTTTCTTTGGTTTATGTAGTTTTTTTATCCATTATTCGTTATCGGGGTCTTGTGTAAATATTTTGTCGTAATATTTATTTTTTAATGGCTCTATCCTTTGTATTTCTTTTATGTTTTCCAGTGCATATTCTAGATGTTCTAGATTTCTTTCTCTTATGTAATCATTTATATTAGTTTCTAACAAAATTACTAATAGTCTTATATTTTCCATAGTTTCTAACCAATATTCCATATATTCATAGTTTATCATTATTAATCTGAATCTATATCTAGTTCTATAATATCTGCTATAGTCACTTCTGTCCGTCCTTGTTCTATTAGTTCTATGGTTGCATTTAGTTCTGTATTTCTTCCAATATCTGAATCAAGGTTTTGAGTATATATAGGATGAGTATTTTATATCTATGATCTTCATTTAATAGGTACGAATTCATTTTTTGAATTTTTTCTAAACATAATATTCTCCCTAATCTCTTTAGATTTTATTAGAAATTATCCGGTTATTATAACGTTATTTTGAATAGTCTTTTTCGGTCACTACTATGCGTTTTCAGCTTTGATCAGTTACCCTAACATCGCCTCAACTTTGTGTACTCCCCTAAAACGGCTCTCTTGGCCTCACCGGTTTCCACCTTAGGATGGCATAGTCTGGGCTTACTTACTCGCAGCTTACTGACCTCGTACATAGCAAACTTAATCAAGATTTCTTCATTATAACGGTATAATAAGAAGATAATATCACATAATACTTAGGAGATTATAAGGAATATAAAAGTTTAGCTATTCATATTCATGAATTTATATACCTTATTTTGTAGATCTGCATCGTTGCTAGTTTTCTCCATAGCTCGATATTTTCTGGGTAGTTTGTTTTATTTTATGTGCTAGCTCTGATACCAATTTGGGGGGTTGCGGAATTAGGAAGTAGAAATGAGAGGAAATTGTTGTGAAGACGGATGCGGATGCCTTTGGCTTCCGTTTCACTTCTTATTTATAGACAAAAGAATGCCTTTACAAAAGAATGACCTTTACTATTCATGAATGACCTTTACTATTCATGAACAGTAATTGACCTCTACTATTTACACAGTAATATGACCTTTACTATTTATTAACAGTATTTGCCTTTTACTGTTTGCACAGTATTTGGCCTTTCCTATTTATAAATAGTAACTGACTCTTACTATTTATGTTTAGAAAAAATTCAAAAAATGAATTCGTACCTATTAGATAAAGATCATAGATATAAAATACTCATCCGGACTCGCCACTATACTCAATGAGCTAGCAAACAACTACCTAAATGGCAACTCAATTTGGAGCAACTATTCAAGAGACCACACAATAATCTATGCAAACTCCAATATATTTCTTTTTGGTGTAAATGGTTTATCAAATAGTTTATTTTTGGTGATATCTTTTTTATCTCCTGCAGTTCCTGATGTCCCTGCAGCTGCACTTAACAAATTGTTTCTTTTTCTATTAGGTTAGTATATGTTTCTGAGGTTTCTGAATATTGGTCTAGATCTGCTTCTGAATTTTCATTATTTTGTTCATTTATTTCATCTATTCCTATCCTAGGTTGGTCTTCTAATGTACTTGTTTCTTCTAGTAATGTTTTAAATTTTTCTATTTCTTCTGTGAGTTTTAATTCTTCACGTTGTTTTTCTCTGGCTTTTAATTTTTTTTCATACAATTGTTTAAGTTTTTCCAATTCTTTTTCTAATTCTTGGATTCTTGTATCTTTTTCTTCTTTAATCTGTTGTACTTCTATTTGGGCTTGTTTTTTAATTTTTTCTATTTCTTTTTTCCTATCTATCTCTTCATTTTCTTTATTAATTCTTACCATTGCTGTTAAGCTATCTTCTAGTTTTGCCGATTCTTTTTCTAACATTAAATATAATTGGTCTCCTATTTTTTTAAATCTTCTTCCTAAGCTTGAGTGTATAATTTTTATTTGACTCATATATTTTTCTTCTTCTAAGGCATATTCTTCTTTATTCATGGTAATTCGTGTTGTAATTTATATTCTAGGCTTTGTAGTTGTCCTTCTAAATAAAATATTTCTTTTCTTTGTGTTTTAATTGATGTGTGGCATACTCCTGCAACTATATTATAATTTAGTCTCTTTTTTCTAAATTTCATTTCATTTATTTTATTAAGTAGTTGTTGTTTATACTCTTCTTTGTTATTGATATTGTCTTTCATGTTTTTTTTTTAGATATTTTATATAATTATATTCTGTTCTTGAAATTAGATCTATTAAGTATTCAAGTCTAACATCATCTGTTTTGCTTGAACTTAATTGCTTATATTCGGGATATAGTATTTTTAATTGGTTTTTTAATTTTTTGGCTTTTTTGTGAATATGTCCTTTCTTTGGTTTATGTAGTTTTTTATCCATTATTCGTTATCGGGGTCTTGTGTAAATATTTTGTCGTAATATTTATTTTTTAATGGCTCTATCCTTTGTATTTCTTTTATGTTTTCCAGTGCATATTCTAGATGTTCTAGATTTCTTTCTCTTATGTAATCATTTATATTAGTTTCTAACAAAATTACTAATAGTCTTATATTTTCCATAGTTTCTAACCAATATTCCATATATTCATAGTTTATCATTATTAATCTGAATCTATATCTAGTTCTATAATATCTGCTATAGTCACTTCTGTCCATCCTTGTTCTATTAGTTCTATGGTTGCATTTAGTTCTGTTATTTCTTCCAATATCTGAATCAAGATTTTGAGTATATATAGGAGTCATATTACTGTGTAAATAGTAGAAGTCGGTTACTGTTCATGAATAGTAAAGGTCATTCATGAATAGTAAAGGTCATTTGTAAAGAATTCTTTTGTTTATAAATAGAGAAGCCAAACAGAGTGTATCTCTATGTCCATACTATCCACTTTTTTACAAAGTGTAGTAAGGAGATTGAGTATTTGTTCCATTTTGTCTTTTCCTCCTTCAGTATTTGTATCTGGAGAGGTAGTCTGCAATTGTATTTCTTTCAGTTTTGATAATCTCAATTGTAAATGAAAAATTTAGTATATTTAAAACTAATCTTCTTATTTCTTTTGTTGTGACTGAATCTTGTACCTTTTTAGTTATCCACCATTTAACTTGTGTATTATCTGTTCTAACAATAAATTTGTTATAAACAATATATGGTTCAAATGCTAATAAACATTTATATAATGCAAATAATTCTTTTCTATTTATCTCCCATTTTATTTGTGGTTCAGTATATGACCCTGAGTAGTATCTACAATGGTGTTCTATCTTTTCATTTTTATATCTATATTTTAATACTCCTCCATAGTTGTGGTCACTGGAATCTGTTTCCACTATATAACTAAATTGGGCTTTATAGTGTATTGTGATGCTTCACGAGTTAGCGTTGGATGTGTTTTGATGAGAAAGGTAAGGTGATAGTGTATACTTCGAGGTAGTTAAGGGTACACGAGTAGAACTACTCTACTCATGACCTGGAGTTGGCAGCTGTAGTTTTTGTTTTGAAAATTTGGAGGCATTACCTCTATGGAGTACATTGTGAAGTGTTCATAGTTCACTGTAGTCTTCAATATATTTTCAGTCAAAGAGATCTAAATTTGAGGCAAATAAGATGGTTGGAGATGCTTAAGGATTATGATATCACTATCTTACATCACCCCATCAAGACGAATGTGGTAGTAGATGCATTGAGTTGGAAGTCAGTTAGTATGGGAAGTTTAGCTATGTTGCATGTGGAGGAGCATCCTTTGGCCATTGATGTCCAGTCCTAGGTAATAGTATTTTGAAACTTGACATTTCGGAGCATGGTAGGGTTCTTGCTCGTGTTGAGGCATGATCTCTTTTATTGGATCAGATCAAGGCTAGATAATTTGAAGATGAAAAGTTGAAGATGATTCAAGACAACGTGTTAAGAGGTGAGGCCAAGGAAGAAATTCTTGATACAGAGGGTGTTTTTAGAATCAAGGGTCGTATTTGTGTTCTTAGAGTTTATGATTAGACCATGTTGATTATGGAAGAGGTTCATAGCTCTAGATACTCTATCCATCTAGGAGCAGCAAAAATGTATCAGGATCTATAGCAACATTACTGGTGGTGTAGAATGAAGAGTGATATTGTATAGTATGTATCTCGTTGTTTGAACTACCAGTAGATAAAGTATGAGCACCAAAGACTAGGTGGTATGACTCAGAGGATGCCAATACCTAAGTGGAAGTAGGAGCGAATTTCAATGGATTTCGTGGTAGGTTTGCCATAGACATTGAGGAAATTCGTGGCTATTTGGGTAATCGTGGATAGATTGACCAAATCAGCTCATTTTATGCTAGTTCAAACTGCCCATAATTCGAAGAGATTGGCCAGGATTTACATTCAGGAGATAATGTGTTTGCATGGTGCGCCTATTTCTACATTTCAAACTGATGTATCCAATTCACATCCCATTGATGAAAGTCTATGCAAAAGGAAATATATACTGGGGTGTAGCTTAGTATAGCTTTTCATCCATAGATAGATGGCCAATCTGAGTGGACTATTTAGGTATTTGAGGATATGCTAGGGGCATGTGTGATTGATTTTGGTGTTCAGTGGGACCAATTCTTATCATCAGCGGAGTTAGGAAATAACAACAGTTACCATTCCAACATCCAGATAGCCCCGTTTTAGGCTTTATAAGGTAGGAGATGTCATTCTCCAGTGGGTTGGTTCAATGTATTCGAGATCAGGCCCTAGGATAAAAACTTGTTGAGGGATTCCTTAGAGAAGGCAAAACTAACTCAGGATAGATTTCTCACAGCTCAAAGTAGACAAAAGAGCTATGAGGACGGGAAGGTTCGTGATGTAGAGTTCACAATTGGAGAGAAGGTTCTGTTGAAAGTATCACCTATGAAGGGTGTTCTGATATTTGAAAAGAAGAGCAAGCTCAGCCCTAGGTTTATTAGTCCATTTGAGATACTTAAACATATTGGCAAGGTGGCCTATGAATTGGCTATGCCACCAAGCTTATCAGGTGTTCATTCGGTATTTCATGTTTCGATGTTGAAGAAATATTGTGGTGATGGATCTCACGTGATTCAATGGGATTCAATATTATTAGACCAAAATCTAGCATTTAAGGAAGAGTCTATAGCTATTATGGATAAGCAGGTTAGAAAATTGAGATCCAAAGATATAGCATCTGTGAAAGTGCAACGGAGGCATCATCCTGCGGAGAGAGCCACTTGGGAGGTCGAGTATGACATACGAAACAGATATCCTCAGCTATTTAACAGATCAGGTACTTCTTTTATTTTTTCTTTTGAGGATGAAAATATGTTTTAGTGGTGGATGATGTAATGACCCAAATTTAATTAGAGTTTAGTTGGTATTGGCCAAAAAAGAAATAAAAAGAAAAAGAAGAGAAAAAAAGAGAAGAATTGAAGATAATAATAATAATGATAGTAGTAGTAGTAGTAGTAGTAGTAGTAACAACAACAACAACTACAACAACAATACGTAAATAATAATGGTAAAAAATTATGTATGTATGTATGTGTTTATATATATTTATATATGTATATATATATATATATATATATATATTTGATGGCTTAAGCCATTATGTATAATAATGGGAAATAAGGAGTTTAAAGAAGGCCAGGATTCCACCGTCCTATAATGCCCCGCAAGAACTCAGAACTCAAAGCAAGCACGCAGCTGTGGACTTCTTAATAATAGCTTGCGCCCAGATAGCTATGACTTATCTATGTATTAGACTTTGATTAGTAAATCATATATATGTGTATCAACGATATGCCATTGATGTGTAAGAAGGACGTTACTGTGTTAATCACCACTAGTTAGAATATGGTTCGTAGGAAAATATTAGAAGGAAGTAATTAGGAAAATGATAAGAAAGAGGTGGAGAAGTTATCATAATATGCAACTACGTGGGTCCAAAGAGTCATGGGTCTAATCAATTGGATTTTCGTTTTGGTTGAAAATTATAAGGGCTACTTCTAAGGCATGCCCCGAATAGGGGACCAGAGTATGGTCATGGATGTGGGTGTTCAGGTGATCCATGCATCCATATGAGTTAATGAGATGATAGTTTATGTATTTATTATTATTATAGTTTCATGTTGAATTGATTATTGTTACCTAAGGAAAAAAGGGTAAGTTGACAATAGGGATCAGTTAGTATGCATACGTGTAGTAGGTGAACTGATTGCGAAGAATCATTACTAGAGGAATGTAAGTGGAGAGCTGGGTTCGGAGTACTGACTGAGCAGTACCACTATAGCGACACTATAACCACTACAACGAGACTGCTATCGCGGTAGCGTTACCGTTGCAGCGAGGCCTTATCTAGCGATAGAGCCAGTTTACACCATGTTTTGATAAAGTTTGGGCATGAGGTGATGTAATGAATAACTGATTGTGAAATGGCCCTGGGCCATGATTGTGATATAGCTTGTGATGATGAATTTTTTTTATTGAATGTAATTTTGTTGAATAAAATTGAACTGTGACATACTGTTCCTGAGTCGATGGGAGAAATCCATGGTAATCAAGTGAGAAAATAAGGTGGCATACTGAAATGTAAATATGAGTCATTTTTATGTTCAGATGAAAGATTCGTTTTCGAGGTGAGTATCTGAACGAGCAGGTTAGTACGATCAAGCCTGTGCATGAATACTTGGATATGAGTGGCCCGTGCCCGAGGTGAGCAGTATTGATGAGTACACAGATAGGTACGATTAAATGCTCATACAGATGGGTGTATGAATATGAGCACACATACAGCTATAATGAGAGGTTTATACCGCTGGGTGTACAGTACATGGATCTTTAGAGTTCTTTATAGGTCATAACTAGAAGGATAGACATTAGATCCTCTGGCATGTGTGTACAGTAATGTGATAGAGGCGTGTGCCCGGTATATCATAGATGATATGACTATGAGACAAAAATTTGTACTTATATGGTATGATACACAAACAAATGTGAGTCGGAGTTCAAAACAAGTATGCATACGAGTGACCTATAATAGATATACAAATGTAATAAATGATATACCAATATGGTTCAGGCATGATGCGAGGGATTTAATCATGAGATGGTACATGAAGCTATGATGCAGGTTCTGTAATGTATGACGCCATTTTGGTACTCAATGGTACAGTGTGGAATTAGGAAGGTGCAGACATATGCTTGTACCTTATTTTTGAGGGGTATAACTCTAGTAGTAGGGTTTGACGTTTTCCATATTGAATAATTGAATTACTTATTTAATTATTGTGATTGAATGCTCGTTTAATATGGTCACTATGAGTTGTAAAAGGTAGCGTGACTGATTCAATGATGGTAGTGATTAACTAGGGGTAGTTAATCTAGATATAACATCGAGGAACGCGTAAAGGAGTAGAAATTAAAAAGGGTTAGTATTACTGTCCAGTTAATAAAGGTTTAGAATAGCAGGAACAGACTAAGTTAATAATAATTGAGGTATAAATGAATAAAGGCGTGTTCATAATGTTCCCAATGGTGGTTTGAAAAAAAAAGTGTAGGCCATAGAACCGGGCTACTGCCTAAATAGGCAACACTGCAGCAAACTAGTTCCACTACCGTGATACCATTGTAGCGAATACGTGTTCGCAACAGTGGGATAAGAAAACAGAATAGTGGCGTGTAAATGATGACTAAGGTCTTAAGGGAAATGGATTTGGTTATTTTAATTTTATGAATAAATAAAATTGATTGGTGCACTTGGTAGGATCTACTTATAATGTCGAAATTGTTGCTAAAAAGTGGATAATTGATTACATACTAATTATATACTATTGTGTGACTAATCTTAGTAGGCCAATGGTGCTTACATGTACGTGTGGTGTACTTATATTACACCTTTTGGGTGTAAGTTGCGATAGGTTTGAAGTTTTATGAATGGTGTGGAATACTCAATATCTGCTTTCGCATTTGCTCTACAGACGAAGCTGTGTCATTTTATTTTTTCGATATTCTATTTAGAGCTTTGTACCTGTCTATTCTAAATCATGGGGGAGTTAAGGTTTTGCAAAGCATTTTTATGGTTATTTCTTTGAAAAGATTGATTTGTGCATGTTAATGAGAACTGTAAATAACTTATTTTGTTGTTTTAAAAAAGGATTCTTCTATCGAGTTGGAGTCAATGTAGGTGCCCGCACGACTCGGCCATTTGGGTCGTGTTATTTACCAAAAGAAGTCAGCAAAGATAATCTCTTATTGAAATCAGTAAGGCAACAAGTGATATCTTCAAGTTCAGGTGGTGATTTACACAAATACCACCATAAATATAATTTTGATCTTTTACTCATTTAATTCCAAGAATTTCATTCAGAATTAAAAAAAAATTAAATTTCAAATAGCGGAGTCGTGCTGATAACGTGTTATGAAATAAAGTAAGGGGAAGAATATTATAGAGAAATAAAGAAGAGAGAATAATTCTTATTTCTCTTTAGAGATGAGATACAATGAAAAGAACCCACTATTTATAGAGGAAGATTAACCTAACTTAGACATTCACTATAATACAAACATACATTAAGAACTTATCTGATTGCAAAGCTCATCCAATCCCAAGTTCATCTAGTTGCAAGCCTTTTCAATGAATATCCATAACATAATATATTTATAACATATTTTGGTTAGTTATTCTTTATAGATAATTCTTTTTTTCCCCTTTTATCTTATATCTTTTTCATAATTTGATTTAATATTTAAATTTTATTTAGAATATTAGTATAAAAACATCACCTAATATTTTAAAATAACTTTTTCTTGTCAATATATGGGTTAAAGGATATAATTCGATTGTGAATAATAACATTGAAATTATTTTTACTAATTTAACATTTTTTGCATATAAAATCTATATATTAGAAACTTCAATTTTTAGATATCAATTTAATAAAAAATAAATAAATCGAAGTTAAATTTTTGTTTTCAATTTCAAATTTTTATGTGAATGAATTCATTACTAATCTTTCAGCGGTTATTAAAAAATAATCTTTCTGCAATTAATATCATCTATATTATAATAATATAGTAGTTATCTATAATCTTCTCTACTATTATTACAATAATTATTCACTTTATCATTATAAGAAATAATGAAAAATAGTGACATATCATTATTACAATAGTTATCAGCATTTTACTTTTTCTTAAAAATGAAAATTTGAAATTTTCCCTTTTCTTTTCACTCTCTTTTTTTTCCTACTGCTCATTGATGTCATATATTTGTTATAAAAATAGATTATAGGCAATGTAAAACTTTAGAATTGTCTGGTTCCACACAAATTATTCTAAAATTAGTAATTTCAAAATTATAATTTTAAAATTATTATTCCATATTCAATGTAGGATGAAAATTATCAAAATTTTGATATAAAATTTATACTGATATTAATTAATATCAAGAACCAAGCTTGAAATAAGATTTAGGGATTAAAATTATAATCTCGATAGCCAAATGACCGCTCAGCAATGCTAAAATGGTATAAGTAAATTTATTTATTTTTAATATAAACATAGTAAGACACATAAGATAAATTATTAACTGTGTCATTATTGATTATTTGCTACGTCAAAAAAAAATAACAAATTTTACAAATGCTTCTACGTTATTACACTATTAAGTTTAAATAAGAAATAAGTTTTCAAACATTCAAAATCTCTGTCTAACTTTATCCTCCAATAATCAAATTATACTAATGGGGGATTGCCTCTTAAAAATGGTGTTTGGTTCATTAATTACTACTATGAAGATGATTAGGTGTGGTTTAGAGTTATTACAGATGAGATGACATTATATAAGTAATTAATTAATTCTTGAGTTTTTCCTGAATCTTAACATTAGTCTTGTTGACTAAAGGTTCTTAGACACATGTTTGTTGGGGATGCAAGTGTGCAGTAAGCACTTGTCTAATATTGTTGATAGTGAAGATGATGCATGCCATGTGTTCAATTTAGGATTAATACTTACTCAATTAATTCAAAGTATTTATGAATGTAGGAAAAATTTATGAAATTGTAACAATCCTTCTAGTTGTTTTTGTAAATTTTGCATGTTTTGCCCTTTTTAACCCTCTCTGTAGTTTTTATATGTAATTTATGACTCGCGTGGATGAGTGACACGATTCTTGAAGTGATTAGATGAATTTCAGAGAAGATAGTTCATCTTGAAAGCACTACGAGTACTACATGTGTAGTGAATGTTCACATATTGATACTTTGAAAAATATTTGACCATGCTCGAGGTTTAATATTATTTTATATGGGGAGGGGGGAGGGGGAGGGAGGGGTAAATTAAGAATTATTTGGTCTTTTGGTAAATAATAGATAAATAAATTTAATGATTAAAAAAAGTGAAGCCTAAAAAGGAAAGGAATGAATATATGGGCCCGTGCTGGCACGGGCTCCAATGTCGTGTGTATATATATATGTATATATACATATATATATATATACATATATATATATATATATATATATGTATATATACATATATATATACACACGACATTGGAGCCCATGCCAGCACGGGCCCAACGTAAGTGATACTGTAACAACCCCTCTATCATTACGGGGAAATAAGTTCAGAACACCCTCTTTTCTCCTAGGTTGCAGGTGGGAAAGTGTTGGGTGGGTGTTAGTTAAATTGGAGTTTGAGGAATGGTTCGTGTGCAGGGGAATGAGAGTTACATGTTATCCGGAGATTGCTGAAGCGAGACTATTACTATGGTCAGAAGCCCGCTATAACGAATGGGAGAGTAACCATTAGATCCTCCATGGCGGTGTCCTGACCTCCATAGAAGATCTGTGCAGCAGAAGATGGGATGTAATAAGTGGATTTTAAATGGAATTTCGTGGATTTTACCCTATTATTTTATGGCACAAACTTGAAGAGCATAGGGGCGATTCTTCAAGGGTAGGAGGGTTCATCTTCTTAAGGTGATAATTATTGCTTATTTCTTCCATCTTTTTGATTCGCTAACACCCTAAGATCAAGGGGGGGGGGGTGAATCCTTGCTAGTAAAATTCTAGCTAAGAACCCTAGAATGGAAAACTAGGGCATGTGGAATGGGTATTGGTAGGTGTTGATTCCTAGGCCTAGGGTAATTAGCACTTCCTAGGGAGAATGTGAATGCATTATTTCATCTTAAAGATAATTTGAGACTTAGAGTTATAAAGCTTGGACCTTTAGCATTAAAGGTTGCTTGAAAAGGGTTGAGGGAGTAGAAAATCCATAAATTAGGTTGGAATGGTCACTTGGAGGTTAGGGCATCTAACTCATGGGTAATGAATTGAACTGTGGTAATAGGTAGAATTGGGAGAGTTTTAAATTCCCAAGACCCTTATTCAAAGAGTAAATAATAGATTACTCGATAATTATTATTGTAGATTGCAAATGTTCTGAGGCTTTGAGAAAAGGCAAGGCTCTTACGAAGTAGCTGACTTATCGTACCCTGCAGTCGAGGTAGGTTATGGTTTATAAGGAGTTAGACATTACATAATGATGTGTATATATATGTAGTGACAACATGTTTAGTTTGTCTTCAAACATAATTTGTTGTTGATGTCATGATATGTTTCACATAAATGGCAAAATAAACATGAGATGATGATTGTTGATTAAGTTGTTGTGAAATTTGAATTTTTGGAGTCTTACATGTGCTTCTTGAAATTGTCATATCAGTTGTTGAACATTGGTAGATATAGCTGTTGTGCCCGCAAGTGTACGGGTCGTACAAGTAATACAGTGGCCCTTTTTAAGAGCCGGATGTTGAACCCACAGGGACTGGACCAATTCAGCTAATTATCAAATTCAAGTGTGATATTAACTTTCGCAAGTGTTGATTTAGACTTTTTCGATAAAATTTAATCAAGTCTAGATGTGGTCAACGAAATACTCTGAATTAATTCAAGGAGCAACTAGAGTTAAAGCTGGATAATCATGATGGTTTAAGTATGAAACCTATCAATTGTCGTCTTACATAATTAGAATTGCATGTTCATGGTCTTTCGAACCTCTAAACACGACAAACTAGCCTCACTGCTACATTGTTGAGCGAGGATGTTATTTCTAGTTCGTGGGCATTCACTACATGAATGTGGTTTATGGGGTTATGATTAGGGACTCTCGTACCTCTAACCATTTAACCAAACTTAGCTTCACAACTACTTCTACGAGTGGTGGAGTGACAAATCTAAGACGGTGTCTTTCTATCTTCCGATTTTATCAAACAAGCAAGGTATTAGGTATATTTCTATCCTAACCACAAAATATATTGTGAGATACAATCTTGCTCCCTACATTCTCTTGTTCTTGGCTAGGTCATCTTTCTCAAGCATGTACCTAAACTTAACCCACTTGTTTTCATGGTGATCAATCATAAAAACAACCATAATTAAGAATGCAAGACAAAACAACAATCAATAACTTAAAACCAAAACAAAATCGCAAAATCACAATCATATATTGTGGCTTCGACCCTAGAGGGAGGGTTCTAGCCACTCATGTTCATATAATTACAAGAAAACATGATTAAAGTAACCTACTTACAAGAATCGGTAGAAGAGAAGATGAAATTGACAAACCCTAGGTGAGTTCTCCCACTTCTCCCTCACTCCTTGACAGTTTTTCAGAAAATAAATCGTGACTTCCTCATTTTAGGAGCTAAGGGACCTATTTATAGTAAATGTGAGGTGTCTAAAATTATTCCCGGCATGAAATAGCTCTGTGTCATGGAGGTTATCGTGCCAATATGCCTCCGTGACATGGAGGCATCGCGTAGGCATTCTGGAAACCAAAAAAGTCGCCAAGCAGAAGTTGTCCGCGTTGGAAGTGTGTCACGCTGCTTGTGCAGCGCGTTAGGGCCATGGCACACCATGGTCACGCAGCCTGCCTGCCATGGCACGCTGCCAACGCGCAGGTTGCTGTTTTGCGCATCCTCCTTGCCGACGTTCGCGTTTTAATTCCGATTCCATGCCTCCACTTCACCAACTCATGAATTAGTCCCTCAAATTCATTTTAAACCTACAAAAACAAGAACTAATCATGTTGGTTAGGGTATATATTCACATTTACATAAAATTACATGAGAATGCATATAATTAAGTCGATAAACAAGACAAAACTAAGTTATAAAGCATCACTCGGGCATGCTATTTTGCCCGAGATCACCTACCCCACACTTAAAGCCTTGTTCGTCCTCGAACAATCCTTTTACATCTCATGTAAATGAAGACTCACACATAACTAATTTAGCAAGACAATTCAAGCTATGGCTATAATGATTATTTAATATAGCAAGTTAAAAATAAAGCATGCACGAATTAATCCTTGAAAGGAAATACAACTATGTTAAGACTTCCTAACCTCACGAATCGACTCTCAATCTTGGCAAACTCACGCAAATCAACCGATCAAGAAATCTGACATGAATGTTATCTCTCATTAAACATGTGCCCTCACAACAAGAGAGTTACCCATTTTCACTCACAAGTTTTTAAATCACAACATGTATGGGTATATGAATAAAATTCGCTCGCTCTCTCAAAGAATTCACATGCATCATGTAGTGAACCATAAGCTTGCCCTTAGTGTTTTACTCCACTAATTTAAGGATATATGAACGTAAAATCAAGTAGGACTTAATGGGTTGTAGTGTAAGCCAAGGGACGGGTAGGTACTATTATGGCCAGTAATAGTGACTATCTTCCCCAAGCGCTTTTAATAACTTCACCCTTCATTAAGGACATCTCTTCTTTTACTTCACCCTCATTCTTTTCACTCTTGAATTTTCTCTTCTTGTTCCCATCTCTTTAAGAACACTCAGCTTAGTAGTAAGGAGTACTTAAAAAAATTTTTTCATTCATTTATTTTCTTACTCCCTACTAATAATCAAGCATTTTCAAACACGTGCACCCTTGACCTTTCTCAACTTTTACAACTGCTACTTTTCCTTCTTTTTCATGCTTCTCACTCCTTCACTCTTTCGGATTTTTTCCCCTAAGCGCTTAGGATTTTTGGGTCAAGTTCAAGTCTAATGAAAGAATAAGGATTGAGCTTATACTGTAACTATCAAAGAATAGGCTTAAGACTCAATGGAGCTCACTAGGATTCAACATTAAAGGTAGGTAAAGTGAGGGATAAAAATTAGGTTCATTCAAAGAAATGCCTATATCATATCCTACAATTCACATCCTTCATTTCGTTTTATATACACACCAGACAAGTTCTAGACACTTCACAGTAGCATGGAATATTAGAAAAACTTACACTCACAGCACATGCTCAATTCAAGACACATTCCGCAGACTCTTAACTCAGCTAATCACAAGATTTTAAAATTAAGCTTCAATCACATCGAGTCAAATTCAAGAGCCTAAGTGTCTCAAACAAAGTTATACACTTCTCACATACTTCAACACTAACCACACTTGTATCTTACAATCATGTATAGCACATAACAAGAACATCAAGCCATTAATTAGCTACGGGTTCAAAAATCAAAACCTATTGACTAATTTTTCCTCAATACGGTCGTCATCCATCCATCGTCGGAAATAGTCTCTAACTATGACTAAAAACATTATATACAGACAAAGAAAAATTTTTATTCTTCGGTTCAAAGACCCCCCGTCGGAAAAGAACGGAAAAGAAAAACCAACGGGTGATGAAGTCATGCTTTACTCATAAAAATTTTTTCAAATATTTCGCACAAGCATTACATTCACCAAAAAACGTTAAGCACAAAAATTTTGAAATTTCTATTGAAATTTCCCTCACCCCACACTTGAATCTTGCTATGTCCTCATAACATCAAAGTAAAATTTAAAGAGGGTGAGAAATACTCCTTGAGGCCTCTAGGCCTAGCTAATAGCATGCTTTTCTTCAATTTTGCACAAGTGGGTGTTTGACCCCACACTTTTTCTCTTCCATGCTTGTTAGCTTCCTCCTCCACGGGTACTCGAACTTCCCCTCCATCTGTGCTTAACTTTCCACCAAAACAACACAAGATGAAAAATAAATAAAATTAACACAAATGCAAGAAATTAAAATGGTACGCATGGTACCCTTGGGTTGCCTCCCAAGCAGCGCCTAATTTTACATCGCAGCACGACGTATCAAGTTTCACCACTTTTTCCTCCACCTTGAGGATATGAATCTCACCCCTAATTTCTTCTCTAGTTTCCTTTTATGCTCCAGGGGTGGTGGTGAAAAAATGAAAGGACTAAGCAGTAGATGTCACCTTTGGCATTTATTGGCCCTTAAGTAAGTGAAGTCATTCTTTCTTTCAGAACTAGCAAATTTCAGAATATATGGTGCTTGTTCCCCCTCTGTATCTTTCTCCACAAGTTTGGAAGACTCTAGTTCTAGGTTGTCAACCAAACTTAATGTCGAAAAATGCTTCGAGTGGGGTACAATACACCTCAACTCTTAAACTACATTTTGCTTGACTTCCTTACTTGTATATACCTTCTCTACATTAACATCTAACTCCTCATGAATGTCAAATGGTAGGCACTCTATCTCTTCTTTCAAGAATGGATCGGCTATACATGTGAGACAATCATGGAGACTCTCCGGAGCTTCCAACAGTTGAGCTTGTTTCAAGAACTCACTCTTTTCTTCTCCTCGTAGTCCCTCCTAAGTATTGCATAAAACTGTCAGTTGCAAATCAGAGCAAGCTTCAGCTTCAGCCCTCATCTCCATGAACTTGTTGCTTATCATTTCTAGGGCCTCTCCATTTTCCTCTTGTTGAATTCTCAATGCTTCCCTCTCCTCCTTCATTGCTTCTGTTTGCTCAAGGATCTGTTTTAGCATGTATTCTATTCGAGCTTGGTGTTCCAAGTCCTCATTTCATCATGCCTATATTTAGCAAAAACAACAGAAGCATCATAGTAGGGGCTTGGGGGAGGGGAGTATGCATTCGGACAGCCATCCCAATGGCCATCTTGACCTCCACATATATTACAAGTGTATGCATTTGGGCAACCATCCCAAAGGCCATTTTGACCATCGCATATATTACAAGTATTACAATGTTGCCATAAGTGGGGTCCTCCGCGATTCAGACAAGACTCATCAAAATAAGAGTATCCACCATTTAACCCATTTATATTCCATGATGTCATGTTAAGAAGGGTATCAGATTAAAAATAAAAATTTAAAATAAATCTAAAACTAATAAAGAAATTTTTTTTTCAACACTTAAGGAAATTTAAAAATCACATAGAAACAAAAAATTTCACTGAACTTCGCTGAGTCCCCGGTAACGGCGCCAAAAACTTATTGTGGTCGCAAGTGTACGGGTCGTACAAGTAATACAGTGGCCCTTTTTAAGAGCCGGATGTCGAACCACAAGGACTGAACCAATTCAGCTAATTATCAAGTTCAAGTGTAATATTAACTTTCGGAAGTGTTGATTTAGACTTTTTCGATAAAATTTAATTAAGTCTAGATGTGGTCAACGAAATACTCTGAATTAATTCAAGGAGCAACTAGAGTTAAAGCTGGATAATTATGCGATACTACGATTTGCAATGGTTTAAGTATGAAACTATCAATTGTCATCTCACATAATTAGAATTGCATGTTCATGGTCTTTCGAACCTCTAAACTCGACAAACTAGCGTCACTACTACATTGTTGAGCGAGGATGTTATTTCTAGTTCGTGGGCAATTCACTACATGGATGTGGTTTATGGGGTTGTGATTAGGGACTCTCGTACCTCTAACCATTTAACCAAACTTAGCTTCACAACTACTTCTACGAGTGGTGGAGTAACAAATCTAAGCCGGTGTCTTTCTATCTTCCAATTTTATCAACCAAGCAAGGTATTAGGTATATTTCTATCCTAACCACAAATTATATCAGGAGATACAATCTTGCTCCCTATATTCTCTTATTCTTGCCTAGGTCATCTTTCTCAAGCATGTACCTAAACTTAACCCACTTGTTTTCATGGTGATCAATCATAAAAACAACCATGATTAAGAATGCAAGACAAAACAACAATCAATAACTTAAAACCAAAACAAAATCGCAAAATCACAATCATATCTTGTGTCTTCAACCCTAGAGGGAGGGTTCTAGCCACTCATGTTCGTATAATTACAAGAAAACATTATTAAAGTAACCTACTTACAAGAATTGGTAGAAGAGAAGATGAAATTGACAAACCCTAGGTGAGTTCTCCCACTTCTCCCTCACTCCTTGGTAGTTTTTCAGAAAATAAATCGTGACTTCCTCATTTTAGGAGCTAAGGGACCTATTTATAGTAAATGTGAGGTTTCTAAAATTATTCCCAGCATGAAATAGCTACGTTTCACGGAGGTTATCGTGCCAATATGCCTCCGTGACACGGAGGCATCGGGTAGGCATTCTAGAAACCAAAACAGTCGCCAAGCAGAAGCTGTTCGCGTTTGCAGCGTGTCACGCTGCTTGTGCAGCGCGTTAGGGCCGTGGCACGCCATGGTCGTGTAGCCTGCCTGCCGTGGCATGTTGGCAATGCGCAGGTGGGCTGTTTCACGCATCCTCCTTGCCGACGTTCGCGTTTTAATTCCGATTCCATGCCTCAACTTCACCAACTCATGAATTAGTCCCTTAAATTCATTTTAAACCTACAAAAACAAGAACTAATCATGTTGGTTAGGGTATATATTCACATTTACATAAAATTACATGAGAATTCATATAATTAAGTCGATAAACAAGACAAAACTAAGTTATAAAGTATCACTCGGGCATGCTATTTTGCCCGATCAATTGCTACCCAGCTGAGTGATGAGTTGGTAATTCACCAACTCATTAGGCACTAAAACTTGAGTTTTTGTTTTGTTCTTGAGTTGATTATCTGGATTTTATGTCCTTTTTGCTTTTGTTGTGTGCAGATTACTAAATGTTAAGAAAAGAGCAAAAAGAAGGGAGTGAGAATAAATCGGCGATTCACAGATGAAAACCGGTGAGACACCGGCCAAAGGCTGAACATCACTACCTTTGAGGATTAATGCCACTGGCGGTTCATGACTTGCCAGTGGCGAGTCACCGGTTAAATCGCCGAAAGATTCCCAAAGTTCTGAAAAATTACTTGAAGACCCGACGGTTTAAGGATTGGCATCAGCGAAACACCGGGTGAACCATCGATGTTTAGTGGAATTTAGTAAGGATGCAGAAAAGATACCCGGTGGTTCATGGATTGGAACCGGCGAACTGTCGGTGCCTCTGCCGATTCTAGAATGGTGCTCATGGGGTTATAATCGTCCAACACTAGAGAAGAGATAAAAAGTGGCCTACTTTTCAGGATATAAATAGAAGATAAAGTACTTTGTACAAAGATATGCAGAAGGAGAGATAGAAATAGAGATATTGAGAGAGAACAAAGCTTACATCACATCATTGTTTCCCCTTTTAGCTGAAGAACATTTTCTTAGCTTAGATAGAGAGATTATAATTGAAAATTGTAGAAAGTACACTGCTCTATTTCTTCTTTGTACCAGTAACTTTCAGCTATTGTTGGAGATTATTTTCTGAAATTGATTTTTTTACTCTAGCAATTATATTCAATGATGCTATTGATGAATGTGCTTTTGAATTTCTTAACTATAAGTAGCTAAAATTAGTAACTAGAGGTGTGTGATGATAAATACTTAATTGGATTGGGTATTGCTAGAGTCATCTTCATATTATTCATGCAAGTGCAGATCTATTAGATTCTCTTCAAACTATAAAATAAGATCCATTTATTATGATATGAGTCTATTTATTCTTGCTTGATTATTGCTTGTAAAAGAATAATTAAGTATTGGAAGAGAATTTAGTAGTGGGTATGGAGAAGAGATTGTGAAATCGGACTAGAAATAGCTGAAATTGCATTCTCATTCCTTATTAGCATCTAATACCTAGAAATTAGTGAAGTTGCTAATCCAAATTAAATTGGATTGAGCTAAATTGTGGCTAGAGGTTTGACAAAACTCTAGTGAGAGGTAATTAAAAGGTTGAAAAACTGTAATTACCCACTTTCCGAGATTATTTACACTTGTTGAACTCATAAGATGACCTGGCATATCCCGATCTAGTTAGTATTTCATCTACATCGCACCTCTAGTCTTTCACATCCTTGTTGGCCACTTAGCTGATCTTGTTGTATTATTTCACTAAATCAAACAATACAATTCTTTGCAAATTTCAACTCTCCCAATTTTGTTTATTTTTATATTAAATCTACGTGGTGCAAGCTAAAATTAATTTCTCAATCGACACTTGCAACTATCATTCCCTAGTCCTCATGGCATTCGACCCCGGTACTCATCAGGTTACTTTTTTTGATACTTCAACCGTGTATATTCTTCACACTAAGGATATATTTTGGACGTTATTGTTCGGTCTTTTTAGCTACTACACGCAAGTGCATGTGGTCAAACAAGTAGTAAAATGGCTTAAGTAAGCCAAGTATAGATCCCACAGGGACTGAACCAAGGTAATAATCGAATTAAGTGTTAATGAACTCTAACTCTAGAAATGCAGACAACAGTTTAAAGAAGATTTTGAAGAGTTTGTTTCCTAATTTATACTAATCTAAAACAAAATTATAAAGTGAGTCTGAAATATAGTAATGAGCAAGCTGAGGCTAAAACGAACATGCAGGGAAGTAATTTATCGATACAATTCAGTTAATCTTTCCTTCGGTTGCTAGTCAAGAATTATTGCCTATGGAGAGAAACTTTCGTATTCTACCCAACTTAAGAATCATGAACCTTCCACCTACATTTCTGTGATAAAAAGAAATTCATGTTCTATCCATACGAAACCGATTCCTTAATTGACTGATACGACTTTCAGATATATTTCTATTCTGAAGGTAAATCAATTCTCTATTTTCCCAAACTAAGAAGAGATCATATCCTACCAATTCACAACTTTCAAATTTCTTTCTCTTTCAAGATAAAATTGGACTTTTTAGATATACATTAACATTGGCCAGACATTAATGCAGTAAGAACAAGAATTGATAGAACAACCACGGAAGAAAAGATGAAAAACCAAAATGATCAACAATTACATTCCACTACAAACGTTCTTAACCTCAGAAAGAAGTGAATTTAGCCACTCATTTGTGGATTAAACATCATCAAATGAGTATAAATCATACAAACAATTGAAATAAAGAAGAAAGAGTCAGAGAAGAACCCTAAGAATTTCGTCTCCTCAACTGCCTGTAACCCACGTTCTTGCTCAACTAAGTCAGAATAATTAAAAATAAACCTAAGGTGCTATTTATACTAATGGGAATTTTTCCCAGAATAACAAGCAACGTGTCACGGAGTGCATCGCGGAGCACTGCCTCCGTGACACAGTGCAAATGCGGACCCTCACTGGAATTTCATGTTCCAGGTAAATATGGCCAACGTGCCACAGCATGCAACGCGGGGCTTGGCCAACGTGCCACGGCCCCGACGCGGACCTTCATTGGAATTTGTCCAAGTAACCCACCCGAGGCAGACTGCCTCCGCGATGGCAGCGTGACATGGCTCCATCGCGGAGCCCCTTTATTTGCTGCTTGTCCTTGACCTTTTCCACTGCTCGCTTCCGAGTCCATTCCCGATTTTCACCAACATGCAACTTAGCTTCCTAAAATTACATTTTTCCTGCAAAACAACACTAATCATGTTGGTTAGTATAAATTCACATTTTAACTACAAATCACATGAGAATGTACAAATAACGATAGATAAACTAGACGAAATAAAAGCATTTGAGCATCACTTGGGCATATAATTCTGCCCAAGATCACTTACCCCACACTGAAAACCTTGTTCGTCCTCGAACAATAATCTCATATCTCATGCAATTGACACCTACGTATAGCTACTTTGGCTCGACAATTCAAGCTATGGTTATACTGATTATTTAGTATAGCAAATCATCAAGAAAACATGCATAGTCTCATAAACACACTGACATTCACCACATTAAGACCTCCTAGATTCAAGAATCGACTCTCCATCTCGGCAAACTCATGCAAATCAGCTGATCAAGACTTTTGACACGAAATTCAATCTCTCGTCAAGCATGTGCCCTAACAACAAAGAGAATTACCCCTTTTTCAATCATATGATTGCCAAAGCACTACATGTAGGGGTATATAAACACGATTTCGCTCTCTCTCCCAAAGAATTCACATGCATCATGTCATGAACCATAGGCTTGTCTCTAGTGTATTACTCCACTAATATAAGGAAGCGAAATGTAAGATCACGTAGGACTTAACGGGTTGTAATGTAAGCTAAGGAACTAGTAAATACTGGGCTAACCAATAACAACAACTAGCCTCCTTAAGCGCTTTTCAATACATCCCACCATCATTATGAACATTGTTTCTTCCTTCATCCTCCCATTCTTGAATTCTTTCTTTATTTTTGTTCCCATTTCTTTAAGCATACTCGACTTACTAACAAAGATTTGTTATACATCTTCATTTTATTTATATTCGGCAAGTGCACCCTTGACCTTATCTTTACTTTCACCACTTCTGCTTTTCCTTTCTTTTTCACCCTTTTCACTCCTTGACACTGTGGGAAAATTATTTTTTTTCTTGAGTGCTTAAGAGTTTTGGATCAAATTCACGGCTAATGAAAAGAAGGGATTAAGCTCAGTTTCTACCTCTTCAATGAAAGAAAAAAAATAGGCTAAAGGCTCAATGGGGCTAACTAGGATGTACATTCAAGGTAGGTATGATAATAAAAAAACTTTTGGTTTAATCAAAGAAATGCCTACATCCTTTCCTACACTACACATACTTCATTTTGTTTCGTACACACACCACGTAAGTTCTAGACACTTCACAATAGCATGGAAGAATCGTAACCTCACCTCACACTCATTGCACATGCTCAACTCAGGACTTATTCACAGACTCTTCAATCAGCTTCTTACAAGAATTCAATATTAAGCCTCAATCACACTGAATCGAACTCTATGGCCTAGGTATCTCAACATGTTTCACAATTGCATGCTTTCATACGAATCATCTTTGCAGCTTTAATATCATGTACAACACGCAACAAGAATTCCGAACCATAAAGTAGTGACACATTTGGGAAACAACCAAAAGAAAGAAAATAAAAGAAAGAAAAAAACCTACTCCTATCGACTACGTTTCCCTTAAGACGGTCGTCATCCATCCATCATAGGGAACGGTTACTATTATGACTTCTGTTCAATGGGACTATTCTCGGTAAAAGTACCAAAAACAAAGGCCGAGAAACCCAATCATAAAAAAAATTCAACAAATTTTTTTTAAATTTGTTTTTTTAAAAATATCGATAATTTCGATAAGGAAAAAAAATTATTTACACAACCAGCTAACAACAATTCAACACAGCACACAACAGCTTAACATTCATTACACACCAAATTACAATACAAAACATACTCACAAAATCACAGGGTCACAATTTTTTTTTCTTTCACAGGCACAACAACAAGACATGAACATGACATGAACATAAACAACAACAAAACAACCGGCACCTAGCTACTCCCACCCCACACTTAAACCGAACACTGTCCCCAATGTTCATCAAATTCAACATAGCACAGAAGTAGGTGGTGAAACTCCCTGATCAATTGAAGTATTCAACTTCTTCATCAGGTGTCGTTGCCTCGTCCCCCATATCTAAATCGCCCCCGCTATCCTCATCTGACTCAACATCTGAGTCATCGCGGCGTGTCTCCTCATCCGTGGGGACATCATCATCAACAGGCTCCACAAAAGCAGGCCCCACTCGGCATAGAGCCCTGGCATTTTCGCCAAAGGGGTAATCTAGCTCGAGCTGCCACAACTCATCTTCTATTGCAGGCCTCCGACCTATTCTCAACTGCAACATCTGTATCCCGAACATGCGGTCCATATACTGATCATCCGAGCATGTCGCTCGACTAGTGTGAGAATTGGCCCGTGAGTGGTGTCGGGTGCCTTGGTTTTGGTGACGTCCAAAGCACGCCTATCCATCTGCGGGATGTAGTCTAGGGCCTCCTCCTCGACGTCAAGGCACCTCAGAAATGTGGTCAGCAAACCGCCAAACCCGTACCTGTGCCCTTGATGCAAACGGGCTCTCTTCATGGCGAAGATGATCACTGCCTGAACATTAATCTCCAGCCCTTTCATCAGGGCATAAACCAAGCACACACGATCCCGGGTGACATCTTTCATGTGCACCCTCGGGATCAGGCAGGAACACACGATCTTAAGCCAAATCCTGCCTTCCCTATTCATTTGAGAGTAAGGCAGCATCTGATGATAGCCCCTCTCCTTGTGCCTGCTCCATCGTGCTGTCGAACGGGCTCCACATAGAGTGTGTCTGATATCCGCATAGGGTGGAGTTATGTTCAGCTGCCGGAGTACATGGGCGTCTGTGTCTCGCGCCCCCAATATGGCATTTAGGTGGTGGGGCTCAAAGGTGACAACCTGCCCCCTCATCTTGACGGTGTGACTGCGGAGTGTCTGGTTCCAGTTTGCATAGAACTCCCGAATCAAATGGAGATTGCACTCCTTGGGCTCTTCGAAGATGAAGTTCAGCCTGACAGCGTCAATCCGGTGTACTATTCTGGGGAATTCCTGAGCAAGTGGCTCCCTTGCAATGTGCTCCTCAGGGAAGTATTTGGTCTCCTTATGTTTGGCATACCATTTCTTCCCTTCGTTCGTCACCCATCCTGTTCCGTATTGACGGTGTTGGCCGCGTGGAACCGCTGGTACTGTTGGGACTGCCATTCCCAGTCTAATTCTTTTTCTCCCGGCACCTGATGTAGATACGCCCTTTCCTTTGTCTTGCCAAGGTGGAGAACTGAACCAAGAATTCTCTTTCTTCATCATCAATCGAATCACTGTTCACGACCCAGGATTCTATTTTATCATCAATCCAATCCCCGTTCACGTTTTTTCTTTTTCGCTTGCCATCGTTCCTATCAAATCAAACAGACAGTCCCAATGTTATTCAAGTAAAAAATTTGCTTCGATTAAGGTTGGGTTGAGTTAGGCCACCCCACACTTAATCTTTAGCCACAATGAAAACAATTCGGCAAGACAATCATTCCATTCAAATTTTTATCAACCAACATGCCTCGTGCATTCAGATAAGTCGATGAGATAATGACTAAGTACTACTCAGACTTCGTACAACTAATCACAATTTCACCCTCCATTTCATTACATCACATGGCACTTAGCCAAACTTTTTCTCAACAACAACAACCTATACAATTCACCAATTTCATTTTCCCGAAAATTCCCTTGTTTATTTAGCATATTCAGCATATTCATCCATATTCACAACATCATTTACATCACCCAACATGCACAACCCAATCATTTTCAAAATTTCAACCAAATTTAGGTTCTTCCTATTCAAATTCCAACCGTAGCTACTAATTTCGCACAAATTCAATCAAACATGTATTTATCGAGTTCATACAATCATAACAATACTACGAACATCAATAAACAATAACTTAAATGAATTCATGCTCAATTTACACTTAGGGCAAGCTTTAGTTACCTCACATGCTCAAAAATTGAAAATTTCGGCAAAAATTGAGGTTAAGTTCAAGAACATACCTTTAATTCGATGAACTTGAAGAAAAGTTGAAGAAAATTTGATCCTAGGTCCGTGTCACATTGGGGAAGGGGGTATTTTGAGGATTTTGTCGCGGAGGGGAGTGAAAAATGGGAAAAATTGGGTGTTTTCGGGGTTAAAAAGAAGGTTTTTCACGCAGGTCACCCTGCGACCCGGTATGACCCATCGCGAATAACACTTCAACGTGTCACGGAGGATAACGCGGAGCACCCCCTCTGTGACACGGAGCCATCGCGCGTGGGTTATGGAATTTGTAAAAAATTCCAAAACACCTTCAACGTGTCACGGAGGGTAACGCGGAGGCCCTCCTTCGTGACACAGAGCCATCACGTAGGCTCACTGTTTTACCACTTTAAATTTTTACTCACCTCAATTTTTTTCCTTTGCGATCCCTTGCATTTTTTCCCTCCGTTACACCTGAAAATCATCTCACAACAAGAAATTGGTTAGAATTTATAGGTTTCAAACACTAATGAAAAAAATATTTTTTTTGTTTTTATTTTTAATTTCTTTTCTTTTTTTTCTAAACTAATTCTACTCATTTATTACAACAATTTCACGGGTTCCCTCCCGTGCAACGCCTGGTTTACCGTCGCGGCTCGAAGTCATTAAAGCTCAATCATCCACTAGAGTGACGGACGTTTCTCTCGAATAACGTCCTCACCCCAATAATGCTTACACCGCTGCCCATTAACCAAGAACGTGGCACTTCGATCTTCTTGCCACAACTCCACTGCCCCGTGCGGGGTTTCCTCAATTGGTGGCTTTCCCACTGGATCTTGAGAATCAACAATCTGAACAATATCTGCTTGATCAAGCACGTTGATTGCTAAAAGCTCCTCATATACGGCCGGAAGCTTTGTGTCCTTGTACACGTCAAATACCTCCACCTTGTCATGCGCCCGCATGGTTAGCTGCCCTGCAGCTACATCAATCAAAGCTTTCCTGGTTGCCAAGAAAGGACGTCCCAAAATAAATGGGACTTCCACATCCGACTCAAAATCCAGCACAACAAAATCTACCGAGAAGATAAGGGAGCCCACTTGCACCAGCACGTCTCCACAATGCCATCTGGTCTGGCCAAAGAACGATCCGCTTACTGCAAGATCACTATAGCTGGTCTAGGACTGCCCATCCCCAACTTCTTGAATACCGATGTCGGCATCAAGTTAATGCTCGCTCCTAAATCGCATAGTCCACGAGCTCGGATACTTTGCCCAATTGTGATTTGGATTGTAAAAATCCCAGGGTCCTTGAGCTTTGTTGGAAACCTGTTCTGTATCCGGGAAGTGCACTCCTCCGTAAGCGCCACCATAGGATACTCTGTTAATCTGCTTTTGTTTGCCACGACGTCCTTGATATATTTCGCGTACTTCGGCACTCCCTGCAAAACATCAACAAGAGGTAAATTAATGTGTACTTGTTTAAGCACCTCCATGAACTTTTTGAAACATGCTTCCTCCTTGTGTTTCTTTAATCTTTGAGGGAACAGGGGTGGTCGTCTTTCTGATTCATCCTCCTTCTTCTTCCCCATCTCATCATCATGTTCCTTTTCTTTTTCAACTGCTCCCGACTGCTGAAGTGGTCTTTCTGGTTCTACCTCCTTGAGTTGTAAACCACTCCTTGTGGTCACTACATTTACTTGCTTGGGATTCGAGTCAGTGTCACTCGGTAGCTCTCCTCTTGTCCTGGTGTTTTGAGCTCCAGCTAGTTGCCCAAACTGGTACTCCAACGCCTTTGTAGCTAACTGATTGTTCTTTACATCTGCTGCCAATTTTACATAGTCTGCCTGCAATTGAGCTTGGTTAGCTATCATTGTTTTAAACATTTCCTCAATGCTAGGTGATGGTGGTGGAGGAGGTGCATTGTTGCTTTTGTATTGAGTCTGATAGTTCGGCTGCCCTCCTTGATTTCTCTGTGCACCCTGATTCGAACTCTGCCCTTGATGGCTGTTACTACCCTAGGAAAAATTCGGATGATTCCTCCAATTGGAGTTGTAGTTGTTGCCATACTATTGGTGATTATTTCTCTATACATTACTAACAAAGTTCACTGAATCTGGATTTGCACCACAGCACTCAGCTAAGTGTTCATTACTACCGCATACTTCACACCAAATCTGCTGCACTACATTAACTGGGGCTTGAGATTGATTTAAGCTCATGATGCTGAAGTGGGTGTTGAGTTGATTTTACAACGCAGCTATATGTGCATCGATAGTTGTAAACTCATCCACTTCCAAGACTCCTGCCGCTTTCCTTGTTCCTCCTCTAGAAGAGTCCGTATTCCACTCTGGATTTCCCTACGAAATACGATTTAACAAAGTGTACATCTCCTCATAAGTATTTTCTAATTCTTGTCCCCCAGCTGCTGAGTCTAGCAAAATTTTTGTGTGGGGTTCCAAACCCTCTATGAAAGTATGCACCAGCACATCATTGGACTAGTGATGGTGAGGACAATCTCGTAACATGGATTTGAATCTTTCCCAGGCTTGATACAGATTCTCCCCCTCTCTTTGTTTAAAACATAGAATCTGACTTCTAAGTCTTGCTATTTTCTCGGATGGAAAGAACCGTATCAAGAATTTCCTTGCAAGATCATCCCAAGTGGTGATGGAATTAGGTGGCTCAGCTTTCAACCGCCTCTTTGCTTCTCCCAATAGTGAAAATGGGAACAATGTAAGCCTTACGTAATCAGATGATACTCCAGCGGGGATATAAGTGTCACTTATCTCCAAAATGTTTTGGAGATGTTGTTGTGGATCCTCGTGAGGGAGACCTGTTAACTGCCCGCTGGTGTGCAGCAATTTCACCATATTCCGTTTCAGCTCAAACCTCCCTCCTGGCTCAGGTTTGCGAATGCTTGATGTGACATTGTTACCATGTGGGATTGCCACTTCGCAAACCGGCCTAGTTGCCATTTCGTTGGGCACTAACACTGCCCTTACAAGTGGTGGATTCTGTTGTTGCTCCAGGATTGTTTGTCTGAGCAACTGCAGCTTCCGCTCCAGAGCTTCTCTCCTTTGACGATGAAATTGTCTTTCTGGCTCTAAGTATGAATCCACCAGGTCCTTGTCTCTTGCCAATGTTCAACAGAATTTGATATCTGCAAAAGACAGGCTAAGATCAAGTTGTCAGCACAATATAGAAATTGTAAACTAACACTTAAGAAAACAATTTTACCAATTGCCAGTCCCCGGCAATGGCGCCAAAAACTTGTTCGGTCTTTTTAGCTACTACACGCAAGTGCACGTGGTCAAACAAGTAGTAAAATGGCTTAAGTAAGCCAAGTATAGATCCCACAGGGACTGAACCAAGGTAATAATCGAATTAAGTGTTAATGAACTCTAACTCTAAAAATGCAGAGAACAGTTTAAAGAAGATTTTGAAGAGTTTGTTTCCTAATTTATACTAATCTAAAACAAAATTATAAAGTGAGTCTAAAATATAGTAATGAGCAAGCTGAGGCTAAAACGAACATGCAGGGAAGTAATTTATCGATACAATTCAGTTAATCTTTCCTTCGGTTGCTAGTCAAGAATTATTGCCTATGGAGAGAAACTTTCGTATTCTACCCAACTTAAGAATCATGAACCTTCCACCTACATTTCTGTGATAAAAAGAAATTCATGTTCTATCCATACGAAACCGATTCCTTAATTGACTAATACGACTTTCAGATATATTTCTATTCTAAAGGTAAATCAATTCTCTATTTTCCCAAACTAAGAAGAGATCATATCCTACCAATTCACAACTTTCAAATTTCTTTCTCTTTCAAGATAAAATTGGACTTTTTAGATATACATTAACATTGGCAAGACATTAATGCAGCAAGAAAAAGAATTGATAGAACAACCATGGAAGAAAAGATGAAAAACCAAAATGATCAACAATTACATTCCACTACAAACGTTCTTAACCTCAGCAAGAAGTGAATTTAGCCACTCATTTGTGGATTAAACATCATCAAATGAGTATAAATCATACAAACAATTGAAATAAAGAAGAAAGAGTTAGAGAAGAACCCTAAGAATTTCATCTCCTCAACTGCCTGTAACCCACGTTCTTGCTCAACTAAGTTAGAATAATTAAAAATAAACCTAAGTATGCTATTTATACTAGTGGAAGTTTTTCCCGAAATAATAAGCAACATGTCACGGAGTGCATCGCGGAGCACTGCCTCCGTGACACGGTGCAAACGCGGACCCTCACTGGAATTTCATGTTCTAGGTAAATATGGACAACGTGCTACGGCGTGCAATACGGGGCTTGGCCAACATGCCATGGCCCCGACGCAGACCTTCACTGGAATTTGTCCAAGTAACCCACCCGAGGCAGACTGCCTCCGCGATGGCAGCGTGACACAGCTCCATCGCGGAGCCCCTTTATTTGCTGCTTGTCCTTGACCTTTTCCACTGCTTGCTTCCGAGTCCATTCCCGATTTTCACCAACATGCAACTTAGCTTCCTAAAATTACATTTTTCCTGCAAAACAGCACTAATCATGTTGGTTAGTATAAATTCACATTTTAACTACAAACCACATGAGAATGTACAAATAACGATAGATAAACAAGACGAAATAAAGCATTTGAGCATCACTTGGGCATATAATTCTGCCCAAGATCAGTTATCAAAAATGGTGTCGTTGCCGGGGACTAGCGCTTGATAATCTTGTATTGATTGTTAAGTTGAAATAGTTTTGCATTGTAGCTATTTAACGTGAGTTTGTTGTATTTTTAGGATCTCATAACCACATGAGTCATCACTCCCAAGCAGGGGATAACTCAGTGGAGGGTAACATGAAACTCAAGGAAGATAATCCGGTGATGCTGGAAGTTGCAAGAGTCATTCACCTACCACCGACGGTAGGGATGCAGTGTTTCATGTCACAAGCACCATGCTTCATATGTTGCAAATGAAGGGGCTCTTTTGTGGAAAACCAAGTGAGGATGCGTATCGTCATTTGAGAAACTTCTTAGAAATATGCCATCCCTTCAATATAAATAATATCAGTCAAGAGTCAATCAGGTTGAGACTCTTTCCTTTTTCATTGATGGGGGAGGAAATGATGTTGCTAGAGGAACTCCATCCGGGATGTATTACTTCATGGCAAGAGCTAACCGGGGCCTTCTTGGACCGTTTTTTCCCTCCATCAAAGATTCTTCAGCTGAGGGATGATATTACAAATTTCAGGCAAGAACTAGGAGAACCTCTACATGAGGCATGGTTAAGGTTTAAAAAGAAGGTTGCTCTTTGCCCAAATCATGGGTTGACGGATGGAGTGCTTCTCCAAAGCTTCTATAGGGCCCTTGATTCAATCAACAAGTCTGTGGCTAACAACCTAACTGGTGGTTCTATTATGGATCAAACATATGCGTTGGTCAAATCCCTCCTAGACAGAATGACGAGGACCAATAGGGCTTGGCACATGAGAGAAACAAGTGTGTCCACTCAGGAGATCAGTTCAAGTGCCTTGGCGGCTAAATTATGAAAACGGGATGAAGAGAGGGATGAAAATCTTGCCAAGATGGTGACATAATTAGAATTAATAACAAAGCACGTGATGGGAGCAAGGCCAAAGGCGGTAAACGTCGTGGGAATGCAGGGTCCCTTAAAATATGAAGGAGAGTCATCACCACCAAGATATGAAGAGGAATTCCAATATATGAGCAACCAAATGGGAGGTCCTCTACCTGGCTTCCAAGGAGCAAACCAAGGATCATGACGCCCAAGGGATGACAACCAAGGTTGGAGAAATCATGAGCCACAAGGATGGCCTGAAAGGAATGAAAGATGGGGTAATAGAGAGCCAAACCAAGAGAGTGATCGCTATCACTAGAGTTCGAACCTATATGTTCCCCCTCCTAAGATTGGGAATCCCCAAAATCAGCCGGGCGTGACTGATTCGGGCAATTCAAAAATTGAAGAAATGCTATCGAGAGTTCTGAAGAAGTTTGAGTCGACCAAGAGTGGGGTGAAAGAATTAAGAGGGGAGGTGTCTAACCTCTCCCAAACAGTGAGTTCACATTCCACCTCCATCAAGCATTTGGAGGCCCAAATGAATCACTTTTCAGCTCAAATGAACCCCAGATGAAGGGAACACTGCCTAATCCCAAGAAAGATGGTCTGGATATTGTCACTAGGAGTGGAAAAATGATTGGAGAAGCTCTGGTGAAACCTAGTCAGGCTGATAGTCTGAAATCAGTTGAAGAAGGTGAAGTCGACAAAACGCCAATGACTCCAAAGAGATGAAGAAAAGATTGATGAGGAAAAAGAGGGAAAGGATGATGAAATCCTCTCCCATGTTGATAATGATGAGGCCATGAAGGCCCCGATTGATGAAAGGTTGAATCAATAATCCCACCTCCTTATCCACAATGGCTGGCCTAGAAAACGAAGGATGACCAGTTTAGAAAGTTTGTTGACATTTTTAGCAAGTTGGCCATAAACATACTCCTAGTGGATGCTTTACTCCAAATGCCCGGTTATGAAAAGTTTATGAAAGATTTGATGAAGAAGAAAAAGGTGTTTGATGCAGGCAATGAAGAGAAAACGCACCATTGTGGTGTAGTAATAATGAGTAATCTTGCCCCCAAACAGGAGGACCCCGAAGCTTTCACAATCCCATGTACAATTGGGATGTGTTTTAAAAAAAGCTCTATATGATCTTGGCACCAGCATTAATTGATGCCCTTGCTCATTTTCAATAAATTGGGACTCAGGAGCACGAAACCGACGTTAATGAGACTGCTAATGGCAGAAAGGTCAATAAAAAGACCGGTAGGGGTGTTAGAAGATGTGTTGGTGAGAGTAGACAAGTTTATTCTACCAGCTGATTTCGCTATTTTGGACTGTGAGATGGATCTAGAGGTTCCCATTATTTTGGGAAGATCATTGTTCACTACGGGGAGAGCTGTGGCGGACGTGGAGCTTGGAGAGGTTCCGATTTGGAAGTAAGGAGGTCACTTTCAAGGTGTGTCCATCAGTTGAAATGCCTCCCAAATGCAAGGTGGTTGGAGTAGTGCAAAATGAAGATGAGAGCAAGGGATTGGAGCTGAAGGAGACGGAGTCGGATGATGACCCATCAGAATAGAGCTACTGAAAAATGTCTATGTCGTGCCATGATGTTAATTAGGGCACTTCTTGAGAGGCAACCCAAGTGTTTAGTGAATTATTTAATGTCTTTATTGTTTTTATTTGTGTAGGAGCTATGAAATGAGGAAAAAGGGGAGAAACAAACCATGAAGGAAGGAACGGCTCACCGGTCCAAAAACGCAAGCCACCGATGAAGGAAAGCACAAAGTAGAAGGCTAAGGTTTGGATTGAAGAACTGGCAGACCCATTGGCGAATCACCGAAGTGGAATTCTGGATCGTCGGTGGATGGCGATGGAGAATAGAAAACCTGAAGCTCGAGCACATAAGTGGCAGGTAACAGGCAGATCACTGATTAAATCTGTGAACCGCTAGTGGATAACTGACCAAGAAATAGATAACTGGGCAAAATACTTGGCAAAAGAAATTAAATCAGCAAACCTCCGGTGTGATTCGGCGAACTGCCGATGACACGCCGGTTGAGGAACGAGTCTTTTTTTTGTAAAATAGAATTTGAAAAGCTGGCCCACAAAATTCCAATTACCTGACCAGCCTCCCTATTCTACAAATATTCCCATAGTTCCCCTTTTTCCACAAATTTTCCGTTCCATTTTTGTCTCTCCATTACCCAACATTCCCATTTTCCCATAGTTAACTATTTTCAACCTTTTCACTTTCCCACCTTTCCACCTTCCCACTTCCCACCAACACACCCACATTAAACTCTCCACCTTTCCCTCAACCTATCAAACTTTCATTTTTCACCTATAAAACCCCCTCCATATTTCACTAACACACTTACTTCACTCACACTTTCTTCTTCTACTACATATATCTCAAGGTGCCATTGCAAGATTTAGTTAATCTTTTTGAAGTTCAAGTGTGCAAGCAATCCTCCAATTTGGTAAAAAAAATTCTCGCCCTTGTCTTAGTTTTATCATTGGTGCTTGATTCTTTAGGAATAATACTTTGTTTCCCTTCCTTGTTGAACTCTTCAATGTGCTATGCTTGTTGAATAAAATGCGGATGTGCTTTTGTGTGTGAAATTATAAAAAGGGTGAAGTTTGAGTAACCTAATTGCATAAAGCACGATGTTTTGCCCGATAATAGACCGGGTGATGCTATTCTTAAGGGCTAAACATCATGAATATGTATTTGAATGGAGTAATGCTGATTTTATTATGTTTGGTGTGAGTGTGTGTTAATGGATGTCTATGAATAGTAAGTTAAAATTTGGAGACGATGGGGTCCGGCATTTTGCCGGTCAGATTCAGCGAATCACCAATGGAACGTCGGTTCACTATGAAAATTGGCTCCAAGCCACTGAGCGTATCCTGCGCTACATCAGCAGTTCATGAACTTGGACGGAGATTCGCTGCTTAACCGCCGAAACCCCCCTCACTTGCCCAGTTTTCTGTAAGGCATCGACAGGAAATCAGCGGTTAGTGAAATCCCTTCTGTGAACCGCCAGTCCTCCGTTGGTGCTATTGGGTCTTTTAATGATTGTTTGGCTTTCCCTTGTTTCTCAGTTCTCCTTAGACTAGTTTTTTAATTTCTATTTTATCTTCAAATGGCTGTCACTAACATCATTACTGCAGAAATACAAACCATGTCTTCATCATGGAACACGGGAAAAGGAAAAGCCCTTGCTCATCAGCTAGCAAGGGCAAGGGCAAGGTAAAGGCTGCCCCACCGTGGGCCAACACCAAGGAGGCAATAATCTTTTGCGTCCCCAACATGAAAGAGCACTATGTCATTTGTCAAGGCCAATCAATCACCGTGGAGAAGCGGTTCATCGTGCAGTTCACTGACAGGCAGTGGCATGTATTTGCTAACCCTCTCCCGTCCTACTACCCCAGCTTGATAACAAAATTCTATGCCTCATATCAGACCCCACAAGAGAGTATGTAGCATAGGGGTAAAGTGTATGATTTCTCATGCTTTCCATCAGCGATGATCTAGGGAGTGGAAGTTGATATAATCTCATTTTTCATAAATTACTTGTTCTAGGAGGACGAAGTTGACTTTGCTACAGAGTAGATGGCACGGGTGGCTGATATAAAGGATCAGTTCACTTGGTTAGGCCGCATCATAGCTGCTGGCAATCATTTTTAGGCCTTAATGAGTGGCAAAATCTCTCACCACAACTTAAAGTTCGAGGCCAATCTATGGCTAGATTTTGTGTGTGCTCGGATCATCCCCTCTAAAAATGAGTAGAGGGTCAGCCTTGAAATCGCCATCCTTATTGCTTGCATAATAACGGGAGTCCCCATTAGCTTTGGGGAAATTGTCTCTCAACAAATGAAGAAAAAGGCTTAGCAGTCCAGTACCTCAATACCCTATGTCGTCTTGATTTTCCAGCTTTGCACAACAGTTGGGGTGCCTTTATTCCCTGATGAAACTACTTCTGCTGCTTCGGGTGTGATAGACATTGAGCAGAAGAGAGATGTCGAGCAACGACAGTGAAAAGAAAGTGACTGCAGGATTTTGGAGTGCAAGAAGATTCCCTCTCCCATGGGTTAGCCCAATCACCAATTTTCCCATAGTCAAATGTTCCCCAGTCGGAAATGTCAGGCCAAGCATTAGGTGACATGCCTCAACGGGGAGCTTCTCCCCCTCCACAATCATCTCAACCAAGTGGTCTCCATAGACTTGTGGAGATGAAAAATTTGCATGAAAGCCTACCTCAACGTGTGGCTAAGAGCCTTTTAGCACTCATTACCAAAACAATCAAGAAGGAGCTCAAGTCATTGTACGATAATGTCGGCCACTCTATGCAAGAGGGTAGATGCAGTGGAAGGGGCAGTCACTTTCCTCCAAACAGAGGTACACGAGTGAAAGAGTCGGACTTTAGTAAAGGTGCCGAACATGACAGCATTAGATACTGCAATGGATGCTCCTTCCTCAGTTCGGAGGCCAATTGATGATCTTTTTGAAGGGCTGGGAGATGATTTCGCTGGGCTAGGTGAGGCCAGTGGCGGTGGTAGTGAGAAAAATAGTGACGATGAAGAGGAGTAACCCACTCAGGGAGTTCCTTGTCCCTTTTCCTTTTGTATAATTACATTGGAGACAATGTATTCTCTTAAGTGGGGGAGGGATGAGCGCAATTGATAAGGGGGCCAGGGATGGTTGTTCTTTATTTCTTTGGATATTCTTATGTTCTTTTTGTTTGAGTTTAAGTACAACCTTTACCTGGCTATTGTTTTATTTTAATGATTGATCATTGCCCTTGTCGGGCGTGTCCTATTTTGGAATGAATGAAATGAATGACTTGGTTAAGTTTTTTTCTGATTAATGATTGGTGACCAAATGGGGTCTTTGTTTTGAATTGTAAGGTCGTGAAAATCTTGAACGAAATGACCCCAAGGTTCTGTTCTTTTTTTCTCCATTGTAAAGAGTAGTATAGTAATAAAAACTCCAAGGATTTTCTTTTGATCATGGTTCTTTTTCAAGGAGCATTCTTTTATTTTTATTATTTTTGTTGTCGAACCGGGTTGGTTTTTTCCAATGATGGATTGAGTGGCGACATTCTTAAGGGAAAATGCCATGTTGCTTTGAGTCTTTTGTGAAGTTATTTTGAGAGGCACCACCGAAAAAAAATTGTTGAAATAGAGTTGTAAAAACAAGGGTATGAAAATGAAGATAATGAGCAAGTGTTGACACAGTAGCATAGCATTCTTTGTCATACATTGTAAATTCCCCGCTTGACTTATGATGTTTGCCTTCTTTGATGTCCTAATTTTGTGTCTTGTGTTGAAAATGACTCTTGTAGATCCTTTAAGGGTGATGCCTTGTGTAGTGAGGACATTTTTGATGAATCTCTTGCATTACATCTTGTCTAGAACTTGTCCCAAATGTGATTCAAGGCAAAATCCTAAATGTAGTTGCGCCAAGAACATGACTTTAGGCTTTCCTTTGTCTAGTAACTTCACCCATATGCCCTCCATGAGCATTGATCCGTGTTAGTCAATGTTGATCCTTAGACCCTTTCTTTGGCAACCATATTACAGTCCTTAAGACCGTTCTTAATACCTCTTTTTGGCCCCCATTTCCCCTAACTGCTAGTGACAAGATAATTGATGAAATGAGGCTTAAAGCCTAAGAGAGAGGGAGTGATAAAAGAATTTGTGAAAGATGAGGCAAAAGCCTAAGTTTGGGGGTATGCAAAACAAAAGGGGAAAGATAAAAATTATAGTGTGAGAGAAACATCGCCTTGTGTCAAAATGCACCAAAGGATAAATCAAAAAGAAAAAGATAATTTGTATGAACCGGTGTTTTCTCTTGAGGTGATAAGGCTAGTTGTGATACCAATGGGGTTAAAGGGGGCTCGTTAAAGAAATGAAAGTCATCTACAAGGAAAGAATGGAAGGAAGGTGAAGTGAGTGGAATTGATGTAAGGTATGTCAAAAAAAGCATTAGGGAGGATCTAGTCACTATAGCCAAAATTTCATCCTACCCTTACCCCGAGCCTACATCATAACCCGCAAGTCCTAAATGATTCTAGGTGCAGCTACTCTACATTAGCGGCGAATTACATGAAGAGCAAGCCTATGGGTCAAGCGTATTCATGAAGATATCTTTTGGGAGAGTGAGTGTGAGTGTCTCTTCCAAACAATCCCTTGTGTGCATTCAAATGATCACATGACCAAAAAATAGGGATCCTTATTTTGGTGAGTGGCAACATTCCTTTTTGGAGACGCGAGAGCATTCAGAGTTAATGTGAAAATATGGCACAAGGAGTGTAAACTCTAAGGCAAGCTTTGAATTTACATTAATTATAACTTGAGATGCTATGTGTGTTCCTTGGTTGAGAAATGCCCTTGTTTTGCTAAATGATTCCTTTCATAAGATGTTCTTGGTAGAAAGTGGTTGCCTGTTTGAAACGTCTTCATTGTTTTGGTCTTTTGGGTATTTTCTTCTCTTTTTCGGTAAGCATGGTGAGTATTTTTAAGTTGTCATAGTCCAGGTGATCGGAGAGGTATAATTGTGAATTGAAGGTGGCATATTTCTCAATAAATGAGTATTACATTACTTAAGGACAAGCAATGATTTAAGTTTGGGGGTTTGATGAGTTGGTAATTTGCCAACTCATTAGGCTCTAAAACTTGAGTTTTTGTTTCGTTCTTGAGTTGATTATTTGAATTTTATGACCTTTTTTCTTTTGTTGTGTGCAGATGACTAAATGTGACGAAAAGAGCAAAAACAGAGCAAAAAAAGGGAGTGAGAATAAATCAACGATTCGCAAATAAAAACCGGTGAGACGCTGGCCAAAGGCCGAACATCACTACCTCTAAGGATTAATGCCACTGGCACTTCGTGACTTGCCAGTGCTGAGTCCCGAAAGATACCCAAAGTTCTAAAAAATTGCTTAAAGACCCGGTGATTCATGGATTGGCATCGGTAAAACGCCGAATGAACTGCTGATGTCCACTGAAATTTAGTAAGGATGCAGAAAAGATACCCGGCGGTTCATGGATTGGAATCGACGAACCGTCGGTGCCTCCGCTGATTCCGTAATGGTGCTCATGGGGGTATAATCGTCCAACTCTGGAAAAAAGATAAAAAATATCCTACTTTTCAGGATATAAATGAAAGATAAAGTACTTTTTACGAAGATATGCATAAGGAGAGATAGAGATAGAGATATTGAGAGAGAACAAAGCTTACATCATATCATTGTTTTCCCTTTTAGCTGAAGAACATTGTCTTAGCTGAGATGGGGTGATTCTGATTGAAAATTGTAGAAAGTACTCTTCTTTATTTATTCTTTGTTCTAGTAAGTTTCAGCTATCGTTGGAGATTATTTTGTGAAATTGATTTTTCTGCTCTTGCAATTAAATTCATTGATGCTATTGATGAATGTGTTTTTGAATTTCTTAACTATGAGTAGCTAAAATCAGTAGCTAGAGGTGTATGATGATGAATACTTAATTGGATTGGGTATTTTTAGAGTCATCTTCATATTGTTCATGCAAGTGTAAATCTATTAGGTTCTCTTCAATCTATAAAAGAAGATCCATTGATTATGATATGGGTCTATTTATTCTTGCTTGATTTTTGCTTACAAAAGAATATAAAGTGAATTTAGTAGTGGATATGGAGAAGAGAGTGTGAAATTGGACTAGAAATAGCTAAAATTGCATTCTCATTCCTTATTAGCAGCTAATAGCTAGAAATTAATGCAGTTGCTAATCCAAATTACATCTGGTTGAGCTAAATTATGACTAGAGGTTTGACAAAACTCTAGTGAGATGTAATTAAAGGGCTGAAAAGTTGTAATTACTCACTTCCCGAGATTATTTACACTTGTTGAACTCATAAGATGACTTGGCATGTCCCGATCTAGTTAGTATTTCATCTACACCACACCTCTAGTTTTTCACATCCTTATTGACAACTTAGCTGATCTTACTGTTTTAATTTCACTAAATCAACCAATACAATTCTATGCAAATTTCAACTCTCTCAATTTTATTTGTTTCTATATTAAATCTATGTGGTGAAAGCTAACATCTATTTCTCAATTGACACTTGCAACTATCATTCCCTAGTCCTTATGGGATTCGACCCCGACACTCGCTAGGTTACTTATTTTGATACTTCAGCCATGTATATTCTTTGCATTGAGGATATATTTTTGATGTTATCACTGAGGAGAGTAACTTGACGTCCCTGGAAAGATAGGCTAAATGGTCGGGTGATAAAATCCACCTGTTATGATATGAGAGGATAACATGCCTTGTCCTGATATGAGTGGCTCAGGACCCAGGAGAGCATCCAAGCAAGCAATTATGATTGAGACTCGGTGATGGTAATCAATGCACATCCCCATACTGCCGTCGTTATTTTCCACAAAAAAGACTGGGGCACCCCACAGAGAGACACTTGGCCTGATAAACCCCTTTCTAAGTAATTCCTACAACTTCTCCTTGAGTTTTCTCAACTCAAATGGTTCCATTCTATATGGCGATATAGAAATAGGTCGGGTCCCTGACTTTAAATCTATGAAAAAATCAACATCACGGTCTAGCAGCATGCTAGGAAGATCCGCAGGAAATACCTCAAAAAATTCATAAACTATCGGGACTGACTCTATGAAAGGATGCTTGGAATTGGCATCCCGAATATGAGCTAAATATGCTGAACACTCCCCCCCCACCAATCAATTTCCAAGCACGAATATAAGAGATGAGTTTCTTAGAAGTAGGGCTATAATTCCCCTTCTACTCCAACCTGGACGACCCTAGGCCCAATATGGTGACTGTCTTAGCATGGCAATCCAGAACGACATGGTAAGGAGACAACCATCTCATTCCCAGAATCACATAAAAAAGTATAATGAGGATCAAATAAAGTCATAGCCATTTTGTCGCATAAAAAAATTGTACATGTGATAACGGCGTTGGAAACCTCTACCTCGGGCCTACCCAGAATTGCATAGAAATAGGCCTGATTACTTGCTTGAGACCTGATAATACTCAAACCACACCTCCTACTGAAGTATGAAGTGGACGTTGTCAATAAAGAATCCAACTAGAGGTTAGGGTCGAACCCACAGGGAATATGGAAGATCTAGACTAATGCTGGTAAGTAAACTTGTTGGTTAGTTACTCCAATTGGGGGTTTTAAGAAAAAAATAATTAAAAACAATGATTGAAATTGTTATGTAAAATCAAGAGTTAAGACTAGCTAGGGTTTGTGTTCCCCATGGGTTCAGAACTTCTTTGGGTATACACATGTGATAAATACAGATTCTTTACTTGTAGAACTCATAACTAGGATTCATCCAAACGACTGGTTCATCCATATTGGATGACTATACTCAATCACCAGGTCTGGTCTAATGAGCGATTTCAAATTAACCATTATTAATTTTTTCCAAATATAACTATCCTGCGACCACAGCTCAAGTTAATACAATGATCATCAAGATCAAGGCTTTGTTATAATTCTCTTTTCCTAATCTCTACCTCTCTAGGCTCAAGCAAGCAAGAATTCAGACAAGTCCTAACGTTGTACACCGTTAAGAAACATTTCAGCATGAACAAAATACAATACAAGCGTTTTGCATTTATTTTGAATCACTTTTGTGCAACCCTAGCTCATTAATCCACCATGGTTCCCAAAACCCTAGCTATGGAGGTTTTAGCCTCTCATAGTTGCAAGGTTGTGATACGCATTCATAATTAAACAAATAAATCAATACTTACAAAGGTAGATGAGAGAAAAACTTCATTGATTATATCCAAAATAATTCATGAACAATTCACAAAGATCAAGAAGAAATCAAGATCACAAGCCAATCAACTCAATTGTATGTTGCCTCGATGTTCACTAAAGTTCTCTTATGTCCTCTCACATCCTCTATTGAAAAAAATACATAAAAAGTATTTATACAGACATAAGAATCGTTTTCCTAAGCTAACAGGGTAAATTTCTATAACTGGTGCTGCGTGAGCCACGATAGACCTACGACACATAGCAGGATTGTACAGGTCGTACCTGCTATCTGTATGTCCTTGGCTTTCTGAAATTTGGCTAAGTGTTGGTCCTTGTTATGACTCGTACATGCTTCCTACGAGTCATACTAATCTTCTGTGGCTTGACTATGAGAATTCTCAATTTTGCTGAAGTTTGTGACGATTGTGATGGTACAACTTGTACCTTGACTCCACGACTCGTACTGTCTATCCGTGTCAGGAGTCAGCCTTTTGTGCAATTCTTCTAAATATTTCCATCAATCAATGCTACGGCTCCTATAAGCGTTGTACAACTCGTACTGAGAGTCATAGGATGCACTCTTCATAACTCAGCCATCTAAAACTTTTCACAGTCTTTAGTATGGCTTGTAGCATCAACCTACGACTCGTATTGAGACTTGTGACTTTAGCCCATTTTCTGCACTTTCAAGCTTTCTTTTGCACATTCTTGCTCCAACACCTATTTGTCCAGTAACCAAAGAAAAAGTGCCTTATATCCATATAAACACACTTAAGTCCATGCTATTTTCTTAGTTTTGAATGTCGAAAGTGCTGTAAACTAACAACACATCGACACCCTTAACTTAAGACTTTTTCATGTCCTCAGGAAAAGAAAAAAAAACTAAACACAACTCTCAACTAGAAAATAAACCCAGGATACTACAGCCAATACCAAACAAAACTTGCACTGTACATTCAAAAACTTTTGACCCTTCTTCTATGAACAAATATCAGCTAATATACTACAAGCAGTTTCAAAACATGCTAAGCACGGATCAAGACATTTCACCTAGCTATCAAAAGGCAATCAAGTCATCACCGATGCTTTTCGCACAGACCAATGGTAAAAGTAAATATAACCCATGTACCCTCACAACAAATGAAGTCCCCACTCACAGATATAGTGTCAGATATTGAATGGCACTAAACAAGTGAGACTCTCACTCTCACAAAGAAGTTTCATGTATTGTATATCAGATACCATAGACTTGCCCTTATTTTCTCTGCTTCAGTCCGTCAGATGGTCAGATTAGGATCACTATAGGACTTGTTGTGGCTTGTAATGTAGGGTTTAGGGCTGAACATGATAAATATGAGATATTTTTCAGTGACTATCCCTTTCTTGGCACTACATACATTAGCTTCACTGTTCACCTATTTCACCCCCTTTTCTTTTCATTCCTTTTTCTCCCTTTTCACCTCTTTTGTTTGAATTTATATGTGTGTTGTGTATTTTCAACCTTTTCAAGCATTTATTTATTTTTCTTTTGAATTTTCTTTTTCAAGATTTTCAACTTTTTCATCTCTTTTCTTTCTATCACATCACACCTCAGTTTTAACCTTTTCTCTTTTCTTTCCCTTTTTCTCGTTCCCACCATTTATGCACCCCTACTATAGCCACCTCAACTTAAGCATTTTGCCTATGTTGAGGTTCACAATGTCCAAGGAAGGACCCGGGCCAAAACAGGTTCATTATAAAAATGGGTACAGTTCATCGGTTAGTCAAAGAAATATGGTCTATAAGAGGCTCGAAATTGGGATCAAGAAAATCATATGATTTTGGTAGGGCCATTTAGGCTAAATGTGAGCTTAACAAAACACGACCTATGATCATATCCTAACCAACCATCCTTAGCCTATGAAAAGACCAACCAGGAAAGTTCTAGATCTTCAACACAGTACTGAACTAAGTATCCAACCTCACTCACTTACGGTACATGACTTATATTCACTTTACCTGTCTGGTTTATACATGGATTAATAAGACTCCTCACGCTAATAAACTAAATTACATTTAAAGATCCACATAAATCATGCATGTAGTCACAAAATACATAGCTAATGCATCAAAAATTTTAAACAGGGTCAATTTTTTTTTCAAATTTAAAAACTAATACACTTTCATTTGCTGAGTACTCCTAAGTTATTTCCTAATTAAACAAAAATCACAAAATAAGAAAATAAAATCCTAAACATGCCAGTTCTACTAGATAGCATGCCTGAGAGAAAAGAAATACAGCAAGAAAAACCCTCAAACAAATCCCAAAATCCCAAAAATTACAAGCACACCCCCTCCCTTTTATGAAAATTGAGCTTTCTCCTCGAAGCATGAACTACAAGAATAGAGGGAAGGGAACATACCTGTGGCTACTCAAACTTCGCCATTCATGGGTTTCCTCCCATGCAACGGCTGATTAAACATCACGGCACGACATCACTTTTGTGACTCTTCAGGCATCATAAAGGTATACTACCTCTATTCCTCTTAATTCCTCTACATCTCCCAAATACAACTTGATTCTTTGGCCATTCACTTTGAACCATTTTCCTTGCTTATTCTCAAGTTCCACTTCACCGTGTGGGGACACATGTACCACTCTGTAGGGTCCCATCCATCTAGATTCCAACTTTCCAGGGTGCAACCGGAGCCTTGAATTGAACAGTAGGACCAAATCACCTATGCTAGACTCCTTTTTTGCAATCTTCTTATCATGGTAAATCTTCATCCTTTCTTTAGAACTGGAGGCACTCTCATATGCTCTAAGTCGGAACTCATCTAGCTCATTGAGCTGGTTAAGCCTTAGCTTGACTGCTTTATTCCAGTTTATATTCCGCTTTTTCAGAGCCATAGCGCTTATGCTCTAGTTCGACCGGTAAATGACATGCTTTTCCATAAACTAGTTGGTACGGATATGAACCAATAGGGGTCATATAAGCTATTCAATAAGCCCACAGTGCACCATCGAGATTTCTAGACCAATCTGTCTGGCTAGTATTCACTGTTTTGGCCAGGATGGTCTTGATTTCCCTTTTAGAAACTTTCACTTGTCCACTTAACTGAGGGTGGTAAGGTGTGGCCACCTTATGCTTGACACCATATTTTTCCAACAGGGTCCTAAAGAGATGGTTACATAAGTGAGATCCACCATCACTGATAATAGCTCTGGGAGTGCCAAACCTAGCGAAGATGTGCTTCTGCCATTTGGTAGTGCAATAACCTCCACCATTTGGAGACATAATCCACTGCCAATAAGATGTATTTCATTCTATATGAGCTGAAGAATGGGCTCATAAAATTAATTCCTACACATCAAACAACTCAACTTCCAAGATGGGGGTCAATGACAACTCATGTTTACGGGTAATACCCTCTGCCTTTGGCATTGATCATAGAACTTGGCATAATCATATGCATCTTGGTGAATAGAGGGCCAATAATATCTATGTTATAATATCTTATGTGCAGTTTTGATACCACTATAATGACCCCTAACTGGAGATGAATGATAGGCCTCTAGAATGCTCAACATCTCTATTTCAGGCACACACCTACGCATGATCCCATATGCACAAATGTGAGATAAGTATGGAACATCCCAGTAATATCTTTGAGCAACGAATAAGAAATTTTTCTTCTGCTGAGGAGTCAAGTCTTCTGGTATCATATCGCTAACCAAGTTATTTGCAAAGTCGGCAAACCAGGAAATCAAATCCCACGATGCAGCTAGTACCTGTTCGTTTGGGAAGGAATCATCAATATCAGCCTCCTCCCTTGCCCTAGCTTCATACTCGAGCCTGGATAGATGATCCGCTATATGATTTTCCATTCCCTTCCAATCTTTAACCTCAAACTCAAATTCTTGGAGCAAGAGCACCCACCAAATCAATTTGGGTTTAACATCCTTTTTGACATTAGGTACCTCAAAGAGGCATAGTCTGTATGAATAATCACCTTGGTTCCAAGAAAGTGTGCACAAAAATTTTTGAATGCAAAGACCACCGCCAATAGCTCCTATTCTGTGACCATGTAATTCTTCTGGGCTGTATTGAGCATTTTACTAGCATAGTAGATTGGATGAAATGTTTTTGCTCTTATTTGACCCAAAACAGCACCAAGAACAACACCACTAGCATAGCACATTGCTTCAAATGGAAGAGATCAATCTGGACCTATGATGATAGGACCAGTGGTGAGTTTCTCTTTTAAGCACTCAAAAGCCCTTACACATGCATCATCGAACACGAAATTTACCTCCTTTTCAAGTAATTTGCACAATGGATGTGCAATTGTTGAAAATTCCTTGATGAATCTTCTGTAGAATCCTGCATGCCCTAGAAAGCTTTTGACACCTTTTATGGAAATAGGGGGTGGCAACCCAGCTATGACCTCAACTTTTTCCTTGTCCACCTCAATCACCTTTCCCGAGTTTTTGTGACCAACACTATTCCCTCCTTAAACATAAAATGACATTTTTCCCAATTTAGGACCAGATTAGTTTCTTCACATCTTTTCAATAATTTGCCCAAATGGTCGAGGAAAGATTCGAATGAGTCACCTACAATAGAGAAGTCGTCTATAAATACTTCAATGGTGTCCTCCACCATGTCTGAGAATATAGAAATCATGCAGCGGTGGAATATGGTTGGTGCATGCACAATCCGAATGGAATTCTTCTGAAAATGAATGTTCCATACGGACAAGTGAACGTTGTCTTTTCCTGGTCTTCTGGAGTGATCGTAATTTGATTATATCCTGAATAACCATCAGGAAAATAGTACCAACCTCTATCTGCCAGTTTGTCAAGCATCTGATCCAAGAATGGCATTGGAAAGTGGTCCTTTTGGGTCCAGTGGTTGAGTTTCGTGTAATCCATGTATACACGCCACCCTATGACTGGTCGTGTTGGTATCAGCTTGTTCTTTTCATTGGGCACCACTGTGATCCCACCTTTCTTTGGTACGCATTGTACTGGGCTTACCCACTTGCTATTTGCGATGGGATATATCACTCCAACATCCAGCCACTTGATGATGTAATATGCCGGAAGTGCCTAAGATTAGACCTGGGATTTAAAATTGGAAGTTGGCTGAAATTAGGGAAAACCCCACAGGGGGGACGACCCAATAGATCGTTGGTCCAACCAATGACAGTGGGAAGCAGTCGTGGGAAGTCATGGAATGGTAGTAGTGGAGAACCAATGGGTGAAGTAACGACCTGTTGTTTAATACAACGAGTCATTATTATGAGTCGTGGTGAGAACTGGAATTTAGCATTAAGGGAAGTAACGGGTCATCCCATGACCCGTCGTGAGAAGTAATTGGTTGTGCTCATTAGTTGTGGAATAGGGATAGCTATATTATTATAGTAGACCTAACGGAAGGAAACCAAGACTAGTTGGAGGATGTAACGAGTCGTGGAGAGGCTCGTTGGAAGGATCAATACAGGACCTGAAGGAGAAAATAACGGACGATGTAATGACCCATTATCTGAAAGGACGACCTATCCTGTCGAGTCATGGGGGTTGAATCTCAGATCAAGAATTTTGGTAGTGTATATGATGGATGGATACAATGAGTCGTTGTATCCTCCCATGACCTGTTAGTCCGTCCGTTAGTTTGCCAGTACAGATTTTTCAGGGTTTTTCATTAAGGGTATTTTTGTAAGTCCAACTCTTTAAGGCCCTAAACTATGCTGTTTTAAGTTATTTTCTGAGTTTATTAGGATAGGTTAAGCCCTTCTAGCCTATTCATTCTCATAAAAGCAAAGTTAAAGTATTGAAGAGGTGATCAAGCTTGTCTTCAAGGTTTTCTTCATCAATTTCCTTTGGAATTTCAAAAGGTGGTGAGATTTGATTTTCCTCAGGTATATAGGGTTATGAATGGGTGAATCCTTTCACACCCATGCCTAATCTCTTTCAATTCATGAAATTCCTATAAAATCTATGGGGTTTTTACCCAATGCATGAAAATTTTATTTATCTATATGGGCTTGATCTAATTGATTTACTATTGTTGAATTACGAATTATGGAAAAGTTTTATGTTGTTTTTCATTGACAATTATGTTTCTAGTTTTATAAATCAAATTTCCCATTTACGAAAAGTTCAGTAAAGTCAAAGTTTATGATCAATGATCAAGTATTATGAATTATTGATGATGAAAAATATGTTTTCAAGTTACCCATGTTTATAAGCATGTTTTCAAATGAATTGAGTATTGTCAAGCATGACAAAGTATTGAGAAATGCCCATATGTTCAAGAATGATTTACGATTTATGAAATGGATCTCATGATTTATCGATTGATGATGTTGGTCGACTAAAGGGCTTTGGTTCTTAGCTAATCATGTTTTAATGGGGATCAATGAATGATAAATTTTTATTTAGCCATGAATCTTAATGAATGATGTTATTAATTTACATATGAGCCTAATGTGCATGTTTTGGGAACCGTGTCTAGCATCGAGCAGCCTGGAATTCAAAGGACTACGCCGGTGTCTCATAACCATGTACCACCGTGGGTTTATAATGATACATTACAATGTTAAGGATCCCCTCTTTCGTGATATCACTTAATGCACGTCCCTTGCTTGGAGAGCCAAGGGTGACTCTGCCCACTTGAGTGAGATAGTTGGGGCATCATGTAAGGCTCTACCATGATGGTGTTGGTTATGATGAGTCCTCTCATTGTTCCGCATGTTTTATGAATTGTTATGTTTATGTTATTGGCTCAAGTGATGATTTGATAAAGTTTGTCTTATGATTATGATAATGAATGAGTTACGAATGATTTGCAAGCCTTGAGCCTTGTGTTATCTTATGATATGAGCATGTTGTCCTTCTTTTATGATTATTTATGAGTTTTTATGTATTTTAAATGTCCGTTTTACTTACCTTACATACTCAGTACATTCCACATACTCATCGCATACTCTATGCTGATCATTTCATGATACAGGCTCCGATCTTCAGATCCAGCATTGTCATTAGCTTGTCACGGAGTTTAGATCTATGCTTTGTTAGATCTAAGGGCTACCTTGTATTTTGTGAAACCATATATTGCTAGTAGCTTTGGAGTTAGTCCCAAGACTTAGCGAGTGTATAGACCGTGCCCGATCACTGTATTGCATAAAGTCACCTCTATAGACCTTGTAGTGTTAGCAATGATTGACTTTGATATTTTTCATGGCATGGATTGGTCGTATGCGTGTTATGCTTCTGTTAATTGTAGAACCCTTGCGGTGCAGTTCCGCTTTATGAGTTAGTCAGTCTTGGAGTGGAAGAGTAGTTCGGCCGTACTTGTAAGTCATTTTATTTCCTATATTATGGCCAGGAAGATGATTTCCAAGTGTTGTATGTATCATCTAGTTAGGGTTAAGGATGTGGAGTCCGTGACCCCGACTATCCAGTCAGTTCCAGTAGTGTGTGAGTACCCAGAAGTATTCCCCGATGATTTACCAGGTTTTCCTCCTGAGAGGGAAATTGATTTTGGTATTGACCTTCTACTCGATATGCAGCCTATATGTATCCCTCCTTACAAAATGGCTCCAGCTGAGCTAAAGGAGTTGAAGGAGCATTTTAAGGATATGTTAGATAAGGGTTTCATCAGGCCAAGCAAGTCTCCACGGGATGCACCAGTCTTAGTTTTCCGAAAGAAGGATGGTTCTCTTCGGATGTGCATTGATTATCGGTAATTGACAAAGTCACCATCAAGAATAGGTATCCTCTGCCTAGAAGTGATGATTTATTTGATCAGCTACAGGGTGACAAATGTTTCTCGAAGATAAATCTCAGATCCAGGTACCATCAACTGAGAGTTCGGGGGAGCGATATCCCGAAGATAGCCTTCAGGCCACGGTATGGTCATTATGAGTTTGTAGTTATGTCTTTTGGACTAACGAATTCTCCTACATCTTTTATAGACTTAATGAACAGGGTGTTCAAGACATACCTAGACATGTTCGTGATTGTGTTTATTGATGACATCTTGATATACTCTCGGAGTGAGGAGGAAAATGCCGCTCATTTGAGAATAGTGCTTTAGACCCTCAAGAATCGCCAATTGTTTGCCAAATTCAGCAAGTGCGAGTTTCGGTTGAACTACCTAGAATTTTTGGGCCATGTGGTAACAAGTGAGGGTATAAGGGTGGATTCCTAGAAGACAGAAGCGGTAAAGAATTAGCCTAGACCGGTGAATTCTTGAGATATTTGGAGCTTCTTGGGTTTAATTGGATACTATCGGAGATTTATTGAAGGTTTCTCATTGATTGCAGCACCTTTGACCAAGTTGACCCAGAAAAAGGTGAAATTCCAATGGTCGGAGGCTTGTGAGAAGAGCTTCCAAGAGTTGAAGACTCGACTTACCTCAGCACCGGTGTTGACCCTACCCGAGGGTACTGATGGGTTTGTGGTGTATTGTGATGCTTCAAGGATTGGACTTTGGTGTGTGTTGATGAAGTATGGTAAAGTTATAGCATATTCCTCTAGACAGTTGAAAGTTCATGAGAAGAATTACCCGACCCATGATCTTGAGTTGGCTGCCGTGGTATTCGCCTTGAAGATATGGCAACATTACTTGTACGGGGTCCACATGGATGTGTTCACGGACCATAAGAGTTTGCAATATGTGTTTACCTAGAAGGACCTCAATCTTCGACAAAGGAGGTGGTTGGAACTACTCAAGGACTATGATATGAGTGTCCTTTACCTTCCGAGTAAGGCTAATGTAGTAGCGGACGCACTTAGTAGACTCTCTATGGAGAGGGTGTCCCATGTGTATGAGGGGAAGAAGGAGCTGGTGAAAGATGTACATCAACTTGCAAGGTTGGGAGTTAGGTTGATTGACTCGACCAATGGCGGTGTTGTTGTGCGGAATGGATCAGAATTGTCCTTGGTGACTGATATGAAAGCTAGACAAGATGAGGACCCAATTTTGGTAAAATTAAAAGAAACCATTCAGAATCAGAAGGTGGAGGTCTTCTCCAAAGGGGGAGATGGTGTGCTTCGGTACTAGGGTCGCCTATGTGTTCCGGATGTTGATGATTTGAGGGGCCGGATGTTGCATGAAGCTCATAGATCCAGGTATTCTATCCATCCAGGTGTCACCAAGATGTATCATGACTTACGGGAAATCTATTGGTGGAACAACATGAAGAAGGATATCGCAAAATTCATGGCTAAGTGTCCGAACTGTCAACAAGTAAAGGTTGAACACTAGAGACCGAGAGGTGTGCTTCAGGATATTAGTATTCCTACTTGGAAGTGGGAAAAAATTAATATGGATTTCATCACAGGTTTACCTCATACTCACGACAATATGACTCAATTGGGGTAGTGGTAGACAGGTTGACCGAGGCTGCTCATTTTCTACCGATCAAAACCATGGATTCGGCAAAGGATTACACCAAACTATATACCCAGGAGCTAGTCCGATTGCATGGAGTTCCCTTATCTATCATTTCAAACCAAGGTACTCAATTTACCTCTCAGTTTTGGAAGTCGTTTCAAAAAGGACTGGGTACTCAGGTCAAGCTCAACATGACATTTCACCCGCAAACGGACGATCAAGAAGCAAGGACAATTCAGACCCTCAAGGACATGTTGAGGGCATATGTGATTGACTTCAGAGGTTGTTGGGATGATCACTTGCCCCTGATCAAGTTTGCCTACAATAACAACTACCACTCCAGTATCCAGATGGTGCCATTCGAGGATCTCTAAGGGCGGAGATGTAGATCACCCATATGATGGTTTGAGGTTGGTGAGGCAGAAATGATAGGGCCAAATTCAGTTTATGAGGCTATGAAGAAGGTTCAATTGATAAGGGACAGGCTGAAAATCACTCAGAGTTTCCAAAAGACCTATGCCGATGTGAGAAGGAGAGAAGTGGAACTCGAGGTGGATGATTGGGTGTTCCTGAATGTGTCTCCATGAAGGGAGTGATGCGATCTAGAAAAGAAAGGAAAACTTAGTCCCCACTAAGTTGGCCCCTACCGAATTGTGAGAAGTGTTGGCAAGGTGGCATATGAATTGGATTTTCCCTCAGAGTTATCTTCCGTGCATCCTGTGTTTCATGTATCGCTCTTGAAGAAGTGTTTAGGTGATCCAGCCCTAGTTGTCCCGGTCTACAGTGTTGGTGTAAAAGACAGCCTTAGCTATGAGGAGATTCTGATGGAAATATTGGATCGTTAGGTTCGAAGGCTAAGAGACAAGGAAGTAGCTTCTATTAAAGTGTTATGGAGGAATCAGCATGTTGAAGGAGCTATGTGGGAAGCCGAAGCGGATATGATGGCTAGATACCCACATTTATTTTCTATCAGCTCAATTCCAACTTGAGGGATCAGTTTTTCCCTAAAACACTTTAGTTTTCATGTTCAGTCCATGTGTTCAAGTTTCTTTTATGTATATGGATGTGTATGTGAATCATGAAATCAGTTCATCTATGTGGTTTCAATAGGAGAGAGTCATTCCGTTAGTTTTTGGTTTAAATAATTAGTATTTGAGTATAATGATTGCATGTCTCTGTTTTCTGTATGTTTTCAACATTCGAGGATGAATGTTCCCAAGGGGGAGATATTGTAATACCATGGAAGTGCCTAAGATTAGACCTTGGATTTAAAATTGGAAGTTGGCTGAAATTTGGGAAAATCCTACAAGACAGACGAGCCAACGGATCGTTAGTCCAGCCAACGAACCGAGGGAAGCAGTCGTGCGAAGCCATGGACTGGTAGTAGTTGGGAACCAATGGGTGAAGTAAAGACCCGTTGTATAATACAATGAGTCGTTGTTATGAGTCGCGGTGAGAACTGGGCTTTAGCATTAAGGGAAGTAACGAGTCATCCCACGATCCATTGTGAGAAGTAACGGGTCGTGGTCACCAGTCGTGGAATGGGGATAGCTATATTTTTCCAGTAGACCTAACGGAAGGCAACCACGACTCGTTGGAGGATGTAACGATTCATGGTGAGGCTCGTTGGAAGGATCAATACAGTACCTGAAGGATTAAACAACAGATGATGTAATGAACCGCTGTCTGAAAGGAAGACTCGTCCTATCGAGTCGCGGGGGTCGAATCTGAGATCAGGAATTTTGGCAGTGTAGATGGCGGTCATGAGTCGTGGTATCCTCCAAGGACCTGTTAGTCCGTCCGTTAGTTCGCCAGTATAGATTTTTCAGGGTTTTTCATTAAGGGTATTTTCGTTAGTACTACACTCTAAGGTCCTAAACTACACCGTTTTAAGTTATTTTCTAAGTGTATTAGGATAGGTTAAGCCCTTCTAACCTATTCATTCTCATGAATGCAAAGTTAAAGGTATTGAAGAGTGATCAAGTTTGTGTTCAAGGTTTTCTTCATCATTTTACTTTGGGCTCTCAAAGGGTGGTGAGATTTGATCTTCCCCAGGTATATAGGGTTATGAATGGGTGAATCCTTTCACACCCATGCCCAATCTCTTTCATGAAATTCCTATAAAAATCTGTGGGGTTTTTGCCCAATGCATGAAAATTCGATTTCTCAATATGGACTTTATCTAATTGAGTTACTATTATTGAATTACGAATTATGGGAAAGTTTTATGTTGTTTTTCAACAAAAATCATGTTTCATGTTTTATAAATCAAACTACCCATTTATGAAAAGTTCATGAAAATCAAAGTTTATGATAAATGATCAAGTATTATGAACTATTGATGATGAAAAATCTGTTTTAACGTTACCCATGTTTATAAGCATGTTTTCGAAAGAATTGAGTATTGTCAAGCATGATAAAGTATTGGAAAATGCCCACATGTTCAAGAATGATTTACGATTTATGAAATGGATCTCATGATTTATCGATTGATGATGTTGGCTGACTAAAGTGCTTTTGATTATTGGCTAATCATGTTTTAATGGGAATCAATGAATTATAAATGTTTATTTAGCTATGAATCTTAATGAATGATGTTATTAATTAACATATGAGCGTAATGTGCATGTTTTTGGGAGCCGTGTCTAGCACCGAGCATTCCAGCGTTCAAAGGACTACGCCGGTGTCTCATAACCACGTACAATTGTGGGTATATAATGATACATTACAATGTTAATGATCCCTTCTTCTGTGATATCACATAATGCATGTCCCTCGCCTAGCAAGCCAAGGGCGACTCTGCCCACTTGAGTGAGATAGTTGGGGCATCATGGAAGACTGTATCATGATGGTGTCAGTTATGATGAGTCCTTTCATTGTTCCGCATGTTTTATGCATTGTTATGTTTATGTTATTGGCTCAAGTGATGATTTGTTAAAGTTTCTCTTATGATTATGATAATGAATGATTTACGAATGATTTGCAAACCTTGAGCCTTATGTTATCTTAGGATAGTTATGATATGAGCATGTTGTCCTTATGATCATTTATGAGTTTTTATGTATTTTATGTTACACCCCGTAAATTCTCGACATATAGATGGCCTATTCGCATGTTGGTTAAGAGTTTTAGAATGCCATACATGCTAGGAAAAGGCCCGGGGAAATACCGGATAAGCGACACGGCAAACCATCGCAAAAGGAGGCTGGCAGACCTCCTCCGCGATGGCCAGAGTGTCACGGAGGCTCACCTCCGCGATGGCCAGCGTGTCATGGAGGCTCACCTCCGCGATGGCCAACGTGCCATGGAGGTGAGGTGCAGCCTCAAGTATAAAAGCACCAACTTCGGTTTTTAACTTCATTTCACACACTTTTAATTCTAGAACACGACCAAACCAGGAGAGAACGAGGATTCAACATAAAAGTTCATCTGATTATGCCACTAAACGCGGTCCAAACTCGAATTAATCCTAGATACCGGAGTATAAAACTACAAGGAGCATTCCTACGGGTTTAGTTTCGCAAAATTCAGCCGGCGAATAGTCGTGCTACCGAGCTAAGGTAAGTGGAATTGCTCCAAATTAGTGACAATATACTCCTAGCCCTTAAGTGAGTATTTCTCCCTTCTGTACTTTCCGATAAATAACGAGTTTTCAGCCATTTTCCGATAATTCAAAGTTTTGGCTATATATATATTAAAAAGTGTTATCTTCTTTGAGAATATTAGTGTATTTAGTCCTAACTGATATATATATATATATATATATGGATGTAGATGGGAGAAATAGCGAAAATACTGACCGAGCTATGCTAGTTAGTTGGGAAATCAGAAGCGAAGGTATGTAAAGCCAGTTTGTTCGGCAAGCTAGTAGTTCCGGTATAGTAACATAGCTCAAGCGCCAGTAGAATAGTCAAAAGTCGCATATTATTGCTTAGTATAAATTAGTAGTACGATGTTGGAAGCATCATTTTATGTATAGCGTGAAACTTACTAGCACGATATAAATTCTAGTAGAAAGTGACAGAAAAAGTATAGCATGCCCAGTATGTCATTTAGTAAAGTATGTTAGGATATTATCGTGGTCAGTCGAAACTTATCAAAGCAATATAAGTTCCCGTTCGAAAATAGAATAGTAGCATAAAATGAAGTTTGGAAAGCACGTTAGAAGTAATAGATCATGTTTACTATGAACCTCAGTTATACAACATGATTCTCAGCAGAAAGGAGTTATATCTTGTTCAGTATTAGACTCAGCACAGTATGACAGGAGAATATATATATATACCATTATCAGTCTCAGCATGTATTAAATACATACATAACACTATTATTAGTTTCAGCATGCAGTATATACATACATATTATTATCACTAGTTTCAGCATGTGGTATACGCAGTTAGTATTACTAGTTGAGACCTGACTGTATTATTTTGGGGTTGGATTACCTAGCATTCATGACCGCCCAGGTTTAATAACTATATCGACTCGTCCGCCAGAGGGAAAGGATACTTCACTCTACGGAGTGGCATGCCATCCCCCAGGGGATGAAGATGGGATGCCGGTTTCCCCATATTTTTCCTTGGTCGGCTTTTATACACCCCCGTCGAGCGGGTACACCCGTGGTGTTGATTAAGGAGTCCTCCGAACTCAGGTACAGTTATAGCCAGGGGCTCAGCGAGCCCAAGTGCATACCTAGGGGATTGGCAGGATGCTTATAGTGATTATAGGAGATGGGATGACCGGGGTATGGGTATAGATTGCGTGTTGGTTGTACCTCCCGGCTTATGGGGGCTGGGTAAGGTTTATGTATGCTATGCCATGTTATGTTATGTTATATTATGCCATGTTACATTAGATATGAATAGATCGACAGTAGAACGCTACATTTCTAGGTATGACTCCTACTCCTTTCAATATAGTTGCGGACAGTCTTGAACTCATACTTTCAGTTAGTTACGGTCTATTTCTTTCTACTTCAGTTCTATTAAGTTATATTGCTTGTCTTCAGTTATTTTCCAGTTGTTGCTTTACATACTCAGTACCAGCGGGGCGCTACATTACGTGCCTGCAGGTACTCATAGACGAGGAGCCGACCCCTCGTGATTCTAGCCAGCACACAGAGTCATCAGCTCCAGTCATCTGGAGCTAGATAGCTAGAGGTTTTTCCCTTTTCTTTTGTTGTACAGTATAGGTAGGCCGGGGCCATGTCCCGACCATATTATCAGTATTCTTAGAGGCTTGCCGATTGTGTATACCCTGTGGTTAGTTATACCGGTCGTGTGAGGCCGTGTGTACTTTTTAGCTTGTTATGATGGCCGTGTGGGGCCTTACTCAGTTGGTAGTGGTGACCTTGTCAGTCACGTAGCGGTTTAGCACCTGTCTTCTTGATTTAGAGATAACTAGACAGCATGGTAGCCTTGTCAGCCCACATAGGTTCCTTCATACTACTGTCGCTCTGGTTAGCTGTTGTTTGTTTACAGGTGGCTATAGGCCTAGTCAGCCAGAGGCTGTATTTACAGCTGTTATATAGCCCGTCGTTTCCTTGAATCCAGAGTTAGAGCCAGCCAGACACCAGAAGTGCTTAGGCTCAGCAGTCTAGCAGTTCAGGCCCCAGTAGGGCACCAGGTGCCAGTCATACCCCCCAAGGCGGGGCGTGACAAATTTGGTATCAGAGCCAGGTCATATCCCAGGGAGTCTGCAAGTCGTGCTAAGTAGAGTCTTGCCTATGGATGTGTTGTGCACCACATGCTGTAGACAAGAGGCTGTGAGGCATTATAGGATGGTTACTCTTTCTTCTTAGTCATTCTTGGTATAGAGCGGTACAGTATAGGGTTGAGTCCCGAAAACTTATCATACTCTATGGTTACATATACAAAGTCAGATCAGCGACACCCTATCACAGGCAGAATATTGGATATAGCAGTAGAAGAGGGCACCAGCCAGTTGCAGGGTAACTACAGCAACAGGAGGAGGTATTAGGGACCTCCCAATGTGATACCTTATCGGTACCATCCCCAGTATATGTTGATAACTTCAGAGGAGGAAGTCAGAAGCACAGCATATAAATGAGTTGATTTTATTTGTTAAATATATAAGATCTGATTAAGATGATAGACAATATTAGATTATCAGATAGGGGTGAGAAAGAGAGGGAAATGTAGGATTCCCACCTCCATCCTTTCAGATGTGGTACAGTTCCATGTTTTGTTTTGCTGCAGTAAGTTCCTACCCCTTAGTTTTGATTCCAGTGTAGCAAAGGGCGTAAGGATAAGGCGATGTTGCCCAAAGTAAGCAGTAAGTGAAGATGGATTGGTTGATTCCAGAAAGTGTTAGAAGGAGTAAGGAGCCCCTATGGTTACGTAAGTTGTGCAGACCCTTATGGAAATAAGTCAGAAGAGCTAGTAAGACTACTAGCTTACTCGAAGTGGGTGTAAAAGACCAGTCAGTGATGAACTCCCAGTAATAGTTAAGTTCGAGTCAGAAAAAGGCCATGTCCACCATAACACGCTAAAAACGGCAGGATATACCTGTAAGATAATAGTTAGGATTTTAGTTGTGATATCAAAAGGTAGGGAGGTCATATGAGTCAGATGGGTCTAACTGCAAGCCAGAAGAAGTATAAGCTGAGACTTGATCAGTAACCTTATTATCAATGAAAAGTAGGTACTTTGAACCCCAGAGCTTAGCTTAAGCAAGATAAGGGGGAGAAGAAGGAATACCAGATTTTGAGGTGAAATTAGAATCACCTTCAAATTAGGAGAATATCGTGTATTAAGGATGAAGCCTCGGACTAACAGTTAAGAGACAGTAAGATTGCAGTCTAGAATGTTGCTGTACGTCCGCCTACGGAGAGGGTAAGAGGGTGCTGACCCGGAGACTCTAATTTAGTGTGGCCTAGAGGCAAGGTTCAGCAGATAGTCATGGGTCCTCAATATAATGACAAGTAAAGCCACAAGGTCCGGAGGTTGACCCCATGTTGTAAGAGTGGCAAAATTTCAACTAGCAGATCATAACTAAAGTGTATGTGCTTGTTGCTTCTAGAATGGGACGAAAATCCAATGAAATGATACTAGAGGACAGGAGATATCATTAGACTGTAGAAGCAGTATATCATGTGCAGTATGAAATTCAGTAAGCATGTCAGAGATTATGTATTACAACAAAATTCAGTATGTAGTGTACATAGTGTATATATATATATATATATATATATATATATATATATATATATATATATATATATATATAGATATAGATATAGATATAGATATCAGATATGTTGTGAGTAGCTGTCAATAGGGGTTACAGTCACACAGATTCTGGTTAGCTGCTAGGAAGTATATACAGATTGTACTGCAGGACCCCTAGCCCAAAAAGGGGGCAGGTTAAGTGTGATTCACGTATGAAGCCATATAAACTTTCTCAGTTTTCAGTTTATTGAGTTAATGGACTTATATACTTGTTGCCAGATTTAGACTTCAGAAGCTCATAAGAGTTAGTAGCCTGAATCAGGTGGTTAGATGATACGGGCGCAGTTAGACTGTCTAACGACCAGTTGGCACCTGTATTAGCAGGGAAGCATCCCTAAAGACCAGTAACGTTATCGCATGTGCCAGAACCAGAAACAGAGACCAACTAAGTATATTCCAGAGGCTAGCAACACTAGAATTCTCCAGTATGTTAAGTGGTCGTACATTGTTTTTCCAGCCTTGTAGGTGAGAGTCAGCTTTAGTCAACCTAGCAGTTATCATGTAAAATACCCCGCAAGTCAGTCAGTCGTCCCAGTCAGACAAAACCGTGAGTACCGCAAGGAAGAGTCCACATCAGTGGTCAGTGACGAACTAGTACCCTAGCCGGTTCTCGTAAGATATTCAAATACAGAGTCTTAGGAGAAGGCCAGTCTTTACAGAATTGCTCATAAGACCGAGAATTTCCCAGAACATAGATCCGAGTGGATATGAACAAGGAATAAGGAAGTGGTAGTACTCTGCTAGCATAGTGCTTACTAAGGTAAGGAAATCGGTAGGTTCCCTATGAAGATTCAGGGACTGATCGCCTGAGAGTAAGTCCGACTAAGCCCAGCTCTACCGTTGTTCAATTAGAAGAACAAAGCGGTTAGTTGTCCACAACCCCACAGTTATGCATGAGCTACAAATGTCCGAGTAGGACATTTAGAGCATTGTTAGACTACTTCAGCATTCAGGTCATTCAGCTCGGTTATTCAGTTATTCACAGTTATTCAACCAAATTATTAGAGATCAAGATCACTATCAGAATCCACTGATCAGATACATGCACATGGTGTGCAGACAGTCATAACAGATTATTCCAGCAGCGAGTAGCATTAGCATGCGGCCCAGAAGGCCAGATAAAGGTCTAGCTATACAGAGAGATTACTTGTCAGTTTCTTTGGTATGATAAATCATTATGACCGTCAATTACATGCCAATTCCTCTAAAGGCGAATCTGGCTGAATTTAGTAGTCCTTTTGGTCATATCGTGTTGGCGGTTGGTATACAGATAGATACACAGAAAGTAGAAGCAGTGAAAACATGGCCCATACCTACCACTCTGACCGAGGCACGCAGTTTCCTGGGATTAGCAGGGTAATACAAAAGATTTGTTGAAGAATTTGGCACCTCTGACTAAGCTGATGCAAAAAGTAGTAAGTTTCAGTGGACGGAGGCATGTGAGCAGAGTTTCCAGGAATTGAAAGACAGGTTGACCTCCGCCCCAGCATTAGCATTGACAGAAGGTACAGAGGGTTATGCAGTTTATTATAATGTTTCGGGTACTGGGTTAGGATGTGTGTTGATGCAGCATGATAAAGTAATTGCTTATGCTTCCAGACAGCTGAGGAAACACGAAAAGAATTATCCTACCCACGACCTGGAGTTAGCCGCAGTGATCCACGCCCTAATGATATGGAGACATTACTTATATGGCGTCCATGTGGATATTTTCACTGACCATAAAAGCTTACAGTATATCTTCACTCAAAGAGAGTTGAATCTGCGGCAGCGTCGCTGGTTGGAATTATTGAAAGATTATGATGTAAACATTCTGTATCACCTAGGAAGTGCCAACGTAGTAGCAGATGCCCTCAGCCGCAAATATATGGGGAGTTTGGCATACTTGCAGCCCGAGCAGCGGGAGTTGGCCAGAGAAATACACCAATTAGATAGTTTAGCAGTTCGTGTAGCAAAAACAGAGGACAACAGAGCGGTAATTCAGAACACCACAGTGTCGTCATTGGTTGTGGAGGTAAAGGAATGGCACTATGAAGATCCTGACATGGTTCAGCTTAAGGACAAAATTCAACAAGGAAAAGCGCCAGATTTTCAGGTAACTGAGGATGAAGTGTTGCGATGTAAAGGCCGCATTTGTGTTCCATATATTTCAGGGCTTCGCCAGCAGATTATGAGTGAGGCGCATTACGCCCGCTATTCTCTCCACCCAGGCGCGACGAAAATGTACCATGATAACAAAGAAATCTATTGGTGGCCAGGTAGGAAGAGGGAAATAGCAGAGTTTGTAGCCAGTGTCCTAACTGCCAACAAGTAAAAGCGGAACACCAGAAACTAGGTGGATTGACTCAGGACATAGTTGTGCCTCTTTGGAAATGGGAAGCAGTAAACATGGACTTTGTAGCAGGATTACCCCGTACCAGGCATAGACATGATTCAATTTGGGTAATGGTTGACAGACTAACGAATCAACCCACTTCCTTCCAGTAAGAGCTACTTTCTCTGCCGAAGATTACGCTGAATTGTATATTAGAAAAATAGTTAGATTACACGGTGTTCCAGTATCTATTATCTCTTATAGAGGAGCACAATTTACAACTAGATTTTGGTAGTCGTTTCAGAGAGGTCTGGGAACGCAGATTAATTTGAGCACAACATTCCATCCTCAGACAGATGGACAGGCGGAACGCACTATTCAGACGCTCAAAGATATGCTACAGGCGTGTGTGCTGGACTTAGAGGTGGTTGGTGATCTTGGGCAAATTTATATGCCCAAGCGATACTCAAATGTGTCAATTTTGCCTTGTTTATCTATCAATGTTTATACATTCTCATGTGATTTGTAATAAAATGTGAATTTATACTAACCAACATAATTAGCGTTGTTCTGCAGAAAAAATATAAAGTTATGGAGCTAAGATGCATGTTGGGAAAGATCGGGATTGGACTCGGACGATAGCAAAGGAAAAAGCACTTGAAAGCACAAATTAAAGGGGCTCCGCGATGGAGCCGTGTCACGCTACCATTGCGGATGCATTCTGCCTGGATGGTGAAATTATGCCTATCCCCAGTGGAGGTGCGTGTTGGGGCCGTGGCACATTAGCCTAGCCCCGCGTTGCACGCCGTTCCACATTGGGCCTAAGTGCCTGGATGACTAAATTCCAGTAAGGGTCCGCGTCGGTGGCGTGTCACGGAGGCAGTGCTCCGCAATGCACTCCATGACACGTTGCTTGTTATTCCGGGAAAAATTCCCACAAGTATAAATAGAACACTTAGGTTCATTTTTAATTATACTGACTTGGTGGAGCAAGAACGTGGGTTACAAGTAGTTGAGGGGACGAAAATCTCAGGGTTTTTCTCTATCTCCTTCTTCTTTAATTCAATTAGTTGTATGATTAACACTCATTTAATGATGTTTAATCCACAAATGAGTGGCTAAATCCTCTTCTTGCTGAGGTTAAGAATAATTGTATTGAAATGTAATTATTGATCAATTGGTTTTTCATCATTTCTTCCATGGTTGTTCTATTGATTCTTGTTCTTACTGCATTAATGTGTGACCAATGTTAATGTATATCTAAAAAGTCCAGTTTCACTCGAGAGAGCAAGAAATTGGAAAGTTGTGAATTGATAGGATATGATCTTTTCTTAGTTTGGGAAAATTGAGAATTGATTTACCTTCCGGATAGAAATATACCTGAAGGTCGTATTAGTCAATTAAGGAATCGGTTTTGTATGGCTAGAACATGAATTTCGTTTTATCAAAGAAATGTAGGTGGACGGTTCATGATTCTTAAGTTGGGTTAAATACGAGAGTTTTAATCCATTTGCAATAATTCTTGACTAGCAACTGGAGGAAAGATTAACCAAATTGTATCGATAATTTGTTTCTCTACATGTTCATTTAACCTCGGCATGCTCATATTCATAGTTCAGACTCAAAGTATATATTCATTTTAGAATTAGCATAAAATTAGAAACCAAAATATCAAACTCTTCTTCACACTATTGTCTTCATTTTTAGAGTTAAAGTTTATTGACACTTGATTAGATTGTTACCCTAGCCCAGTCCCTGTGGGATCGATACTTGGCTTACTTGAGCCACTTTACTACTTGTTTGATCACGTGCACTTGCGTGTAGCTATATACCCAACACGTACAGCCCGAACAAATTTTTGGCGTCGTTGCCGGAGACTGGCAATTGGTAAATTTTTCTTAAGTGTTAGTTTACGATTTCTTCTTAGTGTTGACAACTTGTTCTTAGCCTGTATTTTGCAGATACTAATTTCTGTTGAACACTGGCAAGAGACAAGGAGCTGGTGGACTCATATTTAGAGCCTGAAAGACAATTTCATCGTCAAAGGAGAGAAGCTCTAGACAAAAAGCTGCAGTTGCTCAAACGAACAATCATGGAGCAACAACAGAATCCACCAGTTGTAAGGGCAATGTTAGTGCCCGAGGAAATGGCAGCTAGGCCGGTTCGCGAGGTGGCAATCCCACATGCTAACAATGTCACATGTAGCATCCGCAGACCTGAGCCAGGAGGGAGGTTCAAGCTCAAACAAAACATGGTGCAATTGCTGCACACCAGCGGGCAGTTCATAGGTCTCCCTCATGAGGATCCACAACAACATCTCCAAAATTTTTTGGAGATAAGTGACACTTACATCGCCGCTGGAGTGTCATTAGATTATGTCAGGCTTACATTGTTCCCATTTTCACTTTTGGGAGAAGCCAAGAGGTGGTTGAAAGCTGAGCCACCTAATTCTATTACTACGTGGGATGATCTTGCAAGGAAATTCTTGATACGATTTTTTCAATCCGATAAAACAGCAAGACTTAGAAGTCAAATTCTAAGTTTTAAACAGAGAGGGGGAGAGAATCTGTATTAGGCTTGGGAGAGATTCAAGTCTATGTTGCGGGATTGTCCTCATCATCACCAATACAATAATGTGCTGGTGCACACTTTTATAGAGGGTTTGGAACCCCACACAAAAATCTTGCTAGACTCAGCAGCTGGGGGACAATCATTGGAGAAAACTTATGAGGAGTTGTATACCTTGTTAAATCGTATTTCGCAGGGAAATCCAGAGTGGAATGCTGATTCGTAGAGAGGAGGAACAAGGAAAGCAGCAGGAGTCCTAGAAGTGGATGGTTTTATAGCTATTGCTACACAGATAGCTGCTTTACAGAATCAACTCAACACCCACTTCAGTAACATGACCATGAACCAGACTCAAGCCCTAGTGAATGTAGTGCAGCAGATTTGGTGTGAAGTGTGCGGTAGTAGTGAGCACTCAGCTGAGTGTTGTGGAGCAAATCTTGATTCAGTGAACTTTGTGGGAAATGTACAGAGGAACAACCACCTACAGTATGGCAACAGCTACAATTCCAACTGGAGGAATCACCCGAATTTCTCTTGGGGTAGCAACAACCATCAAGGGCAGAGTTGGAGTCAGGGGGCGTAGAGGAATCAAGGAGGGCAGCAGAACTATCAGGAACAATATAGAAGCAACAATGCACCTCCTCCACCACCATCACCCAGCATTGAGCAGATGTTCAAGACAATGATAGCTAACCAAGCTCAATTGCAGGCTGACTATGTGAAATTGGCAGCCAAGGTAAAGAACAATCAGTTAGCTACTAAGGCACTGGAGTATCAATTTGGGCAATTTGCTGGAGCCCAAAACACTAGGCCTAGAGGAGGACTCCCGAGCGACACGGATCCCAACCCCGAGCAAGTGAATGCAGTGACCACAAGGAGTGGTTTGCAGCTTAAAGAGGTGGAACCAGAAAGACCACCTCAACAATTGGGAGCAGCAGAAGTTGAGAGGGAGCAAAGAGATGAAAGGGGGAAGAAAAAGGAGGCTGAACCAGAAAGACCACCACCCCCGTTCCCTCAAAGATTAAAGAAACACAAGGAGGAGACGTGTTTCAAGAAATTCATGGAGGTGCTGAAACAGGTACATAGTAACTTACCTCTTGTTGATGTTTTGCAGGGAGTGCCGAAGTATGCAAAGTATATTAAGCACATCATGGCGAACAAAAGTCGGTTGACTGAGTATGCTACGGTGGCTCTCACGGAGGAGTGCACTTCCCGAATACAAAATCGATTGCCCACAAAGCTCAAGGACCCTGGGAGCTTTACTATACAAATTACAATTGGGCAGAGTATCCGAGCTCGTGGATTATGTGATTTGGGAGCGAACATTAATTTGATGCCGTCATCGGTATTCAAGAAGTTGGGTCTAGGGAGTCCTAGACCAACAACAGTGATCTTGCAACTAATGGATCGTTCCTTAGCCAGGTCGGATGGCATTGTGGAGCACGTGCTGGTGCAAGAGGTCTCCCTTATCTTCCCGGTAGATTTCATCGTGCTGGATTTTGAGCCAGACGCGGAAGTCCCATTTATTTTGGGACGTCCTTTCTTGGTGATCGGGAAAGCGCTGATTGATGTAGCTGCAGGCAGCTAACTATCCGAGCACATGAAAAAGTTGAGGTATTTGATGTGTTTAAGGCCATGAAGCTGCTGACCATACATGAGGAGCTTTCAGCAATCAATGTGGTTGATCAAAAAGAAATTCGTCAGATTGTTGAATCTCAAGACCCACTAAAAAGAGCGTTGATGAACTCTGATCATTTTGGAGATAGAGACGCTTATGAGGTGGTACAAATGCTGAATGAGTCACAAATGCATCTGAGGAAACAGGAATTTCAGTCTTTGATGAGATCTCTGGAACCATTGCCGAAACTATCCATTGAGGAAGCACCAAAGTTGGAATTGAAAGAATTGCCTCCCTATTTAAAGTATGTCTTTCTGGGGGAAGATGAGACGTTGTCGATTATCATCTCCGTAGAATTGATGGAGGCACAGGAGAAGGAAGAATTGGGTGTCCTCAGAAAAAGGAAAAAAGCAATGGGTTGGCAAATGTCAGATATTTAGGGTATTAATCCAGCTTTTTGCACACACAGGATTTTCATGGAGACAGGAGCAAAACCAACCGTCCAGCCGCAACGAAGGCTAAATCCAGCAATGAAGGATGTGGTTAGGAAAGAAATAATTAAGTGGCTTGATGTAGGTGTGGTCTACCCGATTTTAGACAGTGAATGGGTCAGCCCCGTTCAGTGCGTTCCAAAGAAAGGAGGGATGACCGTGGTCACCAATGAGAAAAATGAGATGATTCCTACACAAACCGTCATAGGCTGGCGGATTTGCATGGACTATAGAAAGCTTAATGAAGCCACAAGGAAAGATCATTATCCTATCCAATTCATTAATCAGATATTAGATAGGTTGGCTGGACAGGAATATTATTGTTTTCTTGATGGGTAATCTTTGATCTTGGGCAAATTTATATGCCCAAGTGATACCTAAATGTGTCATTTTAGCCTTGTTTATCTATCAATGTTTATACATTCTCATGTGACTTATAATAAAATGTGAATTTATACTAACCAATATGATTAGCGTTGTTTTGCAGGTGAAATATAATTTTGTGAAGCTAAAATGCGCGTTGGGAGAGATCGGGGTTGGACTCGGATGATTAGCAAAGGACAAAGCATCGGACGACACAAATTAAAGGGGCTCCGCGATGGAGCCGTGTCAGGCTGCCATCGCGGAGGCCTTTGCCTGGATAGGGAATTTTTGGTTAAATTCCAGTGTGGGTACGCGTTGGGGCCGTGGCACATTGGCCTAGCCCCGCGTTGCACGCCGTGCCACATTGGGCCTTATTACCTGGACAGCTAATTTCCAGTGAGGCTCCGCGTCAGTGGCGTGTCACGGAGGCAGTGCTCCGCAATGCACTCCGTGACACGTTGCTTGTTATTCCGAGAAAAATTCCCACTAGTATAAATAGAACACTTAGGTTCATTTTTCAATATTCTGACTTGGTGGAGCAAGAACGTGGGTTACAGGCAGTTGAGGGGACGAAATTCTCAGGGTTTTTCTCTATCTCCTTCTTCTTTAATTTAATTTCTTGTATGTTTAACACTCATTTAACGATGATTAATCCACGAATGAGTGGCTAAATCCTCTTCTTGCTGAGGTTAAGAACAATTGTAGTGAAATGTGATTATTGCTCAAATTGGGTTTTTCATCTTTTCTTCCAAGGTTGTTCTATTGATTCTTGTTCTTACTGCATTAATGTGTGGCCTATGTTAATGTATATCTAAAAAGTCCGGTTTCACTCGAGAGAGCAAGAAATTGGAAAGTTGTGAATCAATAGGATATGATCTTTTCTTAGTTTGGGAAAATTGAGAATTGATTTACCTTCAGGATAGAAATATACCTTAAAGTCGTATTAGTCAATTAAGGAATCGGTTTTGTATGGCTAGAACATGAATTTCGTTTAATCATAGAAATGTAGGTGGACGGTTCATGATTCTTAAGTTGGGTTAAATACGAGAGTTTTAATCCATTGGCAATAGTTCTTGACTAGCAACCGGAGGAAAAGTTAACCAAATTATATCGATAATTTATTTCCTTACATGTTCGTTTAACCTCAGCATGCTCACATTCATAGTTCAGACTCAAATTATATAATCTTTGTAAATTTAGGATAAAATTAGAAATCAAAATATCAAACTCTTCTTTGCACTGTTGTCTTCATTGTTAGAGTTAAAATATAGTACACTTGAGTAGATTGCTACCTTATCCCAGTCCCTGTGGGATCAATACTTGGCTTACTTAAGCCACTTTACTATTTGTTCGACCACGTGCACTTGCGTGTAGCTTTATACCCAAAGAAAAAACACCGAACAAGTTTTTGGCGCCGTTGCCCGGGACTGGCAATTGGTGACTTTTTCTTAAGTGTTAATTTACTATATTTTTTTTCTTAGTGTTGAAAACTTGGTCTTAGCCTGTATTTTGCAGAAATATTGCTGAACACTGGCAAGAGACAAGGAGCTGGTGGACTCATATTTAGAGCCTGAAAGACTATTTTATCATAAGCGGAGAGAAGCTCTAGGGAGAAAGCTGCAGTTGCTCAGACAAACAATTATGGAGCAACAACAGAATCCACCAGTAGTACGGGCAATGTTAGTGCCCGAGGAAGTAGCAGCGAGGACGGTTCGCGAGGTGGCAATCCCACATGCTAACAATGTCACATCTAGCATCCGCAAACCTGAGCCAGGAGGGAGGTTCGAGCTCAAACAAAACATGGTGCAATTGCTGCACACCAGCGGGCAATTCACAGGTCTCCCTCATGAGGATCCACAACAACATCTCCAAAAGTTTTTGGAGAAAAGTGACACTTACATCCCCGCTGGAGTGTCATCAGATTATGTCAGACTTACATTGTTCCCATTTTCAATGTTGGGAGAAGCCAAGAGGTGGTTGAAAGCTGAGCCACCAAATTCTATTACTACGTGGGATTATCTTGCAAGGAAACTCTTGATACGATTTTTTCAATCCGGTAAAACAGCAAGACTTAGAAGTCTAATTCTAAGTTTTAAACAGAGAGAGGGAGAGAATCTATATCAAGCCTGGGAGAGATTCAAGTCCATGTTGCGGGACTGTCCTCATCATCATCAATCCAATGATGTGCTGGTGCACACTTTTATAGAGGGTTTGGAACCCCACACAAAAATCTTGCTAGACTCAACAGCTGGGGGACAAGCATTGGAGAAAACTTATGAGGAGATGTATACCTTGTTAAACCGTATTTCACAGGGAAATCCGGAGTGGAATGCTGATTCTTCAAGAGGAGGAACAAGGAAAGTAGCAGGAGTTGTAGAAGTGGATGGTTTTACAGCTATTGATGCACAGATAGCTGCTTTACAGAATCAACTCAACACCCACTTCAGTAACATGACAATGAACCAGACTCAAGCCCCAGTGAATGCAGTGCAGCAGATTTGGTGTGAAGTGTGCGGGAGTAGTGAGCACTCAGCTGAGTGTTGTGGAGCAAATCCTGACTCTATGAAGTTTGTCGGAAATGTACAGAGGAACAACCACCAACAGTATGGAAACAGCTACAACTCCAACTTGAGGAATCATCTGAATTTGTCTTGGGGTAGCAACAACCATCAAGGGCAAGGTTCGAGTCAGGGGGTGCAGAGGAATCAAGGAGGTCATCAGAACTATCAGGCACAATATAGAAACAACAATGCACCTCCTCCACCACCATCACCCAGTATTGAGGAGATGTTTAAGACAATGATAGCTAACCAAGCTCAATTGCAGGTTGACTATGTGAAATTGGCAGCCGAGGTAAAGAACAACCAGTTAGATACTAAGGCACTTGAATATCAATTTGGGCAATTTGCTGGAGCCCAAAATACCAGGCCTAGAGGAGGACTTCCGAGCGACACAGATACAAATCCCAAGCAGGTGAATGCGGTTACCACAAGGAGTGGTTTGCAGCTGAAAGAGGTGGAACCAGAAAGACCACCTCAACAATCGGGAGCAGCAGAAGTTTAGAGGGAGAAAAGTGATGAGAGGGGGAAGAAAAAGGAAGCTGAATCAGAAAGACCACCACCCCCGTTCCTTCAAAGATTAAAGAAACACAAGGAGGAGGCGTGTTTCAAGAAATTCATGGATGTGCTAAAGCAGGTACATATTAACTTACCTCTTGTTGATGTTTTGCAGGGAGTGCCAAAATATGCAAAGTACATTAAGGACATCGTGGCGAACAAAAGTCGGTTGACTGAGTATGCTACGGTAACTCTCACGGAGGAGTGCACTTCCCGGATACAAAACCGACTGCCCACAAAGCTCAAAGATCCTGGGAGCTTTACTATACAAATTACAATTGGACAGAGTATCCGAGCTCGCGGATTATGTGATTTGGGAGCGAGCATTAATTTGATGTCGTCATCGGTATTCAAGAAGTTGGGTCTAGGGAGTCCTTTCTTAGCGACTGGGAAAGCGCTGATTGATGTAGCTGTGGGGTAGCTAACCATGTGAGCACACGACAAGGTGGAAGTGTTTGATGTCTACAAGGCCACCAAGCTCCCGACTGTGTATGAGGAACTCTCGGTGATCAACGTGATTGATCGAGGTGATGATGCGCAGATAAGTGATTCACGAGAGTTATTGGGAAAACCACCGGAGTGATGTAAGCACTACTGGGGTGAGGACGGTGGTTGAGAGAAAACGTTCATCACCCTAGAAGATGACTGAGCTGAATGACGTCGAGCCGCGACGGTAAATAAGGCGCTGCACGGGAGGCAACCCGTGAAATTTTTCTTTGTAAATTGTGAATAAATTTCTTTTTTTTCTTTTTTCTTGATTAACAAAAAAATTTTTAGTTTTTATTTTTATTTTGAGTGAAACCTATAATTCTAACCAATTTCTTACTGTAAGATGAATTTCAGGTTGAACGGAGGATAAATGTGCAAGGGTTCGCAAAGGAAAATTCGAGGTATGAAAAATAATAAAAAGTGGCAAAACAGTGAGCTAGGGCGATGGCTCCGTGTCACGGAGGAGGGCCTCCGCGTTACCCTCCGTGACACGTTGATCGTGTAAATCTGAAATTTTTAAAATTCCAGAACACCCACGCGACAGCTCCGTGTCACGGAGGGCATGCTCCGCGTTACCCTCCGTGACACGTTGAAGTGTATATCGCGACGGGTCACACCGGGTCGCCGGGTGACCCGCACGAATTTCCCACTTTTGAACCCCGATTCCCCCTCCATTTCCCTCATTTTTCATATCTTCCGTGACCAACCTCCAAAAAACCCCTTCCCCCTCAACGTGACACGGACTTAGGCCAAGAATTTCATCGAGTTTTCATCAATTCTTCGAATTCAAGGTATGTTCTTCAATTCTGTCTCATTTCTTGTCGATTTTCTTCGAGATTGAACATGTTATATGAGCTAAACTTGCCCTAAGTAGATATTAAGCTTAAATTCAATTGAATTATTGTTGATTGATGTTCGGAGTATCATTGTGATTGCTTGAACTCGTTAATTACATAGTTTAATCAAATTTTTGCTAAAATCATAGCTAGGGCTTGCCTTTGAGTTTGAAATGGAAAAATTTAGTTGAACGAGTGAAATTCATGCTGGGTTGTACATGTTGAGTGAGATGAGTCGATGTGCTAACTGTTACTATGCTAAAAGACCGATGGATTCTCGAGTGAAGGAAATATTGAACTTTGCAAAAATTGGGTGAATTGTAGAGGATCATGTATTTAAATTTTTCTTTTGTTTTTCCTTGCTAAGTGCTATGGGATAAAATGTTATCGATGTTAATGATTGTGGCTAGCTGTACGAAGTCTGAGTAGTACTTAGAATATATACCGTCGAATTCTCCAAACGCACTAAGCATGTTTGTTATGTTTGTTGTTTGTTTGTGTAAGTAAGCACGATCTTGACTTAATGTTGTAATTTTGGCTAAGGACTAAGTGTGGGGTAGCCTAGCTTAACCCAACCTTAGTCGAAGCAAATTTTAATTGGCTGAACATTGATCTTGTCTATTTGGGTTGACAGGAATAATGGCAAGCAAGCAAGACAAGGGAAAAGGCGCATCAACATCTGGCGCCGGAAGAAAAAGAATCAGACTGGGCACAGCGATCCCAGCAGCACCAACGATTCCACACGGCCAACGCCGTCAATATGGAACCAGGTGGGTGACAGAGGAGGGGAAGAAGTGGTACGCAAAGCACAAGGAAAGCAAATACTTCCCCGAGGAACACATAGCAAGGGAACCGTTGGCACAGGAGTTCCCCAGGATTTTCCAGAGGATCGAGGCAGCTGGGCTGAACTTCATTTTTGAAGAGCCCAAGGAATGCAATTTGCACTTGATTCGGGAATTCTACGCCAATTGGAACCCGACTCTCAAAAGTCACACCATCAAAATAAGGGGCCAAATAGTCACTTTTGAGCCTCACCACCTCAATGCTATCTTAGGGCCGCGGGACACAGACGCCCACGTGCTTCGACAGCTGAATATCACTCCACCATATGCGGACATCAGACGCATTTTGTGTGGAACCTGATCGACGGATAGGTGGAGCAGACATAAGGAGAGGGGCTACCATCAGACTTTTCCCTACTCACAGATGAACAGGAAGCCAGGATATGGCTTAAGATCGTGTGTTCCTACCTAATCTTGGGGGTGCATATGACGGATGTAACCTGGGATCATGTATGCTTGGTGTACGCCCTGATGAAAGGGCTAGAGATCAACGTGGGAGCGGTGATTATCTCCTCCATGAAGAGAGCCCGGTTGCATCAGGGGCACAGATACGGATTTGGTGGATTACTCACCACATTCCTGAGGGGCCTGGACATTGAGAAAGTGGCCCTTCACTATATCCCGTAGATGGAGCGGCGGGCCTTAGATGTCACCAAAAGTAAGGCTCCCGACACCACCCACGGGCCAGTGCTTACACTAGCCGAGTGATATGCTCGGGATGATCAGTACATGGCTCGCACGTACGGGATGCAGATGCTTCAGCTACCGATAGGCGGGAGGCCGGCAACAGAGAAGGAGCTATGACAGCTCGAGCTAGACTACCCTTTTGGTGAAAATGCCAGGGCTCTATGCCGAGTGGGGCCAGCTTTTGTAGAGCCCACGGATGATGATGTCCCCACAGATGAGGAGAGACATCGTGAGGACTCTGATGTGGAGTTTGATGATGACGATGGGGGTGATTCAGACATGGGAGACGAGGCAGCAGCACCTGATGAAGAAGTGGAGTATTTTGATTGATCAAGGAGTTCCGCCACCCAATTTTTGTGCTATTTTAATTTCTGTGAACACTGGGGACAATGTTCGAGATAAGTGTGGGGTGGGAGTAGTTAGGTGCTGGTTGTGTTGTTGTGTATGTTCTGTTCTGTTGTTGTGCCTGTGGAAAAATTTTGTGACCCTGTGATTTGTGATTGTGATGTTTTTGTTCTGTATTGTAATTAAATGTGAAACTGTTGTGTGTTGCTGAATATGTTGCTAGCTGATTTTGTACATATTTTTTTTGTTTCATCGAAATGATCGATATTTTTTAATTTTTTTTTGTCAATTCTTGGGTTTCTCGGCATTTGTTTTCAGTTCTTTTACCGAGAATGGTCCTATTGAACCGAAGTCTTAGTTAGTGACCGTTCCCTATGATGGATGGATGACGACCGTCTTAAGGGAAATGTAGTCATTAGGAGTAGATTTTTTTCATTTATTTTTCAGTTGTTTTCTTTTGTGGGTTGCATCCCGAAACCTGTAGTTACTTTATGGTTGCGGAATTCTGGTTGCGTGTCGTACATGATATTTGAAATGCAGAGGTGATTCGTATGAAAGCATGCAACTTTGTAAATATGTTGAGATACCTAGGCCATAGAGTCGATTCAGTGTGATTGAGGCTTAATGTTTGAATTCTTGTAATTAGCTGATTGAAGAGTCTGTGAATACGTCTTCAATTGAGCATGTTCAATAAGTGTGAAGTGAGGTTTTGTTTATTCCATGTCATTGTGAAGTGTCTAGAACTTGCCTGGTGTGTGTACGAAACGAAATGAAGGACGTGTATTGTAGGAAAGGATGTAGGCATTTCTTTGTGTTAACCAAAAGTTTCCCTTTTTCATTATTGTACCCACCTTGAATGTACACCCTAGTTAGCCCGTTGAGCCTTTAGCCTATTATTTTTTTCTTGTGTCAAAATGTGTAAACCGAACTTAACCCCTTCTTTTCATTAGCCGCAAATTTGATCCAAAACTCTTAAGCGCTTAAGAAGAGAAAATAATTCTCCCAAAGTGTCAAAGAGTGAGAATGGTGAAAAGAAAAGAAAAGCAGAGTGATGAAAGGAAAAAAAAGGTTGAAGGTGCACTTGTTATAAATAAAATATAATGAAGGTGTATGAATAATCTTTGTTATCAAGTCAAGTGTGCTTACAAATATGGGCCAAACTAAAGACAGACTTCAAGAATAGGAGGATGAAGGAAGAAACAATGCCCATGAGTTTGATGGGATGTATTGAAAAGGCGCTTAAGGATGCAAGTGGCTATTATTGGCTAGCCCAATATTTACTAGTTCCGTAGCTTACATTACCACCCGTTAAAGTCCTATGTGATCCTACATCACATTTCCTTATATTAGTGGAGTAATACACTAAGGGCGCCTATGGTTCATGACATGATGCATGTGAATTCTTTTGGGAGAGAGAGTGAAAGTGTGTTTATATGCCCCTGCATGTAACCGTTAGAGTTCATGTGACTAAAAAGGGAAAATTCTCTTGCATTGTGAGGGCACATGCTTGATGAGAGATTAATTTTCGTGTCGGATATCTTGATCAGCTGATTTGCATGAGTTTGCCAATATCGAGAGTTGATTCTTAAGTCTAGGAGGTCTTGATGTGTTAAAGGTCATTGCATTGATAAGACCATGTGTGTTTTCTTGATGATTTGCTGTGTTGAATAATCGGTATGGTCGTAGCCTGAATTGTCGAACCAAAGTAGCCAGGATGGGTTGTAAAGTGCATGAGGTGTAAGATTGTTGTTCGGGGACGAACAAGGATTTAAGTGTGGGGTAAGTGATCTTGGGCAAATTTATATGCCCAAGTGATACCTAAATGTGTCATTTTAGCCTTATTTATCTATCAATGTTTATACATTCTCATGTGACTTATAATAAAATGTGAATTTATACTAACCAACATGATTAGCGTTGTTTTGCAGGTGAAATATAATTTTGTGAAGCTAAAATGCGTGTTGGGAGAGATCGGGGTTGGACTCGGATGATTAGCAAAGGACAAAGCATTGGACGACACAAATTAAAGGGGCTCCGCGATGGAGCCGTGTCACGCTGCCATCGCGGAGGCCTTTTGCCTGGATAGGGAATTTTTGGTTAAATTCCAGTGTGGGTACGCGTTGGGGCCGAGGCACGTTGGCCTAGCCCCGCGTTGCACGCCGTGCCATGTTGGGCCTTATTACCTGGACAGTTAATTTCTAGTGAGGCTCCGCGTCAGTGGCGTGTAACGGAGGCAGTGCTTCGCGATGCACTCGGTGACACATTGCTTGTTATTGCGGGAAAAATTCCCACTAGTATAAATAGAACACTTAGGTTCATTTTTCAATATTCTGACTTGGTGGAGCAAGAACGTGGGTTACAGGCAGTTGAGGGGACGAAATTCTCAGGGTTTTTCTCTATCTCCTTCTTCTTTAATTCAGTTGCTTGTATGTTTAACACTCATTTAACGATGATTAATCCACGAATGAGTGGCTAAATCCTCTTCTTGCTGAGGTTAAGAACAATTGTAGTGAAATGTGATTATTGATCAAATTGGGTTTTTCATCTTTTCTTCCATGGTTGTTCTATTGATTCTTGTTCTTACTGCATTAATGTGTGGCCTATGTTAATGTATATCTAAAAAGTTCGGTTTCACTTGAGAGAGCAAGAAATTGGAAAGTTGTGAATCAATAGGATATGATCTTTTCTTAATTTGGGAAAATTGAGAATTGATTTACCTTCAGGATAGAAATATACCTTAAAGTCGTATTAGTCAATTAAGGAACCGGTTTTGTATGGCTAAAACATGAATTTCGTTTAATCACAGAAATGTAGGTGGACGGTTCATGATTCTTAAGTTGGGTTAAATACGAGAGTTTTAATCCATTGGCAATAGTTCTTGACTAGCAACCGAAGGAAAAGTTAACCAAATTATATCGATAATTTATTTCCTTACATGTTCGTTTAACCTCAGCATGCTCACATTCATAGTTCAAACTCAAATTATATAATCTTTGTAAATTTAGGATAAAATTAGAAATCAAAATATCAAACTCTTCTTTGCACTGTTGTCTTCATTGTTAGAGTTAAAATATAGTACACTTGAGTAGATTGCTACCTTATCCCAGTCCTTGTGGGATCGATACTTGGCTTACTTAAGCCACTTTACTACTTGTTCGACCACGTGCACTTGCGTGTAGCTTTATACCCAAAGTGAAAACACCGAACAATCTTGTTATAACCAAATAGCCATAGCTCCGGAGGACCAAGAGAAGACTACTTTTAGCTGTCCTTATGGGACATATGCTTTTAGACGGATGCCATTTCGGTTATGCAATGCACCTGCCACATTCCAGAGATGCATGATGGCTATTTTCCACAACATGGTGGAGGATTTTGTTGAGGTATTTATGGATGATTTTTCTGTTTTCGGTAATTCGTTTGCTACTTGTTTGCAGAATCTTGACAGGGTGCTGGCTCGCTGCAAAGAATGCAACCTTGTACTAAACTGGGAGAAATGCCATTTCTTAGTTAAGGAGGGTATTGTCCTTTGCCACAAAGTGTCTCGCAAGGGGTTGGAGGTCGATCAGGCAAAGATCGAGGTTATTGAGAAGTTACCACCACCTGTGTCGGTGAAAGGTGTTCGCAATTTTCTTGGGCATGCAGGGTTCTACAGATGGTTCATCAGAAAATTTTCCAAAATTTCTAGACCATTATGCAGATTGTTAGAAAAAGAGGTGAAGTTTGAGTTGGATGATGAGTTTGTTAAAACATTCGAGGAGTTGAAGTAGAAATTGATAGAAGCACCTATCCTCACTTCTCTGGATTGGGGACAACCATTTGAGTTGCTTGTGATGCAAGCGATGTGGCTTTGGGAGCTGTACTAGGGCAGGGGAAAAACAGAATCTTTCATTCTATTCATTATGCAAGCAAAACGCTGAATCTGGCCCAAAGTAACTATACAGTCACAGAGAAAGAGATGCTAGCATTGGTGTTTGCATTTGACAAATTCAGGTCCTATTTGGTGGGTTCAAAAGTGGTGGTGTACACCGATCATACAGCGATTTGGTACCTGTTTAACAAGAAGGATGCTAAGCCCAGGCTGATCAGATTGATCCTATTGTTGCAAGAGTTCGACCTCGAAATTAAGGACAGAAAGGGGAGCGAAAATCAGGTGGCAGATCACTTATCGCGATTGAAGAGCCGGTCGCATGTGGAGGAAGGTGATAACATCAATGAGGAGTTCCCGGATGAGCAGCTCTTGGCAGTAGGGGAAGCTGAGGTTCCCTGGTACATAGACATTGTCAACTTGCTAGTGAGTGGAATCTACCCACCTGAGGTGACAGACCAGCAGAGAAGAAAGTTGAGGCATGATTGTCGGTACTTTATTTGGGATGAGCCATACTTATTTAAACAGGGACCGGATCAGGTGATGAGAAGATGCATCCCGGAGAGTCATATTGCAGAGGTGTTGAGGAGTTGTCACTCTTCGTTGTATGGGGGGCACCATGGAGGCGAGCGGACAGCGCACAAAGTTCTACAGTCAGGGTTCTTTTGGCCTACCTTGTTCAGAGACTCTATGGCATATGTCAAAATGTGTGATAGATGTCAGCGTACAGGAACAATTGGTAGAAGACAAGAGATGCTGCTGCAGAATATACTGGAAGTGGAGACCTTTGATGTATGAGGCATTGATTCCATGGGCCCGTTCCCACCATCATTTTGGTAATCGTTACATCTTGGTGGCCGTTGATTATGTATCAAAGTGGGTGGAAGCAATAGCTTTCCCCATGAATGACAACAAGGTGGTAACAAAATTTGTGAAAAAACACATTCTCACCAGGTTCGGGACACCCTGAGCCATTATCAGTGATGAAGGGGCTCATTTTGTCAATGCAAGTTTCAAGAAGCTACTAGCGAAGTATGGGGTGCGCCACAAGGTGGCAACAACATACCACCCCCAAACTAGTGGGCAAGTAGAGGTGTCAAATAGAGAAGTGAAGCAGATTCTCCAGAAAACAGTAAATACACAATGGAATGATTGGTCAATTAAACTTGATGATGCGTTGTGGGCGTACAGAACTGCTTACAAGACACCGATTGGAACTTCACCATATCGATTGGTCTATGGTAAAGCATGTCATCTGCCAGTGGAGCTAGAGCACCAAGCCTTCTGGGCCGTGAGGAAATTGAATATGGACTTACAGCTAGCGGGCAAGAGGATACTAATGCAACTCAGTGAACTTGAAGAGTTCCGCTGGCATGCTTATGAGAGTGCTAAGTACTACAAAGAAAAAACAAAGAGGTGGCATGACAAGCATGTGGTGCATCGTATTTTTGAGCCAGGGCAGAAAGTATTGCTTTTCAATTCAAGATTGAAGCTGTTTACAGGAAAGCTGCGGTCCAAATGGTCGGGGCCATTTGAAGTGGTGAGAATGTGGTGAGAATGACCACGCACGGGGCAGTAGAGTTGTGGCAAGAAGATCGGAGTGCCACGTTCTTGGTCAACGGGCAAAGATGTAAGCACTACTGGGGTGAGGACGGTGGTCGAGGGAAAACGTCCGTCACCCTAGAAGATGACTGAGCTTAAGGACGTCGAGCCGCGACGGTAAACCAGGCGCTGCACGGGAGGCAACCCGTGAAATTTCTGTGTAATATTTTATTAGATTTCGTAGAAAAAGAAAAAAAAAAGAAAAAAAATATGAAAAATGAGAAAAAGAAAAAAAAGAAAAAAAAAATTAAAAACAAAGTTTTTTATTATAATTGAAACCTATAATTCTAACCAATTTCTTGTTGTGAGATGAATTTCAGGTTGAACGGAGGATAAATATGCAAAGGATCGCAAAGGAAAAACTGAGGTATGAAAAATAATAAAAAGTGGCAAAACAGTGAGCCCACATGATGGCTCCGTGTCACGGAGGAGGGCCTCCGCGTTACCCTCTGTGACACGTTGAAGGTAATTCTGAAATTTTTACAAATTCCAGAACACCTGCGCGATGGCTCTGCGTCACGGAGGGCATGCTCCGCGTTACCCTCCGTGACACGTTGAGGTGTATTTCGCGACGAGTCACACCGGGTCGCCGGGTGACCCGCGCGTAAAACACCCCTTTTTACCCCAATTTTCCCACATTTTTTCCCATTCCTCACCTCCTCCGCGACAAACAACCCGAAATCCCCCCTTTCCCCAACGTGACACAGCCTAGGAGTTCAATTCTATCAACTTTTCTTCGATATCATCTAATTTAAGGTATGTTTGTTAACTTCATCTCATTTCTTACCTTATTTTTCCGATTTTTAGCATAGGAAGTGAGGAAAACTTTCTCTAAGTAGAAATTAAGCTTAAATTCAATCGAATTATTGTTGATTGATGTTCGGAGTATCATTGTGATTGCTTGAACTCGTTAACTACATTGCTTAATCAAATTTTGTTTGCAAAATCATAGCTAGGGCTTGAATTTGAGTTTGAAATGAAAAGAAAAATTTAGTGAACTATTGAAACTCTTGCTGGGGTGTGTATGTTGGGTGAGATGAGTTGGTTGTGCTAACTATTAATATGTTTAAAGACCGACGGATTCTCGGGTTAAGGAAATTGTTGAAATTGCAAGAAATGGATGAATTATATGGATTAATGTAGATAAATTCTTTTCTTGTTTCTTCGTTTCTCCGTGCTAAGTGCTATGGGATGAAATGTTATCGATGGTAATGATTGTGACTAGCTGTTCGAAGTCTGAGTAGTACATAGAATGTATATCGTCGAATTCTCTGAATACACTAAGCATAATTGATATGTTTTGTTATTGCTTTGTGGAAATAAGTACGATCTTGCCGTAATGTTGTGATTTTGGCTAAAGACTATGTGTGGGGTATCCTAGCTTAACCCAACCTTAATAGAAGCTAATTTTAATTGGAATGACATTGGGACTGTCTGTTTGGTTTGACAGGAACAATGGCAAGCAGGCAAGACAAGGGAAAAGGCACATCAACATCAGGCGCCGGAAGAAAAAGAATCAGACTGGGAACAGCAGTCCCAGCAGCACCAACAATTCCATGCAGCCAACGCCGTCAATATGGAACCAGATGGGTGACAGAGGAGGGGAAGAAATGGTACGCAAAGCATAAGGAAAGCAAATACTTCCCCGAAGAACATATTGACAGGGAACCGTTGGCACAGGAGTTCCCCAGGATTTTCCACAGGATAGAGGCAGCCGGGCTGAACTTTATCTTTGAAGAGCCCAAGGAATGCAACCTGCACCTGATTCGGAAATTCTACGCCAACTGGAACCCGACACTCAGAAGTCACACCATCAAGATAAGGGGGCAAATAGTCACTTTTGAGCCCCACCACCTTAATGCTATCTTAGGGGCGCGGGACACAGACGCCCATGTGCTTCGACAGCTGAATATCACTCCACCATATGTGGACATCATATGCACTTTGTGTGGAACCCGGTCTACAGCACGTTGGAGCAGGCATAAGGAGAGGGGCTACCATCAGACCTTGCCCTACACACAGATGAACAGGGAAGCCAGGATATGGCTGAAGATTGTTTGTTCCTGCCTAATCCCGGGGGTGCATATGATAGATGTAACCCGGGATCGTGTATGCTTGGTATATGCCCTGATGAAAGGGCTGGAGATCAACATGGGGGCGGTGATTATCTCCGCCATGAAAAGAGCCCGTTTGCATCAAGGGCACAGGTATGGGTTTGGTGGATTACTCACCACGTTCCTGAGGGGCCTGGATATTGAGGAACAGGCCCTTGACTACATCCCACAGATGGAGTGGCGGGCCTTAGATGTCACCAAAACTAAGGCACCCGACACCACTCACGGGCTAGTTCTTACACTAGCCGAGCGACATGCTCGGGATGATCAGTACATGGCTCGCATGTACGGGATGCAGATGCTCCAGCTGCGAATAGGCGGGAGGCCGGCAACAGAAGAGGAGATGTGGCAGCTCGAGCTAGACTACCCTTTTGGCAAAAATGCCAGGGCTCTATGCCGAGTGGGGCCAACTTTTGTGGAGCCCACGGATGATGATGTCCCCACAAATGAGGAGACACGTCGTGAGGACCCCGATGTGGAGTCAGATGATGACGATGGGGGTGATTCAGACATGGGAGATGAGGCAGCAACACCTGATGAAGAAGTGGAATACTTTGATTGATCAGGGAGTTTCACCACCCACTCTTGTGCTATGCTAATTTTTGTGAACACTAGGAACAGTGTTCGATTTAAGTGTGGGGTGGGAGTAGTTAGGTGTTGGTTGCTGTTGTTTTTAATGTATGTTTCTGTTCTGTTGTCGTGCCTGTGAAAAATTGTGACCCTGTGATTGTGATGTTTAGGTTTTGTATTGTAATTAATGTGAAGCTATTGTGTGCTGTTGAATGTTGTTAGCTGGTTTTGTACATATTTTTGTTTTATCGAAATGATCGATATTTTTAATTTTTTTTCATGAATTTTTAAAATTTTTGGGTTTCTCGGCGTTTGTTTTCAGTTCTTTTACTGAGAATAGTCCCATTGAACCGAAGTAGTAGTAGTGTCCGTTCCCTATGATGGATGGATGACGACCGTCTTAAGGGAAACGTAGTCGTTAGGGGTAGATTTCTTTTGTTCATCTTATCTTTTAGTTTTGTGTTTTTCTTTTATTGGTTGGTATCCCAAAACCAATCGTTACTTTATGGTTGCGAAATTCGGGTTGCGTGTTGTACATGATATTTGAAATGCAAAGGTGATTCGTATGAAAGCATGCAACTTTGTAAATATGTTGAGATACCTAGGCCATAGAGTCGATTCAGTGTGATTGAGGCTTAATGTTTGAATTCTTGTAATTAGTTGATTGAAGAGTCTGTGAATATGTCTTGAGTTGAGCATGTGAAATGAGCGTATAGTGAGGTTTCGTTTCTTCCATGCTATTGTGAAGTGTCTAGAACTTGCCTGGTGTGTGTACGAAATGAAATGAAGGACGTGTATTGTAGGAAAGGATGTAGGCATTTCTTTGTTTTAACCAAAAGTTTCTCTTTTTCATTATCGTACCCACCTTGAATGTACACCCTAGTTAGCCCATTAAGCCTTTAGCCTATTATTTTTCTTTTGTCAAAAAGGTGTAAACTGAGCTTAACCCTTTCTTTTCATTATCCGTGAATTTGATCCAAAACTCTTAAGTGCTTAAGAAAAGAAAATAATTTTCCCACAGTGTCAAAGAGTGAGAATGGTGAAAAGAAAAGAAAAGCAGAGTGATGAAAGGAAAGAAAAGGTCGAAGGTGCACTTGTTATAAATTAAATATAATGAAGATGTATAAATAATCTTTGTTATTGAGTCAAGTGTGCTTAAAGATATGGGTCAAAATAAAGACAGACTTCAAGAATGGGAGGATGAAGGAAGAAACAATGCCCATGAGGTTGATGGGATGTATTGAAAAAGCGCTTAAGGATACTAGTGGCTATTATTGGTTAGCCCAATATTTACTAGTTCCGTAGCTTACATTACAACCCGTTAAGTCCTACGTGATCCTACATCACATTTCCTTATATTATTGGAGTAATACACTAAAGGCAAGCCTACGGTTCATGACATGATGCATGTGAGTTCTTTTGGGAAAGAGAGCGAAATTGTGTTTATATGCCCCTGCATGTAATCTTTTGAGTTCATGTGATTAAAAAGGGGAAAATTCTCTTGTGTTATGAGGGCACATGCTTGACGAGAGATTAAATTTTGTGTCGGATATCTTGATCAGCTGATTTGCATGAGTTTGCCAAAATCGAGAGTCCATTCTTGAGTCTAGGAGGTCTTAATGTGTTGAAGGTCATTGTATTGATAGGACCATGCGTGTTTTCTTGATGATTTGTTGTATCAAATAATCGGTATGACCGTAGCTTGAATTGTTGAGCCAAAGTAGCCAGGATGGGGTGTAAATTGCATAAGGTGTGTGAGTGTTGTTCGGGGACAAACAAGGATTTAAGTGTGGGGTAAGTGATCTTGGGCAAATTTATATGCCCAAGTGATACTCAAATGTGTCAATTTTTCTTTGTTTATCTATCGATGTTTATACATTCTCATGTGATTTGTAATAAAATGTGAATTTATACTAACCAACATGATTAGCGATGTTTTGCAGAAAAAATATAAAGTTATGGAGCTAAGATGCATGTTGGGAAAGATCGGGATTGGACCGGACGCTAGCAAAGGAAAAAGCACTTGAAGGCACAAATTAAAGGGGCTCCGCGATGGAGCCGTGTCACGCTACCATCGCGGATGCATTCTGCCTGGATGGTGAAATTATGCCTATCCCCAGTGGAGGTGCGCGTTGGGTCCGTGGCGCGTTGGCCTAGCCCCGTGTTGCACGCCGTGCCACGTTAGGCCTAAGTACTTGGACGACTAAATTCCAGTAAGGGTCTGCGTCGGTGGCGTGTCACGGAGGCAGTGCTCCGCGATGCACTCCGTGACACGTTGCTTGTTATTCCGGGAAAAATTCCCACAAGTATAAATAGAACACTTAGGTTCATTTTTAATTATTCTGACTTGGTGGAGCAAGAACGTGGGTTACAGGCAGTTGAGGGGACGAAAATCTCAGGGTTTTTCTCTATCTCCTTCTTCTTTAATTCAATTACTTGTATGATTAACACTCATTTAACGATATTTAATCCACAAATGAGTGGCTAAATCCTCTTGTACTGAGGTTAAGAATAATTGTATTGAAATGTAATTATTGATCAATTGGTTTTTCATCTTTTCTTCCATGGTTGTTCCATTGATTCTTGTTCTTACTGCATTAATGTGTGTCCAATGTTAATGTATATCTAAAAATTCCGGTTTCACTCGAGAGAGTAAGAAATTTGAAAGTTGTAAATTGATAGGATATGATCTTTTCTTAGTTTGGGAAAATTGAGAATTGATTTACCTTCAGGATAGAAATATACCTGAAGGTCGTATTAGTCAATTAAGGAATCGGTTTTGTATGGCTAGAACATGAATTTCGTTTTATCACAGAAATGTAGGTGGACGGTTCATGATTCTTAAGTTGGGTTAAATACGAGAGTTTTAATCCATTGGCAATAATTCTTGACTAGGAACTGGAGGAAAGATTAACCAAATTGTATCGATAATTTGTTTCTCTACATGTTCATTTAACCTCAGCATGCTCATATTCATAGTTCAGACTCAAAGTATATATTCATTTTAGAATTAGCATAAAATTAGAAACCAAAATATCAAACTCTTCTTCACACTGTTGTCTGCATTTTTAGAGTTAAAGTTTATTGACACTTGATTAGATTGTTACCTTAGCCCAGTCCCTGCGGGATCGATACTTGGCTTACTTGAGCCACTTTACTACTTGTTCGATCACGTGAACTTGCGTGTAGCTATATACCCAACACGTACAGCCCGAACAGCTGGGATGAGCATTTACCACTGATTGAGTTTGCTTATAACAATAGTTACCACTCAGCTATCCAGATGGCGCCCTATGAGGCTTTGTATGGATGAAAATGCAGATAGCCAGTTGGCTGGTTTGAAGTGGAAAAGTCAGTGCTGATTGGGCCAGATATTATTCATCCATCAGAGGAGAAGGTAAAGCTTATCAGAGAACGCCTACTGACTACTCAGAGCCACCAGAAATCGTATGCTGATGTGATGCGTAGGAACCTAGAATTTAATGTGAATGGCTGGGTATTTTTGAAAGTATCTCCAATGAAAGGGGTGATGAGATTCGTCAAGAAGGGTAAGCTCAGTCCTAGGTTCATTGGGCCTTATCAGATTCGGCGGAGAATAGGCTAAGTGGCATACGAGTTGAACTTGCCTCCAGAATTAGAGTCCGTTCATCCAGTTTTCCACGTGTCTATGCTGAGAAAGTATATAGGGGACCCCTCCAGAGTTGTCCTAGTCCAGGATGTCTAGGTTACAGAAGAGTTGGCCTATGAAGAGGTCCTAGTAGCCATACTAGACAGGCAGATTTGCAGGTTGAGGACTAAAGATGTTGCTTCTGTCAAGGTACTGTGGCGTAACAAGATCCGAGAGGAGATGACTTGGGAAACAGAGGAAGACATGAAAGTCAGATATCCTCACCTATTCCAAGCCTAATTAGTCGAGAGGTATGTTAGTATTGTTATCATATGAGATGCCATATATTACATGTATAATGAGATAGCCGACTCTAGTCTTTTACATGATGATTGCTATAGTATTGTGTGGAGTACCTGTATTGGACTTTTTTGCATTTTAGGTTTTTGAGATAGTCCATATTACAGGGGAGACTCTCCGAAATTTTTCTAGAATAAGTCAAGTAAGTTGAACTTCTTACAGGTAGAAGTTTATATTCAAGGACGAATGTTCTTAAGGGGGGGGAGGATGTTACACCCCGTAAATTCTCGACATGTAGATGGCCTATTTGCATTTTGGTTAAGAGTTTTAGAATGCCATACATGCTAGGAAAAGGCCCGGAAGACCGGATAAGCGACACGTCAAACCATCACAAAAGGAGGCTGGCAGACCTCCTCCGCGATGGCCAGACTGTCACGGAGGCTCACCTCCGCAATGGCCAGCGTGTCACGGAGGCTCACCTCCGCAATGGCCAACGTGCCACGGAGGTTAGGTGCAGCCTCATGTATAAAAGCACCAACTTCGGTTTTTAACTTTAGTTCACACACTTTTAATTCCAGAACACGAACAAAATAAGGGAGAACGAGGATTCAACATAAAAGTTCATCTGATTATGCCACTAAACGCGGTCCAAACTCGAATTAATCCTAGATACAGGAGTATAAAGCTGCAAGGAGCATTCCTACTGGTTTAGTTTCGCAAAATTTGGTCGGCGAATCGTCGTGCTACCGAGCTAAGGTAAGTGGAATTGCTCCAAATTAGTTTCAATATACTCCTAGACCTAAAGTGAGTATTTCTCCCTTCTGGACTTCCGAGAAATAGCGAGTTTTCATCCATTTTCTGATAAGTCAAAGTTTTGGCTATATATATATTAAAAAGTGTTATCTTCTTTCAGAATATTAGTGTATTTAGTCCTAATTGATATATATATATATATATGGATGCAGTTGGGAGAAATGGCGGAAATACTGACTGAGCTAGTTAGTTAGTCGGGAAATCAGAAGCGAAGGTATGTAAAGCTAGTTTCTTTGGCAAGCTAGTAGTTCCGGTATAGTAACATAGCTCAAGCGCCAGTAGAATCTTTAAAAGTCGCATATTATTACTTAGTATAACATAGTAGTATGATGTTGGAAGCATCATGTTATGTATGCCGTGAAACTTACTAGCACGATATAAATTCTAGTAGAAAGTGACAGAAACAGTACAGCATGCCCAGTATGTGATTTAGTAAAGTATGTTAGGATATTATCGTGGTCAGTCGAAACTTAGCAAAGCAATATAAGTTCCCATAAAGTATTTCGGGAATAGAATAGTAGCATAAAATGAAGTTTGGAAAGCACGTAAGAAGTAGTAGATCATGTTTACTATGAACCTCAGTTATACAGCATGATTATCAGCAGAAAAGAGTTATATCTTGTTCAATATTAGACTCAGCACAGTATGACAGGAGAATATATATATACATTATCAGTCTCAGCATGTATTAGATATATACATAACACTGTTATTAGTTTCAGCATGTAGTATATACATACATATTATTATCACTAGTTTCAGCATGTGGTATACGCAGTTAGTATTACTAGTTGAGACCTGACTGTATTGTTTTGGGGTTGGATTACCTAGCATTCATGACCTCCCCAGGGTTAATAGCTGTATCGACTCATCCGCCAGAGGGAACGGATACGTCACTCTACGGAGTGGCATGCCGTCCCCCAGAGGACGAAAATGGGATGCCGGTTTCCCCATATTTTGCCTTGGTCGGCTTTTATACACCCCTGTCAAGTGGGTACGCTCGGGGTGTTGATTCAGGAGTCCTCTGGACTCAGGTACAATTATATCCAGGGGCTCAGCGAGCCCAAGTGCATACCCAGGCGATCGGCAGGATGCTTATAGTTATTATAGGAGATGGGATGACCGGGGTAGGGGTATAGATTGCGTGTTGGTTGTACCTCCCGGCTTATGGGGGTTGGGTAAGGTTTATGTGTGTTATGCCATGTTATCTTATGTTATATTATTCCATGTTACGTTAGATATGAATAGATCGACACTAGAATGCTACATTTCCAGGTATGACTCCTACTCCTTTCAGTATAGTTGCGGACAGTCTTGAACTCATACTTTCAGTCAGTTACAGTCTATTTCTTTCTACTTCAGTTCTATTAAGTTATATTTCTTGTCTTTAGTTATTTTCCAGTTGTTGCTTTACATACTCAGTACCAGCGGTACTGACGCCTGTTTGGGGCGCTGCATTACTTGCCTGCAGGTACTCATAGACGAGGAGCCGACCCCTCATGATTCTAGCCAGCACACAGAGTCATCATCTCCAGTCATTCGGAGCTAGAAAGCTAGAGGTTTATCCCTTTTCTTTTGTTGTACAGTATAGGTAGGTCGAGGCCATGTCCTGACCATATTATCAGTATTCTTAGAGGCTTGCAGATTGTGTATACCCTGTGGTTAGTTATACCGGTCGTGTGAGGCCGTGTGTACGTTTTAGCTTGTTATGATGGTCGTGTGGGGCCTTACTCAGTTGGTAGTGGTGACCTTGTTGGTCACGTAGCGATTTAGCACCCGTCTTCTTGATTTAGAGATAACTAGACAGCATGGTGTCCTTGTCGGCCCGCATAGGTTCCTTCATACTACTGTTGCTCTGGTTAGCTGTTGTTTGTTTATAGGTGGCTATAGGCCTAGTCGGTCGGAGGCTGTATTTACAGCCGTTATATAGCCCTTCATTTTCTTGAATCCAGAGTTAGAGCCAGGCAGGCACTAGAAGTGCTTAGGCTCAGCAGTCTAGCAGTTTAGGCCCCAGTAGCGCACCAGGTGCCAGTCATACCCCCTAAGGCAGGGAGTGACATTTTAAATGTCCATTTTACTTACCTTGCATACTCAACAAATTTCATGTATTGACCGCATACTCTATGCTGTATCTTTTCATAATACAGGCTCCGATCTTCAAATCCAGCATTGTCATTAGCTCGTCACAGAGTTTAGCATCCATCTTGTTGGTGAGTCCTCATTCTCCAAGGACCATTTGATTCAAACATTGATGTTTATTTTAGCTTCAGTTTGCTGAGTCAGTTGGGGATGTTTTCCCATCAACCCATCTGTTATGTTAGAGGCATTCAGCCTATATATAGTACTTCGTTGTTATGTATTTGGTCTGTATTGCTTATCATGCTATGTTATATTATGTTTATGCTTCTGATGTATCATATGTTAAGTATTCCATTTTAAATGATATGAAGTTAGATGAATGCTCATGCCATGGGTCGACTTGGAGTCTCTCGGGGCTCCTTGTGTCGTGTTACGATCTAGGTCTATATTCGGGTCGTGAAAGATGATCTCCTTCTTCACTACTTCTTGAATTGGGGGGTTCAGGCTGCACAGATGTTCTATACTTGGTTTGCAATTTGGCTCAAGTTGAATTTTGTGAGTGCATATGCCTGGCAGGATTCCGATGATATTAGCTATGGTCCAGCCAATTGCCTTTTTGTACCTCTTTAATACATTAACCAAAGCTCCCGCCTGATTGTCTAATAGATTTGCTGCGATTATTACAGGTAAAGTACTGTCTTCACCGAGAATGCATACTTGAGGTGAGGAGGTATTGCTTTCAGCTCAAGGACTAGTGATACCTCCACAGATGGCTTGGCCGGCAGCATTGAATGGTTCTTTAGATCCAGGTCTAACTTCTTTGGGATAAAGTTATATGAACCCATTACATTTAAAGCGTTCACCGTCTCCGTGTATTCCGATATCCCGTCTCCGTCATAATTCATCATCACAACTACTAATGTATCAATAGTCATCATCTCCTCCACAGGTATTAGCAGCTTATCACATTCCATCTGGGTGTTTGAACGAGGGATCGTTCCCTTGATGTATCCTAAAAGAATCACAAAAGAAAAACAAACGAAAACGTAAATAGGGAAATAACTACCAAAAGTCAAATACAAGCAATTAATCTAGTCTTTGCCGTATTTCCCAGCAATGACACCACTTTTTGATAACACTCAAACCACACCTCCTACTGATGTATGAAGTAGACGTTGTCAATAAAGAACCCAACTAGAGGTTGGGGTCGAATCCACAAAGAATATGGAAGATGTAGACTAATGACGGTAAATGAACTTGTTGGTTAGTTACTCCAATTAGGGGGTTTAAGAAAAATAATAACAAAAAACAATAATTGAAATTTTGATGTAAACTCAAGAGTTAATTCTAACTAGGGTTTGTGTTCCCCATGGGTTCATATTTGCTTCTGGTATACACACATGATTAATATCAATGCTTTACTTGTAGAACTGATAACTAGGGTTTATCCAAACAACTGGTTCGGCCCTATTAGATGACTATACTCAATCACTGGGTGAGGTCTCATGAGCAATTTCAAATTAACCGTTATCAATTTGTTCCAAATATAACTATCTTGCGACCATAGCTCAAGTTAATACAATGATCATCAAGATCAAGGCTTTATAGTAATTTTCTTTTCCTAATCTCTACATCTCTAGGCTCAAGCAAGTAAAGAATTCGGGCAAGTCCTAATGTTGTACACCGTTAAGAAATGTTTCAGCATGAAGAGAATACAATACAAGCATTTTGCATTGGTTTTGAATCACTTTTGTGCAACTCTAGCTCATTAATCCACCATGGTTCCCACAACCCTATCTATGGAGGTTTTAGCCTCTCATAGTTGCAAGGTTGTGATATGCATTCATAATTAAACACATAAATCAATACTTACAATGGTATATGAGAGAAAAACTTCTTTGATTATATCCAAAATAACCAAGAACAATTCACAAAGATCAAGAAGAAATCAAGAAAAGGTTGATCACAAGCCAATCAACTCAATTGTATGTTGTTTCGATGTTCTCTAAAGTTCTCTTACGTCCTCTCCATCCTCTATTGAAAATAAAACATAAAAGGTATTTATACAGACATAAGAATCCTTTTCCTAAGGTAAAAGGGTAAATTTCTATAACTGGTGACGCCTAAGCCACAACAGATGCTACGACCTGTAGAAGGATTGTACGGGTCGTACCTGCTATCCGTATGTCCTTGGCTTGTTGAAATTTGGCTAAGTGTTGGGCCCTACGACTCATATATGCTTCCTACGAGTCGTACTGATCTTCCGTGGCTTGACTCTGAGAATTCTCAATTTTTCTTAAGTTTGTCACGAGTGTGATGGTACGACTCGTACCTTGACGCCACAACTCATACTGTCTATCCATGTCAGGAGTCAGCCTCTTATGCAATTCTTCTGAATATTTCTATGACTCAATGCTACGGCTCATATAAGCGTCATACGACTCATACTAAGAGTCTTATGATGCACTCTTCATAACTCAACCATCTGAAATTTTTCATGGTCTTCAGTACGGCTCGTAGCTTCAACTTATGGCTTGTACTGAGACTTGTGACTTTAGCCCATTTTCTGCAGTTTCATGCTATATTTTGCACATTCTTGCTCCAACACCTATTTGTCCTATAACCAAAGAAAAAGTGTCTTATATCCATATAAACACACATAAGTCCATGCTATTTTCTTAGTTTTGAGCGCTAAAAGTGTTGTAAACTCACAACACATCAAGACCCGCCCCTGTTGGGCAATGCAACCCCTCTACTAGGCTGATTTCCACCCCTTCTGATCTGGATAGCACCTCTACTTGACTAGATGCCACCTTTAACCACTAGTCGGTTGCCCTTTCCTAGCTATGGCTGATCTCTGCTGAACGCACTCCCTCCTCTTCTAGCAAGGGTTGGAGCTCGAGGTGTTGGTGCTGAACAATCTCCTAGCTCTGACCAAACCTAGGATATACCATCAGCGGATATGGACAAACTCCCCGCACTCATGACTGACCTTCTTAATGTCTGGTCTCTGAATCGGAACAAAAGAAATAGGACGAGCCGCAAATTTTGAGCAAATTATCTAGGTACTCCTAACTATGCCTGATAGTCGCAGAGTGTTCTTTGGCAGACCCTTGACTGACACACCTGCATGGCTAACTAAATAGGGCATCTCGAGTAGCCCAGAGGTACCAGAGTCCTAGCAAAAGAGCCATTCTAAGAACCTACCTTTCGAGCATTCATCTCGACATTCTTCGCATAACCATCCTATTTCACTCCCTCCATATTTTTCACAAACTCAACTACCTCCTGAAAGGCTTACCTGCAGAGACCATTTGAAGGGCTTACAGCTGGATACCCACATTCAGGCCTTTGACAAATTACCCAACCCTCTCATCCTCTGGGGGAAGTAAGGGCAGAACATACCTAGACAATGAGTGGAATCGGACCTCGTATGCTGCAACTGAAGAGGTCCCCTTCTCAATGGTGGTGAAATCGTCCTGCCTCTAATCTCTTAAGGTACGTGGTATGTACTTCTCCTAAAAGGTGGAGTAGAATTGGATCCATGTGAAGGTGGTGACCTAGCTATTCTAAACTCCACAAAAGCCCTCAACAAGACTTAGCATCACCCATCAGCTGGAAGGTGACAAACTCTACCCCGTACTTCTTCACTGCCCCTATCTCGTGGAGCCTCTTGTGACAATCACTGAAAAACTTGTAGGCATCCTTTGTCTCGATACAATAGAAGGTGAGAGGCTTCATCTTGGTGAACCTCCAAAACAAGTTATGCTCCTCTCCAGTTGTTATCGGTCCAGCTACCACCCTCGAGGACATCACAATGTCAGAGATATCATCAATACGACGAGCCATAACAGTGTCATGTTGTATCCCCAACTACTACCTTGCGGGAGTCGCTGGCGCTTCCCCACTACCAAGAGGATGCTTAGAAGGTTAAGGACCTAAGCTAGGACATCAGAGGATGCTGGAGCGGCAGTTGCCTCTCCCTATGTAGGAACCTATACCTCCATAGCCACCCTCTCTTGCATCGCGGATGGTACTGGAGATGCTGATCTCTCTCGAATCGGAGCAGGAGCACAGACTCCTCTTCTGGAAGCAGCAAGCCTCTGCTCGCGACCTCTACCCCGTCCATTGCCACAAACTGCGTCTGTTGTTGTTGGCTCGGGTGCTTCCTTTCTATTTCCTCCTGCATGTGTTCTCACCATCTGTGAGGGAAATAAAGAAAAAATGTTAGATACCAATTTAGATCACCAGATACCAATTTGAATTGAGTAATCACATGAAAAGGAAAGAAAGAAGGGAGTTTTCCTAAAGTCTTGCAGCCTCTTGAAGATAAGTTACAGACATCTATGCACCTATCCGCGAGACTTTACTAAACTCATCTTCATTCAATGAGATCAATGAACCTAGGGCTCTGATACAAACTTTGTCATGACCTACATGGACATAATTGCTACCCACGCTAACACCCCAATGGGTGAACCAATTTTCCAACTAATTATCCTAAATTTTTTACATTGAGAAGAAATAAAATACATAAGAAAAATTAACTAACGAGACATTGTTATAACTAAATAAACCAAAAATAATCCACTAGAACAACAGTCCCAGAATCTAATTGTCATTGCACTTGAAGACATCTACCTAACATTGTCTAAGAGTATCTTAGAAAAGAAAAGGACAAGGACTATTAATGTCTGTATAAGAGACATCTTCTGTGGAGGATTATAACAACACATCTAGTAGTGCTCACCATAATGTTAATGTCACGACCCGAACGGAGGCCTGGATTATAGATATGGGACAAGGGACCCCGGGAGACCCTAAGTCGACCCATGGCATAAGTATTCAACTAACTTATTTAATAAACATAAGAAAACATAAATATAAACTCAGCGGAAGTCTCACGCAACAGCACAATAGGATAATATCCAAAGCTATATATATACATAAGTCTGAAAGCCTCTACTCTGGACGAGTTGATGGGACAAGACCCCAACAAACTCAGTAACATCGAAACTGAAATGTGACGTGAAACTGAGAATCTAGTCCTCGAAAGATGATGACTCACAAATCCTGGACTTATACAGACTCTGGAAAGCTGCCTAAGATCTGACTAAAGCTATAAACCGGGTATTGTATCATGAAACGATACAACATAGAAAGTATGCGGTCAGTACGTGAAATATACCGAGTATGCAAGGTAAGTACAACCGCCTATGTAAGTAAAATAAATTATTTAAACACAATGGGTAAATTAAACATGTTATCAGTATGCTAATGGTAGTGCTTGCATGCATTATTTCAGAAATCATGATCTTTTCACAACATAATGACTCTTAACTCAAAAACACCAACTGTCTCGAATGACTCAAAGCTGAATTAGAAAATTTATGGAGAAGCTGAACACGAGTCAAACCTTACTTTTAGAACATGCATGTATGCAATAGAAACCATGAGCAATGAGTATGTGAATCCATAATTATATAAGATGGTGGGAGACTCGTCACTTAACTGACATACCACGATAGAGCTTACGCGGTCCCGACTATCACACTTAAGTGGTTAGAGCCATCCATAACCTTTCCACGTCTATGGACGATACCATGACATCGAAATCAAGATCAAGGCCCAATCAAGGCAGGGGATAGCTCACAAGGGAGGTCCCAAAATAATATAATAGTATCAACCTACGTTGGCGCGTAGTTCTGGGGCGTAGGGTGATTGACCCTTAACCTTCTCGGTTCTAGACTCTTCTCCCAAAAACATGCAGTGCTCTACATCATATATAACGAAGCTCAACATCGTCAATTGACGAAGCTCAAGATGAAATCATGCATAGAATCGACATCGCGTAAAAATAAGCTCAACATTGTCCCTTGACAAAGGTCAATAATGAAATCATGCATATGCGTTGCTTTATTTAAAAATATACCATAAGCTAAAGTGTAGAAGTTGGGAGAATTTTCTTCGAACAATGTGGTAAGCTTGTCTCAAAAAATTCATCATTCGAAATCAACATGTATGCATTTCCCAAAGCTTTACTATATTAAGAGATGCTCAACTCTCATTGGAATCGTAATTATAGAAATGGGTAGCTCAAATTCATATTTCTCCTCAAAATCTCTCATCAATAAAAAAGTAATTTCAAAATTTGCACCTTTCATGATTGGATTACCAATGGGCTTCAACATTCATAAAAACTAAAAATATGTATTTAATTGAAATCGTTGTAAATCAGCCCATGCTTCACAATTTGATATTAAAATAAAAATCACTTCATACCCATTTAAGAAAATTGAAGAATTACACAATTGAGTAAAAACCCCATACTTGGTCATAGGCACTTTATCATGATTTGATAGAAATTAGGTATGCGTGTGGAAGGAGACACACACTCATAGCTTTACATACCTGGGAGGGATGATTTTAACACTTCTCTAATAGCCCAAGTTGAGATTCCAATGAAAACCTTGATATTTTTCTTTGAATCTCCTCTTCAATCCTTCAAACTTGCATGTAGGAGAATAATGGCTTAGGATAGGTTTTACCCTGCTTAAAACCCACTAAAACGAGCCTTAAACGATGTAGTATAGGTCTTAGGAACTTAGGAAATTATGAGAAAGCCCTTATTAATTCGCAAAAAATAACTGCCAGGTGATCCTAACGGACGACCTGACGGATTGTCACTGGCCCAAATGACTAGTTATGTCGCTCATCGGGTGTACTGGTTAACTGATCCTTTAGGGTTCACAATGGATGACTTAACGACACATTTGCACTGGTCATGACTCATTGCCACCTCCCTTCACGTACACTGCCTTGGCAACAAATGGGACTCACCTTGCTTTATCATGACTCACCTCACGAGTCATTGGGACAGACCATGACTTGTGGGGTCCCTTCCATTAGGTACACTGGTCAATTCTCCCATTTGTTTCTCAACTTCACCCCACAGTTAATTTGACGACTTGTGGTGGCTGACCATGGGTCGTTTCCATGCCCTTGAGGACCTCAACCCTTCAATTCATCCAAGCCTTCCCGCGAGCCACCCGACGACTCCTGGGATCTCCTCACGAGTCGTCCAACAACCCGTCCTGCAACTGCAGCATTATTTCCAAGATTTTTCCCGTTTGACTACCAAGTCTAATCCTTGGGTTCCTGCGGTATTACAGTTAATCTGCTACTGCTCGATAGGTGAGGTCGAGATAAGCTTCTAGGATCAGATTTTGCAGTTAGAAAAAAAGTGCAGGTGTAGCGTCAATACAAAACACAGAACTGGTAGGCATCATCAGTCGACCTTAAATAATAACATACATATATGTAAAACCACAATATGCAATTAGTTTAGAAACATCATTTATAAAGACAATACTCATTTAGGGATTAAATCTACTCAGGGTGCTAGCTGACCTACTCACTTGATTAGGCCATCGCTGCAGCAATCGCTTGACTGCTGCCTTGGTCCTGTCGCGGCAAAATAAGTTCCGCTACAGTGGCACTGCCTTGGCAGTAGCTCGACTTAGTTACACAACCACCATTATGTTAACTCTTTTCAACATACTAGTCATTAGGATCATCTACGCTATTCACAGTCATCAATAGATAATTGACACCACATAATCACATAAAAGATTGAATGAGTCATTCACGGAATGTTTCACAACTCAATCAAGAGTCCTCATTTAACTATACCAACCATCATTTCATTACAACACCTTAACAATTCAGATGGGAAAACACATGACCACAGGTTCAGCTCAGTCAGATACCCACATACTTAGTCCAGTTCTTACATTCTTACAGTTAATCAAAGAATACAACGAATGGTGATATAATGGGCACACTCCTCTGTCACATCATCATGAACACTCAATCACTGAACATCGATGTATACACATGCTAGAGGGTTTTATTTCTGCCCTTTCGGTCATGACTTGTAGGAAACTCTAGAAATCCATGTATTGTACCGGCATGATACCCGCTCCCACTCATCTACTCATCCGGATGCTCCCCACAAACATGAGCCACACAACTATCATTGTTTGCCCGGATTCTCCTCTCGGGCATGAGCCGCTCATCTTAGGACATTCAAAGATTCCACTTTCATTCCCATTATTGGGATATTATCATTAAGTCCATTGACATGACTTTTGGAGGCCTCATCTTACCTCCATTAACTTAAACATTCAAACAATTCAAGAGCATTCCCAACAAATACAAAAGGACTTGAACAAACTATCCACATTCACTTTCACATTACATAATAACAACATCACATTAAGATCAGTTAATCAGGGATTCATCAAGGAAGACTTACAACAATTATGGTCTAGAGAGCAATGTACACATTATCATTCCACATCTATACATGTCATTATGTAAAGTCTAACTCCTCTTAAATCATAACCTACCTTGATTTGGAGGGTTTGAATGTCAATTACTTTGTTGGAGCCTTCCTTTTCCTTGATGCCTACGAATGTTCAAAGTATAAAAATAAGAGGTTAAAAAAATTCAATAGTCAACTTCCAAAATCAAGGGTTTTTAGAAATCCAGCCTACCCCATTCTTCCCATTATCACAACCCACTTCGTTTCCCATGGCTTAATTCTTTAAGATTATTCCCACAACCACTTTTTAAGGCAGTGTTTAAGTGCGGAGGTCCCAATTTCACCTAGTTCTAGGTCTCAACTTTCACAAGGACAATGTTCTACAAGAATTTCGCCTTAGGGATTGATCATTAGTTCCTTCTACACCTAGGGATCAACACCGGCTAGCTGCCTATTATTTAGCCCTAGTTCTACTAACCCAGGGTTCTTTTGCTAGCAATTTCACCATTAGGGACCCCCCTTGATTTATAGGTGTTAAGGAATCAAACATAGAAGAAGTAAGTCGAGGTTTCTTACTTTGAGAAAGGGGAATTGTTCTAACCTTGGGAAAATTACCTATAACTCTTGGAATTTCATGCTTTGGAATTATGGATAAAACCCCTAAAATTTCACTTAAAACTCACATACTAATTCCCATCGTCCACTTCACCCGTCACTTTTCTGCTGTAGTGGACCCGCGATAGCAATCAGGTCACCGCCACGATGAATCCAGCGACCATTCTCCTAATCAGTTGTGGGGGGCCTGTGACTGTGGTAATGATCTCGCAGCAGCAGAAATCCCTACACTGCAGTGATCTCTTGTTACCAGTAGCTCCCCTTTCCTGCACTCAAACCACTGCCCAACTCAGAATTTCCACTATCACTCAACCACCACTTAGTCCAGTTAGGATATTCTGAACTTATTCCCCTCGTAATGATATATGGTCATTACATCATATACTAATTAAAATATCATTCGTCCCCGAATGACCTGCTAAAGTAAGAAAGAGAAAATACCAAATTCCACAAATAGTTGAGGATATTTGTTCTACATGTCGGCCTTAGTCTCCCAAGTGGCTTCCTCTATGGGATGTTTCTTCCATTGGACCTTTACCATTGCAATCTCCTTCGATTTCAACTTGCAGACCTCTCTATCTTTTATCGCAAGTGTTTCCTCCTTATAGGACAAGTTCTCATCTAGAAACACTGAGTCCCATTTGATTATGTATGATCTCCATGGTAGTTCTTCAACATGGAAACATGGAAGGTTGGATGTATTCATGACAGTCCTTGTAGTAACACTAATTCATAAGCTATTTCTCCCACACATTATAGAATCTCGAACGACCTAATGTATCTCCGGCTAAGCTTTCCATGCTTCCCAAACCGCATCACCCCCTTCATGGGGGAGTCCTTGAGCAATACTTTCCCTCCCACCATGTACTCTATGTCCCTCACTTTCCTGTTTGCATATTGCTTCTGTATGCTTTGAGTAGCTACCAAACGTTCATGAATCACCCGAACCTTTTCTAAGGACTCTTTAAGCAAATTAGTACCCCAAGGTCTGACCTGAAATGTGTCGAACCACACAATTGGAGACCTACATTTCCTACTATACAAAGCTTCAAATTGCACCATGCCAATACTCGAATGGCAACTGTTATTTTAGGCAAACTCCACCAACGATCAAAATTTATCCCAATGGCCACCAAAATCAGTCACGCAGGCCCAGAGTATGTTCTCTAACACTTGAATTGTTTGTTCGAGTTTCCGTTTGTCAATATATGGATGGTTGTGCTCAAGTCCAACTTGGTACCTAGCTCTGCCTGCAAAGTCCTTTAAAAATGGGAGGTGAACTAAGTACCCCTATCTAACACGATCGAAACTGGCACCCCATGTAACTGAGTCACCTCCTTCATATATAGCTTGGCCAGTCTCTCAACATTGTAAGTTACCTTAACAAGTGTGAAGTGCGCATACTTAGTCACTCTGTCAACAATAACCCAAATGGACTCAAACTTCCCCAATGTCTTTAGAAGACCAACCACGAAGTCGATTTTCCCATTTTCACTCCGGGATGGGCATCCTCTGAAGTACTCCCTTAGGCTTCTGCTGTTTGTACTTCACCTACTAACAATTCAGACACTGGGAGATATAATCAACAATGTCCCTCTTCATCTTTCCCCACCAATAATGCTACTTCAAGTTATGATATTTAGTAACCCCAGGATGGGTGGAGTACCTTGAGTTATGAGCTTTTGACAGAATGGTTTTAATCAGCTTATCAAGCCGAGGAACACACGCCTGTCCCTTTATTATTAGGACCCCTTCATCATCTAGCAGTACTTCCTTAGCTTCTCCCTATATGACCTTGTCCGGATCATACTTAGCTTTGCATCCTCAAACTGCCTGGCTTATACCTCTTCTAGTAGTGATGACTTAGCCTCCACACTGGCTAGTATCCGACCTGTTTCTGTTAATGAAAGTCTCATCAGGTTGTTCGCCAGTGTCTGGACTTCTTTGGTCATTAGCCGCTAAGTAACTCCCAAGCAGGCCAAACTGCCCATACTCAATGCTTTCTGGCTCAAGGAGTCGGCCACCATGTATTCCTTCCCTGGGTGATACAGTAATGTCACATCATAATCCTTAAGTAGTTCCATCCATCTCCTCTATCTCAAATTAAGATATTTTTGGGAGAAAACATACTGTAGGCTACGATGGTCTATCAGCACCTCACAATAAGCCCCATACAGGTAGCACCTCCAGATTTTCAGAGCGAACACCATCGTTTCCAACTCTAGGTCATGCGTGGGGTAATTCTTCTCATGCACCTTCAACTGCCTCAAAGTATAATGAATGATATATCCTTCCCACATTAACACAACACAAGACCTAGATCGTAAGGCATCACAATAAACTACGAAATCTTTACCTTCCACCGGTAGGTCTAAGATTGGTGTTATGGTTAGCAGGGTTTTTGAGCTTCTGAAAACTCTCTTCATATTTCTCGGACAATTAAAAAGGCACATCCTTCTGAACCAACCTTGTCAACACTGAGGTAATGGATGCAAATCCCTTCACGAATAGACGTTAGTAACTGGCCAGCCCTATGAAACTATAAATCTCGGTCACTGTAATAGGCCTAGCCTAGTTTCGTACCACCTACAACTTCTGTGGATCCATATTAATCACCTTCTTAGAGACTTCGTGCCCCAGAAAAGACACTGAATCTAACCAAATTCGCATTTGGTGAACTTGGTGTACAACTGTTTCTCCTTCGGCAACCCCAACACAATCCTCAGATGATTCTCATGCTCCTACTTAGTCTTAGAGTATCAATGAACATGATTACAGATAAATATAGATAGGGTTTGAAAATACCATTCATCAAGCTCATGAACGATGCTGGAGCATTAGAAAGTGCAAAGGACTTGACCAGGAGCTCATAATGTCCATACCTGGTTTGAAAATTATCTTGGGAATATCCTTAGCATGAATCTTCAACTGATGATAGCCCGATCTCATGTCAATCTTGGAGAACACTTCTGCCCTCTGTAACTGACCAAACTGGTCATCTATTAGGGGAAGAGGGTATCTATTCCACTGGTTACCTTATTCAGCTGATGGTAATCAATACTCATCCACATACTATTGTCCTTCTTTTAAATAAAAAGATCGGGGAAACCCTTACTAAGCAGTTCCTACAACTGCTCCTTGAGTTCTCTCAACTCAGCTAGTTCCATTCTATATGACAATATAAAAATAGGTCTGGACCCGGGCTCTAAATCTATGCAAAAATCAACATCACGGTTTGTCGGCATGCTAGGCAGATTTGCGAGAAATACATCTAAAAAATCACAAACTATAGGGACTTACTCTATGGAAGGACCCTTAGAACTGGTATCCCCGAATATGAGCTAAATATGCTTAATACCCCCCTCCCCCATTAATTTTCGAGCACGAAAATAAGAGATGAGTTTCTTAGGAGCAGGGCTATAATATGGTGATGTCTTAGCATGACAATCTAGAATGGCATAGTAAGGAGACAACCAGCTCATTCCCAAAATCACATCAAAATCCACCATTTATATGATCACCAAATCTATCAGAGTATCACAATCCATAAAATCAACAATACAAGCATGGAAGACCCTATCCACCACAACAGAATCCACAACAGGAGTAGCCACATGGATAAAAGTATTTCGTACATCACAAGAAAGATCTAATCTCAAAGAAAATTAAGTAGACACATAGGAAAAAATTGAATCAGGATTAAACAAAGCCATAGCCATTTTTTCGCATACAAAAATTGTACGAGTGATAAAATTGTCGGAAGCCTCTACCTCGGGCCCACCGAGAAATACATGGAAATATGCCTGATTTTTGCATCAAACCCACCCTATTAGGCTATGAAACCCTTCTACCGGACTAATTGCCACCCCTTATGACTTGAGCACCACCTCTACCTGACTGGGTTCCATTTCTAACCACTAGATGGTTCCTTCCCTATTTGTGGGTGATCCCTACTAAACACACTCCCTCCTATTCTGGCAGGGGCCGAGCTCAAGGTTCTAGGTGCGGAACAATTTGCCCGCCCTGATAAAACCTGGGACACCATCTGCGGATATGTCCATACTTCTCACACTCATGATACACCTTCTCAATGACTGGTATCTAACTTAGAATAAAGAAATAGGAAGAGCCCCAAAATCTGAGCGAACTATCTAGGTTCTCCCGACTATGCCTAATTGTCGCGGAATGGTCCCTAGCAGACCCATTGATACCTTCATGGTTGACTAAGCAGGGCGTCTTGGGTAGACCTGAAGTACTGGAGTCCTAACAAAAGAGCCGTTGTAAGAAGCCACCTTCCGAGCCTTCTACTCTAAATTCATTGCATAACCATCCTGTTTCACCCCCTCCACATTTTTCACAAACTCATCTACCTCCTGATAGGTCTTACCTGCAGAGACCATCTAAAGGGATGACAGTTGGAGACCCATATTCAGGCCTTTGAAAAATCTCCTGATCCTCTCCTCCTCTGTGGGTAGTAAGGGCAGAGCGTACCTACATAGTGTCTGGAATCGATCCTCGTACGCTACAGCTGAAGAGGTCCCCTACTTAATGGTGGTGAACTCATCCCACCTCCGATCTCTCAGTGTACGTGGTTCGTACTTCTCCAGAAAAGTGGAGTAGAATTGGGTCCAGGTCAATGGCGGTGACCTCGTTGGTCTGCACTCCACAAAAGCCCACTATTAGAGCTTAGCATCACCCATTAGCTGGAAGGTGATAAACTCTACGTTGCACTTCTCCACTACCCCTATCATATGGAGCCTCTCATGAGAATCAATGATAAACTCATAGGCGTCCTCCACCTCAATACCATAGAAGGTGGGAGGCTCCATCTTGGTCAATCTCCAGAACAAGTCATGCTCCTCTCCAGTCATTACTGTTCCAGCTACTAGCCTCGGTAACATTATGGCCTCAAAGATATCATCAATACGAGAAGCCACAATAGCTTCTTGTTATATCCCTGGCTACTGCCTTGCGGGAGTCACTGGTGCTGCCCCACTACCCACGAGGCTGCTTAGAAGGTTAAGGACCTGAGCTAGGTCCTCAGAGGATGCTGGAGCGGTTGGTGCCACTTCCTGAGTATGAACCTCCACCTCCACAGTCACGCTCTCTTGCACCACTGGTGGTACTGGAGATGCTGATCTCTCCTGAACCTGAGTAGGAGTGCGGGCCTCTCCTCTGGCAGTAGAAGGACTCCACCAGCGACCTCTGCCTCATCCTCTACCGAAAACTACGGCTACTGCTACTGGCTCAGTTGCTTCTGCTCTATTTCCGCCTGCGCTTGTTCTCACCATCTATGAGGGAAATAAATAAGAATTGATGGTAACGAGTCGTGAAATCAGTCGTGAAAAATGTGAGAGAAATTATTGACAAAGTTACCAGTGGAGATGACGAAAGACATAACGAGTCGTTAGTTGACTAAACGACTCATTGGAAGATCACTGGAACCAACTGTAAGGTGCACTGGAAATTTGAAGGAGTTAGACCACGAGGGGCCTAACGACTCATGTACATGCACAATGAGTTGATAGGTAACTCATTGCCATAATTGGCAACGTGGCAGTGGTTGGGGTGACGTGCAAGGCTCCCCAAATGGCAAAAAAATTGGATTTCCTACTTCAACTAGGAAACGGAACATCAAGTCCAAGTAAAATTCAATAAGTAGCAAGGAAAGCATAAATCTACTACTATACATACCCCTTTTATATTCATGTAATAGTCAAGATTTAGATCAAGTTTTAAGTTCAAAAGTCTTCAACTAGGATTAGAGTTTTTAGTCTCAAGTTTTTAGATACAAGTTTGGTGTCTTACGTTTGGAACTTCGAGATGATTGTTGAATTGTTCTTCTTTATTGTTGCAATAATCAAGTGAATTTTTTTCCTATCATCATTGTAAGTATTAATTTTTGCTTTTATTTATGAAATCTATTAATTTACTTATAAACATCATAGGCTAAAACCACCACAACTAGGGTTGTGGGAACCATGGCAAATTAACACACATAGGTAAAATACTTAGTGATTCTTGAATGGAGTTTATGCATGTATTGTTTCTTCCTTTGTTTTGATTGATTTTAACGGTTGCAAATGTTAGAACTTGCCTTATTCTTACTTACCGGACCAAGGAGGTAGTGAATGTTAAAAGAGATTAACAACAAAGATTTGAGGCTATTAACCCTCATCTAATAGCTTGACCTTGTCCGGAAATAGCTAATCCAATATTAAGGGTAAAGGTTAATCAAGAATACACCCGTAGATGGACCAAGTTGTGTGGTGAAAATCATCTAGATAGGGGACCAATCATTTAGTTGAACTTAACTTACCAATATTGCATGCTAAGCACCGGAATAGATCACTAGTATAAAACGCCTTGTGGTTATGTAGTCATGGGGAACACTTACCCTAGTGATTTGCATTAATTTGGAAACAAAAAATAATTTCTCAATATTATTATTAATTACTTTTACAAATTCCTCCCTCTTAGGAGATAATTAACTAAAAAGCTTAAGCATTAGCATTCTTCTATATCCTTCTGAATTCCTTGTGGGATTGACCCCAACCTCTAATTAGATTCTTTATTGACAACATCCGCTTCATACTTCCGAAGTAGGTGTGGTTTGAGCGTTATCAATGCACTATGGGCTTATCGAACAGCTTATAAGGCCCCTATTAGTTCATATCTATACCAGCTGGTTTATGGCAAAGCATGCCATCTACCTATCAAATTAGAGCATAAGGCATTATGGGCTCTGAAAAAGTTGAACATGAATTGGAACGAAGCAGCCAAGATGAGACTTAACCAGATTAATGAGTTGGATGAATTCCGACTTAGAGCTTATAAGAGTGCGGCCATTTATAAAGAAAAGATGAAGATGTAACATGATAAGAAGATTGCCAAAAGGAGTTTAGCCAGATCATTTGGTCTTACTATTCAACTCAAGACTCCGGTTGCACCTTGGGAAGTTGAAATCTAGATGGATGGGACCCTATAGAGTAGTATATGTTTCCCCATATGATGCAGTGGAACTTGAGAATAAAGAAGGAAAAACGTTCAAAGTGAACGGGCAAAGAATAAATCTATATCTGGGAGATGTCGAGGAGTTAAGAGGAATAGAGGTAGCATACCTTGATGATGCTTGAAGAGTCACAAAAGACATGTCGTGCCGTGATGTTAAATCAGGCGCTGCATGGAAGGCAACCTATGAAGGGTGAAGCCTGAGTAGCCACAAGTGTGTTCTCTTCCCTCTGTTCTTCTAGTTCATGCTTCGGGGAGGAAGCTAAATTTTCAAAAAGGGGAAGGGTTGTACTGGTTATTTTTGGGATTTTTGATTCATTCGAGGGTTTTTCTTGTCGTGTTTCTTTTCTCTCGAACATGCTATCTAGTAGAACCGGCATGTTTAGGATTTATATTTTTAGTTTGTGATTTTTTTTAACTTGGAAATAACTTAGGATTACTCAGTCAATAAAAATGCACATGTTTCTATTTCTTTGACCCTGTTTAAAAATTTTTGGTGCATTAGATATGTATTTGTGACTGCATGCATGATTTTTATGGATCTTTTGATGTCATTTAGTTTATTATCATGAGGAGTCTTGTTAAGCCATGTGTAAACCAGACAGGTAAAGTGAATATAATTCATGTGTCATGAGAGAGTGAGGTGTAATACCTAGTTCAGTACTATGTCAAAGATCTAGAACTTTTTTGGTTAGTCTTTGCATAGGCTAAGGATGATTGGTTAGGATATAATCATAGGCCATTTTTTTAGCTCACTTTTAGCCTATATAACCTTACCAAAGTCACATGATTTCCTTGATCCCAATTTTGAGCCTTAATAGACCCATTTTTTTCTTTGATTAACCAATGAACCATACCCATTTTTTATAATGAACCTTCTTTGGCACCGGTCCTTCTTTTGATATTGTGAACCTCAACATAGGCAAAATGCCTAAGTTGAGGGTGGCTAGAGTGGGGGTGCATAAAGGTGGGAAGGAGAAAAATGGAAAGAAAAGAGAAAAAGTTTTAAAATGAGGTGTGGTAAAAAAAAAGAGCTGAAAAAGTTGAGAATCTTGAAAAAGAAATTTCAAAAGAAAACAAAAATGCTGGAAAAAGTTGAACATACACCACACCCATGCAAATAGATATAAAAGAGGTGAAAAGAAAAGGAATGAAAAGAATAAAGGTTGAAATAGGTGAAGGGTAAAGCCGATGTATGTAGTGCCAAGGAAGGAATAGTCACTTAAAAAGATCTCATCTTTATCATGTCTAGCCCTAAGCCTACATTGCAAGCCATATCAAGTCCTATAGTGATACTAATTTGACCATCCAACAAACCGAAGTAGAGAAAATAAAGGAAAGCCTATGGTATCTGATACATAGTATTTGGAACTTCCTTATGAGGGTGAGTGTCTCACTTGTTTAGTCCCATACAATATTTGATACTATATCTATGAGTGGGGACTTCATTTGTTGTGAGGGTACATGAATTATGTTTTCTTTTTCCATTGATCCGTGTTAAAAGCATTGGTGATGACTTGATTTCCTGTTAATAGCAAGATGACATGTCTTGATCCCTGTTTAGCATATTTTGTGGTTGCTTTTAGTACATTAGATAATGCTAGTTCATGGAGAAGGGGTCTGAAGTTGTTGTATGTATAGTGAAAATTTTGTTTAAATGTTGGTTGTAGTATCCTGGGTCTATTTTCTAATTGAGCATCATGTTTTAGTAATTGTTTTCTTTGCCTGAGGACATGCAAAAGTCTTAAGTTGAGGGTGTTGATGTGCTGTGAATTTACAACACTTTCGACGCTTAAAACTAAACAAAATAGTATGGACTTAGGTATGTTTATATGGATATGAGCTACTTTTCTTGTGTTTTCAGGTAAACTTAGGTGTTGGAGCAAGATTGTGCAAAAGAAGCTTAAAAGAGCAGAAAATGAGCCAAAATGACAGTCTCAGTACGAGTCGTACATTGATGGTATGAATCATTCTAAGACTCATGAAAATATTCAGAATGAAGAACTGAGAAAGATGCAATCTACGACTCCTAGTACGAACCGTATGGTCATGGTACTAGCCGTAACTTCAAGTCATGGAAATATTCAGAGAAATTGCACAAAGGTCGACTTTGGGTAGGGATAACTAAGTACGAGTCGTGAAGGCAAGGTACTAGTCGTACCAACACACTCGTGATAGACTCCAGAGAAATTCAGAGTCTCCAAATTCAAACCACGGAAGCTCAGTATGAATCGTAGAAAGTTGGTACGAGTCATACCAAGGCCAAACACTTAGTCGGATTTCATAAAGCTAAAAACCTACGGGTAGCAGATACGACCTGTACAAGCTTGCTACAGGTCGTAGGATTGGTCGTGGCTCGAGCGGCAGCAAATATGGAAGTTTACCCTATTAGCTTAGGAAAAGAATTCTTATGTCTGTATAAATATGTTTTTTATGTTTTATTTTCATCAGAGAAGATCAGATTTCATTAGACATTGTTAGTTTTTGTTTGACAATCATGAGAGAACATAGAATTGAGTTGATTAACTTGTGATCAATCTTTTCTTGATATTCTTCTTGATCTTGTGAATTGTTCTTGATAATTTCCAGATTTAATCAACGAAGTTTTTCTCTCATCTACAATTGTAAGTATTGATTTATGTATTTAATTATGCAAACAAATCACAAACTTGCAACTATGAGAGGCTAAAACCTCCATAGCTAGGGTTGTGGGAACCATGGTGGATTAACAAACTAGGGTTACATAAAAGTGATTCAAAACCAATGCAAAACAGTTGTATTATATTCTCTTCATGCTTTAACATTTCTTAACGGTGTACAACATTAGGACTTGCCCAAATTCTTTACTTGCTTGAGCCTAGAGAGGTAGAGATTAGGAAAAGAGAATTACAACAAAGCCTTGATCTTGATGATCATTGTATTAACTTGAGTTGTGGTTGCAGGATAGTTATATTTGAGACAAATTGATAATGGTTGGTTTGCAATCGCTCATGAGACCTGACCCGGTGATTGAGTATAGCCATCCAATAGGGACGGACCAGTTGTTTGGATGAACCCTATTTATCAATCCTACATGTAAAGCATTGGAATTGATCACTTGTGTATACCCGAAGCAGTTATAAATCCGTGGGGAACACAAATCCTAGTTAGATTTAATTCTTGATTTTATATCATCATTTTTAGTCATTATTCTCTTAAATCCCCCACTTTGGAGTAACTATCTAACAATGTTCACTTACCGACAGTAGTCTAGCTCTTCCATATTCCCTGTGGGATCGACCCCAACCTCTAGTTGGGTTCTTTATTGACAATGTATGCTTCATACTTCAATAGGGGGTATGGTTTGAGCGTTATCAATGACTCGTTCTGTGACCTGGTGCAGAAAATCCTGTTTTCTTCATATTAAGAGGATTATTATCGTTGCGGATATGTCATTTCATTATATTATTAAGCGTTATTCCTTCCTAAATGATTGATGCCGGAACAGTTATTGGAACCGTTGGTTCTGATCTTGGGCATAATTGCATGCCCAAGTGATAGTTTAATACTTCATTTCTACTTGTTTATCTACTTTTATGTGTGCATTTTCATGTGATTTGTATGTAAATGTTGATTTATACTAACCAACATGATTAGTGTTGTTTTGCAATCTAGAAGGAATTTTTGAAAGCTAATCTACAAGTTGGTGAAGTGTGGAAATGGACTCGGAAGCAAGAAGCAGAAGTCGATAAGGAAAATTGGCCAAAATAGGGGCTCCGCGATGGCTCTGTGTCACGCTACCATTGCGGAGGCAGTCTACCTAGAGGGGAATTTTATGTCAAATTCCAGTGGAGGTGCGCGATGGCACTGTGGCATGGAGGTGAGACTCTGCGATACACGTCGTGACACGCTGAAGTGCATTTACCTAGGAGCTGAGTTCCAGTGGAGGTCCGCGACAGGGCCGTGGCACAGAGGTGATGCTCCGCGATACACTCCGTGCCACGTTGCCAGTTATTCCAGAAAAAATTCTCACTAGTATAAATAGCACACTTAGGTTTTATTTTAAACAATCTGACATTTTGAGCAAGAACGTTGATAGCAGGCAGTTGAGAGGAAGAATTTCTAGGGTTAATTCTCTTCCTTTTTCTCTTTAATTTCAATTGCTTGTATGAATTCTACCTGTTTGAAGATGTTTAATCCACAAATGAGTGGCTAATTCACCTCTTGCTAAGGTTAAGGATATTTGTAGAGGAATGTAATTAATAATTATTTTAGTTTTCATCTTCTCTATAATGGTTGCTCTATCAATTCTTGTTTTTACTACGTTAATGTTTGGCCAATGTTAATGTATATTGTAGAATTCCAATTTTGATTCTGAAAGGGAAATTAATTGGATAGATGTGAATTCGTGGAATATGATCTTTTCTTAGTTGAGAAAATTGAGAGAAGATTTACGTTCAGAATAGAAATATATTTGTAATGTCATATTAGTCATTTATGGAATTTGTTATGTATGGCTAGAGCATGGGGTTTTTGCATCACAAAAATGTGTAATGTAAGTCTCATGATTCTTTAATTGGAGAGGAGTCGAAAGATCCAATCCATGGGTTATTAATTCCTGACTAACAACCAAAGAGAAGATTGACTGATTCTAATTAATAAATTACATCCCCACATGTTTGCCTTAACCTCAGCTTGTTCATTGCTATTGTTCTACAATCTTTACTTAGGTTCTTATTAACTATTAATATTGACTCATAAAACATTATTTGTTTGGTTGTCTACCTTCATAGCGATATCGTTCACTAACAATTAGGATAATTACTACCATAATTCAGTCCCTGTGGGATCGATACTTGGCTTGAAATAAAGCCACTTTACTACTTGTACGACCACGTGCACTTGCGTGTAGTTTGGTCCGAACAGGTTCATCCACCGGGAGGTTAGTGTGGGCTCCAATCACGACCATTGGTTCATCACAATTGATAACAAGGTAAGCTAAGTAATTTCTTTCTTTCATTTTCCCTTCAAGTTGGTAGAAACTAGTTGTAGTAAAATGCTAAAATGTTGCTTTGTGTTGTTGTTGTTGCTACCTGTTGGAGTGACGTTTTGGTTGGAAAATTGTCTCGAAATGGCCTTGTTACATGGTAAGGATATAAAGGAATTGAAGGGGCTAATGGTTGTTGGAGGAAAGAATCAACGAAGGAAAACTCGTGGAAATAAGGTACGTGAGGCACATGTTTTCAAGCACATTTCTTCCTGTCGATAAGTCTGGCATTCCTATGTAGGCAAGCTAATGTTGGCATCATATTATCATTCTTTCCAAGTGTTGATGTTCCTTAACATTAAGCCATAATTTTAAAAGAGTTGAAGCTTATGAAGGTAAAGCAAAAGGTATAATTTATATGCTTGTTGTCGTATTATTGTTGTCATAGCTATAGGTTGAGTCTGGAGACCTCTCAACATGGGCATTGTGATCTGATCCTTTATATTATGTGATATATGTGATGTCAAATTTGTTTAAATATCTTTTTCTTAAGTGAAATTAATAAGAAGAGCTAAAACAACGACGCATGGACGAACTTAATGCTAGAAAACGGTAGTGTGCTAGATGAGGGTAAATGAAGGTAGCAAAAAGAAAATCACTTGTGAGAAATTTTCACCCTCTTATACACATGTTTTAAGGTACATAGTGCCTAATGGAGATTCCCGATTCCTCTTCCTTAAGCTAACTGGCAAGTTAACGAGTTTTCGAACCAATCAATATGTTGAACTTGAAAAATAGAACTCGAATGTGCAATCTATCAATATGTCTATGGAACTGAATTTATGGGTAATTTATACACATTTTCTTAATGTTAACAGGTTATAGTAAACTAAGAATATATACGCTTATGCTTACGTTCAAGTTACACGCTAAGACAATAAGAATTGTCTTTAGAATATCGCTATAAGTTTATTAGAGCTCCTGTGCTATCTGGACCTCCCGAAAATTATTTAAGGCTTTGAGTGGGCACATTACATGTTCTTTGAAAGTTGTATGTTTATGGAAGCTAATCCAAGTGTTAAGGTTGAGACTTTAATGACAAAAGAGAAGATAAAGTGAATACGAGACCTTTTAAGATAATACGTAAATCACGTACCTTGGGTCCATAAATAATTTCAATGGCCTTCGAAATATGTTTAGTATTTCAATATATGACATAAGGATTAAGGTAAGTACATATAAAATTTAATGAAATAGTTTACACAAAAGCAAAGGTTTGAGCGTAGAATGATATATTGTAATAGAAAAGGAAGTCAAGCTGAGTAGGATAATCAGAGCTAAAAGATGTTATCACAAGACGATAAGATTCATGATGGTGAACCAATTAAGTGAGATAAATTTTCATCTAGATAGATCATATGTTCTCGATATATCTAATAAAGAGGTTATTAATGAATCTATCTAAGTTCGTTGTGTGGTAAGATGATTTATTGAAAGATTAATTGACAACTTTATACGAATCAAGTTAGAATTGAACGTCTATGGAACGGTAACTTAAGTTATAGATAAGTTCTCCTCTATGCTTCTAAATGAGTATGATAAGTCAATTATTCTAAGCGTTGAATTGTCTTCCAAGTCATAAAAGATTAATCTTAAAAGCTTCTAAGCTTCTTGTAATGATGTTAAGCTTTCTTAAGCTTCTCAGTTAACCGCAAAGGTTGCGTAATTTATTCTAACATTGTCTAAATCACGGCCGTAGTTTTCTATTTGCCCATAAGGCTGTCCTAGGGGAATTACTTACGAATAACTAAGCTAAAGAGCTCCAAGTTTTAGATCCGTGAGCTATGTCTTCCTGACTAGAGTCTTAAAGTCAATCTAAAGGTGATCCAAGAATCTAAAGAGAGTCTAAGTACTATAAAGTATGTTTAGGAATCTTAAGTGAGTCCAAGAACCCTAAATCAATTTGTGTATTCTATAGATAAGTCCAAGTACCTTGAGTTGAGTCCAAGTACTCCAAGTTGAGGTTGAGTTGAGTCTAAGCATTCCAAGTGGAATCCCAGTATTTAAATGGGGTCTGAGTATACCAAAGTTGGGTCTAAGTATCCAAAGTTGATTCTAAGAATCCGTAATAGAGTTTCAATATTCCTCGAGTCTCAAGGTTATGTTAAGCTTTTGAGTCAAGTTATATCTTATGTCCTCTCCGGTCAGATGCTAAGGGTAATGTACTCAGTTGATCTTTTGAGTTGGACCCTCTCTGCGTAGTTATATTACATTGTTTAGTTGTTGGTCTAAGTATCAGGTTTGCTCATTTTAGCATGATTTTCATATCATCTATTGCACGCCCTCTCTAGTCCAACTATCAGATGGCTGATTGTGAAATGTTACATGCCCTCTTTGGTCCAAGTATTAGATGGATGATTGTGCGATGACGTACGGCCTCACTGATCCAAGTATCAGATGGATGATTATGTGAAGTGCTATATATGAGAATCTTGATCCAAGTATCAAGTCGGCTGTATAATGTCCTTGACCAAGTATCACGCAACTCTAAGTCCTGGTTGAAGTATCAGGCAACTCTTAAAATATTGGTCCAAGTATCAGGTATCCATATTCAAATCCTAGTCCAAGTATCAGGTAACCCCCGTGTCGATTCTCAATAACTTTGATCCAAGTATCAAAAGTGTTTGCATATGAGTCAGCTGAGTTATGCTTATGCGCAAAGTCTACTTATAAGGTAGCAGTTACAGAGTTTTAGGTTGTCTCTCCATACCCTATCTTTGAGTTATGTTTACCTGTTATTTACTAGGGTTAGGTTGAGTTTTCCCTACACCTGGTTCAGTCATCTTGAGTTTACTCCAACTATAATAAGTGGTTATCAGTTGTAGTTCACAAAGTTCCGGGTTATATCTGTCGTTTGTATGATTATGCCATTTGACTCCGTTGTTATATGATCACTATCTCACATTTATAGTTTCAGCCTTACATACCAGTACATTTTATTTGTACTGACATTCCTTCACCTGGGGACCTGCGTTCGTGCCGCGGGGCAGGTAGAGGCCGAGATTGCAGTTGCAGTAACAATTCGTGAGATCAGTGGATATGTTGGTATGCTACTTTCTTCCTGACGCCTATTCCTAGTTATTTCAGCTTGAGTTTTGAGTTATTGTTATGGGTAGGTTGGAGCCCTATTTCGACCATCAATTTAATTTACTCTTTAGAGGCTTCATGGACTTAGTATGTATAGTATTATTTCATTTGTAGCCTTGTCGGCTTTTCAGTTGTTTATGTGTTGTTGTTGAGACCTCATAAGGTCCAGTATCTATCTTAGTTGATTGTGACAGGTGGCCTGGTCGGTCTAAGTGTTACAGTTATAGACACTATGTAGCCGGTTTCTCGATCACTTTGGAATCGAGTGCTAGTCACACCTGACCCCAATTTTGGGGCGTGACAAACTTAGTATTATAGAAAATTCGTATCCAAGGAGTCCACAAGCTATATCTAGTAGAGTCTTGCTTATAGATATGTTGTGCATCATATTTATAATGAGGAGGCTACAAGACATTTAGGAGTTGTTTCACTTTGTTCATAAATAGACCGTGCTATAGAGCGAAGTTTTAAGTGATGTTTGAAATCTAAATCGTCTTTATGTTTCAGAATCCGCCTTCAGTAAGGCAGATGGCGACGATATTTATCGATACTAATGCTAGAGAGGGTCCCAATCGCCCTCCTGCAAATTAGAGAGATAGATTAGAGGCTCAAAGTTTCCTACTCCCCGTGCCGTAGTTCCTCCAATTCTAGTTGAAGCTACTATGGGGAAGGGATTCAGCCCCTCTTGTTGTCCTCATTCCGGTAGAACCAACAGTAGATAGAGTTGTTGATCCTCCAACACCTATTGTACCTTCAAGTGTATCAGAAATACGATATTTTGCAAAAGCATTTTAGATGTTAACTCGAGTGCTGGAAATTCAAAATCAGCAGTTGGAGTCGATAACACAATTCAGGGGAAATACTTTTGAGAATTCTAGGGCCCGTGAGTTTTTTTATCCTAAATCCTCTAGTATTTATTAGACCTGGATGAGGACCCACAGCATACTAGTTTTTTCATAATTAAAATTATTTGGAAAAGAAGAGAACCCCTTTCCGAGAACTAGCCTCAGAACATACTCATTTTCTCATAATTAAAAGAGATAGAGGGATTAATTTAAACAACATTATGAGCATTACAGACTGATCTCAAACATTAATGTAAGAAATAGAATCACATGAATAAGAAACTTCAAACAGAGAAGAAATTGTTTATTAAGTATATTCATACATCAATCTTTTAAAGTCAAAGCTTCAGGGAAATAAAATAAAATAAGGGTATTACCTCAATAGGAGCACTGAACTGAGGCCAGGGAGAGAGAGGATCGATCACTCTATAATTTTTACAACTCAGAGAAAGAAAAAGGAAAACATTAGTGTCTTCATCCTCAATAGAAATCTGTTTAAATCTAAGACTTAGAAATTGTGTTCTCTCAACTTGTGCCTCTAGAACCTGTTCTTACATCAAGGAATGGGTTCTATTTATAGAACCCAGAGAACTAGGGTTCAAAGCTTCCCCCTCGGATTTCAAATTTGAATTGAATTCGAATTCAAAAACGGTGTGATTTCTGGGAAATGACGGAGGCAATTAATGGTATCGTACTTTCATCTATGAGAAAAGGGCAGAGGAGAGGGAAGAGACAGAGAATATTACCATTGAAGAGTTTTGATAAGAAGAAGCGTGGTCAAACGTCATCAACGGCTTGCTTGAAATAGGCATCCGCACTCTGTCGATGCTCGAAAATAACCTGTGGCTTTGCTATGGATCACTAGCCTTAGAGGCTAGCTATGGTCATTGATAGGTTACATGCGCCATTAAAGTCTTTTCTTATACAAGGAACGAGTTGCCTGGAGAGGTGAAAGTTTGGCAAAACTTTGGCCATAAGCGGCTGATGAGCGTGAAAGGAAGGTGTTGTGTTGGTGTAACGATGGAAGGGTTTTGAGGCATCTGTTAGCTTTCTGGTTAGAGGTCTGTTAAGTATCTATTTAGTTTTGTTAACTGTGAAGGGTAAAGGAGGGTTTAATGAGGATTGGGCCAGGTAAGAAAGGATTTTGGGCTACATCCGGCTGATTTTTGGGTTGTTGCGTGGTCTGAAAATATGTAGAAGAGTAAGGCTGGTTTGAGTTGTTTTGGTGATTTAAATGGGTCCAAAAATATGGAATATGAGCTGATATATGAGGATTTAAATTATATCTAGTTTAGGCTTAGAAGGAAATAAAACATTTAAAATCATAGACAACTGTTTAAAAGATAACCAAATGAGAACGAATTAATTATCAATTAGTCGTTTAAGCTTCTCGGCTTAACAAAATAAATATTTATTTGCAAAGGTAGACTAATTAAAAAAATTTAAGGCGTACATGAACTCGTATTAGCAAACTTAAATATGTACGTATTTAAAATTCATCTTTTACGTGAATTAATTTTAGACTTAAAAGGTGCAGTAAAATAAGATATGATTAATATTTATAAATACATATATGATACATACATAATATATATTAGAGTATTTTACTAAAGGAAATGAAAAAATAACTCTAAAAATAATATTTAAAAATCTTTTAACTAGCAAAAATAAATATTTCATTTTATTTGCAAATCGAGATGCTTGAGTAATTTATCAACGGGTGGAAGGCCAAAATTAGGTGGCAACATAGGTCTATTGACTGAACCACGTTAAATTATTGTGTCTCTTTTGGTATATTTCTCGTTTGTCTTCTTATTTAATGTCTTTCAAGATTTTCTGTGTTAGCTTACGCTTGACACCTGATTATTTCGGTCCCAACAAGTGGTATCAGAGCTTAAATGGATGAGCTTGAAGAATATTATTCTCTAAAAAGTGATATCAGAGCGAGGTTCAAAAAGGGTGCTCATCTAGACGGAAGAAGTATTTTGGTGGAAGTCCAAAATTGCTATAGAATTATTAAATCAATACTAGCTAGAAATTGTAAATAATTTTTAATGGATCGAGGAAATAAAACCAATTTAGTTATTTTACTGTGGTTGGTTTTAATTACATGATTTCTTCTATTTATAATAGATTCTTTTGTTCATTTAAGAAAATAAAATATTTGATTAGTTGCCTTTACGTGCTATAATCATAATTTTCTGCGCATTTAGCATAAGAGAGACAAATACCGTTCAAAACTAACCCTGTCAATTTAAAATAATATTTTAGATATTAATTTATGTGGTAAAATTTTTCAGATATTAATTTATGTGATAAAATTTTTCCTGTTAAAAAAGATACGCTCAAGCACTCTAAGGTATCAGTAGATAGTAGTATCGGCAAAATCAGCTCATATATTGATAACCTTCCCATATTTTATTGGGTTGGATAAGTGACTGAATAAAATTTGAATTTAAACACATATTCAACTCATAGAAATATGGGTTTTCATGGGTAATATATGGGCAAAATATGGGTTAAGCTTCCAACTTTTATTCACTCAAAATTCATGATACCACCAAAATGCTATAACTCTCTTTCTTTTTATGTTTCTTCTCTTTATAGTTTATCATTTTTAAATTATTTTCTCCAAATATTATAATTGTATTATTTAGGATTTTTCAAAAATTACTCTTTTTCTTTTGTATACTTAAATTCCAATTTCAAGAATAATAAATATCTAATTTTCAAGTTCTGTACCTTTTATTTTTCACAATATGAAGTAACTGACTTTGCATTAATAAACTTATTAAAAAGTATATGCCCATATTACTAACCCCTCCCCCCCCCAACAAACTGGTGGGAGTATGCGGACAACATCGATATCAGCTGCATAGGAGGTGCAAGGAAATCGACAGTTGCAAAATGGTATAAACCTAAGCTATTATCCTCCTGTAATTAAAGATGGTCGGAAAGTGGTACAGATTAATCTGATTGAAGTTGAAGCTGAATGTGCAAAATGGGAAATTCCCTAATTGGACATGTATTAGGGGGATCCCCAAGCTTTAAAGACATGTTGAAGTTTGTGTACAGCGTATGGAGTTTTGTATCGACACCCCGAGTTATTTTGCAAGATGGGGTTACTTTGTATTCCTATTCAATTCTGGTGTTGACAAAACCTCTGTGATGCAAAATGGACCATACACGTATAATAATAGACCTATTCTTCTATGTATCTGGGTAAAGAACTTTAAGCTCCAATCGGAGATGATGAGGATTATGTCACTCTGGGTTATCTTCCCTGGACTGCCTGTGTACTACTGGGCTACAGAGAATTTAGGGAGGATAACCAATTTTGTTGGGAAACCAGTTTATACTGATTGACTCACAGTTGAGATTGAACTAATTTCTTATGCAAGGGTGCTAATTATGCAAGGATATAACTCAGAAGCTACCGGTAGAACTTTACACGAAGAACTCCGATGGATCAGTTCTAGTACAAGAGGTGGAGTATGAATGGGCTCCTAGCTATTGTTCTGAATATAAGTAGTGGGGACATGAGGAGGGTGGATGTAAGAAGGACCAGCCAAAGGTACCAAGCCTCAAGCAGAAAGCTCGCACAAGAAGGAATGGCCAAGCTATCTAGTTACCAAAAGCTACTGCTACATTGAAGGAGACTAAGAAGAGGACTGCTACCCAAGGTATGACAAGGATGAGGAGTTTCCTATGTTGAGCAAGACTACTGCACAACAAGACCTATCCTCGAAACTAAAAGTTGTTGCTACACTGAATGAGACTAAGGAGATCCCAAGGTATGAAAAGGATGAGGAATTTCCTATTTTGAGCAAGCCTACTGCACAACAAGAAGTATCCTCAAAAGGGCAGAAGCATCCAAGAAAAAGTCGAAATGAAGGATAAAGGAGTAGCAGGGCCTAGAATAACACATAGGGAGAACCACGGGGCTAAAGCATCCGAGAAAAGGACGCCCCCATGATATTTTGCTCATGGAATATGAGAGGCTTAATAGGCCCTTCAAGCACAAGGAATTGAAATCCTTTTTGCTTAAGAATAAAGTGGATCTTTTAGGGTGTTTAGAGATAAAATTGCTAGCACATAAAGTCAGGAATATTCAATAGTTCTATAATGCTGATTGGTAGACCTATGCAGATTATAGTACTACTCTGAATGATAGAATATGGTTAATGTGGAAGCCTACTACTGTGGATATTACTATACTGGACACATCAAATCAACTGGTTCACTGCAGAGTGCAAGATAAGACCTCCACTATTGTATGTGTTGTGACCTTTGTGTATGAATTTAATACAGTTGCTTTCTAGAATAAGCTTGTGGGATCACTTGAAAGTTGTAGCTACAACTAGTACTGAGCCATGGATTGTCCTAGGAGATTTCAATGTTGTGTTATCTAATGAGGATAGAATCAATGGATAACCAGTTACCCCATAGGAAACAATAGATTTGAAGAGTTTTCTATATGATACTGGGCTGGGAAAATTTCTAAGAAGAGGAAAGCATTTTACTTGGTGCAATAAAAGGGATGGTGTTCATAGGATTTATTCTCATATAGACTGGGCCTTTGGTAATTATGTCTGGTTCATAAAGTATAATGATATAGAGGCAGATTACCTAGACTCATGGTGTTCTGATCACTCCCCCATACTCCTAAAGTATGAAACCAACCCTACTAGGACAAAGAAGCCACTCATGCTACTGAATATAATGTTGCAACAAGAGAACTTTAAGGAGCTAGTTCAGAACAAATGGAAACAACATATCCCAGGGAATATAATGTTTATTATTTGGAGGAAACTCCATATGATTGCTTACCATTCGAGTCAGCTGCAAAGGAATTATACATCTACAGAGAAGATATTAACCAAATACAGAGAAAGATTGAAAGAAGTCCAAGATTCTATAGCAACAAACTAAATCTGTCAGCCTCTAATTGAGGAGGAAAAGGAGCTCATCTAGTTAATTGAGAAGTGGAAAGGGGTCAATGAAAGTGTACTGAAATAGAGGTCTGAGGCATAGGTGGATTAAATATAGGGATAAGAATTCAAATATTTTTTTGCTCATCTGAAAGCTAGACAAGAAAGGAATAGAATATATGTTATATTTACTGAGCAAGGTGTGAAGCTGACTGACCCTGAACTTATATAGAAGGAATTTATTGATTTCTTCAAATCTCTACTTGGCCAAGCTGCAGGTACTCTCCCGTGTATTGATTTTAGCATTGCTAGAGATGGTGTCTGCTTATCATTAGAGCAACAACTCAGCTATTACAACCAGTCATTGAAACAGATGTGTGGTAGGCTTTGAAGAACTTACCAGTAGACAAGAGTCTAGTTATTGATGGCTTCAATAGATAATTTTTCAAAATACACCGGAGCATTGTAGGAAGGGAAGTAATTTAAGGGGTACTGCAATTTTTCTATAATGGAAGGATGTTATGAATCAATATTACTATAGTTACTCTTGTCCCAAAGGTAGCTGCCCCTGCTCTTATTAAGAAATATAGACCTATAGCATGTTCCACCACCTTATACAAGCTCATCTCTAAAATATTAACTGCCAAGATCAAGACAGTAGTTGATCATATTATTAATTTGAAGGAAGAAATATCTTAGATAGTGTCATAATTGCACATGAATTGGTAAAAAGATATTCAAACAAAGGAGTTTTCCTTAGAAGCACAATCTAAATAGACATAAAAAAGGCTTATGACTCTATGGAATGGCCCTTTCTAAGGATGATGTTGCTGGAATTTGGGTTACCTAATAGGCTGGTAGATTTGGTAATAGAATGTGTCAAAACGTGCAGTACTCTTTGCTAATCAATAGTGGATTAACTTATATAGTTTGAGCAAAGAAAGGGTTCATCCAAGGAGACTCAATGTATCCTTACCTCTTTGTGTTGGCCATGGAATATCTACACAGGACCTTGCAGCAGCTAAGACACAACCCAGTTCAACTATCATCCCAGATGTGAAAGTTGGGGCTCCTACACATTTGTTTTGCTAATGATATGTTAATGTGTTGTAGGACAGATTCAATCTCCATGAATCTGTTATTTAACACATTCAAACATTTTTCAAAGGTGTTTGGATTGCATGCTAATATGGAAAAAAGTTCTTTGTATATTGCTAGAGTGAATATAGAATTTAGAGATCAAATACTAGAAGAACTCCACTTGAGTTTGGGTGAGCTCCCTTTCAAGTACTTAGAGGTCTCTCTCTCAACAAGGAAATTGCCTATTTTTCAATGTTTACCACTAATAGAGAAAATAATTAGCAGAATTAAATGTTGGTCTTCTAAGCTTCTCTCTTATAGTGGCAGATTGCGGCTAGTGAAAAGTGTGTTATTTGAGATGCAAACCTACTAGGCACAAATATTCCTGCTTCCTAAGAATATTATTGCTATGGTAACTATTGTTTGTCAAACTTTCTTATGGACTGGTAGTCACAATCACTCAAAAAAGGCCTTAGTAGCATGGGAAAAAGTATGTAGACTAAGAAATGCAAGAGGCCAGAATGTCTTGATTTGCACACTTGGAATAAAGCAGCAATAACCAAATTGATGTGGGCAGTGGAACAGAAAAAAGAGAAGTTATGAGTGGTGTAAGTTGATACCTTCTATATAAAGAAACAAAGTGTAAAGACAATGCAAACTCGTAAGTAGGCCTATTGGTTGATCAAGAAGGTGTTTGAGGCTAGAAGCTAGCTATCAGAACAGGGTAATTCACAAATTATAATATCAATATCTACTAGTAGGAAGAATTTTAGCATAAAGACTAAGTACTTGGAATTAATGACTCAATATCCAAAGGTAGAGTGGTGCAGATTAGTTCTGGTCAGGGGGTTTATACCTAGGCATTGGTTCATTGTTTGGATGGCACTGCAAAGGAAGCTTGCTACTGTTGATAAAGTGCTTAAATGGGGGTTACAAATTCAGACAGATTGTGTGTTGTTTCATACTAAAACAAAGAAAAATTTTGATCATTTGTTCTTTGACTGCTCATTCAACACAATTGTGGACAACTCTATTGAACTAGTTGGGATTTTAAAGATACAGGGGCAGTTGGAACCATGAAATCTAATGGCTAGCTCAACAACTGAGTAACAGGAGACCAAGAGCAAGTATGCTGGGTATCTATTTTGCTGCAGTAGTATACCACATTTGGGCAAAACACAATGCTAAAAGATTTACTAGCAAGAATACAGGGAGTAATACGAGGTTATGAGAGATAGCAATCCAATTGCATATGGAAGGCCAGAAAAAACACAAATGGAGCAGATAACTGGAGAACTTAGTTGGCTATCCTGTATAACTTCATAGTGTAGTTGTAGTTTCTATTTTTAGCAAAATGTCATGTATATAATAGTTAGTATGAGAACTAGCCTTGAGTCCAAAAGGAGCTAGCAGTTTTGTATGACAATTTTGGTCAATGAAAAGATTACTTGTTGACCAAAAAAATACTATTACTATTAAATGTACATTTTTTAATATTATTTTTGATCAAAAATTCAGAAAAAATTTAATCAAATGGCATATATGTACAACTAGTCCTTTAGGACTGAAGGACTAGCACCAGTATAGAGGATCACTAAAACTACTATCAGCTACAATTACTACTCAACTGGACAACAACTATACCCAGGGTTATTCTATCATTGTGTCCAATTTTTCCTTCCAGTTGTACTATTTTCATTCGGCTAAATGTAATTCTAGAGCAATCTCCTTCAACACCATAGTTGGTTATTTATGTTTCAATTTGAATCTGCGGTGGTTTCTCTCCATTCAGGTATGATAGACTGTTGCAGCATATAGGAATTCTAATATGGTTCTTTCAGGTATTCTGTTATTGACAACTTAGATAACCAATGGACCTCTTCTTTCCATGATTGAACCGTTCTCTCCATTCCCACCCAATTCAGTAGCCTGCCCCATATCTGAGCTATGATTTTTTTTAATTTTATATTGGATAACAAATAATATAGTGTAAAGTGAGCAAATAATGTATTTGTTGTCACGACCCGAGTTTGCATCCTCGTCGTAACACGGGACAAGAAACCCCAAAAGGGCTCCAAGTCAACCCATGGCATAATCATAGATATCTCTTAGCAATAGAAACAACCAACAACATAAATAAGCGGAAGCTAACTACAAGGATCCAATAGAAACCAAGAGTGCAACTGTAACAACACTTTGATACAACGTTGAATTTATCTAGACAAGTCTAAAAGCCTTCTACTAAATTGATGAGTTGCTGGGATAAGCCCCCAACTAACTCCTAAAATCTGAAAACTGAAACATAAAAAAATATGAACATAAATCACGTCCTCGGAAGGTGAGGACTCACCACTAGTAGCTGAGAGAGAGAGGAGCGTATCTAACCACGAGGCTGAACCTGGCTACCTGAATCTATATCATGAAATGATATAGCACAAGAGGCGTGCGGTCAGTACTTTGAATGTACTGAGTATGCAGGAAACGTAATCAACTAAGTCATAAATATATATAAAAGAAGGAAGTAATATAAAAACACATTAATAGTAATGTAACTAAAATGAGATATGGCAACCTTATATGAGATTCACATATTCATCTCATCATAACTACATTATAAGGACATCCATTATTATAAGATCAACTGATGCGCAAAAGTGAAAATTGAAAATAATACAGAGCTACGATGCCGTGACTAATATCAAAAGAGTCCCTGACTGTCCAACGGAAGTTCCTAACTGTCAAAGGGAGTGTCCCTGACAATCAAAGGGAAACATTCTTACTAACGAGAATCCCGGACTGTTAAAGGGAGAAAATGCTCTGATATAGAGAGTCACTGACTGGCTAGGAATGTTAGTCCCGACCGACTAAGGATAAACATGCATGGCTAGTAGCTAGGGATGTGAGTCCCGACTGACTAGGGAAATACTCTTGCTAACGAGAATCCCAACTGACTAGGGAAACATTATTGCTAACGAGAATCCCAACTAACTAGGGAAACATTCTTGCTAACAAGAATCCCAAATGACTAGGAAAACATTCTTGCTAACGAGAATCCCTACTGACTATCACTAATCTAAATTGCAACAGCTAATCAGAGACAAGGACATTTAGTTATTTTCATCACACAACATTCTTTTCGACAAGATTGGGGCTGCTTTCTAATAACAACAAGTCCAACTGTTGCAATATCATTCTCATGCATTATCATCATAATTCACCTCACCAAGGAGTCAAATCGATAATTATCTCAAGCATCTTACGCTAACGAGTATTCTATAGATTCACATTGCTCATTATACTATCATGACATTCCAAACTCCGGATTCATCTCATTCAACATGTAGCATAAGGTCACGCATGATTAATAAATTCCACTCATACTTTATCATATATGAATGGCTTCATTTATTTCAAAACATACCACAAGCTAACATATTTAAAATTTGGGAGACTTCGCCTCAAACAATGTGGTAAGCTTATTTCGGGAAAATTATCATTTTAAATTGACATGTGGGCATTATCCAATGCTTTGTCACACTTGGACCTAATAAATTCATTTTGAAAACAACTACATAACCATGGGTAGTTTTAGAAACATATTTTTCATCATCATCTCACATTTATCATAAATCACTTCCTTTACGAACTTTTCATCCATGGGCGTTTTAGATTCAAAAATTAGGAAAAAAAATAATTTAGAATCCGCCCAAGTTTCATAGTCCATCAATATAAATACAACCTAATCATACTCATTCAATTAAATCAAAAACATGGTGATGATACATAATTTACTTTCAATTGCTCAAGCCCACAACCTCCAACTCATCCCAACATAGTCATCAATGTCATAATCGGGTCATTAGGGTAAATCATATAATATTTTCATAATTCCATCATGTTCATGATTAACTATGATAATCAAGTGAGCAATAAACAGATCCCATTCAATACTCAAGCCAATTTATGAAGAACATGCTAGACTCTTGCATTCCCAACCTATATTCCACACATCAAGACAAACTGTTGTTTATATCACAAATAATTTCATAATCACGGTAGATATTAGCATTTATGAGGAATATAAAAGAAATTTACCCATAACACAAGTCCTAGATCACGCTTTCTCTAGATTTGTTGAAGTCGGATTTTTAATAAAAATATTATTGGGACACAAGGATGGAAGAATATCCTTGTTGAAAGACCTGCATACCTGGTAGGAGAAATTCACTCGAAATTGCACCTTGAAGCTTTGATAAAAATCTTGAGGGAAAACTTGGTATTGATAGGAGAAGGATAAGAGTTGAAAAATATGAGCGTTTAGGAGTGAAAACCCTTAAAAATGTCCCAATTAATACCTAAACGACGTCACTTAAAATCTGAAAGCATGGAATTTTACCAAACTGCCCCTGAGAAAATCTGAAAATTTTGCCGATCAGATACCATGACCCTTACCACGAGTCGTTGGTCATCACCACGACTCGTGGTAACCACCCATTGTTTAAACTGCCGAAATTCCAGATCTCGGATTCGTTCCCACGACTCGACAGGACGAGTCGTCCCTGCTCGCAACGGGTCGTAGGGTGACCCATTACATCCCCAATTGCCGAAGTCCTCCTTGCACCACAACTACAAATGACGGCTCATTGTCTCCCCCAATGAGTCATTACATCGATCATGGCTTACACTGCCACTTGAACTCCTGAAACCATGACTCATGATAACGGGTCGTTGCTCCTCGTAATAAATCGTTGTAACGCCCGTTTTCCACACTATCTCCAGGCCTAGCCTCTTACCAGGGCTGCTCACAATGGCTCGTGGTTACATACCACGAGTCGTTGTTTCCCCTCATCCTGCAACTTTTCCCCTACTTCCTACAGATTTAATTTCTTAACCCCTGGGTCTACTCTTAGGCACTTCCGGGGTATTATAATATTTCTCCCTTGAGAACATTGGTCCTCAAATGTTGGCTGAACATACTGAAAAGATAGAGACGAAACCAATATCCAAATATCAGTAAATCACAGCTAAACACCAATGGAGTATCTGACTCCCGACCAACCCTATTCACCAAATCTGAATATCCACATCTAACATGCATACCATAGCACAAGGGGAAACCGAAGGACATGAGACCAACACAGAATTAGACAGAACACCAAAAGAAATTCTTTCCCCTTCTTATCTGGCACAGAATTGATACAGACTAATCCTTCATTCTCAATTCGCTTCTCAATACTGAGCTAGGATTCACAATATCTAATCTGATTGAGGGTAAGGATTTATAAGCACGAGTCATTCCTGACATCTGAAACTGAGCACATACATGAGATAGTCTGGTTCTACTAAACTTACTAAGCAACTTCTACAGACTGAGTTCAAGCTGACTACATCGAAAAACATGAATTAACACACATAACTGATTCATAACACGAAAATAAGCATAAATGACTCATAGAACAAGACTGACATCACTATCTGAAGAGGTTACCTCTAAACCTCAGGAATCTGCATGTAGGAATAGACACCATTTTAACTTCAACTGAATCATAGGGAAAATTATCTGAAGCCTGAAGAGATCGACATACTGCAATTGCTAAAGCTAGCACTTCTTATGAGCATTCTCAAGGTCCAACTTATTTCACATATTCACTATCTCCCCCTTAGTTTAAAGTCATCATTCTAAGGATCCTGAATCTCTCTTCAAGTCAGGCTAAATTACTAATTCTTATCTCCTCTTTCACTTCTAACCTTCACTGCAAGCCTTACACTAACAGCACATTACACCTCATCAATCTCTTTTCACAATCACAATAGAGCTTCTTATTTCAATACTAAGGTTGGAGACATATAAAGGATAACACAAGATTCACAACATACTTGTGGCCACTATTGGCACTTTGCCCTTATCTTGATGGGCTACTACGGCATAGGAGCGATTTTGACGGTGCCTGCCACCCGGATTAGAGGATGCAACCTGCTGAAACGTGCGGGCTATCGGAGCTGCTGAAGAAGTGGTCGAGGATCTGATCTCGCCTTGCTTAGCCGCTGCACAATCTCGGTGCATATGGCCCGCCTTGCCACACCAAAAACAAACATCTGAGCCGGCCATGCATACTCCCAATTGGTGCTTTCAATAGCTCATACACAATACGGACATAATCTCCCTCCCTCTGGGATGATGCGGAGCAATGGCTGTCGAGGGTGTTAAGGTTGTTGATTTCTGCTGGTAACGTGAGCAATGTCCGGCACTCGACCTCTGATGGGGAAATCTGGGTCTCCAGTCCTTACCCTCTTAGTTTCCCTCTCTTTTTCTTTCACATGTTCTGCTTCCATCTATTGAGCAAATATTACCAAGCATGGGAAGTCTATGTCCCGGTGCAACATGGCAGTCCTGCATTCTTTGACCAAGGAGTCAGACACTCTATTCACAAACCTGCTCACTCGGGCCCGTTGGTCGGCTATCATTTCCGGCGCATACTTAGATAACGAGTTAACTCCAATGTATACTCCTGGATAGTCATGTCATTCTGTTTCAAGTTAATGAACTCTGTCGCCTTTGCCTCCCTCAACTCTCGAGGGAAAAACCTGTCCAAAAACGTTGTCATAAATTCATCCCAACCTATGAGACCCGCTCCAGCTCCCCGACTGTCTCTCCACTGACAATACTAGATGTAAGCAACGCCCTTTAACTAGTAGGAGGCTAAGTATGCACTCTCATTTCCTGTCACTCCCATAACCTGAGTAATCTTCTGACTTTCTTCCAAGAACTTGTAGGGGTCCTCATCCACCTTTGACCCTAAGAATTCGGGTGGGTTCATCCGAAGAAAATTCCTTATTCTTGATGCCGCTTCATTCCTATTTTGAGGAGCACGGGCCACTGCCTGCTAGTTCATCTGAGCGGTCAGGGCCTGCACCAACATGTGAAAGGCTTCTCGAAACTCAACATGAGTAACATGATCATTCATTGGGTCTGTCTGGGATAGTGGTACCTGCAGATGATTGTTACTACGCCTTCATCCATTCACTTGTCTGGGAGGCATTATCTGCGAACGCGTAAAGCATGAGTTAGGGGAGGGAACTGTTTAGAGCTTCATACTCTACGCACGATAAGGATCATGAGGAAAAGGGAACATTCCTAAAACATCTCATAGCCTCTTCTCCCTACGTGTGGCCCGCTTCAAACCCATGAAGAAGACTCTACGTAACGCGGCTTTCAGACACCCTAGGACACTCTAAACCTTTAGTCTGATACCAAGTTTGTCACAATCCGAGTTTACACCCTAGCCGTAACATAGGACAAGGTACCCCAAAAGGGCTCCATGTCGACCCATGGCATAATCATAGCATATCTCTTAGCAATAGAAACAACCAACAACATAAATAAGCGGAAGCTAACTGCAAGGATCCAATAGAAACCATAAGTATAATGGTACCAATACTTTGATACAACGCTGAATCTATCTAGCCAAGTCTGAAAGCCTTATACTAAATTGATGAGTTGCTGGGACAAGCCTCCCGCGAACTTCTAAAATCTAAAAACTGAAACATAAAAAAAGATGAACATAAATCACATCCTCAGAAGATGAGGACTCACCACTAGTAGCTAAGAGAGGGTGGAGCGTATCTAACCACAAGGTTGAACGTGGCGACCTGAATCTATATCATGACACGATATATCACAAGAGGCGTGCGGTCAGTACTTGGAATGTACTGAGTATGCAGGAAACGTAATCAACTAACTTATAAATATATATACAAGAAGGAAGTAATATAAAAACACATTAATAGTAATGTAACTGAAATAAGATACGACAACCTTATATGAGATTCACATATTCATATTATCATAACTACATTATAAGGACATGCATTATGATAAGATTAACTAATGCGCAAAAGTAACAATTGGAAATAATACAGAGGTACGATGCCGTGACTGATATCAAAAGGGTCCCTGACTGCCCAAGGGAAGTTCCTGACTATCAAAGGGAGCGTCCTGACTATCAAAGGGAAACATTCTTACTAACGAGAATCCCTAACTGTCAAAGGGAGAAAATGTTGTGATATAGAGAGTCACTGACTGGCTAGGGATGTTAGTCCCGACCGACTAAGGAGAATCATGCATGGCTAGTAGCTAGGGATGTGAGTCCCAACTGACTAGGGAAATACTCTTGCTAACGAGAATCCCAACTGACTAGGGAAACATTCTTGCTAACGAGAATCCCGAATGTCTAGGAAAACATTCTTACTAATGAGAATCTCTACTGACTATCGCTAATCTAAATTGCAACAGCTAATCAAAGACAAGGACATTTACTGATTTTCATCATACAACATTCTTTTCGACAGGATTGGGGCTACTTTTTAACAACAACAAGACCAACAGTTGCAATATCATTCTCATGCGTTATCATCATAATTCACCTCACCGAGTCAAATCAATAATTATCTCAAGCATCTTACGCTAACGAGTATTCTATAGATTCACATTGCGCATTATACTATCATGACATTCCAAACTCCGAATGTATCTCATTCAACATGTAGCATAAGGTCATGCATGATTAATAGATTCCACTCATACTTTATCATAGATGCATGGCTTCATTTATTTCAAAACATACCACAAGATAATATTTATAAAATTTGGGAGACTTCGCCTCAAACAATGTGGTAAGCTTATTTCGGGAAAATTATCATTTTAAATCGATATGTGGGCATTACCCGAAGCTTTGTCACACTTGAACCTAATCAATTCATTTCGAAAACAACGACATAATCATGTGTAGTTTTATAAACATGCTTTCCATCATCATCTCACACTTATCATGAATCACTTCCTTTACGAACTTTTCATCCATGGGCGTTTTAGATTCAAAAATTTGGAAAACAATTTTGTAAGGAAAAAAATAATTTAGAATCCGCCGAAGATTCATAATCCATCAATATAAATACAATCTAATTATACCCAATCAATTAAATCGAAAACGTGGTAATGATACATAATTTACTTTCAATTGCTCAAGTTCACAACCTCCAACTCATCCCAACATAGTCATCAATGTCATAATTTGGTCATTAGGGTAAATCATACAATATTTCCATAATTCCATCATGTTCATGATTTACTATGATAATCAAGTGAGCAATAAACAGATCACATTCAATACTCAAGCCAATTTATGAAGAACATGCTACACTCTTGTATTCCCAACCTATATTCCACACATCAAGGCAAACTGTTGTTTATATCACAAACAATTTCATAATCATGGTAGATATTAGCATTTATGAGGAATATAAAAGAAATTTACCTATAACATAAGTCCTAGATCATGCTCTAGATTTGTTGAAATTGGATTTTTTAATAAAAATATTATTGGGACACAAAGATGGAAGAATATCCTTGTTGAAAGACCAGCATACCTGGTAGGAGAAATTCCACTTGCACCTTGAAGCTTTGATGAAATTCTTGAGGGAAAACTTGGTATTGATAGGAGAAGGAGAAGAGTTGAAAAGTATGAGCCTTAAAAACATCCCAATTAATACCCAAAACGACGTCATTTAAAATCCGAAAATGTGGGATTTTACCAAACTGCCCCTGAAAAAATCTAAATATTTGCCCGATTAGATACCACGACCCTTACCACGAGTCGTTGGTCATCACCAAAACTCGTGGTAACTACCCGTTGTTTAAACTACCGAAATTCTAGATCTCGAATTCGTTTCCACGACTCGACAAGACGAGTCGTCCCTGCTCACAACGGGTTGTGGGATGACCCGTTACATCCCCAATTGCTAAAGTCCTCCTCACACCACGACTACAAACGACGGGTCGTTGTCTCCCACAACGAGTCATTACGTCGATCGTGGCTTACACTACCACCTGAACTCCTTAAACCACAACTCATGACTACGGGTCGTTGCTCCTCATAACGAATCGTTGTAACGCCCATTGTCTACACTTTCTCCAAGCCTAGCCTCTTACCATGGCTGCTCACAACGGCTCGTGGTGACATACCATGGGTTGTTGTTTCCCCTCGTCCTGCAACTTTTTCCCCACTTTTTGCAGATTTAATTTCTTAACCTTAGGGTCTACTCTTAGGCACTTTCAGGGTATTACATTATTATTGATATTTTATTAAAGTGCATTAAGCATATTTTACTCCTAAAATATAAGTTTTCATTTACTTTGAAATTCGAGATAAAAAAAATTTCTTGTTATTACATAAATTTCTTATATATTGAAAAGTTATAGAAATTTTTATGACTTTTTTTATTTAATAAAACTAAATAAAGTATTTTTATTATTTCTCATTTAAAAAGAAACTAAAGTATTTTTAAGATATTAAATCTAAAGTAGAATACTATTAACTCATGAAAGTTTGGGTAAATATAGGTCAACATGTTTTTTATCCAACCATTTATTATCCAACTCACTTTTATCCATATGAAATATGGGCAGGTGGAATTATTGATCATTTTATGTTAACTCATTTTAACCCACCCAAATTGACTCAATTCGCCCATTTACCACCACTCCTAAATAGTAATAATTTAATTAATTGATTATCCAAAAAACCAAAATTCTCAACTTGATAATGAAAACCGAAGGAAAACCTCCTTCAGTTTTTCTTTCACTACATTTAATTTTTAATTTAAAAAAAAAAACTTTATACATCTAAGCGGTAAAAAGTGTGATTCTCTTTTTAAATTATGAAGAGAAGAGGAAAGAAAGACTTAGTTATTTTTCGTGAGGTTAATTTTGAATTAATTTAAAAATTGAGGTAAATATGCACGAAAATGTTCCGTTTTTATTGTTTTTTTATTATTATAAGATTAAGGAAATGAGAGAAATTAAGTAAGGGTGCAGACATGCAATATGAAATCGCGATTTGAAAATTTAAGATGAAATCAACGTTTGGACATGCAATTTCATCTCAAAATTTCATCCTATGAGAAGAAATCCCAAATTCTCCAAAAAGCATGATTTGGTATTTCATATCATGATATAGGATTTTTTAAATGCAAAATTTAACCCACAAGTTTATATTTTGTAAAAAAAAATCCATTTTATATATACCAACTATTTATTTAATAAATATAAACAACTTTTGCCAACTATTATACTGGACATAATATTTACCATTTACTCCCACTAACCTTTACCAACCAAATTTATTAAAGAGCAGTACACTACAACTCATGTTTAATTTTATTTTTTATTGAACTAAAGTTCGATTTTTAAGTTGTATTTTTCTTAGAATGGCTTTGTGATAGTGTATTATATTTTAGTATGAACTTTTACTTATTTGGTAAGTTTACATAAGAATTTGGCAATTTGAATAGTTTTTACAACTTAGAAATTTTTATATTTATGAGTAAAAAATATAACTAATATAACTTAAAAATCTCAAATTGCATATTCAAATAAAACTTTAAACTTTATCTCGTATAATTTTATATCATAATTTCATCTCGCATGGTCAAATAGACCCAAAATATTACATCTGAACCAATTTTGGAACGAACCAAAATTGTGTGCCTCTCATACGCATGCGCCTTTCGACAATACTCTCACGCGCTTTAATCTGTGAAGTAAGCAAAACTGATTCAATCGGCACCACTAAGAATTGCGTCACGGAAAGAAGTACCGCACGTATAGAATTTAAATTTATACTTTCTCTATTTTTTTAATTATCGTGTATATTAAAAATAGTTATTTTTAAATATTTATTAATTTTAAAAAATAATTATTTTTTAGTGTTGCTTTTAGCATTAATTATTCTAAAATTAATAGATATAAAAATAAATAAAAAATGAAAAAATTAATAAGAGATATATTAGTAAAATTATACATCTGTTATACCCCGTAAGATTCCCGGCACCTAGATGGCCTATTCGCGCGTTGGTTAAGCATATTTGAAAGCCATACGTGCTAGGGAAAGGCCCGGGGAAGGATCGGACGAGTAACCGGTCGAACCATCGCGGAAGGAGCCCGGGCAGAGCCCCTCCGCGATGGCAACGTGTCACGGAGGTGGAGCCTGCGTTGGCTCCGTGACACGTTGGCCCTGCCCAGGTCCAAGTATATAAGGCCCCACTTCGGTTTAATTTCATTTAAATCATTGAAAATTTCCAGAGAAACGTAGAAAACAGAGAGGGATGAAGAAGGTTAATATATAATCGTTCGATTACGCTGCCAAACGTAGTCCAAATCCAAATTAACTCCAGATACCAAAGTATTTTGCAGCAGGGAGCATTCCTATAGATTTAGTTTCGCGAAATTTGGCCTACAAATCGCCGTGCTACCGGACTAAGGTAAGTGGAATTGCTCCAAACTAGTGTCTCTGTGTTCCTAGCTGTAAAGTGAATACTTCTCCCTTCTAGACTTTTGGAAAATAGCGATTTTTCGATCGTCTTTCGATAAGCCTAAGTTTAGGCTATAATTATATCGAAAGTGATGTCGTCCTTCAGATTAAAGTTGTATTTAGCACTAATTGACGTATATATGAATGCAGTTGGGAGAAATAGCTAGAGTACTGACCAAGCCTCGTCCGACAGTTGGATAACTTGAGGTTAAGGTATGTGAAGTTGTTCTTCGGCAAGTTAGTAAGCCTTAGCTTGGTGAGTCATAGTAAACTCCGTATTTGAAACCCTCGGAGTTGAATGTTGAGAATTGAGTAAATCTAATAGATTCTGAGTTGTGCGTCGTATCGTATTCAGTCCGAAAGATAGTAAAGCATGCGCCAAAGGGCGAGTTAGCATTCCAGATTCAGTATAGCTTATTGTATGATTAGCAAGCATGTTGTAGAATAAAATGATACAGATTTTTAGAATAAAGCTAATAAAGTAAAATCAGATAGACAGACAGTTTTATGGCTATAGACTGGCCATTCAGACAGATGGAATATTGGCTACAGATTAGCCAACAGTTAAAGAAAGATTTCAGAATCAGTATAATCAGTAAAGAATCAGTTCAGTATAGAAACAGATCAGAATAAGAAATCAGATTTCAGATAGTCTTTTTCAGTTATACATGCTTGCTATTTGTATGTGTTATTTGTTTGTTGAGACTTGATGTGGCGTGAGGGCACCTTATTGAGCGTCCTCGCCGCCCCTGGGTTGGTAATCGTGTCGCCCACTAAGCGGGTGGGTTTACGTCACTCCAAGGAGTGGCATGCCGTCCCCAGTTTGGACGAAGATGGGATGAAGTTTTCCCCATATCAGGCTGATCAGAATTACAGTACATATAGCCCTGTTGTGCGCAAGCGCCTAGGGAACAGATACAGATACAGTTACAGTTACAGATCTTATTACAGGTGCAGCTCCGGTTTCAGATAGCCCTATTGAGTTGTGTCCAGGGAACCAGACCCTATCTGTTACTGTCTGCATAGGAGTCCTCCGGACTCAGACACGGTTATTTATATCAGAGGCTATGGCCCGAGCCGGAGACCCAGGGGGCCAGTAGAAGATCTCCGAGTGAGCAGATGAGTGGAGTGACTTATTTTTGGCTGGTTTTGACCCGGGTAGGGGTATATAGATTGTTTGCTTGTTTGGCGCCATCCGGCTTATGGGGGTTGGTATTGGCTATTGCTTGCTAAATGTATGTGTACTTATGTGCTTTTCTATACTAGTTAATAGCCAGCAGGCCGCCGTGACTACAGACACACTCCTGCCTATCAGTGTAGAAAGGTTTGATCTAGTTCCTATCAGCTTTTCAGATTCAGTTATCTTCTGCTCATAGACTTGTTAGTTATGTTATCTGTATTTAGTTGTATTATTTCAGTTGCTTTGCATACTCGGTACCAGTGGTACTGACGCCCAGTGGGGCGCTGCATTACTTGCCTGCAGGTGCTCATAGACGAGAAGGCGATCCCTCATGATCCTAGCCAGCGCAGAGTCGTCAGCTCCTGCCATCCGGAGCTTGATATTTTAGAGGTCTATATCATTTCCTTTTGTTGTATAGTATGGGTAGGCCGGGGCCCTATCCCGACCATCTTATCAGTATTCCTAGAGGCTTGCAGGCTGTATATATTTCCCTGTGGTCAGTTGAGTCGGTCGTGTGAGACCGTGCAGTTTGTTATAGCTGTCTAGCATTTCAGTTTATGTTGGCCGTGTGAGGCCTTAGTTTGATAGTAGTGGTGACCTTGCTGGTCACGTAGTTATTCTGCATTTTATTGTTGAGTCCCAGATGACTAGACAGCATGGTGGCCTCGTCGGCCCGCATAGGTTCCTTGTTACGAGTATGTTTCTGGTTAGCTGTTATTACAGATACAGGTGTCTATAGGCCAGTTGGCCGGAGGCTGTGTTTACAGCCGTTATATAGCCCTTTGTTTCCAGGAATCTGAGTTAGAGCCAGCCAGACACCTGATGTGCTCAGGCTCAGTAGTCTATCAGTTCAGGTCCTACTAGGGCACCAGGTGCCAGTCATACCCCCCAAGGCAGGGCGTGACAAACTTGGTATCAGAGCCAGGTCGTGTCCCAGGGAGTCTGCAAGCCGTGCTAAGTAGAGTCTTGTCTATGGATGTGTTGTGCACCACATACTATAGGCAGGAGGCTGCGAGGCATGATAGGATGGTTACTCTTCTTTCATACTCAGTCGTGCGATAGCACAGTACAGTATAGGGTCGAGTTCCTAAAACTTATCGTATCCTTTGTCTACAGATAAGAATGGCAGATCAGCGACACCCTGCCACAGGCAGAAGATTAGACACAGCAGCAGGAGAAGGCACCAGCAGGATGCCTCAACTTCAGTTAGAGTCAGCCCGATCTGAGGGCGATATAGAGGCTTCATCACAGCCCTCTCAACAGTCCCCCTCACATCAGGAGCCGTTGGGCACTACACCGCCCCCGATAACTCCTATGCCTTCGGCATCAGATCAGGAGGTTCGTAGCGTTGTAGTTATGTTGGCACAGATGATGGCCACACAGCGCCAGCCAGTGCCACCTGTAGCAGCAGAGTCTTCAGGTGGGTTAGGTAGTTCCAGGGTCAGGGAATTTTTGGCACTAGGTCCTCCACAGTTCATTGGGTCAGATCAGGCAGAGGACCCTCAGGACTTTCTAGACCAGATGCAGAGAATTTTCCAGGTTATGCATGTGACCCCTTCAGAGTCTGTTGAGTTGGCAGTGTTCCGGTTGCAGGACATAGCTGTACTATGGTACGAGAGTTGGGAAAGGTCCCGAGGGAGAGATGTTACCCCTCCGACCTGGACTAGCTTCTCGGAGGCCTTCCTGGACCGTTACTTGCTACGAGAGATCCGGCAGGCCCGGATGGATCTGTTTTTGCATCTGGAGTAGGGGGCGAGGAGCGTACGCGAGTATGCTTTACAGTTTGACTCCTTAGCCCGTTATGCTCCAGCATTTGTTGATACTATGCCAGCTAGAGTTCACAGATTTATTATGGGTCTGAACCCGGAATATACTGAGGCATGTATGACGGCTATGTTACGAGAGGATATGGATATCGCCCGAGTACAGGCCTTTGCTCAAACCATTGAGGGTCTTAGATAGCGGCAACAGAATAGTAGACAGACCGGTCAGGAACAGCGCCGCAGAGACAGATCAGACGATATGCAAAGGGAAGTTCAGAGAGGACCCAGGCCACGACTATCAGACAGGCCCCCTAGACCCCTACCTCCACCACAGCAGCAACAACGAGGTAGATATGTTCGTAGAGGATAGTCAGAGCCCAGTGGCAGTTCCAGAACAGTAGAATCTCCGTAGCAGAGAAGGGGAGAGCAGAGTAGACTTGCACCTTCACCCTGCTCTTATTGTAATCGACCACACTCTAGAGCTTGCAGATATGGCTCCACTGGGTGTTATATTTGTGGACAGGAGGGGCATCGGATGAGAGATTGTCCGACTAGAGGTCAGGCGAGTAGAGACAGTCAGGACAGGGGTTCCGCAGGGCCACGGACTCCAGCAGCGCCAGCAAGGCGTGGGCCTTCAGGCTCAGTAGGCAGAGGCCGAGGTAGATCAGGAGCCTCCAGTTCAGGTACGGGCTCAAACCGTACTTATGCACTACCAGGGAGACATGATTCAGAGGCGTCTCCGGATGTAGTAACAGGTACGATGACTATTTGTTCCTGCCCTGCTTATGTATTGATTGACCCAGGATCCACTCTGTCGTATGTTACCCCATTTGTGGCACGAAAGTTCAATATTGCACCAAAATTATTGCAGCAGTCCTTTTCAGTATCCACGCCAGTCGGTGACTCTATTATAGCTAGTAGAATTTACCGAGGGTGTACAGTGGAGGTTGTTGACCGCCAGACTACAGTAGATCTGGTAGAGCTAGAAATGATAGACTTCGATGCCATAATGGGTATAGATTGGCTAGTGCCGTGCTACGCCAATGTAGAATGTTGGACCAAGACGGTCCGATTCCACTTTCCAGGAGAGGCAGTACGGGAGTGGAAAGGCAGCACAGCTACTCCAAAGGGTAGGTTTATTTCCTACGTTCAGGCGAGGAAATTGATAACTAAGGGATGTATCTACCACCTAGTCAGAGTTCAGGATGTCCGAGCAGAATCTCCGACACTCCAGTCTGTTTCGGTGGTGAACGAGTTCCCTGATGTGTTTCCGGATGAGTTACCTGGTATTCCCCCAGAGAGGGAAATAGATTTTGCTATTGACTTGTTACCAGGCACTCAGCCTATATCAATTCCTCCTTATCATATGGCTCCTGCAGAACTTAGAGAGTTGAAGGAGCAGTTGAAAGATTTGTTAGATAAATGTTTCATCAGGCCGAGTACTTCACCATGGGGTGCACCAGTGTTATTTGTGAGGAAGAAAGATGGCTCGCTCCGTATATGTATAGATTATCGGCAGTTGAACAAAGTTACAGTGAAGAACAAGGATCCGCTCCCCAGAATAGATGATTTATTTGATCAGTTACAGGGAGCCAGATATTTCTCTAAGATTGACTTGCGGTTCGGATATCATCAAATTCGGGTACGTGAAAGAGATATTCCTAAAACGGTGTTCAGGACCCGATACGGACACTTTGAATTTCTAGTTATGTCCTTTGGGTTGACGAATGCCCCAACAGTATTCATGGACCTGATGAATAGTATTTTCAGACCATACCTGGACTTGTTTGTGATAGTGTTTATTGATGATATTCTGGTGTATTCTCACTCCGAAGCAGATCACCGGACTCATTTACGGACAGTGCTCCAGATTCTTAAGGACCACCAATTATATGCTAAGTTCTCCAAGTGCGAATTTTGGCTTAATTCAGTAGCCTTCCTAGGGCATATTGTGTCGGATGCTGGTATACAGGTTGACAAGTAGAAGATAGAAGCAATCAAATCATGGCCTAGGCCTACCACTCCGACTGAAGTTCGTAGCTTTCTGGGATTAGCGGGGTATTACAGGAGGTTTGTCGAGGGATTCTCTACTATAGCGGCACCTCTGATTAAACTGACACAGAAGGCAGCGAAGTTTCAGTGGACAGAAGCATGCGAGCAGAGCTTCCAGGAACTGAAAGACAGATTGACCTCCGCCCCAGTGCTAGCATTGCCGGAAGGTACAGAAGGTTATTCGGTGTATTGCGATGCATCAGGCGTCGGGTTGGGTTGTGTGTTGATGCAGCATGGTAAAGTGATTGCATATGCTTCTAGACAGCTGAGGAAACACGAAAAGAATTACCCTACCCACGATCTGGAGTTAGTCGCAGTGATCCACGCCTTGAAAATTTAGAGACATTACCTGTATGGTGTCCATGTTGATATTTTTACAGATCATAAGAGCCTACAGTATATCTTCACCCAGAGGGAGTTGAATCTGCGGCAACGTCACTAGTTGGAGCTGTTAAAGGATTATGACGTGAATATTATGTACCACCCGGGAAAAGCCAATGTTGTAGCAGATGCTCTCAGTCGTAAGTCCATGGGGAGTTTGGCGTATTTGCAGCCCGAGCAGCGGGAATTGGTCAGGGAGATACATCAATTAGCTAGCCTAGCCATTCGTGTAGCAGAAACAGAGGACGGTAGAGCGGTAATTCAGAACATCGCCGTGTCATCATTAGTTGTGGAAGTGAAAGAATGGCAATATGAGGATCCTGACATGATCCAACTCAAAGATCGAATCCAGCAGGGTAAAGCGCCAGATTTTCAAATAACTGAGGATGGAGTGCTATGCTGTAAAGACCGTCTGTGTGTTCCAGATGTTTCAGGGCTCCGCCAGCAGATTATGAATGAGGTACATTACGCCCGTTATTCCCTTCACCCCGGTGCAACAAAAATGTACCATGATGTCAAGGAAAACTACTGGTGGCCAGGCATGAAAAGAGAAATTGCCGAATTTGTAGCCCAGTGTCCTAACTGCCAACAGGTGAAAGCAGAACATCAGAAACCAGGCGGGTTAACTCAGGACATAGCTGTACCTCTCTGGAAATGGGAAGCCGTGAATATGGATTTTGTAGCAGGATTGCCCCGTACTAGACACAGACATGATTCTATATGGGTGATAGTTGACAGATTAACAAAATCAGCTCATTTCCTGCTAGTAAGAGCTACCTTCTCGGCCGAAGATTATGTGGAGTTGTATATCCGGGAAATAGTCAGATTGCATGGAGTACCAGTATCCATTATTTCAGACAGAGGAGCACAGTTTACGGCTAGATTTTGGCAATCGTTTCAGGGTGAGTGCCAACATTCCACCCTCAAACAGATGGACAGGCTGAGTGCACTATTCAGATGCTCGAGGACATGCTACGAGCGTGTGTGCTAGATTTTGGAGGTAGCTGGGACGAGCATTTGCCATTAATTGAATTTTCTTATAATAACAGCTATCACTCAGCCATCTAGATGGCGCCTTTCGAGGCATTATATGGGCGAAAATGCAGATCGCCGATTGGCTGGTTTGAAGTAGGGGAATCGGCGTTAATTGCGCCAGACATTATTCAATAGTCAGAGGAAAAGATAAAGCTTATCAGAGAACACTTACTGACTGCACAGAGCCGCCGGAAATCATATGCTGAAGAGCGGCGCAGAGACTTGGAATTTGATGTAAATGATTGGGTATTTCTGAAAGTATCTCCGATGAAAGGGGTCATGAGATTCGGCAAGAAAGGTAAGCTCAGTCCGAGGTTTGTTGGGCCTTATCAGATTCGTCAAAGGATAGGCCGAGTAGCATATGAGTTGAACTTGCCTCCAGAGCTAGAATCCGTTCATCCGGTCTTCATGTATCTATGCTAAGGAAATGCATAGGAGACCCGTCCAGAGCAGTCCCAGTCCAGGATATTTAGCTTACGGAATATCTGGCCTATGAAGAGGTTCCAGTAGCCATCTTAGATAGACAAATTCGTAGATTGAGAACTAAAGATATTGCGTCTGTTAAGGTATTGTAGCGTAATAGGAACCTAGAGGAGATGACGTGAGAGGCTGAGGAAGATATGAAAGCTAGATATCCTCACTTATTCCAGGCCTAGTCAGGAGACAGGTATGTCCGTATTGTTATTTATGCAGTACCTTATAGTTGTGTATGTATAAATGAGAAAGATTGATGTTTAGCTATCCAGTGAATCATAAGTATTGTGTGCAGTACCTGTATTGGACTTTTCTGCGTTTCAGGTTTTTGGGATAGTCCATGTTACAGGGGAAACTTTGCCGAAACTTTCCTAGAAACAAATTGAGAAGTCCTCTAGATAGAATTAACATTCGAGGACAAATGTTCTTAAGGGGGGGAGAATGGTATACCCCGTAAGATTCCCGGCACCTAGATGGCCTATTCGCGCTTTGGTTAAGCATATTTGAAAGCCATACGTGCTAGGCAAAGGCCCGGGGAAGGATCGGACAAGTAACCGGTCGAACCATCACGGATGGAGCCCGGGCAGAGCCCCTCCGCTGATGGCAACATGTCACGGAGGTGGAGCCTCCGCGTTGGCTCTGTGACACGTTGGCCCTGCCCAGGCCCAAGTATATAAAGCCCCACTTCGGTTTAATTTCATTTAAATCATTGAAAATTTCTAGAGAAACATAGAAAATACAGAGGGACGAAGAAGGCTAATATATAATCATTCGATTACGCTGCCAAACGTAGTCCAAATCCAAATTAACTCCAGATACCGAAGTATTTAGCAGCAGGGAGCATTCCTACGGATTTAGTTTCGCGAAATTCGGCCGAAAAATCGTCGTGCTACCGGACTAAGGTAAGTGGAATTGCTCTAAACTAGTGTCTATGTGTTCCTAGCTGTAAAGTGAATACTTCTCCCTTCTGGACTTCTGGAAAATAGCGAGTTTTTGACCGTCTTTCGATAAGCCTAAGTTTAGGCTATAATTATATTGAAAGTGATGTCTTCCTTCAGAATAAAGTTGTATTTAGCACTAATTGACGTATATATGAATGAAGTTGGGAGAAATAGCTAGAGTTCTGACCAAGCCTCGTCCGACAGTCGGATAACTTAAGGTTAAGGTATGTGAAGTTGTTCTTCGGCAAGTTAGTAAGCCTTAGCTTGGTGAGTCATAGTAAACTCCGTATTTGAAACCCTCGGAGTTGAATGTTGAGAATTAAGTAAATCTAATAGATTCTGAGTTGTGCGCCGTATCGTATTCAGTCCGAAAGATAGTAAAGCATGTGACAAAGAGCGAGTTAGCATTCCAGATTCAGTATAGCTTATTGTATGATTAGCAAGCATGTTGTAGAATAAAAAGATACAGATTTTCAGAATAAAGCTAATAAAGTAAAATCAGATAGACAGACAGTTTTATGGCTATAGACTGGCCATTCAGACAGATGGAATATTGGCTACAGATTAGCCAACTGTTAAAGAAAGATTTCGGAATCAGTATAATCAGTAAAGAATCAGTTCAATATAGAAACAGATCAGACTAAGAAATCAGATTTCAGATAGTCTTTTTCAGTTATACATGCTTGCTATTTGTATGTGCTATTTGTTTGTTGAGACTTGATGTGGCGTGAGGGCACCTTATTGAGCGCCTTTGCCGCCCCTGGGTTGGTAATCGTGTCGCCCACTGAGAGGGTGGGTTTACGTCACTCCAAGGAGTGGCATGCCGTCCCCAGTTTGGACAGAGATGGGATGAAGCTTTCCCCACATCAGGCTGATCAGCATTACAGTACAGATAGCCCTGTTGTGTGCAAGCGCCTAGGGAACAGATACAGATACAGTTACAGTTACAGATCTTATTACAGGTGCAGCTCCGATTTCAGATAACCCTGTTGAGTTGTGTCCAGGGAACCAGACCCTATTTGTTACTGTCTACACAGGAGTCCTCCGGACTCAGACACGGTTATTTATATCAGAGGCTATGGCCCGAGCCGGAGGCCCAAGGGGCCGGTAGAGGAGCTCCGAGTGAGCAGATGAGTGGAGTGACTTATTTTTGGCTGGTTTTGACCAGGGTAGGGGTATATAGATTGTTTGCTTGTTTAGCGCCATCCGGCTTATGGGGGTTGGTATTGGCTATTGCTTGCTAAATGTATATGTACTTATGTGCTTATCTATACTAGTTAATAGACAGCAGGCCGCCGTGACTACAGACACACTCCTGCCTATCAGTGCAGAAAGGTTTGATCTAGTTCCTATCAGCTCTTCAGATTCAGTTATCTTCTGCTCATAGACTTGTTAGTTATGTTATATGTATTCAGTTGTATTATTTCAGTTGCTTTGCATACTCGGTACCAGTGGTACTGACGCCCAGTGTGGCGCTGCATTACTTTCCTGCAGGTGCTCATAGACGAGGAGGCGATCCCTCGTGATCCTAGCCAGCGCAGAGTCGTCAGCTCCTGTCATCCGGAGCTTGATATTTCAGAGGTCTATATCATTTCCTTTTGTTGTACAGTATGGGTAGGTCGGGGCCCTGTCCCGACCATCTTATCAGTATTCCTAGAGGCTTGCAGTCTATATATATTTCCCTATGGTCAGTTGAGCCAGTCGTGTGAGGTCGTGCAGTTTGTTATAGCTGTCTAGCATTTCAGTTTATGTTGGTCGTGTGAGGCCTTAGTTTGATAGTAGTGGTGACCTTGCCAGTCACGTAGTTATTCTGCATTTTATTGTTGAGTCCCAGATGACTAGACAGCATGGTGGCCTCGTCGGCCCGCATAGGTTCCTTGTTACGAGTATGTTTCTGGTTAGCTGTTATTACAGATACAGGTGGCTATAGGCCAGTTGGCCGGAGGCTATGTTTACAGCCATTATATAGCCCTTTGTTTCCAGGAATCTGAGTTAGAGCCAGCCAGGCACTAGATGTGCTCAGGCTCAGTAGTCTATCAATTTAGGTCCTACTAGGGCACTAGGTGCCAGTCATACCCCCCAAGGCGGGGCGTGACAAATTCTAACTATTTTTTTAAGAATTAGGTAAAATTTTATCCTTACAACTAAATAGGAATGGAGGAAGTAGTATTATATTCATTAGTAGCGTTATTCTTTAAAATCAAAATGAATGTTATTATGATGTTATATTCTTTATTACTATATTTTCATGTGTGAAAATACAGAAAAATATGTTTTGACTTTGTCTTTCAAACTTCATCACGGATTAAGTTTTAATGTTGCGTGATAGGTTATATTTAGCACGATTTGAAGATCATTTTTAGTTTTCTAAAGAAACAAGAACTTCCGACAGAAAAATCGCGAGAACAAGTACGACAAGTACGATTTTCATTCGATTTTTGACGGAAAGTTGTCCAAAATTGATGTTTTGCTTTGAGTCATGAAGCTTAATTACTTTGGGATGGAGTAGAAAAAATAAGTTTTATAAGTTGCATTTCATATGTTGTGTAGGAGTGTTCATGATTTGGTTTGGATTAGTTTTCTATTAAAACTAAAATCAAATCAATTTAGTCGATTTTTAAATTTCTAAAACCTAACGAAACCAAAAAAAAATAGAAATCATTGATTTGGTTCGATTTTTCGATTTATAACTAGATAATGATAAATTGATAATAGTAAAACAATAGAGATATGAGATAACTATTTCAAGTTAACATTAGGATTCAACAAATTTGTTTCTACTATTACAAGATGAATGTATCTGAATCTTCTATTAATTTTCAACGCTACTCCAAAACTTTAGTTTGTCTAAGTTGCATAACTATAGAGATTCTTCTACTTCGCATATATAATATCCACATAAAAATAATATATTATTTTAAATAGAAATGTCAATCCTTCATAAATCAAAGGGGCAAACAATTAAAGAATAGATGCATAGATGTCTTACAAAGAAAATTAAAAATTAGCAACACGCCACACTACATATAGACAATTAGAATTAGAGTATTGGGTTTTGACATATTTTTGAATAAATAGAATTTAAAAGTGTTGTAATGCATGTGAAATAAAGTATACTAAAACCAAATTAATAATTAAAAGATATAAAATATTTATAATTATTTATGAAAAACTAATATCATATACTCAAATAATTATAAATTTATGTATAAATTTATTTCTTCAATTTGGTTATTTCTTCAATTTGTTTCTTAGTAGAACCACAATCAAACTAAATCTTATCAGTTTTTAAAATTTAAAACTAAACCAAATTAATCCAAATCAAATGTCAATTTTTTTTAATCGGTTTACGGTGTGGTTTGTTTTTCACCAAACCGTGAACATCCCTAACTGTGTTCTTTCATCCTTTGTCTTCCATAGTATTTGTCTAGATTACATACAAATATTTTTAGGATAATATTTTTAACTTACGTTCAAACACAAGATTATTTTCGGTATGAATAAGGAGAAAATATTTTCTAAGTTTTTCATGTTTGGTTGATCAAAATTTTTTGAAAAATATTTTCTCTAGAAAAATAAGTTCCTTAAAATTGAGGAAAATGACTTTCCTAGTGAAAGTAAGAAAAACAAGTTTTACAAGTAGTATTCTATGTTGATTGTGTCATCCACATCCTCCAACATATATCATCTTCACCCCCACCGCATAACCTCCATCCATACCCCATCCCACCTGTCGTATTTGTCAAGATTATATACAAATTTTTTAGAATAACAATTATTATTTACTTATTAAACATTTAAAAAAATCCACTAATTTTTTTAAAACCTTTTTTTTCATAAAAAATATTTTCGTTCATATTAAACACAGCCTAAAAATTCACTTATTTTTCTAAAGAACAGTTTCCTTTTGTACAAAACACACACTAGTCATGCGTATTTGGACCAATAATTTTTCGTATTTGCACATCAAGTATAAAACTAAAGTATTGAATCCAAAAATCGAATTAAACCAACAATTTATTGTCTGCTTGTTGTGCCACCATGCTTAAAAGAAAAGAAAAACTAAAAGACCAAAAGACAATAAATAAAAAAGAGGAAACTTCTGAAATAGCCATATTTGGGCAAAAATAGGCTGAAGTAGCAATATTTTACTTATTTACATAAAATGATAATATTTTGTGTCATGTGTTGTACTTACCCTAGGTAAAACGCATCAAATACAAATACAAAATCTGATTAGGTGAGTGTCACGCTCCACCTTGGGAGGCATGACTGGCACTTGGTACACTACTAGGATCTGAATTGACCTGACTGAGCTTATGCACTTCTGTTTCATGCCTAATCTTTAAACCAATAAAACAATGGGCTATATCTCGGTTGTAAACACAGCCCCCGGCCGACAAGGCCTTATAGCCACCTGTAAAAGAAAAGAGCTAACCAGAGACAGGCAATAGCAGAGAATCCTATGCGGGCCAACAAGACCACCATGATGTCTAGTTACAACTGTAAAGTAAATCCAGCACTAAACTAATCTATGACCGACAATGAAGCTAACTAACAGCTACACAAGGCCCTACACGACCAACATGCAAGATAAAGCATATACGAGCCCCATACGGCCAACAACAACTAACCACAGGAAATCTGAAACAATCTTCAAGCTTCTAGAAATGATATAATGGTCGAGACAGGGCCCTGACCTACCCATAAATTGTACAATCAAAAGAGTAAACCTTCTAATTGTTAGCTTCGGAGGAAAGGAGTCGACTGCACTGCTAATCCTGGTTGGATACTAGGAAGGTCCAAATCCGCGTCTATCCACACCTGCAGGCAAGTAATATAGCCCTCAAAGAAGGGTGTGAGTACAATATGTATTGAATATGTAAGGCAGTAACTATAAATAATTGTATGAACTAAAAAGAAACTGAAAGCAACTGAACGAAAAGAATAGAGATACTACCTGAGTAGCTGAACTTCCTGTTGTCTAATCTATCAGTACTAATGCAAACAAAAACCTTACCTGGCCCCCAAAAGTTGGAAGGTACAACCAGCATAGAATAACCCACCTGGGCCCCCCATAAGCCCTGGCAAGTAAACTTCAATCTATATATCCCTACAAGGTTACACTGAGTCATCTAATAACTATAGCCGTCCCACCATTCCCCTGAGTCTACAACTGAGCCGGCTCGGCCCCTGAACTGTAGCTGTGTCTGAGTCCAGTGGACTCTTAATATCTGCACCCCGGGCACCAAGCTCGAGGGGGGTGTGGTGCCGATACGACATATAATAGTCCAGCCATGGAATGGACTGTATGAGGACCTTGGACCCCATCTTCGTCCATTGCGAACGGCATACCACTCCTTGGAGCGACGTTATCTCACCCCTGGCGAGTGTCGACATAGCTAGTAACCCTAGGTTCGGTTATGGAAGGTTATGCAGGGAAAAGTTAATCCCAAAATAAACATAGAATATTGGTCTCAGCTAATAACAACAACTAATCACAATAGATATACTTCTGGCTCTCTTACGGGGATTCAAACTGAGTTACAATACTAAAGAAACTAACTTGCCGAATGGATTTGCCTTAACATACCTGGATCGCTGATTCCTGATAAATTGGCGAGTTTCAATCCTTATTCAATAGCTCTTTCCAACTGTAATCGTATTACCGGGAGAATGAGACTAGTTTTAGTACAAAATTCAGCAAAAATGATAATTTTTAATTCTAATATTAACTATACTTCAACTTAATGAAATACGACTAAAAACGTATAATTTCCCGAGAGTTCAGAAGGGAGAAATGCTTAATTAAAGCCTGTGACTATATAGGAATCAATTTGGAGCAATTCTAACAAATTCTACCAAGCGGGGTTACGATTTGTTGGACATATTTTGAAACTCCACAGTAGTGCTCCCTACAAGCTTATAACCCGACACCTGAAGTTAATTGGAATTTGGACGGCGTTTGGCAGCATAATCGGAAGGAAATAACTTGAAAATGTCGTGTTTCTCACTTTTTGGACGAGGGTATGTTTGTATGTAATGAAACCAAATGATTCAATTGAATATATATAAGACTTGGGCGGTGGACACGGGGCTTGTATCATGGACCCCATCGCGGCGCTTTAGGGCCATGTCACCATGCCGAACGCGCAGGGAGAGGTCCATGACACGTTGCCCCTTGTAGAAGCTTGTCGGCCTTCTCCCTCGCTACCTCGGTTCCGCGATCGTTCAACCTTTTTCTAAGCTCCTTTCTCGTATGGGTCGAACTCTAAAACTCTTGACTAACATACGAATACGCCGACTAAACATTAGGAGCTTATGGGGTACAACATTCTCCCCCCCTTAGTAACATTCGTCCTCGAATGTCGATTACAGCCTACAGGAGTTTAACTCTCTTAACTATTATTTTGGAAAAATTTCGTTAGAGCCTCCCTTGCAATATGGACTATTTGAAAACTCTGAAACACAGAAAAGTCCAATATAGGCATTTCACATAACACTATAACAACTCTTTCACAGCACGAGTGTAGTCAACTGAACAGTATATGTAACATAATTCATAAAACAACAACTGAATCAACAACTTTACCTTAACTACATAGTCTGGACTAAGTCTGGAACAAATGAGGATATCTGGATCTCATGTCGTCGTCGGCTTCTCAAGTCATCTCTTCTCTATTCTTGTTTCTCCACAGTACCTTAATAGAGGCGACATCTTTAGTCCTCAACCTATGAACCCGCCGGTCTAATATGGCCACTAGAACTTCTTCATAAGCTAGCTCCTCAGTAACCTAGACGTCCTCAACTGGCACAACTCGGGATGGATCCCTTATACACTTTCGTAGCATCGATACATGAAAGACCGGGTGAACAAATTCTAACTCTGAAGGCACATCTAGCCCGTATGCCACCTGGCCTATTCTCTGGAGGACTCGATACTGCCCAATAAACCTCGGGCTAAGTTTTCCCTTTTTACCAAACCTCATCACACTCTTCATTGGTGAAACTTTCAGAAATACCCAATTGTCTACATTGAATTCCAGGTTTCTACGTTGTATATTAGCGTAAGATTTCTGGCGACTTTGAGCTCTCAACAAGCGCTCTCTGATAAGCTTCAGTTTCTCCTCTAATTGATGAATTATATCTGGTCCAATAACTCCGATTCTCATAGATCGAACCAACCAACTGGGGCCCTGCATTTTCGCCCATATAAGGCCTCATAAGGGGCCATCTAGATTGTCGAATGATAACTATTATTATAAGCAAACTCGATAAGAGGTAAATGTTCATCCCAACTGCCCCTGAAGTCTAACACACACGCTCGCAGCATATCCTCGAGCATCTGAATTATACGTTCTGCCTGCCCATCTGTCTGAGGATGGAATGTTATGCTCAGGTTAACCTGCATTCCCAAGCCTCTTTGAAATGACAACCAGAATCTAGCTGTGAATTTTGCGCCTCTGTCAGAAATGATCGATATTGGGACACCATGCAATCAAACTATTTCTTTGATATACAACTCAGCATAGTCCTCAGTTGAGAAGGTAGTCCTAACTAGCACAAAATGAGCTGACTTCGTTAATCTATCAACAATCACCTAGATAGAATTGAATCTACTTCTGGTACGGGGTAATCCTATCACAAAATCCATATTGATTGCCTCTCATTTCCACATAGGCACTGCTATTTCCTCTGTCAATCTGCTAGGTTTTTGGTGTTCAGCTTTTACCTGCTGGCAGTTAGGGCATTGTGCTACAAATTCTGCTACCCCCTTTTTCATTCCCAGCCACCAGTAAATCTCTGTTATGTCATGAAACATTTTTGTTGAATCTGAGTGAAGAGAATAATGGGAATAATGTACCTCTGTCATGATCTGCTGGTGAATTCCTGCCACATCTGGAACACAGAGGTGACACCTACATCTCAAGACCCCGTCTTTCAGTTACTTCAAAAGATGATACTTCCCCCTGTTGTACCTTATCCCTGAGCTGAGATAAATGAGGTCTTCATACTTCCGTTCTTTTACCTCTACTACCAGAGACGATATTGTTGTATTCTGAATTATAGCCCCATTGTCTCCCGAGTCCATTATTCGGACTGCTAAGCTGGCTAACTAATGTAATTCTTGGGCCAATTTCCGTTGTTCGGGTCTCAAATATGCTAAACTCCCCATGGATCTATGACTGAGGGCATCTACTACAATATTGGCCTTTCCTGGATGATACAAAATGTTCATGTCGTAGTCTTTCAACAGTTTTAACCAGCGACGCCGTTGTAGATTCAACTCTTTCTGAGTGAAGATGTACTGGAGGCTTTTATGGTTAGTGAAAATATCTACATGGATGCCATACAGGTTGTGCCTCCATATTTTCAAGGCATGAACTACTGCAGCTAACTCCAGATCGTGGGTGGGGTAATTCTTTTCATGCTTCCTCAGCTGCCTTGAAGCATAAGAAATTACCTTACTGTGTTGTATCAGAACACACCCTAACCCAACACCTGAAGCATCATAATACATTGCATAACCTTCTGATCCTTCTGGCAATGCTAGTACTGGCACTAATGTCAATCTATTCTTCAGTTCTTGGAAACTTTGTTCACAAGTTTCAGTCTAGTGAAATTTAGCTGCTTTTTGAGTTAACTTGGCCAAAGGCATTGATAAGGTCAAAAACCCTTCTACAAACCTTCTATAGTACTCGGCTAATCCCAGGAAACTGCGTACCTCCATCGGAGTTATAGGTCTAGGCCATGTCTTTATTGTCTCGATATTCTATGAATCTACCTGAATACCATCCTCTAACACAACATGGCCCAAGAAGGCCACAGAATTCATCCAAAACTCACAATTAGAAAATTTTGTGTATAACTGGTGATCCCTAAGAATCTGGAGCACTGTTCATAAATAATCTCGATGTTCTTCGTCTGAATGAGAATACACCAGAATATCATCAATAAATACTATCACGAACAAATCCATAAACAGCCTGAAGATGCGGTTCATCAAATCCATGAACACTGCAGGAGCATTTGTCAACCCGAAGGACATAACTAAGAATTCAAAATGGCCTTACCTGGTCTTGAAGGCCGTCTTTGAGATATCTCTCTCCCAAACCCATACCTGGTGATACCCAGACCTTAATTCAATCTTAGAGAAATACTTCGTCCCTTGTAACTGATCAAACAGTTCATCTATCCTGGGAAGTGAGTATTTATTCTTGATGGTGACTTTATTTAGCTGCCGGTGATCTATACACATGCGGAGGGAGCCATCTTTCTTTATTACAAACAGAATTGGCGCATCCCACGGTGAAGTACTCGGCCTGATAAAGCCTTTATCTAACAGATCTTTTAGTTGTTCCTTCAATTTCCTGAGCTCAGCAGGAGCCATTCGGTACGAAGGGATGGAGATAGGCTGAGTACCTGGTAGTAGGTCGATAGTGAAATCGATTTCCTGTTCTGGGGGAATACCATAAAGTTCATCGGGGAATACATCTGGAAATTCATTGACTACTGGAATGGACTAAAGAGTCGGGGATTCTTCTTGGACATCCTGAACCCTGACAATATGATATATGCAACCCTTGGATGTCAACTTTCTCACCCAAAGATAGGATATAAACCTATATTTTGGTGTAGCTGCATTGTCTTTCCACTCCCGTACTACCTCCCCTGGAAAGTGAAACCGGACAGTCTTGGTCGAATATTCTACATTGGCATGACATGGTGCTAGCCAATCCATACCCATAATTGCATCAAAATTGATCATTTTTAATTTCACCAAATCTACTAAATTCTGGCGACCAACAACCTCTATTGTGCAACCCTGGTAGATCCTTTTAGCTATAATAAAATCACCGATGGGTGTGGACACTGAAAAGGGTCACTGAAGTAATTCTGGCGTGATACTGAATTTCTGAGCCACTAATGGAGTAACATAAGACAAAGTGGAACTTGGGTCTATCAAAGCATAAACAGAATAAGAGCAAATGTCCAGCATACCTGTCACCACATTTGGCGACGACTTTGACTCCTGTCGCCCCTTTGCGATCTGGACCGGTGCCTAAGCTAGATGCCCTTGACCTGCTTCGGCCTCTACCAGCTGGAGCTAAGGGCCTACGCCTTGTTGGAGATACTGGGGCACGTGACCCTACTGAAGATCTATCTTGTCGGTCCCGATCACTCTGACCCTTGGCTGGACAGTCTCTCATCAGGTGACCCTCCTTTCCACAGATGTAACACATCGAAGAACCATACCTGCATGCCCCAAGATGACGTCGACTGCAGATAGGGCAAAGTGGCACGGTGAATCTACTCTGCTCTGACCCTCTTTGCTGCTGTGAACCCGATGGTCGTGAGCTCTCGCCGGGTCCTGACTGGCCCCAAGAACCTGGTTTACTCCCCTGCTACTGCTGTGGAGGTGGAGGTCTAGGTGGTCTACATGATAGTTGCGGCCTAGGTCCGCCCTAGAACTTTGCCTACGCATCAATAGGTATAGCCCTGCGGCACTGCTCCTTATTTTACTCTCTCTATCTCCCGCTGCTGCTGCTTGATCCCCTCAATATTCTGAACAAATGCCTGAACACGGGTAATATCCATGTCCTCCCACATAATAGCCATAATACAAGTCTCTAAATACTCTGGAAGCAGCCCCATAATGAATCGGTGCAATCTAGCTAGCATAGTATCTACAAAAGCTGGTGCATATCGGACTAAGGAGTCAAATCTCATAGCATACTCCCGAACACTCACCGAACCTTGCTCCAGATGCAGAAACTGATCTACCCAAGCTTGCCAAATTTTTTGCGGCAAATAATGGTCCAAGAAGGCCTCTGAAAAGCTGGACCAAGTCAGAGGGGGAACATCTCTACCTCGGGACCTCTCCCAACTCTCGTACCATAACACTTCTATGTCCCGCAGCCGAAATATTGCTAACTCAACCGACTCTGCAGGTGTGGCATGCATTACCCTGAAGATCCACCGTAACTGGTCCAAAAATTCCTGATGGTCCTCATCCCGGTCCGTCCCTATAAACTGTGGGGGACTTAGTGCGAGAAACTCTCAGACCCTCGAACTTTTAGGTCCTCCTGAAGAATCTGCAACTATGGGTGCCACTGGCTGACTCTGTGCATCTATCATCTGAGCTATCATAAAAACAACACTCCTGACCTCCTGATCTGATGGCATCGATATAGAGACTGCTGGAGGTGGTGCCAAAACATCTGCCGCTCGGTGCAGCTCCTGATGGGGTGGAGACTATTGGAGAGACCAAGATGGAGCCCCCCTATCGCCCTCATATTGGGCAGACTCTAACTGGGGCACCCGGCTAGTGCCCTCTGATCTTGGGCAGATTTATATGCCCAAGTGATACTCAAACATATCATTTTTACCTTGTTTGTTGTGCAATGTGTATATAATATCATGTAATTGGTAATAAAATGCGAATTTATACTAACCAACATGATTAGCACTTGTTTTGCAGATAAAGGTGATTTTTAGGAGCTAAAATGCATGTTGGAACTATGTCGGAGTTGGACTTGGATGCGAGCGTGGAAAAGACCTTGGAATGCATGATTTATAGGGGCTCCGCGATGGCTCCGTGCCACGCTACCATCGCGGTAGCACACTGCCTGAGCATGAATTAATTTGGCAATTTCCAGTGTACCTGCGCATCAGCTCCGTGGCACGGAGATAGGCCTCCGCGATGGCCTCCGTGCCACGTTGAGGTTAAATTATCGGACCCTGGAAATTCCAGTGAGGGTCCGCGTCCACGCCGTGTCACGGAGGCAAGGCTCCGCATTGGCCTCCGTGACACGTTGCTTGTTATTCCGGGAAAAATTTTCCACTAGTATAAATAGCACACTTAGGTTTATTTTAATTAGTTTTTAGTTTTTAGACTGAGTTCAGAAGTGGAGAGCAGGAACGTGGGTTAGTAGCAGTTGAAGATTGGAAAAGCTAAGGGATTTATTCTCTTCTTTTCTTCTTTCTATCAATTGTAAGTATAATTTACACTCATTTTAGGATGATCAATCCAAGAATGAGTGGCTAATTCTCTTTCTTGCTGAGGTTTTGAACATGTGTAATGAATTTTAATTGTAAATGATATGGTTTTATTCTTCTTCTTTAATGTTGTTCTATTAATTCTTGTTCTTTACTGCATTAGTGATTGGCCAACATTAATGTATATCTAAAAAGTCCAATTTCACTCGAAAGAGCAAGAAATTGGAAAGTTGTGAATTAATAGGGTATTGTTCTTAACTTGATTTGGGAAAATTGGGTTTTGATGTGCTTTCCTGATAGAAATATACTTGAAAGCGGTATTAGTCAATTTAGGAACCAGAATTGTAATGCTAGGTCATAAATTGCATTTGATCACAGAAATGTAGACGGATGGTTTATGATTCTAAAGTGAAATTAAATACGAGAGTTTTAATTTCTAAGCAAATGTTCTTGGCTAGCAACTTGAAGAAGAGAATTAACCAAAATTATCATGATTATCAAGTTCATTACTTGTTCTTAACCTTGGCATGTTCATATCCATTGTCTGAATTCACAAGTAAATAGTGTTATTAATTGTAGTATATAGTTTAGAAACAAAAACTCAATTAACCCTTGGTTACGTTGTTGTTAGCATAATTAGAAGTTAAATAGAAATATAGTAAATTAGGCAATTTTACATATCTTGAGCCTCCTTGGATCGATACTTGGCTACTTAGCCACTTTATTACTTGTTTGACCACGTGCACTTGCATGTCGATTTTTACCCGTAGCCCAAAGCACCGAACAAGTTTTTGGCGCCGTTGCCGGGGAGGCTAGGCGATTTGTAAAATTTTGTTTAGTGTAAATTTACTGTATTTGTATTTTTATTTTCTTAAGAGTTAACAACTTGGTCTTAGCCTGTATTTTGCAGATTTTGTTTCTGTGAACACTGGCAAGGGACAAAGATCTGGTGGAATCTTACTTAGAGCCTGAACGGGAATTTCATAGTCAACGTAGAGAAGCTCTTCGAAAGAAGCTGCAGTTGCTTAAACAGTCTATGATGGAGCAACCAAATCCACCAGTTGTTAGGGCAGTTTTAGTGCCCGATGAAGCAGCAGCAAGGCCGGTTCGCGAGGTGGCAATCCCACACGCTAATAATGTACATTCTAGAATCCGCAAACCAGAGCCTGGAGGGAGGTTTGAATTAAAGCAGAATATGGTGCAACTTTTGCACACAAGCGGGCAATTTACCGGTCTCCCTCACGAAGATCCACAACAACATCTCCAGAACTTTTTGGAGATAAGTGACACTTATATACCCGCTGGAGTGTCACCCGATTATGTTCGGCTCACCTTATTTCCATTTTCCTTACTTGGTGAAGCCAAGAGGTGGTTAAAAGCTGAACCACCCAACTCTATATCAACGTGGGATAATCTTGCACGGAAGTTTCTTATTAGATTTTTCCCTTCTGGTAAAATAGCCAGACTTAGGAGTCAAATCCTAAGTTTTAAACAGAGGGAGGGAGAAAATCTATATCAAGCCTGGGAAAGATTCAAATCCATGTTGTGGGACTGTCCTCACCATCATCAGTCCAATGAGGTGTTGGTACACACTTTTATTGAGGGTTTGGAACCCCACACTAAAATTCTGTTAGATTCAGCAGCTGGAGGGCAAGCGCTGGAGAAGACCTATGAGGAGCTGTACACTTTGCTCAACCGAATTTCACAAGGCAATCCAGAATGGAATGCAGATTCTTCAAGAGGTGGAGCAAGGAAAGTAGCTGGAGTGCTTGAAGTGGATGGATTCACAGCTATCGCTGCACAGATAGCTGCTTTGCAAAAATTAGTTAAACACTCACTTCAGCAATATAAATTTGAACCAGCCTTCAGCTTCAGTCAATGCAGTTCAACAGATGTGGTGTGAAGTGTGTGGTAGTAGTGAGCATTCAGCTGAATGTTGTGGTGCAAATCCTGATTCTGTTAACTTTGCGGGCAATGCACAGAGAAATCAACAGCAGTTTGGTGGTGCCTACAACTCAAATTGGAGGCACCATCCGAATTTTTCGTGGGGTAGCAACAATCAACAAGGCCAGAGTTCAGGGCAGGGTATGCACAGAAACCAAGGAGGGCAACAAAATTATCAAGCTCAATTCAGAAATCATAATGCCCCTCCTCCACCACCATCACCGACTATTGAGGAGATGTTCAAAACCATGATCGCTAATCAGGCACAATTGCAGGCTGACTATGTCAAATTGGCAGCCGAAGTGAAGAACAATCAATTGGCGACCAAGGCTCTTGAATATCAGTTTGGGCAATTTGCTAGTGCCCAAAATACTAGACCCAGAGGAGGACTACCTAGCGACACGGATCCAAATCCAAAGCAGGTAAATACAGTGACCACGAGGAGTGGTTTACAATTAAAGGAGGTGGAACCGGAAAGACCGCCTCAAAAGTCAGGAGCAGCAGATGTTGAGGGAGAGCAAAGTTCTGATAAGGGGAAGACTAAAGAAGCTGAACCAGAAAGGCCTCCACCCCCGTTCCCTCAACGACTTAAGAAACACAAGGAGGAGGCGTGTTTCCAGAAATTCATGGAGGTACTTAAACAGGTACATGTTAACTTACCTCTTGTTGATGTCTTGCAGGGAGTGCTGAGATATGCGAAGTATATTAAAGACATCGTGGCTAACAAAAGTCGTTTGACTGAGTATGTCACGGTAGCTTTAACGGAGGAATGCACTTCCCGTATTCAGAATAGGTTGCCCACAAAACTGAAAGACCCTGGAAGTTTCACTATCCAGCTGACTATTGGGCAAAGTATCCGAGCGCGTGGATTATGCGACTTGGGGGCAAGTATAAATCTGATGCCATCTTCGGTATTCAGAAAGTTAGGTCTAGGGAGTCCTAGACCTACAACGGTAATCTTGCAGCTAGCAGACAGGTCTTTGGCTAAGCCGGATGGCATTGTTGAGGATGTGTTAGTGCAAGTAGGCTCCCTCATTTTTCCGGTCGATTTTATTGTTATGGACTTTAAACCAGATGCTGAAGTCCCATTTATTTTGGGACGACCCTTTTTGGCAACCGGAAAGGCATTAATTGATGTAGCTGCGGGTCAACTCACGATGCGAGCACATGACAAAGTCGAAGTGTTCGATGTGTACAAGGTACCTAAGCTTCCGACTGTTTATAAGGATCTCTCGGTGATCAACATAATTGATCATGGGAATGCTAATGGATTGAGTGATTCCCGAGAGTTACTAGGTAGGCCACCGGACAAGGTAGAGCACTACTGGGGGGATGATCATGATCGGGACAAATCGTCCATCTCCCTAGTAGATAAATGAGCTTAAAGGACGTCGAGCCGCGACGGTAAACCAGGCGCTGCACGGGAGGCAACCCGTGAAAATATTTTCTTTCTTTCTTTTTAGTGTGAATAATTTTTATTTTTCTTTTCTTTTTTTTTCTTAACTAGGTTTAGATTTTCATTTTATTTAATATTTTTTATTTTAGTTAGGGAAATCTATTAATTTAACCAATATTTGTTTAGTGAGGTGATTTTCAGGTATAACGGAGGAAATATACATGGAATCGAGAAAATGAGGCGAGGTATGAAAAATTAAATGTATTGGTGAAACAGAGCACTGGCGCGTTGGCGCCGTGTCACAGAGGCAATGCTCCGCGTTGGCCTCCGTGACACATTGAAGGCAAATCTGGATTTTTCAAAAATCCAGTAAGCCAATGCGTTGGCTCCGTGTCACGGAGGAGGGCCTCCGCGTTGGCCTCCGTGACACATTGCCCCTTATCCAGTGCCGGGTCACACCGGGTTTCCGGGTGACCCGCGTGTTTTCTTTAAATATAACCCCGATTTCGCCCATTTTTTTCCCCATTCCCTCTTCCCTCCGCGACCAAACACCCATTTCCCACTCCCCAAGCAACGTGCCACGTTGATAGGCAAAGAAAAACGTCAAGTTTCTCCGATTCTTCAGTTCTAAGGTATGTTTTCATCGTCTAACTCAATGTTTTTGGCGATTTTTGTCAATTTTGGGAATGTAAGGTGAGACATACCACCTTAGGTAGAAATTAAACATGATGGTGAATTATGTTGTGATTGATTATGTTCGTATTGTTGTATTTGGCATTTGAACTTGTCGATTATGTAAATAATTCGAAATTGATTGTCGAACTCTATCCTAGGGCTGGGGTTGTTGAATTTGACTTGGGCAACTTGATTGTTTGGTGAATTCGATGCCGGGGTGTGTTTATTATTTGAGATAAGTCGTGGTAAATAGTGTGTAAATGTTCAAAGACGACTAATTCTCGAATTTTTGTGGGAAATTGCATAATGTGTGAATTGGTTATATTGTTTAGATTAGCTTGTATATGAAATATTTTTCTAGTTGTTTTTAGTTTATGGTTGTTTTGTTGCTTGTGCGATGGTTGAATTGCTAGCGATAGTAGGATTGGGTATTAGCTGTATGAAGTCTGAGTAGTACACTAACCGTTATGCTGTCGAAATTTTGTTGTGAACGCACTAAGCAATATGTGTATAGTTGTTTGTGTTTGGGGTTGTAAATAGAGCTATCCTTGCTGAAATTTTGTAAATATTGTTAAGAACTAAGTGTGGGGTAAAATTTGTTTAACCCTACCTTAACCGAAGCTAACAAGTTTTTAGCTTAACGTTGTGCTTGTTTGTGTAAATTGGCAGGTACAATGGCTAGCAGGCAAGACAAAGGCAAGGGTGCTTCTACCTCAGGCACCGGCAGAAAAAGGATGAGACTGGGCACTGCAGTCCCAGCTGCACCTGCTGTTCCGCGCGGCCAACACCGCCGACACGGAACACGATGGGTCACCGATGAAGGGAAGAAATGGTACGTGAAGCACAAAGAAAACAAGTACTTCCCGGAGGAACATATTGCAAGGGAACCACTTGCACAGGAGTTCCCTCGTATTGTACAGAGGATTGAGGCAGCTGGGCTCAGCTTTATTTTTCAGGAGCCCAAGGAGTGCAACCTTCACTTGGTCCGGGAATTTTATGCCAATTGGAACCCGGCCATCAGGAGCCACACTATTAAAATCAGAGGGCAGATTGTCACTCTGGAACCCCAGCAGCTGAATGCCATCGTTGGAGCGCGGGACACAGACGCCCACGTTCTCCGCCAGCTAAACATCACCCCACCGTACGCCGACATCACACGTATGTTGTGTGGGGCTCGATCCACAGCCCGATGGAGTAGACACAAAGAGAGGGGGTACCACCAGACTCTGCCCTACTCGCAGATGAACAGGGAGGCCAGAATCTGGCTAAAAATTGTATGTTCGTGCTTGATCCCGGGAGTTCATATGACAGACGTGACCCGGGACCGTGTCTGCTTGGTGTATGCCCTTATGAAAGGGCTTGATATTAATGTTGGGGCGGTCATAATATCCGCCATGAAGAGAGCCAGACTGCACCAGGGCCACAGATACGGGTTTGGCGGACTCATCACCACCTTCCTCCGAGGCCTCGACATTGAGGAAGAAGCCTTGGACTATATTCCACAGCTGGAGCGGAGGGCCCTCGACGTGACAAAGACTAAGGCCCCCGACACTACACACGGACCTGTGCTGACCTTGGGCGAGCAACATGCTCGTGACGATCAATACATGGCCCGTATGTTTGGCATGCAGATGCTGCAGCTACGGATAGGTGGGAGACCAGCCACCGAGGAGGAGTTATGGCAGCTGGAGCTGGACTACCCCTTTGGCGAGAACGCCAGAGCCTTATGTAAGGTGGGGCCAGCCTTTGTGGAGCCTACAGATGACGATGTCCCTACTGATGAGGAGACACGTCGTGAGGACTCTGATGTGGAGTCCGATGATGACGATGGAGCTGATTCAGATATGGGCGACGAGGCCGCAGCACCGGATGAGAAAGTTGAATATTTCGACTGAGCAGGGAGTTCCACCACCCAAATTTTGTGCTTTGTATTTTTGTGAACACTGGGGACAGTGTTCGATTTAAGTGTGGGGTGGGGAGTAGTTAGGTGCTAGGTCAAGGCTCTAAATTGCTGTATAATTTTTTCTTGTTGTTTATGTATGTTGTGCTTTCCCTGTTGTGAACTGTTTGCGATGTATGTGTATATATTTGTTGTGTGGTTAAGGATGTGTGTTTTTGAAAGTATGGTTGCCATTGTAAATATTTTGTAAATTTTGTAAATAATTTTTTTTTCTCTCTATCGACATGATCGATATTTTTCAAAATTTTTGCGAAAATATTTTGCACTTGTAAATATTTTCTTTATATTTTCTTTCTATCGAAATGATCGATGTGTTGCAAAAAAAATTTCGATTTTGATTTTTGGGTTTCTCGGAGTTTGTTTTCGGTTCTTTTACCGAGAATAGTCCCATTGAACCGATGTCATAGTTAGTGACCGTTCCCTATGATGGATGGATGACGACCGTCTTAAGGGAAATGTAGTCGGTAGGAGTAGGATTTTTATTTGTTGTTTTAGTTTTCTTTGGTGGATTGCATCAATAAACTGTAGTTGCTTATGGTTGCTAAAATTTCGTTGCATGTTGTAATTGATGTTCAAATTGTGAAAATGATTCGTTTGAAAGCATGCAATTCTGTAAATATGTTGAGTCACCTAGGCTATAGAATTTGGTTCATTATGATTGAGGCTTAATCTTGAATTCATGTAATTGACTAATTAAAGAGTCTGTGAATGCATCTGGATTCGAGCATGTGCATGAAGTGTGAAGTAAGGTTTTGCTATTCCATGTCATCGTGAATTGTCTAGAACTTGCCTAGTGTGTATACAAAGCGAAATGAAGGAGGTGTAGTGTTGGAAAGGATGTAGGCATTTCTTTGTTTTAACCGATAGTTTCCATTTTTTTCTTGTCAAATTCTACCTTTTTATATGTTGTATACCCTAGTCAACCCGTTGAGCCTTTAGCCGATTTCTTTCTTTTGTCCAAAATTGTATAAACTAAGCTTTATTCCTTCTTTTCATTAGCCTTAAAGTCTTTAAGAAGCTCTTAAGCGCTTACAAAGAACAGAAAATGTTTCCCAAAGTGTTAAAGAGTGAAAAGAGGGAAAAGAAAAAGAAAAGCAAAGTGAGGAAAGAAAAGATGACGTTGAAGAGGCACTTGTTGTAATTAATTGATATTGAGGGTACATGAAAACCCTCTGCTTTGTGTCAAGTGTGGTTGATGAAATGGGCTGTGTGAAAGTAAACCAGCATGAATGGGAGAAAAAGAGAAAAGAGAGGAACAATGTCCATGAGTCGATGGGAATGAGTTGAAAAGGCGCTTAAGGATGCTAGCGATTATTATTGGCTAATCCAATATATGCATACTAGATCCATAGCCCCGTTACAACCCATTAAAGTCCTACGTGATCCTATATTGCATTTCTTTATATTAGTGGAGTAATACACTAAGGGCAAGCCTATGGGTCTTGACATGATGCATGTGAATTCTTTTGGGAGAGAGAGTGAAATTAATTTTTATAGGCCCCTACTTGCATGTTCGTGTGTGGCATGAACATAAAGGGGAAGTTTCTCTCGAGTTGTGAGGGCACATGCTTGATGAAAGATTGATTTTCGTGTCGGATTTCTTGATTAGTTGATTTGCATGAGTTTGCCGATAACAAGAATCAATTCTTAAAAAGTCTAGGCAGCCTTGATGTATTAAAGGTCATTGTATTGTACGACCAAGCATGTTTTCTTGATGATTTACAAAAATTGAATAATCGGTACGACCGTAGCGTAAATTATTGCACCATAGTGATGAAGGTTGGGATGTAATTTGCATGATTTGTGTATGTGTTGTTCGAGGACGAACAAGGATTTAAGTGTGGGGTAAGTGATCTTGGGCAGATTTATATGCCCAAGTGATACTCAAACGTATCATTTTTACCTTATTTGTTGTGCAATGTGTATATAATATCATGTAATTGGTAATAAAATGCGAATTTATACTAACCAACATGATTAGCATTTGTTTTGCAGATAAAGGTGATTTTTAGGAGCTAAAATGCATGTTGGAACTATGTCGGAGTTGGACTTGGATGCGAGCGTGGAAAAGACCTTGGAATGCAAGATTTATAGGGGCTCCGCGATGGCTCCGTGCCACGCTACCATCGCGGTAGCACACTGCCTGAGCATGAATTAATTTGGCAATTTCCAGTGTACCTGCGCGTCAGCTCCGTGGCACGGAGATAGGCCTCCGCGATGGCCTTCGTGCCACGTTGAGGTTAAATTACCGGACCCTGGAAATTCCAGTGAGGGTCCGCGTCCACGCCGTGTCACGGAGGCAAGGCTCCGTATTGGCCTCCGTGACACGTTGCTTGTTATTCTGGGAAAAATTTTCCACTAGTATAAATAGCACACTTAGGTTTATTTTAATTAGTTTTTAGTTTTTAGACTGAGTTCAGAAGTGGAGAGCAGGAACGTGGGTTAGTAGCAGTTGAAGATTGGAAAAGCTAAGGGATTTCTTCTCTTCTTTTCTTCTTTCTATCAACTGTAAGTATAATTTACACTCATTTTAGGATGATCAATCCAAGAATGAGTGGCTAATTCTCTTTCTTGCTGAGGTTTTGAACATGTGTAATGAATTTTGATTGTAAATGATATGGTTTTATTCTTCTTCTTTAATGTTGTTCTATTAATTCTTGTTCTTTACTGCATTAGTGATTGGCCAACATTAATGTATATCTAAAAAGTCCAATTTCACTCGAAAGAGTAAGAAATTGGAAAGTTGTGAATTAATAGGGTATTGTTCTTAACTTGATTTGGGAAAATTGGGTTTTGATGTGCTTTCCTGATAGAAATATACTTGAAAGCGGTATTAGTCAATTTTGGAACCAGAATTGTAATGCTAGGTCATAAATTGCATTTGATCACAGAAATGTAGACGGATGGTTTATGATTCTAAAGTGAAATTAAATACGAGAGTTTTAATTTCTAGGCAAATGTTCTTGGCTAGCAACTTGAAGAAGAGAATTAACCAAAATTATCATGATTATCAAGTTCATTACTTGTTCTTAACCTTAGCATGTTCATATCCATTGTCTGAATTCACAAGTAAATAGTGTTATTAATTGTAGTATATAGTTTAGAAACAAAAACTCAATTAACCCTTGGTTACGTTGTTCTTAGCATAATTAGAAGTTAAATGGAAATATAGTAAATTAGGCAATTTTACATATCTTGAGCCTCCTTGGATCGATACTTGGCTACTTAGCCACTTTATTACTTGTTTGACCACGTGCACTTGCGTGTCGGTTTTTACCCGTAGCCCAAAGCACCGAACACCCTCTCCTGCTGCAACGTCCAACTTTCTACCAGTCGTGGTCTGTCGCATCTCCGACATCTCTCTGTAGACAAGCAGAATATGGTAATCTTTGGGACTCAATCCTATACAGTACAGCTCTACAGCACCATTGGAAGAGAAAGAAGAGTAACAATCTTATCATGCCTCGCAGCCTCTTGCCTATAGAATGTGGTACGCAACACATCTATAGGCAAGACTCTACTTAGCATGGCTTGCAGATTTCTTGGGATACGACCTGCTCTGATACCAAGTGTGTCATGCCCCACCTTAAGAGGCATGACTGGCACCTGGTGCCCTACTAGGATCTTAACTAACCTGACTGAGCTTATGCACTTCTAGTGCATGCCTAACCAAGAAAACAATGGGCTATATCTCGGCTGTAAACACCGCCCCCGGCCGACATGGCCTTATAGACACCTGTAAAAGAAAACAACTAACTAGAGAAAGGTAATAGCAGGGAATCCTATACAGGCCAACAAGACCATCATGATGTCTAGTTATAACTGTAAAGTAGATCCACCACTAAACTAAGCTATGGTCGACAAGGCCACTAATTAACAGCTACACAAGGCCCCACATAGCCAACATGCAAGATAAAGCATATATGGTCCCCACACGGCCAATAACAACTAACCATAGGAAATCTAAAACAATATGCAAGCCTCTAGGAGTGATATAATTGTCGAGACAGAGCCCCAACCTACTCATAAACTGTACAATCAAAAGAGTAAACCTTCTAACCGTAGCTCCGGAGAAAAGGAGCCCACTGCACTGCTAATCTGGCTGGATACTAGAAAGGTCCTGATCCGCGTCTATCCGCACCTGCAGGCAAGTAATGCAGTTCCCCAAGAATGGCGTATGTACAATATGTACCGAATATGTAAGGCAGTAACTATAAATAATTGTATGAACTAAAAAGAAACTGAAAGCAACTAAACGAAAAGAATAGAGATACTAACTGAGTAGCTGAACTTCTTGTTGTCTAATCTATCAGTACTAATGCAAACAAGAACCTTACCTAGCCCCCATAAGCTAGAAGGTACAACCAGCATAGAATAACCCACTAGGGGCCCCCATAAGCCATAGCAAGTACACTTCAATCTATATACCCCTACAAGGTTACACTGATTCATCTAACTATAGTCGTCCCACTATTCCCCTGGATCTACAACTGAGCCTGCTCATCCCCAGAACTGTAGTTGTGTTTGAGTCTAGTGGACTCTTGATATCTCCATCCCGAGCACCAGGCTTGACAGGGGTGTGGTGCCGATACGACAAAGAATAGTCCATCCATGGAATGAACTGTAAGAGGCCCTTCGACCCCATCTTCATCCCTCGCGGATGGCATACCACTCTTTGGAGAGACATTATCTCGCCCCTGGTGGGCGTCGACACAGCTAGTAACCCTGGGGTCGGTTATGGAAGGCTATGCAGGGTAAAGTCAATCCCAAACTAAACATAGAATACTGGTCTCAACTAATAACAACAGCTAATCACAATAGATATACTTCTAGCTCTCTTATTGGGATTCAAACTGAGTTACAATACTAAAGAAACTAACTTGCCGAATGGATTTGCCTTAACATACCTGGATTGCCTATTCCTGATTAACTAGCGAGTTTCAATCCGTATTCAATAGATCTTTCCAACTGTAATCGTATTACCGGGAGAATGAGACTAGTTTTAGTACTAAATCCGGCAAAAACGATAATTTTTAATTATAATATTAAGTATACTTCAACTTAATGAAATACGGCCGAAAACGTATAATTTTTCGAGAGTTCAGAAGGGAGAAATGCTTATTTGAAGTCTATGATTTTATAGGAATCAGTTTGGAGCAATTCTGACAACTTCTACCCGGCAGAGTTACAATTTACCGAACGTATTTTGAGAAACTAACTCTGCAGTAGTACTCCCTGCAGGCTTATAACCCGATACCTGAAGCTAATTGGAATTTGGACGGCATTTGGCAGCATAATCAGAAGAAAATAACTTGAAAATGTCGTGTTTCTCACTTTCTGGATGAAGGTTTGTTTGTATGTAATGAAACCAAATGATTCAATTGAATATATATAAGAATTGGGCGGTGGACACGGGGTCCATGTCACGGACCCCATCGTAGCATTTTAGGGTAGTGTCACGGTGCTCAATGCGCAGGGAGAGGTCCGTGACACGTTTCCCCTTGTGGCATCCTGTCCGCCCTTCTCCCTCGCTACCTCGGTTCCGCGCTCGTTCAACCTTTTTCCGAGACCTTTTTCATACGGGTCAAACTCTAAGGCTCTTGACTAACGTACGAATACGCCGACTAAATGTTAGGAGCTTACGAGGTTCAATAGTGAGTGATTTTAGGGATTATGTTTCACATAAATAATCAATTACCATTATTCACTCAATTGATAATCATTACATTCCTTAAATAAATGAATTCTAAAAACGGATGGAATTCTTATTTTATATTAACACATTGTAAAGAAAATATGAAAAATTAATTTATTTTCATAATTAGTCACAATTATTCATGCAATTGATAATTATTACATCCCTTTATTAAACGGACTCTAGAAACGAATGAAATTCTTATTTTATTTACACATTGTAAAGCAAATCCGAAAAAGTGATTTATGTCCATAATCATATACTTTTAATTCTTTGAATTATAAAAAAAGAATAATTTGTATCATAAATACAACCAAATATATGAATTTTAAAAAATAAATTCTAAAAAAAAAAGCATAAAAAATGTGAATTTAATTTTAGGTATCAAAGAGTACTAATATGTATCTTTGTTAAAAGAAATTGTATCCATTGATAAATACATAACAATACATCTTATATATTTATATATATATATATGTATATGTATAACATAATAGTATGATTATATTGTAATCTATGTGTTTGCATTGTGTCATAAATACAACTAAATACAAATAGAATCCCTAACAATCAAATACATATGGTTGAAAAGATAATGTCAAAATACATAATATACATAATCTATAAAATATGCATATAGGATTTTTAATAAATAAAAAAATCAATTACCACAATTAATGGGATTCTATAATCTATTTGATACTCTAAAAATCATAAAGATTTGATTAGTAACAACTTGATGAATTACACGGTTGAAGATTTTTATCTAAAATACAAAAAATACATATCTTAAATTGAAAATTAAACAAAAATTATGAATGAAAATTCCTCCTTCCTCATAATTCTAAAATACAACCAAAATACAAAATACATCTGAATTTGAAAAAAGTTTTATCAAAAATATATACAGAAGAAATATTTTTGTAATAAGAAACTGAGGGACATCATCACATCTGCTCCATCATTCTCCAATCAAAATTTTGCATTTTTGATCAGATTTGATCGGCGAATTAGTCGTCGGCGACTTGAGTTGATTAATGAGGGAGGCAAATCGAAAAACTACGATTTTCGAACAAGAATAACCAAAGAGAAAGAGAGAGAAAGAGAGAAAAAGAACGGGGGAGGGGGGGGCTAGAAAGATAGAAGAGGAATTGAATTGACCATCTGGTTTGATGATGAACAATGAGTGAAAGAGAAGATTGAAGATGGATTGAGTAGTTATTAGAGGAATTTATGGTGATAAATAGGAGAGAGATAAATAATAATTAAATACAAAGTAAAAAATAAATAAATGGCATATTAAATGAAAATAAAATCATATTATGTAATTTTTTTAAAACTGTGGCCATTATATGTAAATATTTTTATAATTGTGCCATGTTATGTAATTTTTCCAATAAAATACTGTTACACCCCGTAAGTTTCTAGCATTTAATCGGCCTATTCGTATGTTGGTTAAGTGTTTTAGAGTGCCATATGTACGTGGAAAGGGCCCGGGGAAACGCCGAACGAGTGCTGAGTTGGGATTTCACGAGAGGAGGCCGAACCAAGCTGTCCAGAGGGGCAAAGTGACACGGAGCAGAATCAGCGCGTTAGCCAACGTGGAACGGAGCAGAATTAGCTCGTTGGCCAACGTGCCACGTTGCCTTGTCTGCTGCCTCAAGTATATAAGGGTCTCACACTCAGAAGTTAGGATATAAATAAAAAACTACGACCAGCAAAGGATAGGGACGAAAGAAAACATATAATTTTCATCCAGTTACGCTGCTAAACGCCGTCCAAATCCAAATTAACTTCGGGTATCAAAGTATAAGGCTGCAGGGAGCATTTCTACGGAGTTAGTTTCGTGAAATTCGCCCGGCGAATTGTCATCCCGTCAAACCAAAGTTGTTGAAATTGCTCCAAACTAGTGTCAATATGATCCCAGGCTTAAACTACGCATTTCTCCCTTCTAGATTCTCGAGAAATAACGAGGTTTCGATCGTGTTCCATAAAATTGGAATATAGTTAATATTTATATATAAAGTTTTCCTTTTTGCCGAATTTAGTGTTAAAACTAGTCCTATCTTTCCAGTAACACGATTTCAGTTGGGAAGAGCTATTGAATACTAATTTGGAACTCGCCAGTTAATCGATAAACAACGAACAAGGTATGTTAAGGCATTTTCTTTCGGCAAGTTAGTTTCTTCAGCATAGTAATCCAGTAGAATCCCAATAAAGTATGTCAGGAGTATGTTACCATGTTTAGTTATCGTTGTTAGTTGAGACTTGTAATTGTATTGTTTTGGGTTAGATTATACCTGTATAGCTTCCGTGATCGCCCCAGGGTTAATAGTTGTGTCGACTCGCCTGCCAGGGGTGAGGATACGTTACTCTACGGAGCGGCATGCCGTCCGTAAGGGACGAAGATGGGGATCCAGATCCTCATATTTGCCATTTTTGGACTTATACACACCTCCATCGAGCGCTTACGCCCGGGGTATAGATATCAGGAGTCCTCCGGACTCAGGCACAGCTATAGTCAGGGGTCGAGCGAGCCCAGTTGCAGACCCAGGGGATCGGCGACGCTTATAGTTGCTAGTTGACTCAGTATGACCTGGATAGGGGTATATAGATTGAGGTGTACTCACTAGGGCTAATGGGGGCCCAGGTGGGTTGTTCTGTGCTGATTGTACCTTCCGGCTTATGGGGGCCAGGTAAGGTTTATGTTGCTTTAGTTACTGATAGTTAGACAGTAGGATGCCTCGTTTGTCAGGTATAACCCCTACCCTCCTTATCACAGTTATGTTTAGTCCTGATTTCACTACTTCAGTCAGCTTCAGTCCATTTTCCTTACTTCAGTTATTGTTAGTTCTATTTTCTTACTTTCAGTTATTTAAAGTTACTTCTTTACATACTCAGTACCTGTGGTACTGACGCCCTCTTCTGGGGCGCTGCATTACTTTCCTGCAGGTACACATAGATGAGGAGAAGGCCCCTTGTAGTTCCAGTCAGCCGTACAGAGCCATCAGCTCCTTTCTTCCGAAGCTTGTGTGGTAGAGGTTTACTTCTTTTGTTCGTACAGTATAGGTAGGTCGGGGCCCTGTCCCGACCATCTTATTACTCCTAGACGCTTTCAGATTGCATTACTTCCTTGTGGTTAGATGATATCGGTCGTATGGGAGCCATATGTGGTTTAGACTATGTGTGTTGGCCGTGTGGGGCTCTGTTTAGCTGTTGATTGGTGGCCTTGTCAGTCATAGCTTAGTTTAGCATCGGCTTTTACTTTCCAGTTATAACTAGATATCATGGTGGCCTTGTAGACCCGTATAGGACTCCCTATGTTTGTTTTTCCTTAGTTAGCTGTTTATTTTCACAGGTGGCTATAGGTCTTGTCGGTCGGGGATTGTATTTACAGCCGTTATATAGCCCGTTGTTTTCACAATTCTAAAGTTAGAGTCAGCCCTGCACCAAAAGCGCTTAGGCTCAATCAGCTCAGCAGTCCACGTCCTAGTAGGACACCAGGTGCCATTCATGCCTCCCAAGGTAGGGGTGGGGTGTGAAAAACTTGGTATCAGAGCAGGTCGTATCCCAGGGAGTCTGCAAGTCGTGCTAAGTAGAGTCTTGTCTATGGATGTGTTGTGCACCACATACTATAGGCCGGAGGCTGCAAGGCATGATAGGATGGTTACTCTTTCTTCTTATTCAGTCGTGATATAGAGCGGTATAGTATAGGGTTGAGTCCCTAATCTCATTATACTCTTTTTCTTGCAGAGAAATGTCGGACCAGCGACACCCTACGACAGGCAGGAGGCTAGATGTAGCAACGGGAGAGGGCACCAGCAGGGTGCCTCAGTCAGAATCGGCCCGATCTGAAGACAATACAGAGGTATCATCTCGAGCTCCCCAGCAGTCTCCACCATGTCAGGAGCAGCTTGGGACGGCCGGTGTGACGGCACCACCTCCGGCAGTTTCTATACCCGTACCATCTGACCAGGAGGTCAGGAGAGCAGTGGTTATGCTAGCACAGATGATGGCTGCTCAGCGCCAGTTAGTGCCATCTACAGTTGCAGAGTCATTAGGAGGGCCTGGTAGTTCGAGGGTCCGAGAGTTCCTAGCACTAAGTTCCCCACAATTCATAGGGATATATCAGACCGAGGACCCTCAGGACTTCTTACACCAGATGCAGAGGATTTTCAGGGTGATGCATGCTACACCCACAGAGTCAGTGGAGTTGGAGGTATTTCGGCTATGAGATATCATCGTACGGTGGTATGAGAGTTGGGAGAGGTCCCGAGGGAGAGATGTTTCTCCTCTGACCTAGTCCAGCTTTTCAGAGGCTTTCTTGGATCATTACCTACCGTGGGAGATTCGACAGGCCCGAGTTGATCTGTTCCTACACTTGGAGTAGGGGTCAATAAGTGTTCGGGAATATGCCATGCGGTTTGATTCCTTGGCTCGATATGCGCCAGCATTTGTGGACACAACGCCGGCCAAGGTACACTGCTTTATTATGGTGTTGAACCCGAAATATGTTGAGTCCTGCATCACAGCCACACTGCGAGAGGATATGGATATCGCCCATGTGCAAGCTTTTACTCAAAATATTGAGGGTATCAGACAACAGTAATAGGAGATTAGGAGGACAAGTCAGGAGCAGCGCGGCAGGGACAGACCGGGAGAATTACAGGAGGAGTTCTAGGGAGGACCTAGGTCACGGTTATTAGATAGGCTTCCTAGACCCCTGCCTCCACCACAGCAGCAGAGTAGCAGGTCTAGTTGCAGAGGGCATCCAGAGCCCGACGGAGGTTCGCAAGCAGTAGATTCACAGCAGCAGAGGAGGGTGGAGCAGAGTGGGTTTACAATACCACTTTGCCCTGTTTGAAGTCGACACCACTCTGGAGCATGCAGGTACAACTCCACATCATGCTACATTTGTGAACAGGAGGGCCATCAGATGAGGAATTGTCCAGATAGGGGTCAGGGTAACCGGGATTGATAGGATAGGTCCTCGACAGGATCGCGAGCTCCAGCATCCCCGGCAGGGCGTAGGCCCTCAGTTTCAGCTGGCAGAGGCCGAGGTAGATCAGGGGCCTCCAGTTCAGGTGTCGGCCCAAACCGTACTTATACACTACCGGGGCTACAGGAGTCAGAGTCGTCACCAGATGTTGTGACAGGTATGCTGAACATTTTCTCTCATCCTGCTTATGTGTTGATAGATCCTGGATCCACCTTATGCTATGTTACACCGTTGGTGGCTCAGAAGTTTAGTATTATGTCGAAATTTCTTTGGCGACCCTTCTCGCTGTCTACACCCGTTGGTGACTCTATTATAGCCAGAAGGGTTTATCGGGGGTGTACAATAGAGGTTGCCAGTCGTCAAACTGCAACAGACTTGATAGAACTAGAAATGGTTGATTTTGATGCTATTATGGGTATGGATTGGCTAGCTCCATGCTATGACAATGTCGAATGTTGGACCAAGATTGTCCGATTCCACTTTCCAGGGGAGGCAGTACGAAAGTGGAAAGGTAGTAGAGCCACGCCAAAAGGTAGGTTTATTTCCTATCTTCGGTTGAGAAAATTGATAGCAAATGGGTGCATTTTTCATATTGTTAGAGTTCAGGATGTTCGGGCAGAGCCTCCGACCCTTCAGTCTATTCCAGTGGTTAATGAATTTCCTAACGTATTTCCAGATGAGCTTCCTGGTATTCCCCCAGAAAGGAAAATTGATTTTGCAATTGATCTATTACTAGACACTCAGCCTATATCTATTCCTACATATTGGATGGCTCCTGCTGAACTCAGAGAACTAAAGGAACAATTGAAGGATTTGCTAGTCAAGGGCTTTATCAGGTCGAGTATCTCACCATGGGGTGCGCCAATCCTGTTCGTAAGGAAAAAGGATGGCCCCTCCGTATGTGTGTAGATTATCGGCAGCTGAATAAAGTCATTATCAAGAATAAGTACCCGCTTCCCAAAATAGATGACTTGTTTGATCAACTATAGGGAGCGAGGTATTTTTCAAAGATTTACTTAAGATCAGGATATCATCAAGTCCGGGTTCGTGAAAGAGATATTCCAAAGACTCTCTTCAGGACCAGATAAGACCACTTTGAATTTCTAGTCATGTCCTTCGGACTGACAAATGCCCCAGCAGTGTTCATGGACCTAATGAATAACATTTTCAGACCATACCTGCACTTGTTCGTGATAGTATTTATCAATGATATTCTGGTGTATTCCCGCTCAGAGGCAAATCACCAGGATCACCTACGAACAGTGCTCCAAATTCTCAGAGATTGCTAGCTATATGCAAAATTTTCTAAATGTGAATTTTGGCTGAATTTAGTAGCCTTCTTGGGCCATATTGTGTCATATTCTGGTATACAGGTAGATACACAAAAGATAGAGGCAGTGAAAACATGGTCTAGACCTATCACTCCGACCGAAGTACGTAGTTTCCTAGGATTATCCGGGTATTACAGAAGGTTCGTGGAAGGATTTCCACTTTATCAGCACCTTTAACCAAACTGACGCAGAAGGCAACAAAATTCCATTGGACTGAGGCATGTGAGCAGAGCTTTTAGGAACTGAAAGACAAATTGACATCAGCACCGGTGTTAGCGTTGCCATAAGGAACAGAGGGTTATGCATTCTATTGTGATGCTTCAGGTATTGGGTAGGATGTGTTTTGATGCAATGGTAAGGTGATTGCCTATGCTTCCAGGCAGTTGAGGAAGCATGAGAAGAATTACCCTACCCATGACCTGGAGTTAGCTGCAGTGATTCATGCCTTGAAAATATGGAGACATTACCTGTATGGCATCCACATAGATATTTTCACTTATCACAAAAGCCTGCAGTATATTTTCATCCAGAAAGAGTTGAATTTGCGGCAGCGTCGCTGGTTGGAGCTGTTAAGGATTATGATGTGAATATTTTATATCACCCAGGAAGGGCCAATGTTGTAGAAGATGCCCTTAGCCGCAAATCCATGGGAAGCCTGGCATATTTACAGCCCGAGCAGCAGGAATTTGCCCGAGAATTGCATCAACTAGAAGTTTAGCCGTTCGTATAGTAGAATCAGGAGACAATGGAGCGGTAATCCAGAATACCGCAGTATCATCATTGATTGTGGAAGTGAAGGAATGACAGTATGAAGATCCTAACCTGGTTCAGCTTAGAAATAGGGTCCAGAGAGGGGAAGTAACAGATTTCCAAGTAACCGAGGATGGAGTTTTGAGATATAGGGATCGCCTCTGCGTTTCGGACGTGGCAGGGCTTCCCCAACAAATTATGGGCGAGGTACACTATGCCCGTTACTGTCTCCATCTAGGTTCGACAAAGATGTACCATGATGTAAAAGAGATTTACTGGTGGCTGGGAATGAAAAATGGGATAGCAGAATTCGTAACTCAATGTCCAAATTGCCAATAGGTGAAAGCTGAACATTAGAAACTAGGCGGACTGATACAACATATAGACGTGCCTTTATGGAAATGGGAGGCAGTTAATATAGATTTTGTAGTAGGATTACCTCGTACCAGGCGTAAATATGATTCTATCTGGGTAATTGTTGACAGATTAACAAAATCAGCTCACTTTCTGCCAGTAAGGGCTACATTTTCAGCCGAAGATTATGTTGAACTGTATATTTGAGAAATAGTCTGATTTCATGGTGTTCCACTATCAATTATCTCTGACAGAGGAGCACAGTTTACAGCTAAGTTTTGGCAATCTTTTTAGAGGGGCCTGGGGACGCAGGTTAACTTGAGCATAACCTTCCATCCTCAGACAGACGGGCAGGCAGAACGTACCCTCCAGATGCTCGAGGATATGTTACGGGCGTGTGTGTTAGATTTTGGAGGCAGTTGGGATGAATATCTACCACTTATTGGATTTTCCTATAATAATAGTTATCATTCAGCAATTCAGATGGCGCCTTATGAAGTGTTATATGGGTGGAAGTGTAGGTCGCCAGCTGGTTGGTTTGAGGTAGGAGAATCGGCATTGATTGGGCCAAATATTATTCAGCAGTTAGAATAGAAAGTAAAGCTTATCAGGGAATGTCTACTGACTGCTCAGAGCCTCCAGAAATCTTATGCTGATGTGCGGTGGAGAAACCTAGAATTTAATGTGGGTGACTGGGTATTCCTGAAGGTTTCACCGATGAAGGGTGTGATGAGATTTGGTAAGAAAGGCAAGCTCAGCCCGAGGTTTATTGGGCCTTATCAGATTCGCCGAAGGATAGGCCAGGTGGGTTATGAATTGGATTTAACCCCAGAATTAGAATCCGTTCACCTAGTTTTTCACGTATCAATGCTGAGGAAGTGCATAGGAGATCCCTCCCGGATTGTCCCAGTCAAAGACGTCCAAATCACCGAGGATTTAGCCTATGAAGAAGTTCTAGTAGCCATACTAGATCGGCAGATCCGCAGGCTAAGAACTAAAGATGTTTCTTCCGTTAAAGTGTTATGGCTAGATAAGAACTGAGAGGAGATGACTTGGGAAGTAGAAGATGATATGAAAACCAGATATCCTCAGTTATTTCAGACTTAGTCAGATTTTGCAGCCAGAGGTATGTTGTTATTGTTGTTTCATAAGTTGCATTATATACATGTATATGTGGAGTAGTTGACTTCAGTCTATTGTGAAATGAATGCTATAGTCTTGTGTGGAGTACTTGTGTTGGACTTTTTTGCTTTTCAGGGTTTTGGGATAGTCCATATTACAGGGGAAACTCTGCCGAAATTTTTTCAGAATAAGTATTTGCAAGGTTAAGATTCTTGCAAGTAGAAGTTAACATTCCAGGACGAATGTTCTTAAGGGGGGGAGGATGTTACACCCCGTAAGTTTCTAGCGTTTAATCGGCCTATTCGTATGTTGGTTAAGTGTTTTAGAGTGCATATGGACGAGGAAAGGGCCCAGGAAAAGGCCGAACGAGTGCTGAGTTGGGATTTCGCGAGAGGAGGCTGAACCAAGCTGCCTAGAGGGGCAAAGTGGCACGGAATAGAATCAGCGCGTTAGCCAATGTGGCACGGAGTAGAATCAGCGCGTTGGCCAACGTTCCACGTTGCCTTGTCTGCTGTCTCAAGTATATAAGGGTCTCACACTTAGAAGTTAGGATATAAATCAAAAACCACGACCAGCAAAGGATAGGGACGAAAGAAAACATATAATTTTCATCCAATTACGCTGCTAAACGCCATCCAAATCCAAATTAACTTCGGGTATCGAAGTATAAGGCTGCAGGGAGCATTTCTACAGAGTTAGTTTCGTGAAATTCGCCCAGCGAATCATCATCCCGCCGAGCCAAAGTTGTTGGAATTGCTCCAAACTAGTGTCAATACGATCCCAGGCTTAAATTAAGCATTTCTCCCCTTCTAGATTCTCGAGAAATAATGAGGTTTTGATCGTGTTCCATAAAATTGGAATATAGTTAATATTTATATATAAAGTTTTCCTTTTTGCCGAATTTAGTGTTAAAACTAGTCCTATCTTTCCACTAACACGATTTCAGCTGGGAAGAGATATTGAATACTAATTTGGAACTCGCCAGTTAATCGATAAACAGTGAAGAAGGTATGTTAAGGCATTTTCTTTCGGCAAGTTAGTTTCTTCAGCATAGTAATCCAGTATGAATCCCAATAAAGTATGTCAGGAGTATGTTACCATGTTTAGTTGTCGTTGTTAGTTGCGACTTGTAATTGTATTGTTTTGGGATGGATTATACCTGTATAGCTTCCGTGACCGCCCCAGGGTTAATAGCTGTGTCGACTCGCCCGCCAGGGGTGAGGATACGTTGCTCTACGGAGCGGCATGTCGTCCGCAAGGGACGAAGATGGGGATCCAGATCCTCATATTTATCGTGGTTGGCCTTATACACACCCCCGCCGAGCGCTACGCCCAGGGTGAGATATCAGGAGTCCTCCGGACTCAGGCACAGCTATAGTCATGGGCCGAGCGGGCCCAGTTATAGACCCAGGGGATCGGCAGGACGCTTATAGTTGGTAGTTAACTCAGTATAACCTGGATAGGGGTATATAGATTGAGGTGTACTCACTAACTGAATTCGAAATACCCCCATTAATTTATCACACAAAAACTCAGTAATGATGTAATAGAAAAAGCTCCCCAAATCCAATACTATCTTTTACCCCTGATCATATTTTTTAAAAATAGATATTTAAAACTATTTATTATTTTAAAATTTTAAAGTAAATTATTATTTCTTTTTTTATTTTTAAAATACTAATTATTTTTAAAAAGTATAAATATATTAGCTATGGAAAGATAAAATATAGAAAAAATAAATATTAAATAGAAATTATTATTTAAAATATAAATACAAATAAAATAAAAAAGTTTAACTAATATCTTTTTAAAAGTATATAATAAAAATATAATAAATAATTTAAAATGGAGAGAATATTTATTAAGGTTCAGGCGGAACCTCATCTGATCTGTATGAGTAAGAAATTAAAGTAATGTATATAATATTCTGTCAGGTGAGTTGCATAAATAGATTCAGTGTTACTATTCAAATTTTATAAAAATAGACTCGCGGTTAGAAATTAGCGACAAACCTGTTAATGGATATTGCCAGATCTCCACAAAATTTGTTATGCTCCTTATCACAAATTTTTACAAATCGCTAAAAGTTGGTTATTAAATCCACATGAATTATAACAGATCATCATAAGGTTTATTAGGTTATATTACTAGAAAATATAAAATTAACTATGGAATTTATCATAATTCTCAGCTAAAAAGCTTTTAGTTAATTGTTTTTCTTAATAATTTGTAGCTAAACAAGGTTAGTATGACAATTATATTATTTATCTATACAATTTTATTTATCACTATTTTTTAATTTTTTTAATAATATTATCTTATCATAAATTCTGACGATTGTCAGAAATTGAGCACCGAAGATCATAAACTTGTATAGAAATTTTAGCAACATGTTTTTGCTTCAAGTGTAAAGAAGTAAAAGTATGAACGATGAAAGAAAGAGTAGAAATTGCAGACTCTCAGTTTGACCATTCTATCGAGAGGAAGATCATATATATTTAAATATCCATTCTGTATAAGGATATCTGTAAAAGGATTGATACAAATCCTATATGTTCTCTAACAAATCATAACAACAATTTAAAATGTAGTAATAATTAAAGATAAGAGAAAAATTAGGAATAAGATAGAGTTAAGTAAAATATTTTTTGTTGGTCCTATCTATATGGCACTCTTGTTGCTGTTGTGAGGGGGATTCTCAGTCAATACCCCTCGACAAGCTGAGGGTGAGGGTCGACCAGGAGTTTGGATCCCAACAGATTGTATCGAGTTGTACCAAGAGCTTTCGTAAAACTATCTGGTATTTGAGTTTGAGAGCTAACAAACAACAAGTGAATTATCATTAACTTTCTCCCATCCATAATGATAGTCAAGCTTAATGTGTTTCAATCATTGATAAATAACAAGATTGGTAGAGATAAATATAGCAGTTAAATTGTCGCATAGTAGGATTGGAGATTATTTGAGAGGAGCATGTAACTCATGTAAGAGTTCCTCAACCCAAATAATTTCGATAATAGCAAAGGTAAGAGCTCGATACCCAACTTCAATACTAGAGAAAGCGACTGCCTTTTGTTTGTTAGAGAACCAACTTACTAAATTGCCACCATAGTTGTCACACCCCGCCTTGGGGGGTATGACTGGCACCTGGTGCCCTACTGGGACCTGAACTGCTAGACTGCTAAGCCTGGGCACCCCTGGTGCCTGGCTGGCTCTAACTCATATTCCTGGAAACAAAGGGCTATATAACGGCTGTAAACACAGCCCCCGGCCCATTGGCCTATAGCCTCCTGTACCTGTACTAACAGCTGACCAGAAACATATCAACTCAGGGAACCTATGCGGGCCGACAAGGCCACCATGCTGTCTAGTCATCTGCAACTCAATCATGAAGTACTAAAAGCTACGTGACCGGCAAGGTCACCACTACTGGCAAACTACGGCCCCACACGGCCAACATAAAAGAAAGAAGGAATACTAACAGCTATACAACTGCACGGCCTCACACTACCGGCTCATCTGACCACAGGGAATATATACAGACTGCAAGCCTCTAGGAATAGCAATAGAACTGGTCGGGACAGGGCCCCGACCTACCCGTACTATACAATAAAAAGGAACTGAAATACACCTCTAAAATTCAGCCTCCGGAGGACAGGAGCTGAATACTCGACCGCTGACAGGAAGTCACGTAGTATCGCCTGCTCGTCTATGAATACCTGCAGGCAAGTAATGCAGCGCCCCACCGGGCATCAGTACCGCTGGTACTGAGTATGTAAAGCAATAACTGAAAGCAAAATCTGAAAGCAATAATATAACTGATGAAACTGAAGTAGAAGGAATAGCTTAACTGTCTGATAACGTAAGTCATACCTTTCTCGTTTACACTGAAAAGAAATAGAAGTCATACCTGGAGATATTTCCCTCTACTGCTGATCTACTCGTGTCTAACATAACATGGCATAACATGAAATAGCACAACATGGCACACACAAACCTTACCCAGCCCCCATAAGCCGGGAGGTACAACCAGCACAGAATCTACACCCCTACCCCGGTCATCCCCTCTCCTATAGTGGCTGTAAGCATCCCGCCAGTCCCCTGGGTATGTACTTGGGCTCGCTGAGCCCCTGACTATAACTGTACTTGAGTCCGAAGGGGGTGTATAAAAGCCGGGCGTATCCGCTCGACGGGGGTGTATAAAAGCCGACCAAGGCAAAATATGGGGAATGTGGCATCCCATCTTCGTCCCCTGGCGGGACGGCATGCCACTCCGTAGAGTGACGTATCCTCGTCCTCTGGCGGATGAGTCGATACAACTATTAACCCTGGGGCGGTCGTGGATTCTAGGTAGTCCAACCCCAAACAATACAACGGTCTCAACTAGTAATGCTGTCTGTGTATCTCACATGCTAAGGCTAATAGGGGTAAGGTATCGTATACATTACATGCTGAACTAATAATAATAATCTGTACGTATTCGATACATACTGAGGCTGATAAACATATATATATATGAATATAGTCTCCTGCTAAACTGTACTGGGGCAAAGGCCACACAAGATAGTGTTTCTGCTGAAAACTATACTGTTTACTAAGTTTCTGTATTAACATGATTTCCTATTCCTAACGTGCTTTCTAAACTCCATTTTAGCCTGCTATTCTGTGTCTGAAGTGCTTTACGGATATTGCATTGCGAGGTTTCAACTGAATACAACAATATCTTAACATTTCGTATTACATCACATACTGAGCATGCTGTGCAGTTTCTAACACTTATACTGGCATCTATATCGTACTAGTAAGTCTTACATAAGTTGTAATTTAATGCTTCTAAGTATCAACATTCACAATAACGCAACACTTAACTTCTGAACATTCTACTGGCCTGTGAATTACTATACTGTTTCAATATTACTTAACTTGCCGAGGGAACGAGCTTTACATACCTTATCCTTGAATTATTCATCCGTCGGACGAAGCTCAGCTGGTACTTGAACTAATTCCTCCCAACTGCATTCATAATTACGTCAATTAATACTAAATACAACTTTATTGTAAAGAGCAACGTTACTTTCGATATAATTTATAGCCTAAACTTAGGCTTATCGAAAGATGGTCGAAAACTCGCTATTTTCCAGCTGCCCAGAAGGGAGAAGTATTCACTTCTCAGCTAGGAACACATAGACATTAATTTAGAGCAATTCTACTTACCTTAGTTCGGTGGCTCGCCGATTCGTCGGCCGTATTTCACAAAACTAAATCCGTAGAAATGCTCTCTGCTACTAAATACTTTGGTATCTAGGATTAATTTGAGTTTGGGCAGCGTAATCGGACGAAAATTATTTAATTTTCTTCGTTCTTCCTTCTCTCTGCCGAAGCCTCTATTTTTTTTCTGAAATTTCCTTTGGTTAAATGAAGTTAAACCAAAGTGGGGCTTATTTACTTGGGCCTGAACCTGGGCAACGTGTCACGGAGCCATCGCGGAGGCCTCACCTCCGTGACACGCTGCCATCGCGGAGGGGCTCTGCCTCGGCTCCTCCCGCGATGGTTCGACGGGTTTCTCGTCCGATCTTTTTCCTGGCCTTTCTCTAGCACGTATGGCCTTCTAATATGCTTAACCAACGTGCGAATAGGTCATCTAGGTGCCGGCAATTCTACGGGGTATAACATTCTCCCCCCCTTAAGAACATTCGGTGTAGAAAAGTCCAACGCAGGCACTGCACACAACACTCTAAGATCCACTGAATAACTAGATATAAATCTTTCTTTATCATTTACAACATACAACCATAAGGTACGGCATAAATAATAATACGGACATACCTGTCGCCTGATTAGGCCTGAAATAGGTGAGGGTATCTGGTTTTCATATCTTCTTTGGCCTCCCACGTCATTTCCTCCCTATTTTTGTTACGCCACAATACTTTGACAGATGCAACATCTTTAGTTCTCAGTCTGCAAATCTGTCTGTCTAAAATGGCTACGGGAATCTCTTCATATGCTAACTCTTCTGTGACCTGAACATCCTGAACTGGAGTTACTGTAGAAGGGTCCCCTACAAACTTCCTTAACATAGAAACATGGAATACTGGATGAACAGATGCTAACTCTGGAGGCAAGTTTAACTCGTATGCAACTCGGCCTATTCTTCGCCGAATCTGGTATGGCCCAATGAATCTTGGGCTAAGCTTGCCTTTCTTGCCAAACCTCATTACTTCTTTCATCGGGGACACTTTCAGATATACCCAGTCATTTACTGAAAATTCTAGATTTCTGCGCCGCCTATCTGCATAAGACTTCTGGCGGCTCTGAGCGGTCAGTAAACGTTCTATCTTTTCCTCGGACTGCCGAACAATGTCTGGGCCAACTAATGCTGATTCTCCTATTTCAAACCAGCCCACCGGCGATCTACATTTTTGCCCGTATAATGCCTCGAAAGGCGCCATATGAATAGCTGAATAGTAGTTGTTATTATAAGCAAATTCAATTAACGAGAGGTGTTCATCCCAGCTACCTCCAAAATCTAACACACACGCTCGTAGCATATCCTCGAGCGTCTGAATTGTACGTTCAGCCTGGCCATCTGTCTGAGGATGGAATGTTGTGCTCAAGTTAATCTGTGTCCCCAAACCTTTCTGAAATGACTGCCAGAATCTAGCTGTAAACTGTGCTCCCCTGTCTGAAATGATAGATACCGGCACTCCATGCAATCTAACTATTTCTCTGATATACCATTTGGCATAATCCTCAGCTGAGAAGGTAGCCCTCACTAGTAGGAAATGAGCTGATTTTGTCAGCCTATCAACTATTACCCAAATGGAATCATTTCTGCGTCTAGTACGGGGTAACCCTGTTACTAAATCCATGTTTATTGCTTCCCATTTCCACATAGGTACCGTTATCTCTTGCGTCAAACCGCCCGATTTCTGGTGCTCAGCTTTTACCTGCTGACAATTAAAACATCTAGATATAAATTCAGCTATCTCAGCTTTCATACCTGGCCACCAGTAGATGTCTCTGATATCGTGGTACATTTTTGTCGCCCCTGGATGAAGGGAATAGCGAGCGTAGTGTACCTCGTGCATGATTTGTCCACGAAGTCCTGAGACATTCGGGACACAGAGGCGGCCCTTACAACGTAGCACATCATCCTCGGTTATCTGAAAATCTAGCTCCTTACCCTTCTGAACTATATCTCTGAGCTGGACTAAATCGGGATCCCCGTACTGTCGTTCTTTTACCTCTGTAACTAATGATGACACTGCAGAATTCTGAATTACGGCCCCATTATTTTCTATTTCCATCACTCGAACGACTAGGCCAGCTAACTGATGAATTTCTTTGGCTAACTTCTGCTTCTCAGGTCGCAAATACGCTAAACTCCCCATTGACTTACGGCTCAGGGCATCTGCTACAACATTAGCTTTTCCGGGGTGGTATAGAATATTCACATCATAATCTTTTAACAGCTCTAACCAACGGCGTTGCCGTAAATTCAACTCCCTCTGAGTGAAAATGTACTGTAGGCTCTTATGATCTGTGTAAATGTAAACATGGACTCCGTACAGGTAATGCCTCCACATCTTTAAGGCATGAATTACTGCGGCCAATTCCAGGTCATGGGTAGGGTAATTCTTTTCGTGTTTCCTCAGCTGTCTGGAAGCATATGCAATTACTCTACCATGCTGCATCAACACACAACCTAACCCAACACCTTACGCGTCACAATAAACTGAATAACCTTCTTTGCCTTCCGGTAATGCCAACACTGGAGCGGAGGTTAATCTGTCTTTCAATTCCTGGAAGCTCTGCTCGCATGTCTCGGTCCATTGAAACTTTGCTGCTTTCTGTGTCAATTTAGTTAGAGGTGCTGCAATGGTCGAGAACCCTTCAACGAACCTTCTGTAATACCCTGCTAATCCCAGAAAGCTACGAACTTCCGTCGGAGTGGTAGGCCTAGGCCATGACTTAAATGCTTCTATCTTCTGCTTGTCTACCTGTATACCAGCATCTGAAACAATATGCCCTAAAAAGGCCACTGAGTTAAGCCAGAATTCACACTTTGAGAATTTAGCATACAACTGGCGGTCCCTGAGGATCTGGAGCACTGTCCGCAAATGAGTCCGGTGATCAGCTTCAGAGCGAGAATACACCAGAATATCCTCAATGAATACTATCACGAACAAGTCCAGGAAAGGTCTGAAAACACTGTTCATCAGGTCCATAAAGACTGCTGGGGCATTCGTTAACCCGAAGGACATAACTAGAAATTCAAAATGTCCATATCGGGTCCTGAACGCTGTCTTAGGAATATCTCTCTCACGGACTCGGACCTGGTGATATCCGGACCGCAAGTCAATCTTAGAAAAGTATCTGGCTCCCTGCAACTGATCAAATAAGTCATCAATTCTGGGAAGCGGGTACTTGTTCTTCACTGTAACTTTGTTTAGCTGCCGATAATCTATGCACATTCGGAGCGAGCCATCTTTCTTTCTTACGAATAAAACTGGCGCACCCCACGGTGAAGTACTCGGCCTGATAAAACCTTTATCTAACAAATCTTTCAACTGCTCCTTTAATTCTTTGAGTTCTGCGGGAGCCATACGATAGGGAGGTATTGATATTGGCTGAGTGCCTGGTAACAGGTCAATAGCAAAGTCTATTTCCCTTTCTGGAGGAATACCAGGTAACTCATCAGGAAATACATCTGGGAATTCATTCACCACTGGGATAGACTGGAGTGTCAGAGATTCTTCTTGGACATCCTGAACTCTGACCAGATGATAAATACACCCCTTAGATATCAACTTTCTCGCCTGAAGGTAGGAAATAAACCTACCTTTTGGCGTAGCGGTGCTGCCCTTCCACTCCCGTACTGCTTCTCCTGGGAAGTGGAATCAGACCGTCTTGGTCCAACATTCAACATTGGCAAAGCATGGCACTAACCAGTCCATACCCATTATGGCATCGAAGTCTATCATTTCTAACTCGACCAGATCTACTGTGGTCTGATGGTCAACAATCTCTACTGTACACCCGCGGTAGATTCGGCTAGCTGTGATAGAGTCACCGACAGGCGTAGATACTAAGAAGGGCTGCTGTAATGATTCTGGTACAATACTAAACTTTTGTGCCACAAATGGAGTAATATAGGACAAAGGAGACCCTGGATCAATTAACACATAAGCAGGGTGTGAGCAGATAGTTAGCATACCTGTCATAACATCAGGCGACGCTTCTAAATCTTGCCTCCCTGGTAAGGCATATGTGCGGCTTGGGCCCAGACCTGTACTGGAGGCCCCTGATCTGCCCCGACCCCTGCCTGCTGAAACTAAGGGCCTGCGCCCAATCGAGGATGCTGTGGCTCGTGACCCTGCTGATGCCCTATCCTGTCTATCACGGTCCTCCTGACCTCTGGCTGGGCAATCTTTCATCAAATGGCCTTCTTGGCCACAAATATAACATGCGGTGGAGCCATATCTGCATGCTCCAGGATGGCGTCGACTGCATATAGGGCAAAGTGGTAGGGTATACCTGCTCTGCTCTTCCCTCCTCTGTAATGATGAATCTGCCACCTGCGAGCCTCTCCCAGTCTCTGGCTGCCCCCTGCGGCTAAATCTACCCCCCTGCGACTGTGGCTGAGGCGGGGGCCTGGGCGGCCTATCGGACAATCGTGGCCTGGGTCCTCCCCGGGCCTCTCTCTGTAACTCAACTGGCCTGTCCCGACGACGTTGTTCCTGACCGACCCTTCTGATCTCCCGTTGTCGCTGTCTGATGCCCTCAATATTTTGGGCAAATGCCTGAACTCGAGCAATGTCCATGTCCTCTCGCAGTGTGGCTGTAAGACAAGTCTCAACATATTCTGGATTCAGCCCCATAATAAAATGGTGCACTCTAGATGCCATGGTATCAACAAAGGCCGGTGCATATCGAGCCAAAGAATCAAATCGCAAGGAATATTCCCGAACACTCATGGCCCCCTGTTCTAGATGTAGGAACTGGTCTACCCGGGTCTGTCGAATCTCCCGCGGCAAATAGTGATCCAGAAAGGCTCCTGAAAAGCTGGACTAGGTGGGAGGGGAAACATCTCTTCCTCAGGACCTTTCCCAGCTTTCATACCATAATACCGCAATATCCCGTAACCGGAATGCTTCCAATTCAACTGATTCGGTAGGCGTGGCATGCATAACCCTGAAGATCCTCTGCATTTGATCTAGAAAATCCTGAGGGTCCTCTGTCCGGTCCGAACCTGTAAACTGTGGGGGATTCATAGCTAAAAACTCTTGGACTCTCGAACTATCGGGTTCTCCTAATAATTGCAACTGTAGACGGTATTGGCTGACGCTGAGCAACCATCATCTATGCTAACATAACCACAGTACTCCTAACCTCCTGGTCGGAGGGTGTCGGTATAGGGACTGCTGAAGGTAGTGTCGCCCCAAGCGGCTCCTGATGTGGTGGAGACTGCTGAGAAGGCTGGGACGATGCCTCTGTAGTGCCCTCTGACCGGGCTGTTTCTAGATGAGGGGGAGGCATCCTGCTGGTGCCTTCCCCTGCTGCAACATCTAAGCTCCGACCTGTGATAGGATGTCGCTGGTCTCACATTATCTGTAACCAAAGAATATAGTAAGCTTTCAAGGACTCAATCCTATACTGTACCGCTCTACAGCATGACTGAATAAGAATAAAAGACAACCATCCTATCATGCCTTGCAGCCTCCTACCCATAGTATGTGGTGCACAACACATCCATGGACAGGACTCTACTTAGCACGACTTGCAGACTCCCTGGGATACGACCTGCTCTGATACCAAGTTTGTCACACCCCGCCTTGGGGGGTATGACTGGCACCTGGTGCCCTACTGGGACCTGAACTGCTAGACTGCTAAGCCTGGGCACCCTTGGTGCCTGGCTGGCTCTAACTCATATTCCTGGAAACAAAGGGCTATATAACGGCTGTAAACACAGCCCCCGGCCCATTGGCCTATAGCCTCCTGTACCTGTACTAACAGCTGACCAGAAACATATCAACTCAGGGAACCTATGCGGGCCGACAAGGCCACCATGCTGTCTAGTCATCTGCAACTCAATCATGAAGTACTAAAAGCTACGTGACCGGCAAGGTCACCACTACTAGAAAACTACGACCCCACACGGCCAACATAAAAGAAAGAAGGAATACTAACAGCTATATAACTGCACGGCCTCACACGACCTGCTCATCTGACCACAGGGAATATATATAGACTGCAAGCCTCTAGGAATAGCAATAGAACTGGTCGGGACAGGGCCCCGACCTACCCGTACTATACAATAAAAAGGAACTGAAATACACCTCTAAAATTCAGCCTCCGGAGGACAGGAGCTGAATACTCGACCGCTGACGGGAAGTCACGTAGTATCGCCTGCTCGTCTATGAATACCTACAGGCAAGTAATGCAGCGCCCCACCGGGCGTCAGTACCGCTGGTACTGAGTATGTAAAGCAATAACTGAAAGCAAAATCTGAAAGCAATAATATAACTGATGAAACTGAAGTAGAAGGAATAACTTAACTGTCTGATAACGTAAGTCATACCTTTCTCGTTTACACTGAAAAGAAATAGAAGTCATACCTGGAGATATATCCCTCTACTGCTGATCTACTCGTGTCTAACATAACATGGCATAACATGAAATAGCACAACATGGCACACACAAACCTTACCCGGCCCCCATAAGCCGGGAGGTACAACCAGAACAGAATCTACACCCCTACCCCGGTCATCCCCTCTCCTATAGTGGCTGTAAGCATCCCGCCAGTCCCCTGGGTATGCACTTGGGCTCGCTGAGCCCCTGACTATAACTGTACCTGAGTCCGAAGGGGGTGTATAAAAGCCGGGCGTATCCGCTCGATGGGGGTGTATAAAAGCCGACCAAGGCAAAATATGGGGAAACTGGCATCCCATCTTCGTCCCCTGACGGGACGGCATGCCACTCCGTAGAGTGATGTATCCTCGTCCTCTGGCGGACGAGTCGATACAGCTATTAACCCTGGGGCGGTCGTGGATGCTAGGTAGTCCAACCCCAAACAATACAACGGTCTCAACTAGTAATGTTTTCTGTGTATCTCACATGCTAAGGCTAATAGGGGTAAGGTATCGTATACATTACATGCTGAACTAATAATAATAATCTGTACGTATTCGATACATGCTGAGGCTGGTAAACATATATATATATATGAATATAGTCTCCTGCTAAACTGTACTGGGGCAAAGGCCACACAAGATAGTGTTTCTGCTGAAAACTATACTGTTTACTAAGTTTCTATATTAACATGATTTCCTATTCCTAACGTGCTTTCTAAACTCCATTTTAGCCTGCTATTCTGTGTCTGAAGTGCTTTACGAATATTGCATTGCGAGGTTTCAACTGAATACAACAATATCTTAACATTTCGTATTACATCACATACTGAGCATGCTGTGCAGTTTCTAACACTTATACTGGCATCTATATCGTACTAGTAAGTCTTACATAAGTTGTAATTTAATGCTTCTAAGTATCAACATTCACAATAACGCAACACTTAACTTCTGAACATTCTACTGGCCTGTGAATTACTATACTGTTTCAATATTACTTAACTTGCCGAGGGAACGAGCTTTACATACCTTATCCTTGAATTATTCGTCCGTCGGACGAAGCTCGGCCGGTACTTGAACTAATTCCTCCCAACTGCATTCATAATTACGTCAATTAATACTAAATACAACTTTATTGTAAAGAGCAACGTTACTTTCGATATAATTTATAGCCTAAACTTAGGCTTATCGAAAGACGGTCGAAAACTCGCTATTTTCCAGCGGCCCAGAAGGGAGAAGTATTCACTTCTCAGCTAGGAACACATAGACATTAATTTAGAGCAATTCTACTTACCTTAGTTCGGTGGCTCGCCGATTCGTCGGCCGTATTTCACGAAACTAAATCCGTAGAAATGCTCTCTGCTGCTAAATACTTTGGTATCTTGGATTAATTTGAGTTTGGGCAGCATTTGGCAGCGTAATCGGACGAAAATTATTTAATTTTCTTCGTTCTTCCTTCTCTCTGCCGAAGCCTCTATTTTTTTTCTGAAATTTCCTTTGGTTAAATGAAATTAAACCAAAGTGGGGCTTATATACTTGGGCCCGAACCTGGGCAATGTGTCACGGAGCCATCGCGGAGGCCTCACCTCCGTGACACGCTGCCATCGCGGAGGGGCTCTGCCTCAGCTCCTCCCGCGATGGTTCGACGAGTTTCTCGTCTAATCTTTTTCCCGGCCTTTCTCTAGCACGTATGGCCTTCTAATATGCTTAACCAATGTGCGAATAGGTCGTCTAGGTGCCGAGAATTCTATGGGGTATAACAATAGTAAAGAGAAAATCCATATTTAGAGCAACTGTCATCAGGATTAAATATCCAACCAGCATCCGAGAAGGCTACCAAGACGGAATCGATGGATGAGTGTAAATTGAGACTATGGTGAAGGGTGCCTTTGATATATCGTAGGATACACTTAATGGCAGCCAATGAGTGGTGGATGGATTGTGCATAAACTAACACACCCGGTTGGTAGCATAACAAAATTTTAGGACGGGTAATAGTGGCATATTGAAGAGCCCCAACAATACTGCGACATAGGTGAGGATCAAGGAGAGGATCACCATCATAGACAAGGAGAGATTCTAGGGTATCTGGAGCAGAGATAGGTTTGGCTTTGTCTATTTTGGTGCGAAGAAGAATATCTCAAATGTATTTTTGTTGGATGAGCAAAACTAATTCTTTATTTCTGGTAAGTTCAATACCAAGGAAAAAATGAAGACAACCAAGTTCCTTCAAGGAAAAGGTAGCATGAAGTGTTCCAGTAAATTGGTTAATGAAATGAGGATTGCTTCCTGTGACAATAAGATCATCAACATACACTAGGATATAGGCGATATCATTGGTGATTGCCGAACAAATAGAGAGCAATTAGATAAGCATGATGTAAAACCATGAGAGATTAAACAAGTTTTTAGCTTGGTGAACTACGCCCGAGGAGATTTCTTAAGGTCGTAAAGAACTTTTTTGACTAGACATACATAGTTGGGATATTGAGGATTAACAAATCCCTTTGGTTGCTCCATAAATACCTTCTCATTAAGCTCGCCATTTAACAAATCATTATTAATATCAAGTTGATGGAAAAGCCAACCTTTTGTGCGAGCAATGGAGAGAACTAACCTAATGGTGGTTGGCTTGATGAAAAGACTAAAGATATCAACATAGTCGACCTCTTCCTCTTGATGAAACCCTTTAGCCACTAAGCGAGCTTTTTAACATTCAATGGAGCCGTTAGTGTGATGCTTTATCCTATAAACCCACTTACAACCAAAAAAATTAGAGTTATGAGGTGGTGGAATAAGTTGTCATGTATTATTTCGCATAAGAGCATAAAATTCTATTTACATAGCTTGCTGCCGCTGAGGAAGTTTGGAAGCCCGATTAAAAATTTTGAGTCCTTCAATAGGTAGGGGATCAATTGAAAGAGGATATTTGTATGTGTTTAGAGATTTTAGGGCTAAGGAGTTAGTTTTAGAGTGAGTAATCATTTTGTGGTGAGAGTTATCTGGTGGCCAAAAATAGGAAGGAGCAGTTAAAGGGTAAGAGGGAGGAGAAGGTCGAGAGATGATTGGAGGTTGTGAAGGTGAAACAGATTTACTGGAAGGCATGGAAGAAGGTGATTAAGTAGGAGGTGAAGGTTGAGAAGGGGTGATTACCTATGTGCTTGTCAAAGGCTGAACAACATCTCGAGTAGTCATTGAAAATTGAATTGGAGCCTGTGGAGGTGAAGGAAGGGAGGCAGCTTGATGGAGTAGTATTGAGGGGATTATAGAGGAAGTGGAGTATGAGTTGGAGGAGGATATTTTCTGGTGGTCTTGATAAGGAAAACATTCCTCATCAAAGGCAATATGAAGAGCGACATAGACCCGATTAGATGGTACATGAAGGCACATATAGCCCTTGTGTTTTGAGCTTAACCTATAAAGATGCATGGTTGAGATCGAAATTCAAATTTGTGGTTATTATAAGGACGGAGGAAAAGGAAACAAATACAACAAAAAGAATCTTAGAAAATCATAGTCAAGTGAACGATGATATAGACATTAATAGAGAGACAAATGGTTCAGGATGGGGGTGATGGTGCGGTTAGAGAGATAGACTGCCATATGGAAGGTTGGTTCCCAAAAAAGACAATAGGAGGGAAGCATGGGCAAGAAGGAATAATCCCTTTTCAACAATAATACGATTGCATCGCTTTGGAGTACCATTTTATTCTTGTTTGTGGGGGAGGGGGGGGTATGAAACTCTATTTCGGATGCCTTAGATTGAAGATGAGAAGAAACATTATGAAATTCACCTCCCCAATCAGTTTAGACATTTTATTTTGAAACTGAATTAGGTCTCAACCATGGTATGAAATTGTTTTAAAATAGTAAGCACATCTGATTTTTGATGGATAAAATAAATCTAAATATATTTGGTACAATCATCCAAAAATAAAATAAAGTAACGAGCTCAATTAATAGAATTGGTAGGAGCAGGTCCCTAAACATATGAATAAACCAGATCAAAAGGATGTAAACTAGACTCATGATGATGAACCAATGGATTGCGATGACTCTTGTCAATTCGACAGGGTACACAAACATTAGGAAAGCTTAAATTTGACACAAGAAAATTATAAGTGGAGACAAGATCACATAATGTGGCTTCATTAGGGTGCGTCAATATATAGTGCCATCCAACAAGGGTAGTGCATGTGTTCACCAAGAAAGGTCACGGGAGATGGTTTGTAGACATTAACTGGCGGTGGAATAAGGCGATACACGTCATTGTCGTTAATGAAGTATTATTTTGCCCTGCAAATACTTGACAAAGAACTCATTAGCGTGAAACTGAACAAGAACATTATTATCACGAGTGAGTTTGAAAATACTTAAGAGGCTTTTTGTTAATACGGCAATACTTGTCCTTTTCATTTGTGAAACAACTTACTTGGAGTAATTGATTGCTTGATCCTACATATTTTTTATGGTTGAAGATGGTATTGTGGGTTGTTGAATGTTCGTTTGATGATTCAAACATATTGTCATAGTTTTTGCAATTGAAATTTTTTTTTATACAATTTATATTTTATAAGGTCTGTCTAAGAATAAATGCTTCTATCAATATTTATTTATAAGAGTTGCAAAATTAGAGAAAATTAGAGGTCTAATTAAGTAATTGGTCAATAAAGCAAAGAATTTAAATTAGTAACATAATGCATAGTTGGGAAGTAGAATTTGAACAAGATATGGCTAAAAATTCGGTTTGCCAATTGTAATAACCATAGGGGAAAAAATTCTAAATTTGTTCCTAAACTTTGAAAAATAATTTGAAAATTTTCTCCATCAATAATTGGGACCAAATTTATTCTTTTCATATTGTAAAAGTTAACTAGATTTGTCTTTATTGACTAAAAAATATAAGATTTTTGATATGTAAACTTTTTTTCTATAAGGGAAAAGAGTCAAATTAGTCATTGGACTATGTAGAATGATTTTCATTTTTCCCTGAACTTTGCAGAATAGTATGAACCAAACCATCATTTTTATCTTTTATCCCTCTAAATCGATCAATATCATAATAGTTGATTCTCTCTACTCTAACAAAAGCACACCACAATTAATTATTCACTAACACTTCTTACTCTAGTGACACAAAAAAAGTAAAAGAAAATACAAAAGTTTCATTAAAAATCACCCGATTCTATCAATCTTCTCATTCGTTCATCTTTATCACTTTTTTAGTCAGTATTTGACCCCCGATCTTTAACTTTTATAACCCCACCTTGGTCGCCATATACTACTTAGGTTTGTTTTAATATTAGGAGGTCCATGTGGAGCTAGATCTAACACTGCTATATTAGTGATATGAGAAGGATTGGTAATACGTTGTATCGATGAAATTTAGATGGAGATGGGAACTATCTTGGTTAATTCGAGTTTATAGGATAAAGATTAGGTTTTTGGAGGTTCTGGGTGTGAAAAACATGGTGGTGTCTTCGGAATAGTGGTGACCTATAATTTCACATGTTTAAAAAATGATTTAACCCTTCTTTGAAAAAGGTCCACGTGTGGCAACTTGGAAAGCATCAAGAAGGAAAATGTTGGCCAGTTTAATAATGACATGGGTAGATCTAGCTCCAACTATAAAGAGAGAAAATCTGAAATATCTAACAAAGTTCAAGGACGGATTTGACTATTCAAAGTAGTTAATTTGAGTTTGAAAGATAAGCATTAGTTGTTGGAGGTTTAGAATGTTGAAGAAAATGGTATATTGGTGCCTTCAGAAAATTGATTGTGTTCTTCAAAGTTTAGGGGCAAATATAAATCATTTTGTGTAGTTCAAGGAAAATTTTGATTCTTTCTTTGTAAATAACGCCCAAATGTTGAAACTTGAAAGATTTTATCATTAGTCAATAAGGACAAATCTAGCTAATTCTGATAATAGCAAGAGTAAATCTAACCCCAACTATATTAAGAGGGCCAAATATGAAATATCTTACAAAGTTCAAGGCTAAATTTGACCAATTAATTTGAGTTGGGAGAATAGAGATCTAGTTATTGGAGGTTTGAGTATTGAAGAAAACAGTGCTGCTTTTGAAATATTAACTACATTTTTAAAAGTTCAAGGGAAATTTAGAAAATTTCACATAGTTCAAGAGAAAATTGATCCTCATTTGTAAAAAAGGACATGTTGGAACTTAAAAGGCGTATGCCTTTAGTAAATAAGGGAAAATTTCATCCATCTTGATAACGATAATGTTAAATCCGACTTCAAAGTTTAAGGTCAAATTTGATCATTTTTCTTATAGTTGATTTACTCATCATGATTAGATATTTGGTAATAATCTAGGAAAAGGGTCAATTTTATCCTCTTTACTTTCATTTATTAGTCAGTTTTATCCTCCATTATATTATCCAGCTATTTTTTCTTATTATGTTAATAAGCTTAATATATCCTTATTTATAACAATAGGTCACCATGGTAAGGTGAAAGAAAACTTAGGTTCAAATATGCACGTGTCATCTTATAATTGAATGGTATACACAACTAATTATATTTAATTATTATTTCTTAAATCTCTTTTTCATTCCTGATTTTTATTTTTTTAAATTTACTTTTCTTCTTTTTCTTTTTCCCTTTTTCTTTCTTGATTTTCTTCTTCAGGTCACTGCCGACTCTCTTAAGAAAATGAGTTGAGAGTGACAAATAAGTTTGGAATTGAAAATGGCGACAAGTTTGACCAGTCTAGATCAAAACTTTCTTTAAATTAGAATTAAGTTAAATGGGGTTGGAAGTGTAATATTTAAAATTTATTAAATTTTTGTAAATTACAAAATAACTCAAACTCATTAATTCAAAACCCCAACCCATGCAACACACATCTTTTCTCCTTCCTTTCTTTCACTCAACCATCACTCCTCCTCTCTTTTTCTCTTTACTGCACCTTCTTCCTTATCAATTTTTCTTTAGATATCATCATGCTAGTGAGCCCCTTCAATGTCGGTGAGCCATCGACGCATACTACTCTACTTAGAGGTAAAAAAATTTCACTTCTATCAAATATAACTCTGTGGTGAATAGTTAGGAGTTTGATCTTTCGAACTAAAAATTGTGATTTTTGGTTAAAGAAGAAGAAGAAGAAGATGGGTTTCACATATCATGTTGTTGGATGTCTTTATTTGTTGTATTTATTGTGTTTGTTGTATTTGTTGTTCTTGATGTTCTTGTTGTGGTTTTTCAAAATAGAGTCACTAGTAGGGACTTGTATTGTGCTTTTTGTTGTTGTAGTCTTTGTTGCAGAAAAAATAGTGTGATGTTGTTTAATTTATTTTTCAACAACTGAGCAAGTTGTTGCAGCAATTTCCGCACTTGTTTGAATAAATTAAAATTTGTTGAGATGTTGCAATAAACTATTGTCGCAACCTCAGCAGTTGTTTGATTTTGTCAAATAAAAGGTTAAGTTGTTGCAACAACTTCTTCAACTGTTGGAAAATAAATCTAACAATTGTTTCAGTTGTTGCAACAAGTCATTTGAATTGGTGCAACAAGTTTACAATTTGTTGCAACAACCTTAATATCTATTTGACTTTGTCAAATAACTGTTTAAGTTGTTGCAATAACTCATATAGGTGTTGAAAAAAAATCAATATTTGCCAAACAAGAGCAAAAGTTGTTGCAAAAACTTGTTGTTGTTTTTGTACTCATTGTTGTTTCATAATTTAGGAAGTAAATAGGGGTGTAGAACTGTTTGGTTTTTTTCAACAACTGAGGAAGTGGTTGCAACAATTCTACAGTTGTTGTTAAAAATCAAACAATTGTTGTACTTGTTGCAACAACTTCAGCAACTGTTGGAAAAAAATTATACAACTATTAAAGTTGTTGCAACAACTCACAGAGGTGTTGAAAAAAAAATATATTTATTTTACTTATTTGATCAACTGCAGTAGTTATTTCCACTGTTTATTTTGACTGAACGATTAAATTAATTATTGATTTCTATTTTTTCTCATATTTTACAGATAAAATGACTTTAAAAAGAGTAAGAAGTACTGGTAGAAGATGTTGTTGCTTCTAGAAGATCAAAAAGAACTAGGACACAAGAAGAAGAAATAAATGAAGAACCTAGCAGTCCAAGCTATCTGGATGTGCTTTGATGCCCCGCAAGTATACGCGGTCGTACAAGTAATATAGTGTCCCTTTTTAAGAGTCGAATATCGAACCCACACGGACTGGACCAATTCAGCTAATTATCAAGTTCAAGTGTGATATTAACTTTCGCAAATGTTGATTAAAGACTTTTTCGATAAAGTTTAATTAAGTCTAGGGGTGGTCACCGAAATACTCTAAAATCATTCAAGGAGCAACTAGAGTTAAAGCCGAATAATCATGAGATACTCCGCTTTGTAATGATTTAAGTATGAAACTATCAATTGTCATCATACATAATTAAAATTGCATGTTCATGGTCTTTCGAGCCTCTAAACACGACAAACTAGCCTCACAACTACATCGTTGAGCGGGGATGTGACATTATACTTCGTGGGCAATTCAATTACGTGGATGTGGTTTATGGGGTTTATGCTCTTGATTAGGGACTTTCGTACCTCTAATCATTTAACTCAACTTAGCTTCATAACTACTTCTTCGAGTGGCGATGTGATAATTCTAAGTTGGTGTCTAGCTCATCCCGTTTTAATAACCAAGCAAGAAAATTAGGTATAATTTCTTATCCTAACTGCGAATTATATCGTAAGATACAAACTTGCTCCCTACATTCTTTGTTCTTGCCTAGGTTTACTTTCTCAAGCTTTAATCTAGGTATAACATGTGTCTTTTTCATGGTGATCAATCATAAAAACAACCATAATTAAGAATGTAAGACAAAACAACAATCAATAATTTAAAACCAAAACAAAATCACGTAATCACATTCATACCTTGTGGCTTCAACCCTAGAGGAAGGGTTCTAGCCACTCAAGTCCGTATAATTACAAGAAAACATAGTTAAAGTAATGTACTTACAAAAATTGGTAGAAGAGAAGATTGAATTGATGAACTCTAGGTGAGTTCTCCCACTTCTCCCTTCACTCCTTGGCAGTTTTTCAGAAATAAATCGTGACTCAATGTTTTTAGGAGCTAAGGGACCTATTTATAGTAAATGAGAGATGTATAAAATTATGCCCGGCATGGAATAGCTCCGTGCCACGGAGGTTATCGCGCCAATATGCCTCCGTGACATGGAGGCATCACGTAGGAACACTGGAAAACTCATAAAACCGTCGCCAGGCAGCCCCCTGCCGCGTTGGCAGCATGGCACGCTGCTTGTGCGGCGCGTTTGATGGTGTGTCACAGCCCTTGTCGCACAGCCTGCCTGCCGTGGCACATTGCCAATGTGCAGGTAGGCTGTTTCGCGCATCCTCCTTGCCGACATTCGCGTATTACTTCCGATTCCATGCCTCCACTTCACCAACTCATGGATTAGTTCCTCAAATTCATTTTAAACCTACAAAAACAAGAACTTATCATGTTGGTTAGTGTATATATTCACATTTACATAAAATTACATGAGAATGTATATAATTAAGCCGATAAACAAGACAAAACTAAGTTATAAAGCATCACTTGGGCATGCCATTTTGCCCAAGATCACCTACCCCACACTTAAAGCTTTGTTCGTCCTCGAACAACCTTTTTACATCTCATGTAAATGAAGACTCACACTTAACTAATTTAGCAAGACAATTCAAGCTACGGCTATAATGATTATTTAAAATAGCAAGTTAAAAATAGAGCATGCACGATTTAATCCTTGGAATAAAATACAACTATGTTAAGACTTTCTAACCTCAAGAATCGACTCTCAATCTTAGCAAACTCATGCAAATCAACCGATCAAGAAATCCGACATGAATGTTATCTCTCATTAAACATGTGCCTTCACGACAAGCGAGTTACCCATTTTTACTCACAAATTTTTAAATCACAACATGTATGGGTATATGAATAAAATTACACTCACTCTCTCAAAGAATTCATATGCATCATGTAGTGAACCATAAGCTTTGCCTTAGTCTTTTACTCCACTAATTTAATGATGTATGAACGTAAAATCAAGTAGGACTTAATGGGTTGTAATGTAGCTAAGGGACGGGTAGGTACTATTCTGACCAGTAATAGTGACTATCTTCCCCAAGCGCTTTTAATACATCCAACATTCATTTAGGACATCTCTTTTCTTACTTCCTCCTCATTCTTTTCAATCTTGAATTTTCTCTTCTTGTTCCCATTTCTTTAAGCACATTCAGCTTAGTAGTCAGGACTACTTAAATAATTTTTTTCATTCATTTTTTTTCTTACTCCCTACTAATAATCAACCATTTTCACACAAGTGCACCTTTGTCCTTTTCTCAACTTTAACAACTTCTACTTTTTCTTCTTTTTCATGCTTCTCACTCCTTCACTCTTTGGAATTTTTCACTTAAGCTCTTAGGAGTTTTTGATCAAATTCAAGGCTAATGAAAGAAAACGGATTAAGCTTATGTTGTAGCTATCAAAGAATAGGCTTAAGGCTCAATGGGGCTTACTAAGATTCAACATTCAAGGTAGGTAACGTAAGGGATAAAAATTAGGTTCATTCAAAGAAATGCCTAAATCATCTCCTACAGTCCACATCCTTCATTTTGTTTTATATACACACCAGGAAAGTTCTAGACATTTCACAACAGCACGGAGTATTCGAAAAACTTACACTCAAGCACATGCTCAATTCAAGACACATTCAGCAGACTCTTACTCAGCTAATCACAAGAATTCAGAATTAAGCTTCAATCACATCGAGTCAAATTCAAGAGTCTAAGTGTCTCAAACTAAGTTATACATTTCTTACATGCTTCAACACTAACCACACTTTGTATCTTACAATCATGTATAGCACATAACAAGAACATCAAGCCATCAATTAGCTACGGGTTCAAAAACCAAAACCTATTGACTAATTTTTCCTCAAGACGGTCGTCATCCATCCATCATCGGAAATAGTCTCTAACTATGACTAAAAACACTATATACAGATAAAGAAAATTTTTATTTTTCGGTTCAAAGACCCCCCGTCGGAAAAGAACTGAAAAGAAAAACCAACGGGTGGTGAAGTCATGCTCAACTCAAAAAACATTTCAAATATTTCTCACAAGCATTACATTCACCAAAAATTGTTAAGCACAAAAATTTTAAAATTTTCCTCTCCCCACACTTAAATCATGCTATGTCCCCATAACATCAAATTAAAATTAAACAGGATGAGAATTACTCCCTCAAGCCTCTAGGCCTAGCTAATAGTATGCTTTTCTTCAAATTTGCACAAGTGGGTGTTTGACCCCACACTTTTTCTCCTTCATGCTTGTTAGCTTCCTCCTCCACGGGTACTCAGACTTCCCATTCATCTGTGCCTAACTTTCCACCAAAAACAACAGAAGTTGAAAATAACCAAAATCACATAAACAAAAATCACAAATTGTACCTGTGGTACCCTTGGGTTGCCTTCCAAGCAGCGCCTAATTTTACGTCGCGGCACGACATATCAAGTTTCCCCACTTTTTCCTCTACCTTGAGGATATGAATCTCATCCCTAATTTCTTCTCTAGTTTCCTCTTATGCTCCAGGGGTGGTGGTGAAAAAATGAAAGGACCAAGCAGTAGATGTCGCCTTTTACACTTATTGGCCCTTAAGTAAGCGAAGTCATTTTGTCTCATCGAGTCAGCAAATTTTAGAATATACGAGGCTTGGTCCTCCTCTAGAAATTTCTCTATAAGCTTGGAAGACTCTATTTCTAGGTTGTCAACAAAACTTAATGTCAAAAAATGCTTTGAGTTAGGTCCAATACACCTCAACTCTGAAACTGCATTGTGCTTGACCTCCTTACTTGTATACACCTTCTCCGCATCAACATCTATCTCTCCATTAATGTCAAATGGGGGATACTCTATCTCTTCTTCCATGAATGGATTTTTCATATGTGTGAGACCATCACGGGGACTCTCAAGAGCTTCTAATTGTTGAGCTTCTTCTAAGAACTCACCCTTTTCTTCTCCTTGTAATCCCTCTTGAGTATTGCATAAAACCGTTACTTGCAAATCAGCGCAAGCTTCAGCCTCAACCATCATCTCCGTGATCTTGGCGCTTATCATTTTTAAGGCCTCTCCATTTTCCTTAGTTTGAATTCCTAATACTTCCATCTGCTCCCTCATTGCTTCTGTCTGCTCAAGGACCTGTTTTAACATGTTTTCTCTTTGAGCTTGGTGTTCCAAGTCCTCATTTTCATCATTCCTTTACTCATCAAAAACAACAGAAGGATCATAGTAGGGGCTTGAGGGAGGGGATTATGCATTCGGACAGCCATCCCAATGGTCATCTTGATCACCATGTATATTGCAAGTGTTACAGTTTTGCCATAAGTGGGGTCCTCCACAATTCAGACAGGACTCACCAAAATATGAGAATCCACCATTCAACCCATTTGTGTTCCATGATGTCATGTCAAGAAGGGTATCAGACTAAAAACTAAAAATAAAATAAATTTAAAACTAATAAAAAAAATTTCAAACACTTAAGGAAATTTAAAAATCACACAAAAACAGATAAATTTACTAAACTTCGCTTAGTCCCCGGCAACAGCGCCAAAAACTTGATACGCCGCAAGTGTACGCGGTCGTACAAGTAATATAGTGACCCTTTTTAAGAGCCGAATGTCGAACCCACAGGGACTGGACCAATTCAGCTAATTATCAAGTTCAAGTGTGATATTAACTTTCTCAAGTGTTGATTAAAGACTTTTTTGATAAAGTTTAATTAAGTCTAGGGGTGGTCACCGAAATACTATGAAATCATTCAAGGAGCAACTAGAGTTGAAGCCAGATAATCATGTGATACACCACTTTGTAATGATTTAAGTATGAAACTATCAATTGTCATCTCACATAATTAAAACTGCATGTTCATGGTCTTTCAAGCCTCTAAACATGACAAACTAGCCTCACAACTACATCGTTGAGCGGGGATGTGACATTCTGTTCGTGGGCAATTCAATTATGTAGATGTGGTTTACAGGGTTTATGCTCTTGATTAGGGACTTTCGTACCTCTAATCATTTAACTCAACTTAGCTTCACAACTACTTCTTCGAGTGGTGATGTGATAATTCTAAGTTGGTGTCTAGCTCATCCCGTTTTAATAACCAAGCAAGGCAAATTAGGTTTAATTTCTTATCCTAACCGCGAATTATATCGTAAGATACAAACTTGCTCCCTACATTCTTTGTTCTTGCCTAGGTTTACTTTCTCAAGCTTTAATCTTGGTGTAATGTGTGTGTTTTCATGGTGATCAAATATAAAAACAACCATAATTAAGAATGTAAGACAAAACAACAATCAATAACTTAAAACCAAAACAAAATCATGTAATCACATTCATACCTTGTGGTTTCAACCCTAGAGGAAGGGTTCTAGCCACTCAAGTTTGTATAATTACAAGAAAACATAGTTAAAGTAACGTACTTACAAAAATTGGTAGAAGAGAAGATGAAATTGATGAACCCTAGGTGAGTTCTCCCACTTCTCCCTTCACTCCTTGGCAGTTTTTCAGAAATAAATCGTGACTCAATGTTTTTAGTAGCTAAGGGACCTATTTATAGTAAATGAGAGATGTATAAAATTATGCCCGGCATGGAATAGCTCAGTGCCACGGAGGTTATCGCGCCAATATGCTACGTGACATGGAGGCATCGCGTAGGAACACTGGAAAACTCATAAAACCGTCGCCAGGCAGCCCCCTGCCGCATTGGCAGCGTGGCATGCTGCTTGTGTAGCGTGTTTGATGGCGTGTCACGACCCTTGTCGCGCAGCCTGCCTGCCGTGGCACGTTGCCAATGCACAGGTGGGCTGTTTCGCGCATCCTCCTTACCGACGTTCGCATTTTACTTCCGATTCCATGTCTCCACTTCACCAACTCATGGATTAGTTCCTCAAATTCATTTTAAACCTACAAAAACAAGAACTAATCATGTTGGTTAGTGTATATATTCACATTTACATAAAATTACATGAGAATGTATATAATTAAGCCGATAAACAAGACAAAACTAAGTTATAAAGCATCACTTGGGCATGCCATTTTGCCCAAGATCATGCTTGCTGACCAAGCAGGAGTCTTAGCAAAAATGAGGCTACTTCAAGCCATAAGCAACAGGATGACGCTTTAGAGCCAAAGAAGCCTCTCAGGTAGATGAAGGTGATTCCTTCCAAGAAAAAAGTGAAAGTGGACATGCTTCTAAAGATAATGAAGATGGAGAGGATGATGACGATGGTGAGGATGAGGAAAGTGATGATAATAATTAAGCAACAGGATGGCATTTTAGAGGTCAAATAAGTCTCTCAAGTAGATGAAGATGATATATCCCAAGAACAAAGTGAAAGTGGACATGCTTCTAAAGATAATGAAGATAGAGAGGATGATGAAGATGGTGAGGATGAGGAAGGTGACGATAATAATAATAAAGAAGATGGGAAAGATGATGATAGTGGAGATGGGGAACATAAAAATAATGATGATGATGATGAGAAATCCACAACAGTCGATGACAAAACAGATGAATAAAATGATGAGAATGTCCGATCTACTTCTGTCGAGGCATATAGGAGTAGAAGAGATCCAAACAGAACTTTCACTGATACAGTTGTCAAAAATATAAGGTTTGACATCCAGGTTGTTTGAATTTCTATACAAAATATATGAATTTAATTATGAAAAATTTGAGTGCTTGACTGACATGGATAAGTGGTGGGAGGACTAGGTAAGTTTCTACAACTTCTATTTATATTCAATTAAGCAGTTGTTGCATTTTATTAAGCTTCTGCAATAGATTCAACAACTGCTGCATCTGTTGCAACAATTTCATTGAGATGTTGCAACAGATGCAACAACTAAATGAAATTGCTACAACAGATGCAGTAATTGTTACATCTATTGCAATATATTTATTAAGTTGCTGCAACTGCTCATATATTGCAATATATTAATTAAGCTTTTGCAGCAGATGCAACAAATGCACCAATTGTTGCATTTGTTGCAGCAATTCTATTAAGTTGCTGTAACAGGTGAAGCAACTACTGCAACTGTTGCAGCAGATTCATTAAATTGGTGCAGCAAGTGATTGACTATCTTTTTTTATACTATATAGATGAAATATTATGTCTAATGCGTGTTAAACTTATAGACTATCCCAACCACTATGATCCCACAGACATAATCTTGGATCTCAACTTCTACAACCTTATGAAGAATAAGTACAACAAGTTGAGTATGAAAAGTGTCACACCCCGAGTCTACACCCTGGATGGGACACGGTACTTGAAGTCACAAGTGACCCCAAGTCAACCCTTGGTCTATCATACACTGGTATTCTGAGTAGAACAAACATAGTGAAATCTTTGAAATAATAACATAAAAGCATTTATGAAAATAAAACTGAAAATATAAAGTTTAAGAACATTTGATGTCTGGAATTAGTTCTGTGTCTAAAAGCCCTCTAACTGATGAGTTGTTGGGACAAGCCCCCAGCTAACTCTAAGTCTAGCTAAAAATAATGAACTAACTGAAAGAAGTAAAATAAGGCCCTCGAATGATGAGGACTCACACTTCAACTGCTAAGGAGGAGGGTCTGAACCGCGGCGACTAACACTATTGAGTCTGAGAACCTACAGCTGTATCATAAAACGATACAGCATAAAGGTATGTGCCAGTACTTTGAATGTTCTGAGTAAGTGGGAGAAAATATAACTGAATATAATGCCTGAACTGATATGACATGCAATGACCAATAAATAAACTGAACTGAACTACTAAAGTAAACTAAGGTGGTCAAAATGACCCTGTTTGATAGTCAAGGCATGTCCTAAGTCTGAAAGTACTGAGTCTGAGATACTGAACTAAACTGAGTTAAACTGATAGAACTAGAACAAAACTGAGCTGCTTATTCTGAAACTGGACTAGACTGACTAGTGGGAGAGTCTATAAACGACATATAACCACGTGAGCTAGACATAGAGTCTGATGTATACACCCCACCGGTAGGATCCAATATACCTTGTCAGGGTATAAAGGCATGAACTGGGTGATCACAAAAGTCTGGGGCCAATCAAGCCAAGTAATACTGTAACCTACACTGGCAAAGTAGTTCTGGGAACCTGGGTATGCTGGAACCTCGACCCGCTCGGTGCTAATTCCTACTCCCATTGAAAAATCTAAACTGAACTACTAGGTTGATAGCTCAAAACGAGGGTCCAAGACTAGTCAGGACATATAACTGAAAGTACCCTGAGAGTCTTATCAGGCCACATTCTGAAATTGGATTCTAGACTGGTCAGAGTTACTTATCTGAAAGCGTTGTAACCGTCTAAGAACAATATGTAACCTGAACTGGGGTCCTAGGGATGGTCAGAGCTATATATCTAAAATGTCATGACCGCCTAATGGACCAATAAACTGGATTCTGAGTCTGATTCTGATAACTGGAGGCACCACTAACACATCGGGAAAAGACTGAAGTCAAACTAATCAGTTGACAATTTTTTGAATAGTTCTGAAGAGGTTCTATGTTCTAAATGAACTGAATTACTAAGAAGCTAATAGAGAACTCATCTCATTCCAACAACACATGAATTTCATAATATGGCAAAATCTCAAGAATTAAAGAAATCTCGTCCAACAAGGCTAAAATCATTATTATCAAGGGAATATTTGCTCAACATATATATATATATATATATATATATATATATATATATATATGTGTGTGTGTGTGTGTGTGTGTGTGTGTGTGTGTGTGTGTGTGTGTGTGTGTATAATAAGAATTTCTAGGAAATTCAGCTCAAAACATACTTCATTCACTAGATAAAATTTATTACGCAAATATTTACTCGAAAATTTAGGGCTTGAATTCACTTGGCAAGAACATCAACAATTCAGGCAAGAATTGATGGAGATCATATAAATAATAAATAAGGATATTATTCTATATGGAATTAACGAATAATATCATATAATTTTTGCGTATTCAAAACTCAGGGCTAAAACTGATAGAGAATTTATGGGAGGGTTTTGGGGACACAAGGGAAGAGCAGTTTTCTTTGTTGAATTCCCACATACCTGAGTTGAAGTTTCTTGAAGGAGAAAGCTTGGACTGCTGCAATGGAGGAAAATCCTAAGCCTGCTTGAGAGTTTCTTGAGAGAACTTTTGATGTTTTTCTGAGAATAAACCTGGGAATGAGGGAAAGAACCGTCCAAACCCTCTAATAAGTCTGAATGTACGTCCAAAATGACATAGTTTAAAGCTTATGAGAGTAAATAATTACTAAATAGCCCTTAGAAAATTGCTGGGAAAAACTTACAGGTGATCCTAACGGGTGACCTAATGAGTTGTGGTGACTGACCAGGACTCGTGGTCAGACCCGTGGAGTACACTACCAGAATTCTCTGTAGGTCACCACGAGGGACCTAACGAGTCGTGGACACTAACCACAACTCGTAGTCACCAGTCGTGGACCACACTGTCTCACTTTTGAAGCTTCTATACTAGGATTGACCACGATTAATTCAACGAGTCGCTACCAGTGATGACGACTCGTGGTGACACTCGTTAGGTGCACTTCCTAACAACTGACTAGGGCTGGTAATGGGGGGCATAATGAGTCGTTATTGGTGACCACGACTCGGGGTCACCATCCATCACGACACTGCTTCTCACTTACCAATACTTACTCCTTCTTCTCACGACTGACCTAACAAGTTGTTAGGTCTCACAACGACCCGTTAGGCGAGTCGTTCTGTGACAAATTTATGTAGATTTCCAGATTTTCTGATTTAAGTCCCGGATTTAGTCTTTGAGTTTCTGAGGCATTACAAAATCTCCCCCTTGGAAACATTCGTCCTCGAATGTTAGAAAACACACAGGAAAGCAGAGAATAACAACCAGACATTCCAGATACTATTCATTTAACTTCAAAACTGTCGGAATGACTACCTCCGTTTCAAAATACATGACTGAACTGAATTTACCTTTCATACATACATTCAAAAACATAAGAGATACTTGAACACCTGAACTGAATTATGATAGCTAAATTGAGTTCTAGGGCCAAAACTAATATCTCAAGCTGTGATAGAGCTAGTAGATAACAAATGCGGGTATTTGTCCATCATATCTACTTAGGCCTCCCACATAGCTCCCTCAACCTGCTTCTTTCTCCATAAGACTTTGACTTAAGCTATTTCCTTGTTCCTCAGTTTACGAACCTGACGGTTAAGGATCTAGACTAGTACTTCATCATATGAGAGACTATCTTGTATTCCTACATTGTCCAATGACACAACTAAGGTTGGATCTCTGATATACTTCTTCAAAAGTGACACATGGAAAACTAGGTGTACAGCTACTAGTTCTGAAGGTAACTCTAGCTCATAGGCTATATGTCCGATACGCCTTCAAAATTCTATAGGGTCCAACGTATCTCGGACTAAGCTTCCCCTTCTTGCCAAACCTCATCACCCCTTTCATGGGCGAAATTTTAAGTAAACCCAGTCATCAACTACAAACTCCAACTCTCTTTTCCGCACATCGGCATAAGATTTTTAACGGCTCTGATCTATTTTCAACCTTTCTCGGATTAGCTGAACTTTCTGCATTGCCTCGTGAACCAAGTCTGGCCTTATCAAGGTAGCTTCACCAACTTCGAATCACCCTATAGGAGATCTAAACCTTCTCCCATATAATGCTTCCAATGGGGTCATCTAAATGCTAGAGTGGTAGCTATTGTTGTACGCAAACTCTATAAGAGGCAAATGGTCATCCTAATTACCCTTGAAAATGATCGCGCACTCTCTTAGCATATCTTCTAGAGTCTGAATAGTCCCCTCAGCTTGCCCATCTATCTGCGGGTGAAAAGTTGTACTGAGCTTGACCTAAGTGACAAGTCCCTTCTGAAAAGACTTCCAAAAATGGGAGGTGAACTGGATACCCCTGTCTGAAATAATGGCTAATGGCACCTTATGAAGTCTAACCAGCTCCTGGATATAAAGTTGCATAGTCCTCAGCTGAATTTGTGGTTTTGGCTAGGAAAAAATGTGTTGACTTAGTCATCTGGTCTACTACTACCCAGATTGAGTCATGCTGCCAACGAGTCCAAGGTAGACCCGTAATAAAGTCCATGTTTACTTCTTCCCACTTCCATGTGGGTATGTTGATATCCTGGGTCATACCTCCTGGTCTCTAGTGTTCTACCTTGACTTGCTGGCAGTTTGGGCACTTAGCTACAAATTCAACGATATCTCTTTTCATGTTGTTCCACCAGTAAACATACCGTAAATCACGGTACATCTTAGTAGCACCAGGGTGAATGGAATATCTAGAACTGCACGCTTCAGCCAATATCTACTATCTCAATTCACCAACATCTGGTACACACAACCTGCCCTGGTAACGGAGCACCCCATCTCCCCCTAGGGAGAAAGCTTCTATTTCTTTTCTGAGAACTGATCCCTTAAGCTTAAGTAAGATGGGATCCTCATCCTGTCTGGACTTGACTTCAACTACCAAGGATGAATCCAACCCACTTTGCATTACCACACTACATTCGGCTGAATCCACCAACTGCACCACTAACCGGGCTAGTCTGTGAACATCCTTCACTAACTCCTTCTTGCCTTCCTCAATGTGAGCCACACTCCCTATAGACCATCTTCTTAGGGCGTCAACCACCACATTGGCTTTACCCGGGTGATACAGCATGCTCATGTCATAGTCCTTTAACAACTCCAACCACCTTCTCTAATGCAGATTTAGATCCTTCTGACTCAACACATACTGAAGACTCTTATGATCTGTAAACACATCTACATGAGCTCCATATAAGTAATTCCTTCATATATTTAACGCAAATACGACCGCTGCCAGTTCCAAGTCATGAGTTGGATAGTTCTTCTCATGAACTTTGAGCTTTCTGGAGGAGTAGCTATCACTTTGCCCCGCTGCATCAGGACACATCCGATTCCAACTCTGGAAGCATCACAATAATCAACCTATCCATCTGTTCCTTATGGAAAGGTCAGAATTTGAGCAGTAGTGAGTCGAGTCTTTAACTCCTGGAAACTCTTCTCACACTCATCCGACCACTAAAATTTCACCTTCTTCTGAGTTAACTTAGTCAGAGGAGATGCAATAGAGGAGAAGCCTTCCACAAACCGTCAATATTAACCGGCTAAGTCCAGGAAACTCCTGATTTCAGTAGGAGAGGTAGGTCTGGGCCAATCTTTCACTGCTGTTATCTTGTAAGGATCTACTTGTATTCCTTCACCTGAGACCATATGACCTAAAAAGGTCACAGACTTTAACTAGAATTTGCACTTGCTAAACTTGGCGAACAACTGGCAGTCCCTGAGTGTCTACAATGCTAACCTTAGGTGATTTACATGCTCTTCCTCATTTCTGGAGTATACTAGAATGTCATCGATAAATATAATGACGAACATATCCAAATACTGCTTGAATACCCTGTTCATCAAATCCATGAAGGTTGTTAGGGCATTTGTTAGCCCGAAGGATATCACCACAAATTCGTAGTGACCATACTGAATTCTGAATGCTTTTTTTGGTATGTCACACTCTCTGACCCTTTGTTGATGATACCCTGACCTGAGATTAATTTTTGAGAAACAGTTGGCTCCCTGAAGTTGGTCAAATAGGTCATCAATTCTGGGTAGGGGATACTTGTTCTTGACTATGACTTTATTCAGCTGGCAGTAATCTATGCACACTCTGAGGGTACCATCCTTCTTACGCATGAATAATATTGGGGCACCCTAGGGAGAGATGTTGGGTCTGATAAAAACCTTGTCAAGAAGATCTTTTAGCTGCTTCTTCAACTCCTTAAGGCTCAGCTGGAGCCGTTCTGTAAGGAGGGATGGAGATGCGCTGAGTATCTGGGAGGAGGTCTATTCTGAAGTCTATTTCCCGTTCAGGGGGAACTCCGGGAAGATCCTCAGGAAATACATCTAGGAACTCACTGACTACTGGAACTGGTTGGATAGTTGGGGTCTCAAAGTTGGAATCCTTGACCCGAACTAGATGATAGATACATCCCTTGGAGATGAGTTTCTGGGCCTTAAGGTAGGATATAAACCTACCCTTAGGCGTTGAACTCCTACCGTCCACTCTAACACTGGTTCCTTTGAAAATTGGAACTTGACAACTCTAGTTCTGCAATCAACTGAGGCATAGCAGGAGTGTAACCAATCCATGCCAAGGATAAGGTCAAAATCGATCATATCTAACTCTACGAGGTCAATTGGGATGACTTTATTCAGAATTGAGACTGGGCAGTTTCTATACACCTGGCTAGCTCTAACTGACTCGCCAACTGGGTTGGAGACTGAGAATGGTTCTGAGAGGACCTATGGACTGATATTGAACTGAACTGATACATATTTGTGACTCCTAGATCTAGGAGGGCATACACGTCTAGATGAAAGAGATGTAACATACCCATGACCAAGTCAGGTGAGCTCTCCTAATCCTGACGGGAAGATAGAGCATAGAAATGGATTTGACGTTGACCGTTATCCGTACCTGATGTGTTAGCCTACTGGGCTGGTCGACTTGTTAGAGCTGATGATGTGGTGGATTGTGATCTCCCTCGCCCGGCTGATGGGCACTCCCTAAGCCAATGTCCGAGCTGTCCACAATCGAACAACCCTCTCGACCCTGAAGGCACTCTCCCCGTGGTTCCACACTTAGGACAAGCTGGATACTTGTTCCTAGTACTATGGGCCTAATACTGAGTGCCAGATAACCCACCCCTTCGATCCTAGCAGGATCGAAAGGTTGGGGCACTGGCTGAACTGGGTGCTGGGGCTCTCTGCTGTTGTTTCTACTATTGCTGCTGTTGTGGGCGGCTATTACCGCTAGACCTCTGATGGCCATAATATGACTGGCCAGTCCATTTGTTCTTTTACTCCATATCCTTCAGCTTTTGGGCCTCAATCTACTGGGCATAGACGATCAAGTGGGAGAGGTCCATATCTTTAATCAACATCACTGTCCTGCACTCCTTGAGAACCAGATTCGACACCCCATTCACAAATTTAAACATGCGAGCCCTTGGCTCAGCTACCATCTCTGGAGTGTACTTAGACAGCCTAGTAAACTCCAGAGCATACTCGTCCATGGCTCTGTTGCCCTGTCTCAAATTCATAAACTCTGCCATCTTTGCCTCCTACAGCTCTCGAGGGAAAAATCTATCCAAGAAAGATATGTGGAATTCCTCCCACTCTACTGGTCCTGCTCCCATTGGCCGCCCCTCTGTCCACTGTTCATACTAGACCTGAGCTACCCCTTTTAACTGGTAGGCAACCATGCCAGCACTCTCAGAAGAGCTCACACCCATAATGTGAGTGATCTTTCTGATCTCATCTTTGAACTCCTAGGGACCCTCCCCTACTTTGGATCTCTGAAAAGATGGAGGGTTCATACAGGTGAAGTCCCACACCCTCGCAACTGCTGCAGAACCGTTGATGTTCATCAGCACCACCTACTGGTTTACCTGGTTGGTGACTGTTTGAGCCAGTAGTTGAATGGCCACCCTGAATTCGACGATAGATACCAAATCATCTTAAGGGGCTGCCAGGGATGATGGGGCAGGTCTGTCGGTGTTACCGGCCCTTCTTCCATTACCGCGTCTGGGAGGCACGTTTCACTGAAACAAAATAGAGCATGAGTTAAAAGGGCATTTCTGAAATTGAACTTTAACGCACGATAAAGAGTATGAACAAAAGAGAGTTTTTCTAATAAAATCTCGTAGCCTCCTCTTCATAAGTGTGGCGCACTTCATACCCATGAAAAGGACTCTACTCGATGTCGCTTTTAGAAATTCAGAGGATACTCCAAACCTAGTGCTCTGATACCAAGTTGTCATGCCCCGAGTCTACACCCTAGATGGGACACGGTACTTGAAGCCACAAGTGACCCAAGTCAACCCTTGGTCTATCATACACTAGTATCCTAAGTAGAAAAAAATATAGCAGAAGCTTTGAAATAATAGCATAAAAGCATTTATGAGAATAAAACTGAAAATATAAAGTTTAAGAACATCTGAAGTCTAGAATTAGTTTTGTGTCTGAAATCCCTCTAATTGATGAGTTGCTGGGACAAGCCCCCAGCTAACTCTAAGTCTAGCTAAAAATAATGAACTAACTAAAAGAAGTAAAATAAGGCCCTCGAATGATGAGGACTCACACTTCAACTGCTGAGGAGGAGGATTTAAACCGCAGAGACTAACGGTGTTGAGTTTGTGAACCTGCACCTGTATCATGAAATGATACAGCATAAAAGTATGCGTCAGTACTTTGAATGTACCGAGTAAGTGGGAGAAAATATAACTAAATATAATGCCTGAACCGATATGACATGTAATGACCAATAAGTAAACTGAAACTGAACTACTGAAGTAAACTGAGGTGGTCAAAATGGCCCTATCTGATAGTCAAGGCATGTCCTAAGTTTGAAAGTACTGAGTCTGAGATACTGAACTAAACTGAGCTAAATTGATAGAACTAGAATAGAACTGAGTTGCTTATTCTGAAACTAGACTGGACTGACTAGTGGGAGAGTCTATAACCAACATATAACCACGTGAGCTAAACATTGAGTCCGATGTATACACCACACTGATAGGACCTAATATACCTTGCCATGGTATAAAGGCATGAACCGGGTGATCACAAAAGTTTGGGGCCAATCAGGCCAAGTAATACTTTAACCTATGCTGGCAACGTAATTTTGCAAACCTAGATGCGCTGGAACACCTGCCTGCTTTGTGTTAAGTCCTACTCCCACTGAAATACTAAACTAAACTACTAGGCTGATAGTTCGAAATTGGGGCTCAAGACTAGTCAGAGACATATAACTGAAAGTACCCTGAGAGTCTTATTGGACCAGATTCTGAAACTGGGTTCTAGATTGGTCGAAGCTGCTTATCTGAAAGCGTCGTAACCGTCTAAGAACAATCTGTAATCTGAACTGGGGTCCTGGGGCTGGTCAGAGTTATATATCTAAAATTTCATGATCGCCTAATGGACCAATAAACTAGATTGTGAGTCTGATTCTAATAAGTGGGAGGCACCACTGACACATCGGGAAAAGACTAAAGTCAAACTAATCAGTTGACAATTTTCTGAGTGGTTCTGAAGAGGTTCTACGTTCTAATTGAACTGAATTACTAAGCAGCTAATAGAGAACTCATCTCATTCCAACAACAGGAATTCCATAATATGAAAAAATCTCAAGAATTAAAGAAATCTCGTCCAACAATTCTAAAATCATTATTATCAATGGAATATTTGCTCAACATATATATATAATAAATTTTTCTAAGAAATTCAGTCCAAAACATACTTTATTCACTAGATGGAATTTATTACGCAAATAATCTTTACTCGAAAATTTAGGGCTTGAATTCACTTGTCCAGAACATCAACAATTTAAACAAGAATTGATGGAATCATATCAATAATAAACAAGGATATCATTCTATATGGAATTAACGACTAATATCATATAATTTCTGCGTATTTGAAAACTCATGGCTAAAACTGATAGAGAAAATATGGGAGGGTTTTGGGGGACACAAGGAAAGAGAAATTTCCATTGTTGAATTCCCACATACCTGAGTTGAAGTTTCTTGAAGGAGAAAGATTGGACTGTTGTAATGGAGGAAAACCCTAAGCCTTCTTGAGAGTTTCTTGAGAGAACTTTCGATGTTTTTCTGAGAATAAACGTGGGAATGAGGGAAGAAACTGTCTAAACCCTCTAATAAGACTGAATTTACATCCAAAATAATGTATTTTAAAGCTTAGGAGAGTAGAAAATTACTAAATAGCCCTTAGAAAATCATTGGAAAAAACTTACAGGTGATCCTAATGGGTGACCTAACGAGTCATGGTGATTGATCACGACTCATTGTCAGACCTGTGGAGTATACTACCGGAATTCTCTGTAGGTCACCATGAGGGACCTAACAAGCTGTGGTCACTGACCATGACTCGTGGTCACCAGTCGTGGACCACACTGTCTCACTTCTGAAGCTTCTATACTAGGCTTGACCATAAGTCACACAACGAGTCGTTACTTGTGATGACGACTCGTGGTGACACTTGTTAGGTTTACTACCTAACAACTGACTAGAGCTGGAAACGGGGGACATAATGAGTCGTGGTCACCATCCATTAAGTACACTTATTCTCACTTATCAATACTTACTCCTTCTCACGACTGACCTAACGAGCCGTTAGGTCTCACAACGATCAGTCAGGTGAGTCGTTCTGTGACAAATTTCTGCAGATTTTCAGATTTTTTTATTTAAGTCCCGGATTTAGTCGTTGAGTTTTTGGGGCATTACAGAAAGTCTACAGCCTGGTGCTCTCCAGTTAAAACGAAGTCTTAATGAATATAATTTCACTTGACTTTTTTTTTATTACTGTAAAGGTGTCAAACCCTAGCCAGGAGGTGTCCCATGGCTTGAGGCCAAAAGAATCTTAACTGTGATGACCCTTGACAATAAATATTTTCTCTCTCTGGAATTATTTATTAATGATGGAGTGATAAATGTTTATGATTGTGACATTCCTTCCTATCCAGAAGATGAATTCTTTCTACACATTCAACCAGTGATGGAATTATGGCCTAGGTTCTTGAAACAGAGTGGTATGTTCGATCACTTACCACCCAAGTCACTTAATGAAGAGTAGATCTATGAACGAAAGAAGGGTCTCCCAAAGAATAGAACTGGGGCAGCATGCGATCCTTATTCACTTGCCTTCATTGAGCATATGATTACCAACAGTTTGATAAATCTCATGAATGATAATACTATTGAGCGGATGCGATGGAGATGGGCGGTGGGGGTGGTTGATAAGGAATTAATGTCATAAGGTAGCTGAGTAATTGATTTTTTTATGAAAACTTTATTAAAAAATTTGTTGGATATTTTTAAGTTATTATTTATATTTAAGTCTTGTTATCAAACAACCTATCATAAGGTGGGCTGAACATCATATATTTGAAATTATGTGAATGTATTGTAATGTTCAATATATTTTGTGTTCTTTATATTTTAATATTCTGCAATAAGTTATGTTACTTGCTAAGAAAATCTCAATAATTAAGTCATATGGTAAAATAGTTGTTGCACTCAAGTATATAACTTGTTGTAGCAAGTTAGCTAAGTTGTTTGAAAATTCTCAACAAGTACATAACTTTTTTGCAACAACTTAGTTTACTTGTTGAAAATTCCCAAAAACTAAATCACTTGTTCAAACAAGTCGTGTTACTTGCAGTAAAATCTCAACAATTAAGTCATATGGTAAAATAATTATTGCATTAATTAAACAAGTTGTTTCAGCAAGTAAACTAAGTTGTTGCAGCAAATTAGTAAAGTTGTTTGAAAATTCTCAACAAGTAGATAACTTGTTGCACCAACTTAGTTTACTTACTGAAATTTTCCAACAACTAAATTACTTGTTCAAACAAGTCGTGTTACTTGCTGCAAAATTCCAATAATTAAGTCATATAGTAAAATAATTGTTGCATCAATTAAATAAGTTATTTCAGCAAGTTAGTAAAGTTGTTTGAAAATTCTCAACAAGTACATAACTTGTTGAAACAATTTAGTTTACTTGCTGAAATTTTCCAATAAGTAAATAACTTGTTCAAATAAGTCATGTTACTTGATAGAAAATCTCAACTATTAAGTCGTATGGTAAAATAGTTATTGCAGAAAGTTAGTTAAGTTGTTTGAGAATTCTCAACAATTAGATAACTTGTTGCAACAAGTCCTGATACTTGCTGAAAAAAGTCCAACAAGTCGATTAGTTGTTGCAATAGATTCTTAACTATTACGATAAATGTTTTCACTCAATTCACCATTAAATCTAGATCTGATTCCTTAAATGCATTTAATTCACTATATTAACAATATATATGAGTGATTCAAGCAAGTAATAATCAAATTACTCGATTAAAGTTGACTATACGTACAATTATCCGACCGATTGTCTATTATGATAAAATAACTATGCATTGTTAAAGATCACTATTAAATCTAACTTTGATTTTTTAAATGCATTTAATTCACTATATTTAACAATAAATATGATTGATCTAAGTAATTCATAATTAAATTACTCAATTAAAGTTTACTATGTGTACAATTGCTCGATCGATCGTCTATTATGATCAAATTAATATGTCATTATTAAAGAACACTATCTTTGAGTCTTTAAATGCATTTAATTTACTATATTTAACAATAAATATGATTGATTCAAATAATTCATGATCAAATTAATCCGAACTTGTTGCAACAAGTACAACAGTTGTTCGAAAATTCACAATAAGTTTATGAGTTGTTGCAACAGATTAGGTTACTTGCTTGAAATTGTCCAGCCAGTGCAACAATTGTTGGCACCTGTCAGGAAACTTGTTTAAAAATTCACAGCAAGTGTATGAGTTGTTGCAACATATTAGGTTACTTGTTTGAAATGTCTATCTATTGCAACAGTTGTTGGCACCTGTCAGGCCGCTTGTTTGAAAAATGCAATATATCAGGCTACTTGTTTGAAATTCTCCAGCAAGTGCAACAGTTGTTGGCACCTGTCAGGCGAGCTGTTTGAATCACAACAAGTTTATCAGTTGCTGCTGCAGATTTGGTTACTTGTTTGAAATTGTCCAGCAAGTGCAATAGTTGTTGGCACCTATCAGGCCAATTATTTGAAAATTCACAGTAAGCTTATTAGTTGTTGCAGCAGATTAGGTTACCTATTTGAAATTGTCCAGCAAGTGCAATAGTTATTGGCACCTGTCAGGCCACTTGTTTGAAAATTCACAACAAGTTTATCAGTTGTTGCAGCAGTTTAGGTTACTTATTAGAAATTGTCCAGCAAGTGCAACAGTTGCTGGCACCTGTTAGGCCACTTTTTTGAAAATTCACAGCAAGTTTATGAGTTGTTGCAATTGATCAGGCTACTTGTTTGAAATTCTCCAGCAAGTGCAACAGTTGTTGGCACCTGTCAGGCCAGTTGTTTGAAAATCCACAACAAGTTTATCAGTTGCTGCAGCAGATTAGGTTACTTGTTTGAAATTGTCCAGCAAGTACAATAGTTGTTGGCACCTATCAGGCCAGTTGTTCAAAAACTCACAGCAAGTTTATCAGTTGTTGCAGCATATTAGGTTACTTGTTTGAAATTTTCCAGCAAGTGCAACAGTTGTTGGCACCTATCAGGCAACTTGTTTGAAAATTCACAACAAGTTTATGAGAATATGAATCAAGTACCCAAACAACAATAAGAGTAAGTTTTGTTATCACAAGTAAGATCAAATCTTGTCCTATATAGCAGTTCTCTCGGTGCATATGGTTCTTTTGTGCCCAACCCTTTTGCGTATGGAGCATTTATTTATTTTTGTCAAAAATAACTCCCCCATAGATGCCCTCCTCTTCATATGCCTTCTTCCTAGTTTTAGAGGCTCAAATGGTGATGATTTTGTTCATCAAATCTTTATACGTGATATCTCTGTTCACAATCATCGCTACTGTCTCTACCATGCCTCTACTCTTCCAATACCAAATACAGCGGTTGTTGGATTCAATTCATTCACCATGGCAACCAACTCCTATTTTCATTTTGTCCCCATTAATGGTCTTCAAGATACTTGAAAATATTTTATTTTAAAGTAAAAAAAAATTAGTCATTACAGGAGAAAAAAACTGTGAAAAAATAAAACAATTGTTATAATGGTTGCAGCAACTGTTGAAGTTATTGCAACAACTGTTGTAGTTTTTGCAACAACTTAGAGAGTTGCTTAAACAATTACAATAATTGTTGCAGCAACTTAGAGAGTTATTGTAACAGCTCACTGAACTTCGTCTCTGTTTTAACCAAAATATGTAGAAGATGTCCAACAACTCCAATAGTTGTTGCAACCATTCTAGTGATTGTGGCAACAACTAATATTAATTTAGAAAAGGATGTAATAATTGTTGCAGATATTACAACAACTTTTGCAAATTTTTTATAAGTTGTTGCGAAAATATTAGAAGTTTTTTTTACAATAAATTACATAGTTGGTTCAACAACTAATAGCAAAAAGTGCAGTTGTTGTTGCACTTGTTGCGTCAAGTATAACAACTATCGCAATTGTTGCGACAAGTACAACAACTGTTGCAACTTTTTTATAAGTTTTTGGAAAAATTTAGAAGCTTTTTTACTACAGATTACTCGGTTGTTGCAATAACTAACAAAAAAATGTGCAGTTATTGTTGCACTTGTTGTAACAAGTACAACAATTGTTGTAGTTGTTGCAATTTCTTTATAAGTTGTTGAAAAAATTTAGAAGCTTTTTGTACTACAGATTACTCAGTTGTTGCAGCAAGTGCAACATCCGTTGCAACTTCTTTATAAGTTGTTGCGAAAAATTAGAAGTTTTTTTACAACAGATTACTCGGTTGTTGCAACAACTAACAACAAAACATGTTGTTGTTGCTGCAGTTGTTGCAACAACTGTTGTAGTTGTTGGTGCAACAACTATTGGAGCTTCATTATAAGTTGTTGCGGAAAAATTAGAAGCTGTTTTACAACAAGCAACAACTAACAACAAAAGTTACAGCAGTTGTTGCAATTGTTGCAGCAAGTACAACAACTATTGCAACTTCTTTATAAGTTGTTGGTAAAAAAAAAATTTTACAACAGATTACTCAGTTGTTGCAATAATTAACAACAAAAGGTGCAGTTGTTGCAACAAGTGCAACAACTGTTGCAGCAGTAGTTGCAACATTGCAACTTCTTTATAAGTTGTTGCGGAAAAATTAGAAGCTTTTTTACAACAGATTACTTAGTTGTTGCAACAACTAACAACAAAAGGTGCAGTTGTTGCAGCAAGTAGAACAACTGTTGCAACTTTTTTATAAATTGTTGCGGAAAAATTAGAAGCTTTTTAACAACAGATTACTCAGTTGTTGCAACAACTAACAACAAAAGGTGCAACAACTATTGCAATTGTTGCAGCAAGTACAATAACTGTTGCAACTTCTTTATTAGTTGTTGTGAAAAAAAAAGAAGAATTTTTTTACAACAGATTACTCAGTTGTTGCAATGGCTGTAACTACTACTGAATCTGTTGGAAAAATAAAATTTTATCCAGATGATTAATACACATAAAACGACATTGTGTACTTACCAAATGTAATTTCCTGTGCTTTTACAAGGAAATTTAGGCCAAAGAATATGTGAATTGGTGAATTTTTTCACATCAAATCTTTGAGAAGAAGAAGAAGAAGATGATGATGATGATGAAAAAGAGGAGGAGGAACAACAATAGCAGCAACAGCAACAACCACAACAACAACAACAAACAGGCGAAGAAGAAGAGCAGGTCGTTGATTTTGACGGCTATTTTTCCCCCTTTTAGGTAATTAGGATTTTATATAAGTTGGGTCAAACTGTAAAAATAAAAAGATGGGAGTTTACTCAAAAAGTGATCAAATATCTTTAAATACTAATTATAAAACTTGTCACCTCTACTCAATGATTAAAACTTGTGTCACTTTTTTTAAATTTTGAAACTTTTTTGTTACTCTTAATTCACTCACCCGGCTCTCTTTTCTTCTACGCCATTTTTTCTTCCTTCTTCTTCTTTTTTCCTTTATCAAGAGATTGATGGTTGACCTTGAAATTAAAACGGAGTTGTACTTTTTTTTCTTTATAAAGAGATTTTTTTGTCTTCACCATTTTTCTCGGCAAGATTTTTCAAAAGAAATAAGGGTTCCAACTAGAAAAGAATTACTAAATCTAAATTACTCAGCAACATTCATTAATACCCAATTGAAATATCTAGCAAACTATGTTAACACTTAATCTTGTATCAAGAATTAACCCTGCAGCAGTTATAGATAAAATACAAGCCCCAAAATTTAGTTTCAAAAGTTATCAAATTCTTCTTCAACTTGTACCTTTGTTTTCATCTCCAATGGTGGAATATATAGAGGGAAGGGTGTATGGGTTTTAATGTTAATTAAAGATAGTTATTGAGGGATTTTAAGTTGGATTAGGAATATATATATATATATATATATATATATATATATATATAAATTTATTTATTTATTTATTTATTAAATTATTTTTAACTCATTTATTTAATTAATGTCATTTAATGTATCATATATATCAATTAGTCACTATTTTTATTTATCTTTTTTTTTATTTTTTGAGCATTTTTTTTATTTTAAATAATTAAACAGATTTATTTAATTTTTTAATACTTTCTTCATTTTTCATTAAAAATACAAAAGTCATACCGCACCAAAAAAAGTTAAAGAGCTATTACTTTTAAATTAACACAATCATTTTTGCCCAAAAGAATTCAATGGCCACAATTATTATTAGTATTAAATTAGCTATCATTTCTTCCAAAAGAATTCAATGGTCACTTTTTTAATGTATATATGAACGTTTTTGTTAGTCATTCTTTATTATTGAAAAAAGTGAATTTTGTTTGAGAAAAATATTATTTTTATCATATTTTCGTTCAATTGAGTTTTAAAGTACTATAAATAACTTTATTATGTTATTTAATTTTATAATTATTTAGATTATGATGTTATTTTTTCTTACATATAATACAAAGTTAAGATGTAGGTTGAAATTTGATCTATAAATTATATATAGGCAAAACGTTACATCCTCACAGTGACGTCATTGGATTTTCGAAGATCAGTAAGTTTTTATTTTTTTATTTTTGGTATATTTTTGGTATTTTAGAATTGCAAGTTCTTCTTTATTATTTTATTTTCTTTGTTATACTAGAAGTGGAAAGCCCCAAAATTGAAAATTAAATCACGAAAAAGCCCTTAAAAAATTGAACATAATTTGCTAGAGCTCTAATTTTTAAGCAAAAATTAATAATCAATTTTTTAAAAATAATAAAATTATAGAAAAATTTGAAGAAAACACATTAAGTTTAACGGTGGTCTTTAAACTTTCATTTATAATAAAATTATTCAAAATTTGTGATAAAATTATCCAAAATATGTACAAAACATATGAAATGATAAGAGATTCTTATAACTTTGAGATTTCACCTTGAGTAAGCAAGCAAAATATTTAAATGAATGTATTTTCTCAGCTTCTTTCCATTTACACTTTGGTTTCTTTTCTCTCTTTGCACATGTGCTTTAAGATTGCTGGATATTTTTCTTTACAGGTTCAAGTTTGATTTTGTCAATTAACTTTAGTTTATGATTTTATAGAGCATGTGGATGTGTTCATGACTCAGCTAAAAGTTTCGATTATCACATTTCAACCATTTATATTTATTATTAATGTTAAAAATTATTTTGTCGATCACTATAGAGTGTGAATAGTTAAATAATATTGCTTATCGACCTTTTCAAGTCCATAGCATCATCACCTCATTAGTTATTGAGGAGGACATTAGATAGCACAAAATAAAGTTTTACACCACCCCACAATTAAAAGTTTGAATTCATAGTCACAAAATAGAAGGACTAAATACAAAGTTTTTATCAAACAGTAAGAATAAAAGATTGATACCTCAAAATGTGTTGGGCTTGTGGAGGCCTGATTAATTAGGCCCGCTAGAAATCCTAATAACCCTAATCTATTTCTATAAATAGGTAGCTTGTACTTGTAATCTATACACCACAAGAGAGAGTAATAAAATTCCTCCTAGTTGCAGTTGTGGATTAGGTCGTGAGACCGAACCACGTAAATTCTTGTGTGTCGTTTGTGTTCTGTTTTTCTCTATTTTCTCACAGTTAATTTGTGTGTGTGTGTTTATTGTTGTTATTCCGTTGTCCCAACAATTGGTATCAGAGCGTGGTTATACACACGAAAAAAAATTAGCGAGAATCACCTAAAATTTTTGGAAAAGAACTAAAAACTGCCGACCGGAGCAGCAGCAGCGCCGCCCCCGATCCAGAGAGAGAAAGCAGTCGCCGCTGCCTCAATCGCGGGCTGCTGCCACCGCGACCAGCCGACGCCGGAAAAAGAAAAAAAAAAAAAGAGCAGTCGACGCCTGGAGAAGAACCGAAAGCAGCAGCTACCTGCTGTGCAGCCAACCGGAGAAGCGGAGCGAGCAACAACAGATCGAGCAGGAGGTCGAGTCGCCGGAGAAATGTTTTTTCACCGGCAGTTACCAAGATCATCAGTTGTACCGGGTACCTCATCTAGTCATTTGAGATGGCAGAAGATGGGAAGTATCGAGTTGAAAAGTTTGATGGTGCAGATTTCAGTTGGTGGAAAATGCAAATTGAGGATTTGCTGGTTCAGAAGGAGTTAGACATGGTATTGGGTGACAAGCCAGAAAAGATGTCTGATGCAGAGTGGGCAGGTTTGGATCGGAAAGCCATGGCGGTTATCCGACTCTCGTTGACCAAGAATGTTGCGTTTAACATTCTGAAGGAGAAGAAAGCGAAAGCTGTCATGGAAGCGCTGTCTAACATGTACGAGAAGCCATCTGCAGCAAACAAGGTCTTTCTGATTAGAGAATTGGTGAACACAAAAATGAAGGAAGGCAGTTTAGTTACCGAGCACATAAATACAATGAATTCAATCTTAGCCAGACTTACGTCAGTGGGCATTAAGTTCGATGATGAAGTTCAAGCCTTACTACTGCTATCGTCATTACCTGACAGTTGGTCCGGAACGGTTACAGCAGTTACCAGTTCAGCGGGACCCGATGGATTCACTTTTGAGAAGATTCGTGATCTCATTCTAGGCGAGGATGTCAGAAGAAGGAGTTCTGGGGAATCATCGAGTGAATTGCTAAATGTCAGCAGAGGAAGGAGAAATAGCAGAGGTAGTGGGAGCAGGAACAGAAGAAGGAGTCAGTCGAAGACTCAGGATCGCTCAGATGTAACGTGTTGGACGTGCAAGGAGGTGGGGCATTTCAGGAATCAATGCCCGAATAATAAACAAGTTAACATTGCAGGAGACTATGCTCATAATGATCTCTTGATATGTAGCGTGGAGAGCAGTGTGGATTCCTGGGTCATGGATTCTGGTGCTTCATTTCATGCTACCCACAGCAGTGAAGCATTGCAGAATTTGAAAGAAGGGGATTTTGGAAAGGTAAGACTAGCAAACAATAAAGTTCTTGATGTAACGGGCATGGGTGACATGATTCTGAAAACTTCAGTCGGTTCGTGGACTTTAAAGGATGTCCGAGTGATTCCAAGCTTGAAGAAACAATTGATTTCTGTTGGGCAGTTGGATGATGAGGGACACGATGTTAAGTTCGGAAACGGGCAGTGGAAGGTGATGAAGGGGAACTTGGTCATAGCTCGAGGAAAGAAACGGAGTTCGCTGTATATGGTCTATTTACCATCTGAGGGAGTGACTGTCCCAGATCAGAAGAGAAACAAAATCTGGTTCACAGAGTCTCGTGGGCATAAGAAGGTTCGTTTTGCAGGAGATAAACCCAGAGCCACAGGTCAGATTCAGGTTGAACGTGCTTGGAAAGGTTCAGGTAAACTAGTCAGGGGTTCTCGTGGCAGTGGGAGCATCGGCAGTCAGCCAGTTAAAACTTCAGCCAGAGTTACCAGACAGTGGGTTAAGAGAACCAGTGTTCCAGCTGTCAAAGTCTCTCCGGATGATTACCTGCTAACTATGGAGAGTGTTGTTTGTTCTTAGAGTATCCCAGGATTCGGCAGTTCGTGCAAGTGGGAGTCGGTAGGGACAGAGGACGAGTCAGGGGCAGTTTTAGCCGTGACTGATGTTGGAGCTTGGGGAAGCTTCAACGGGCCTTCAGGTTAACTGATGAAAAGGCCGCTGCAACCAGGAAGATGAGGAGGAGATTACTAGACGTACAAGTGCTCACAGTGGATGGCAGTTGAAGATTATCATGCCTCCAAGTGGGAGATTGTTGGGCTTGTGGAGGCCTGATTAATTAGGCCCGCTAGAAACCCTAATAACCCTAATCTATTTCTATAAATAGATAGCTTGTACTTGTAATCTATACACCACAAGAGAGAGAGTAATAAAATTCCTCCTAGTTGCAGTTGTGGATTAGGTCGTGAGACCGAACCACGTAAATTCTTGTGTGTCGTTTGTGTTCTGTTTTTCTCTATTTTCTCGCAGTTAATTTGTGTATGTGTGTTTATTGTTGTTATTCCGTTGTCCCAACAAAATGGTAGGTTAAAAATTTATTATCAATATGTGTTTGTATCTATTTGATTTTTTTATGTGCAAGCTCTTTATGATTTATGTTACTTATATCATCAAACTAGGGAACGTGGCGCTCTTCGCGGAGCGCTTAAGTATATGTGTTTGAATAAATTTTCTTTCTGATCAATTATACATTTGATATGTTGTCCGATAATATCATTATCTTTTATTTTCATTGTATTAAGAAGATTCTAATGATGAAAAATAAAGAAGGTTATCAAGTTTAGCATCTATTAATTAATGGATAGTATATTCCGAAAAATAAGTTGAAAAATATTCTCTAATAACAATTTTATTTCATTTTTATTATACTAAACGGTATTTGACAATATAATTTGATGGGCACGTGTGTTTTTTATTGGGATACAAATGAAGGTTGTCCGTTTAAACTACAACATATATTCTGATGTACTTTTTCCCATGAAAGTGTAAAAAATATTTTATAGAATGAAATGGTTGTAAAATAATAACCTACTTTTTTTCTCTAAATACGCACCTTTTTTTAAAAATTTATTTTTCATTCAAGCCTTTTAGGTGGTATTTAATAGACTTCAAATGCGTTTAGGGGGGTAAACAAACACCCGTAAAGTTAAAGTGTTTAAGTGAGTTGTGTGAACAAGTTTAGGGGAAATTTTATGTCTTTTCTCTTCTTTTTTTTTAAGATGGAAAAAAGAGCAAATATACCTCTCAAGTTTGCGACTAGAGTGGATATACCCCTTGTTAAAAAGTAGTGCATATATACTCTCACTATTTAATTAAGGTAAAAAACTCAGATATGCCATCGGACTTTTAAAAAAGGTTCATCTATGTCATCCATTAATAGTTAGGTCATATGTCACTGCCGTTACACAAAAGGGCTATTAATACCATTATTTTTTAATAGACTTAACACCTGATTTTTCAATATCAGTTTGTACACGCGATCATATTTAAATGGGTCAAATAACTTGTTTAGCCCAACTATTAAACTATCCTTATAACGTAAAAATACCTAACCCAAGCCCGAAAATCTCAATCCACATTTTTTTACCCAACCCATTATTATTTAACATAAACCCTCCTTACGGTACGTTGAGCTAAGTTTCCGATTTCTGCCTATACAAGCTCCGTAGCTCCGTCAAATTTCCGATCTTCAGCGGGATATCTACAGTGAAATTGTTTCCCCCAGATTAAGGTACTTGAGTTTCTGAAGCCGGTGAATATCTGTCGGAATGGGACCCACAAAGTAATTCTGAGAAAGATCCAAATGCTGCAGATTGGAACAGTTGCAAGAAAAGTTGGGAATTTTCCGGGAAGAAAATTCCATGCTAGATTGAGAAAAGTAAGATTTTTGAGGTCACAAATGGAACTTGGAATTTCAACAGTGAAGTCTTTTTCTTGCAGTAGAGTTCCACGAGTGGAGTGATAATGGGTTTCCCTAATTTGATGCTTTATCTTCAGTAGAATGTCATGTTCAGTGGTGGCCGGAGATTGCGAAGTTACCAAAATGGGTATGAAGTACTCTAGCAGAATGAGATAAAGGAACCGTTTTCCGGTGAAGATAGAGGTCGGAAAATGGGATAACTCCATGATTTTTCCCGGAAAAGGTGGGAAACTAGAGGTTGATATTCAAAAGTTTGGTCAATATTGGAGTGTGAAGAAAATGACAAATCGACAAAATCAATATATAGATATAGTAGTATGAACAAAAGCATCATTAAGTTGAATAAAATAATTAGTGAGTGAGCAAAGTATTGATTCTACTGAAGCTTCCATGGAGCTGCCATTACAAATTGGTTGCAGAAGTTAAGTTTGAACACCATCTCTTCACAATTTATAAATGGCTACCACAGATTTAATAATTACAAGACCATACCTTTGCAGATTATGGAGAACAGAATTACTGAAAGATGCGATTTCCATTCCGTAAACTTATTAAAACACACAAGTACAAATTTCAAGTGAAAGAGATGTATAAGCGAGGAGCGAAGAAGATTAAGAAGAAGATGGCGGGGGGTTATGTCTTTGGCTTTGTTTTATCATATTAGTTGGAGAGGGTTTAGGTTAAATAATAACGGGTTGGATAAAAATACTATTGGTTTTTCTAGGTATGGGCGGGTAGTTTTAGGCTGTATGAATATTTTAATTAAAGATGGTTTTAAATAAGTGAGGTGACCCATTTAAATATGGCCACGCGTATATATTTTTGGTACAGAAAAATCAGGTATTGGGTCTGTTAAAAAATAATAGCGTGGATAGCCTCATTGTGTAACAACAGTGGCATAAACGAGCCTAACTATTAACGGATGTCGTAGATGAACCTTTTCCTAAAATTCAATGATATATCTGAGCTTTTCCCCTTTAATAAATGGTGTGTATATATATACCCCGCCGTCTAACAAATAATGCATATTTATCATTTTCGTTAATTGACCTATATTTACTAAATTTAAAAAATTCTAAAATTTATTTTTTAATTCCAAAGTTGTCATGTTGCTTTAAAAAAATTATCTCTTTTTGTTTTTTTTACCCCTCTACCTGATCCAAATAAAAAGAAATGCTCAATCCCATTTTTACACAATCATAAAATGAGTTTGAAACTTATATGAATAAAAGAGAAATTAAATTATTTTTAGTTGGGTCAGGTTTGGAGGGGTAAAAATGAGTGAGATAACTTTTTTAAGTTATGTGATATTTTTAAAATTAAAAAAACAGTTTTAAATTTGTAAAACTTTAATCTGTTAATGAAAAATGATAAATATGCACAATTTATTAAATAACGAAGGTATATATACATAATTTATTAAATAATAAAAATATAAATACATCACTTTTTTAACGAGAGATATATTCATCATCTTTTATCTATAAAAAGGTACATGTAGCACATTAATCAGAACCTTATTTCCCCTGATTAGATTGTGGTCAAAAGTAGGAGTGTCAATGACTCAATGTGATAGATTTGTTCGGTTGTTTTTAAAAAGTTATATAATATTAGGCGACAAATAAAATTGATAATTTTTAAAACTGAACCGAATCGATTGATATATGTACAACCCAATAGAAGAATGCATATTATAAATTAACCAATATTGTCCTTTCTCATTTTCTAAAATGAACACATGAATTAGGATCTGATCATTCTCTTATGTGAATTAGAAATGGTCAGTTCATTATTCTCAGAAGATCTGATAGATATTTGGGCTATTTGGGGTGAGAAGTGTAAGGATATTTAATTCGGTTTAAAATTCAATATTGTTCACAATCATATACAATACTATATTTCATCTTCAGTATAAAAGTAATAATTACAAATATAACCTCTCCATATGTAATACACATTCGATTCTCGATCTCTATATTACGATTCAATGACCGCATGAACAATTAATTGTAAATCAAACAATTTTTTAAAATTATTTATTGCATAAATAATTTCTATTTTACGGCTAATCCCGCATGTGCAACTAATTATAAATCAAACGATCCCTAAAATTATTTATTGCATAAATAATCTCTATCTTACCATCAATTCCCATATATTCAATTAATTGTAAATCAAACGCCCCCTAAAATTATTTATCGCAGAAATAACATTTGTCTTACAACCAATTCCAACATATTCAACTAATTATAAACAAAACGTCCCCTAAAATTATTTATTGCATATATAATTTCTGTTTTAGGATTAATGTGCGCATGCCAACTAATTGTAAACTAAATACTTAATACATAAATAATCTCTATATCATGATAATGACCACATGCATAACTAATTATAAATCAAACGACTCCTAAAATTATTATTACATGAATAATCTTTGTATTACTATCAACAGCCACATGCGCCACGTACTGTAAACCAAACGATTTCTAAAATTATTTAATTCATAAATGATCACTGTATTACGATCCAATGCCCGCATGAATAAGACGTAAAAGAGTGCTACTTGAAAATTAATGGATGCTATTTAATGAGATTTGGTCTATTCATAACTCATGATCTAATTATTAGATTATTAGAATACTGATATTGGAATCTAGTTTTAGCCTTTTAATGATTATACATTCTATATAAGTTAAACTCAGCAGCTCTTTTATACTTTATTTGGTAATTTCATAAAAGATTTACAATTGTAATAATTTATATAATGACTATCTAGTTATATACATAAAAGCAATTAAGTAGGGTGCACGTTTTCCAAAACCATATATATATATATATTCTTCCCTAAGTAATGAGATTATACCTTATAAAAGGGAAACACATTGTTACCAATTCAAAAAAAAAATTGTCCAAAATAAATTTGTCGTAATAGTTATATATCTATCGACATACACAATAAATTTGAAAAGGATATGTATCACTTGCTCTTCGGTAGAGCTAGCGATTTGATTACGGGTTCAATCAAACTCAATAATTTTATTTCAAATAATATTTTTATCTTAAAATATTCAACTATTATATATAAGTATAATTCATCAACAATTCTTATATTATTATTTATTGCATAAATAGTCTCTATATTACAATCAGTGCCCGCATGTGCAACTAATTGTAAATTAAATGGCTTCTAAAATTATTTATTGCATACATAATTTCTATATTACCGTCGATGGCCGCATGCGCAACTAATTGTAAACCAAACAAGCATTAAAATTATTTATTGCTTAAATACTCTCTGTATTACAACCAATACCTGCACATGCAACTAATTGTAAATCAATAATAATTTTCATCCTAGTTTGATATTTTTCATTATTTTCTAAAAAATAATATATTCTATATATAGATATATATATTTCTTGTTAGGAAAAAGAAATTTCTTTGAGGCAAAAACAGAAAAATCATAATTCATATTCTTCGACTTCATGCTTATTTGGACGAAAAAATGTCAGAACAAACAGGACAAAGATGCATGTTATAAAAACTGTAACGATATTGTCATTACTTATGTTCTGCGTAGTAGCAGCAAAATAAGGTCATATTTTGATAACTCGTTCAATCCCTTTATATTTCTGTAGATTAGATGAGTAATTTTTTAAATAGGTAAAATTTAAGTTTAAGCTCATATTCAATCCATAGAAATATGAGTATTCATGGATAAAAGATGGGTAAAATATAGATTAGCTTAATTAGTGAAACTTTCAACTTTTATTTACAATAAATTCATGATATCAAAATTGCTATGACTTTCCTTTCTTTTTATGTTTTATAGTTGATCATTTTAGAACTTCTTTTCTCTAGATATTATAAGTATTATTTAGCATTATTAAAAAAAGTATCTTTTTTTTTTTGCATAAATTAAATATCAATTGTAAAAATAATAAATATATAACTGTCAAGTTTTGTATCGGGGTTTGGGGTCGTGAGTTGGGTCTCAAATCTCGGGTGGATAATAAGAATTAGGTCTTGGATCGGGATCAATAGTCGGGCTGGGTCAACTTTCGGGATTTGGGGTCAAAAGTCGCGGTCAGGGGTCGGGGTCGGGTCGGGATTAGGAGTTGGATCTCAGGTCGATGTTAAAAGTCGAATTTGTTATCCAACTCATTTGTTACCCAATTCATTTTTACCCATATGAATTATGAACGGGTTGAAATATTACCAATTTTATATTGACCCATTTTTAATCTGCCCAAATTTGACTCAATCTGCCCATTTGCCACTACTGATTCTGCATATTCATGAATACTAAACTATTTAATTCTTTCCTATTTAGATATCGGATATTTGAAATGCTATATTGAGAATAAAAGAAAGGAGGATTGACCATATATGCATGTCATATCGATTTGTCAATACTTGATCTGTCAAAGAAGAAGTCCAACTTTCTGCGTATATATAATAATATATCTTTTGTCGAAAGAAAGATCTTGATAAAACATTATAAGGAAAAATGTAAGAAAAAAGAAGAAGGAAATAAGATGTTATACCCAAAAAAAAAACAAAAAAAAAAAACAAGATGTTATACACACAGAAAATGTTATAAAAAATAAATATGTAAGAGAAAGAAACAAAATGTTACCAAAAAAAAAAAAAAAAAAGAAGAAGAAGAAGAAGAAGATGTTTTGTACATGATTCTTTCAAGGACACTCCTCATTTGACTCTTGTTTTGCACCTTTCTCTTTTATGAAGTTTTTATTCCTAATAAAGAAATAAAAATTTTTGAGATGACATTATAATAAAAGAAGTAAAGGAAAGAATAAATAACAAGAAATACTATTTTTATAATACAAAAAAGGAAAAAATTAATACAAAAGGATGATTTTCCCGATCATTACAAATTATTGTTTTTCTATATTTGCAAGAGGGCCCTCCTCTTTTTACTCTATTTTAATTTGAATCCTTTTATTTTATGAAGTTGTTATTACATGCCCATCAATTTAGACTAATAGGGTTTATTTCCACCTTTTATGAAGTTTTCAGGGTTTATTAATTACTCGATCGATTTTCTCCCCGGAATACATGCGCAGTCATAGAACATGCAAGACACAGCATTACTTCCAATAAGAGTATCCAAAAGATAATTTTAATGTGAATTACTATTTAGTGTAAATAAAATTATTATAAATAATTTATTATTATTTTTTTAATCGACGGATACTTTATAATATGATTTAATTTTAATATTAAAAAAATATCATAAATTCATCGTTGAATAAAATTAGCAGTGGATATTTAGTATTTAGTGATAGAAGTTGTCAGTAGCATATTTATATTATATATATATAAATATATATTTGCAAGAAAATAAAAGTATCACAATTTTTCTTACGTTCTTCGATTTCATGCGGTTGTAAAAATTTTTAATTACTATGAGAAAAAATAAAGAAGTAAGTCAAACAAACATTTAAGGTGATTATATATGTTATAATATTTATCATTATTTCTCTTGCATCTATAGATATTTTTAAATCTGATTTGGTTTTGATTTTAAAAGAAAAAATTGAAATTCTTATATAAAACTAAAAAAGAGTGCGATTTGACCAATAAAATTACTTTGTTCTTATCTAAAGAATACCTATATATCGCGTGAGCTGGCAATAATTATCTTTTTCTTTTCCTGTACCATCTAAAAAGAAAAAAACTTAATTAACTATTTAACATATAATAAAATTCACAATCTCTTATTTGTTAAAGATATTGCCAACCATAAAAATAGTTGAGCCAAAACTATATTTGTAAAAGGGAAATTCAAAATTCTCTACCTTTATATATGACACCCTATTTTATTTTTCATATTAGTCAGTGGGTGTCTCTCTCTATATATAAGATATTATAACAAAAGAAGTAAATAAAGAAAGAAATGAACAAGTTGCTGTAATAATATAATAAAGGAGAATTCATAAATTACAGAATGGTTGTTATAAATAATTTAATTATGAATTTTTTCTTATTTTCAAGAGGACCCTCTTCTTTTATACATTTCTCTTTATTGGTAAATTATTTTATTATTTTTCTTTTTCTAGTTATTGGATTTTTTAGTGTAAGTAATTATTTATCCCCCATTATATTGTAGAGTAAAATTTCACTTTTTCGTTTTTCGTTTTATAGCATCTTGTTTTCAGAAAAGATAGTGAGTCACCACCAAGGAGCGTGGAGGAGATTTGCTGGACTTTTATTTGACTAGGGTTTTATGGCAAGTGAGTAGGCATTACTGACGTGGCCTCCCCTAATTGGGTGATGGATTTTCTCTCTCTGGTGGACCCATTTCATGCAATTCTTGAGAAGAGAGATATAAGACGTAATCCTGTGCATTAGATTACAAGAATGAAGAGAGATAAAATAGAAATTAAAACCATAGACTTCATTCCTCCTATATAAACCTCTCCTTTGTGCCTTTTTATTTTATAATTCATTCCTTTTATTTTTTTTAATGTCTTAAGAGTCTTTTCTCTTTTGTCATGCTTTCTCTTTCATCTGTCTGAGTGTTTCACACTCACACTTCCTCTCTTTCTCTCACTAGAATTTTCACAAGCCTAGGGTTTCTCTTTGTCTCTCCTTTGAATTCCATTCGAACTTTTTCGAATTAATTCAAGATTCCTTTCTGAGTGTCTTTAATTTTTAGTTTTTAGTGGAAAGGTGGTGTTTTTTCTCTCAGCTGCGGAGAAATTTTTCTGGGTAGAAAAGTAGGTATTAGTTCTGATCAGAGGTCTCGAATCAAGTGAAAGGTATGTTTTTCTCTTCATTACTGATTGTTTAGTTTTCAGTTTGGGTTTATTTTTTAATTTAATTTTATTTGCTTTTCATTTTTTGTTAGTAGCTTTAGTAACTGGTTGTTTTTTATGACTTTTCTTGAAGTGAATTAATTTATTGTACATTTTTTATGGTTTCATTTATTTACCTTTTGTTTCTCTTTTGTTCTGGTTGGTTTGTTTATTTTTTCTGCACTTGCTTTCTGGGTTTTATTTTATTATGGTTCTAGATGAAGCTTTTCGAGTTGTTTTTTCTATGGACTTTATTCTTTGGGTGTATCGAAATCATCGGTGCCTCGTAAAATTCTAATTTCTCTTTTGGATGACTTTTGGTTAGATCTGATAAGAATTTAGCTCTGTTATAACGATTTTGATTTAAATTTTAGAACTCTTGATGAAGGTTTGTCTTTTTTACCTTTTCAACTTAAGTGAATTGCTTAGAAAAATTATAAATTAGCTTTAAAATTTATTGGCATATGTTATATGGTTGATTTTTAAGGTTCATTGAACTTGTTCTTCGATTATAACGCCAACTGATTGAATGATGGCGGAATGATGAAAATAAGTTAATTTTTCGCCCATTGAGAATTAGGGTTTCAAGAATTTGTTCTATTAAAGGTTTTCACTACTAAATGGTGTGTTAATCATTGCATTAAATATATTAGATTGTATCATATATAGCTTTGAATTTATAGGTGTATACAAACTAAACAGATGTCAATGATCTGTATATATCTATCTATCGATCTTTGACATGATGGAGTTTCATACAAGTAATATATATGTTTTTCATTTTCACAAAATTTCTTATTAGAATTTCATTATATGTAGATGTACACATCAATTGAAGGAGTTTATCATGATGAGGAAACTGATTCTAATACTAGTACCAGTATATCAAAATCATCGATATCACAACTTTTGAATATTGGGTCAATAACTATTGACCTTAATATTCCATTTTCAGTTAAAGATAAGGCAGAATGCCAGCATTTCTCCATACGGTTAGTCTCCAATCTCTATTTATGCTAATAATTATTGATCAATTTGTTTTTGGCTTTTTCTTTGATCCCTTTCGTTCACTTAATTAACTAATTGATCTAAAATCAATCTTTTATTTTTCTATCTCACTTATAGTATTAATACCAACATGTGAATTGACTATCTTTGGATAATTTTATAATGGGTTGAATTATTTTGAATTAACTGATGCACATCGAATCCCTCCGTTTACATTTACATTTTCCTTTATCAAATTCATTACTTAGCCTAATGTTGAAGTTGTAGTACTCTCTTCATGATAATATAGTGAGAAAGTTCTCTTTCTTTATTCCGCGCATTGTTATTACTGTCTAGATAAAAGATAAGGGGTTTTTTGTGAAAGGATTTAATGTGCTCTGCTCAATTAGAGGGTTGATTTCTTCTTGATTTCAATTTTTGTCAATAAAGAAAGTCAAGAAACTTTCTGAGATAGTAACTAGTAATTGAGTCATCATCTGACAAATCAATTCCTTCATTAGATCAGACAAGGAAATAATCATATATATATATATATATATATATATATATATATATATATATATATATATAGAGAGAGAGAGAGAGAGAGAGAGAGAGAGAGAGAGAGACAGAGACAGAGACAGAGACAGAGAGACACAGAGAGAGAGAAAGACAGAGAGAGAGAGAGAGTATTGCCGAATAGCTAGCCAAATCCTATTTTCTCCATGGCCTTTAAAATTTCGAAATATATTTGTTGGTCATTTTTTTGTGACACAGTGGATATGTTGCTGAGATGAGAAACAAGGACATGAAAATTTGTTCACCTTTTGGATCAAGCAGTAACCTCGATGAGCAACGTCCTCCTCTAGATGTTCCAAAATATAAGTGGTGGCGGTGTGATAAGTGCCTCCAGGAGATTGGAGTTGATTATGAAAGTGCGGGAGACGGAATTGGTGATATGTCTGTGCACATAGGCTCTACTAGTACTGTGGCATCTATATTGCCAGAGATGAAATATATGTCAAATTTGTGGAAATCTGACAAAAGCAAAGAGATCATGAATGATGCCGCATATACTAGTGACAATGAAGTTATCTCATCATGGAAACGCAACAAATCGATATGCAATGTGGTTGGAAATACGACCGTCAAAGCTGGTACATATATATACACTTCAATATTTCTAATGGTATGATATATATATAGTGCTATTTGTTCAGTTGTTCTCAACTTGAAGTATATTTTTCCTTTTGTTCCCAGTTAACTCTTTAGGTGATGGAACTAGATCACAAGGTGTTAGAACTGAGGAGATTGGCAGTCCAGCTACCGAGGTGATAGTATCTAAGCACTGCTCAACTCGAGAAATAGAAACAAATAGCCCAAGTAATTTAATTAAGAGCATTTTTAGAGCATTTGTTAATAGAATCTTTAGAGTTTGTACTTGTAGAATTGACAATGGTGCTTTTTCTTTTGAAAATAGTTACTAATCTGTTGAACCTCAGTACAAATACCGAGCCAATTCCCTCAAATGATGGGCAGAGAACTGCTTCAGATCAAATTGAAGTACTCAGTAGCAAAGAAAAGGTATTTAATACAAGTAACATGAAGTCACGCGGATTACCTTCTCTTGGATTGAGAAAGGGCACTGGAACATCTAAGGGAAATGATGCAAATTTGGCAGAAAATAGTCTATGTGGTTTGCGTAAGAATATTACAAATGATCTACCGCGACGCCGAAAAACTCCAAAAGTGCGATTGATGGCTGACTTGTTGAGTGAAAAAGACAATTTGGAAAGGAGCTATGCTAGTACTATGCCCATGGTGCCTTCTGAGCCAGATACAATTGTTGCACCTAAGGATAAGGTATCCTTGCTTGAGGATGTAGGAAGTGGCATCAAGATTTGTCAGAAAAAGAGGAATACAACTCAAGAAGATGGTTGCAGGTCAGGGATGAACTTAGATGGTGAGATGGATAAAATATTGAAGGCATTTAATCAAAATCAAAAAGATGATAAGAGTTCCATGGAAATTGAAATTACTGATTCTCATCCAAGAGAGAATGGATTTGATCGAGAACAATGTCTACAGAATGGTAGCAAAAGTGTGAAGGTGAAGCACAGAAATAGCAAGGAATCTGGAGTAAGTAGAAATAAACATAAGCAGGATCAAGTAGTCAGTGGATATTCTGTTCAAATTCCCTTGGAAGGGAAAAACAGTGGTCTTGGCACTAACACACACGGTGCTAATATTCTCTTACAATCATCATATAATTCCACAAATACTGAAAAATTTGAACATCATTTGAGGAAATACAATGAATCATTCCATGGAAAAGAAAGGGACTCTGGTTTGAATTGGAACAATAATAAGTTGCTTGAAGTTAAACATGCCTCTTCTCATATGAATGTGTCTCCAGACAAGAATTTGCAAGGAGAAAGTTTATCAAACGAGAAAGATGTTGTACAAATGCCGATTGGTATGGGAATGGTGATGACTTCTCAGCCAGAAAAAGAGTTATCTCTTCAAAAAAAGTTAGACCAGTCTTTAAGCAGCTTCAGGGATGCTCAGGAACATGTTGAAAATGACACAATCCAAAGCAAAAACATAACAAATTTTCCATTGACTCTCCAGAAGGACAATAACAATTGTGATCCTCTTAGGTCAAATGTGTTTGAACCAGGTCAATCTGGGAAAGGAGTGAACTCTCTAGTAAGGCAGTCAACTCTGTTTGAAGGTCAATATTTGAGTAAAAGAGCAAACCTTCTTGTAAGCCAGCCAAATGTAGCTGAAAAGGATCAATCTTTAAGGAAAGGAGTGGACCCTCATGTAAATGTGGCTGAAACAGGTAAATATTTGATGAAAAGAGTGAACCCACTTGTAAATGTGGCTGAAATAGCTCAAAATTCGAGGGAAATATTGAATCCTCTTATAAGACAATCAAATGTGGCTGAAACAGGTCAATATTGGAGGAAAGGAATGGAACTTCTTGTAAGACAGCCAAATGTGCTTGAAACAGGTCAATATATACAGAAAGAAGTGCACTCCCAGTTAAGACAGCCAAATTTTTCTGAATTAGGTCAACCTTTGAGGAAAGCAATGATTGACCTTAACCAGGGAATTGACCTTAATCAGTCGCAAGGGATTGAGAGCTCACTAAATCTGCTTCATCAGAAAAATCTTCAAATTCAAAATCCAATGGTATTGATTTTTTCCCGTCTTGGTATTATTTTTAAGAATTTCCACTTTTGCTGGATAATTTATTTCCTAACCCCATCCCTTTCACACCTTCTATATTTTTTATTATTGTGGTTAAAGAATTAGTTACCATTAGCAAATTGCTTACAATGCATCTCAGAGATATTTCTTTTATTTGGTGTACTCGGGTTAAAAGTAAAACTGATAGCTCTCATAGTTCTTAGTGTAGTTCTTGCCTGCTAATAAATAGGACATTTCCTTGAAACTATAATCAAAAGCATGGTAAGTTTTTACAATTGTAGTTACCTAAAACTCATTGGCTAATATCCATGGTTTCTATAATGTGAGAAAGGTAAGCTTTCCCTCAACTTTGTCCTTGTAATACTAAAATAGTGATGGTGAAGGGGCTATATGCTGAATTGCAAGTCTAAACTCTAAGAGGCATTATCATGGTGTCTTATTGTTGTGGTATGCATTTTTTTAGTTTGAGTTTACTTGTCTTGCATTTTATATATTTGCAATAATTGGTTTTAATAGATATTAATGGATGAAGTGGAGTTCAATGAATAATATCTCACTTATGGTTCAAAATTTGTGTTTTTATGTTCTAAATTAATTTGATGCAACTTATTAGCTCAAATTTTATCTTGTTAATTCACTGGGATTTACTTTCAGGAAATGCCTCTCCCTAGCAGCAGCATAAACCTTAACGAAGTTCCAGGGCATTCATATGTAACTAAACCACAGAAAAATCAGTGGCCTAAGAATGTTATGGAAAAAGGACCATCAGATTATGTTAGACCAATGGGTACTGCAGAGATATTGATCAGGAATCAACATGAAAGGATTCATCCTCAGACCCAAAGTAATTGGAGGATTGGAACAAAAGAAAATGGAGTACTCACATGGTTAAATCCTGGATCAACCAACTTCCATCCAGTTTTTTCAAATGATGTTGGAGCACTCAGAGGTAATACTCCCCATTTATCTAATGTTAAAGTGAATAGTGCTGAGATTATTCAGGCTAAAGAGCAACAGTTCAAACTATTCGGCACTAATATAGAAAGTCAGCAAAAATCATCAAATGGAGTGCAAGTTTCTACTCCTGTCCCCATTGGACGAGGATTGCAGCATGGTGAAGGATCAAACCTTGTATGGATTTCTTCTGCACAGAGAATATTATTTGGACATGATAATCCACAGAACTATGTCAATCAGGAAAATCACAAATTGATTCTTGGACAAAGCCCTGGCTCACTGCAAAAAGGGAGGACTATCAGTGACATAAAGAGTTGTACTGTGGATTTAAAAAGTTGGAATGAGTGGTCTCAAACTTCAAAGAAAGATGCAACAGAAGAGCACATTAGCAAAGGTATAGGGTCTTCAAGTCTTTATTCTAGTGAGGGCATGCCAGAAACACAGTCACTCAAACTTCAAGAGAGACCTTTCGCCCCCTGCAACAACCATCCATCGATTTACATGGATGGAAAGCAAAGTATCTTCAATGGGTCTTTTCCACATCATCAATTAATGAAAGAACCCTCTGTTGTTAGTATGGGTGGTTTTGCTGCAGCTCAAAGCTCCATACAACCCGCTCCTTACTTTAATGGTAAGCTTGAATTCTCTACAAATTCATATGATGATTGGTGCATTTATTGTTTCACACAAATGAATGTTATTCTAAAAGATTGTTGATTTTGTAGATCAAGTATCTCTCAGACAAGAGATGAAAAGAAAACTGCAGCAGGTTGTACCTTCAAGTGGCCTCCTGCGCACCATTTGTAAAGAAGAGTCAAGAGGATTCATTGGTGGTGCATCAAGTTCAAAAGTTGTTCCAATGCAGGAGGATGATGTTTCCAAATCATTGTACATGAGGGGCTCTGTAGCTATATTGCCGGTTAGTAGCATTCCTGAAAAGGATCCTCCTTGCCTTTTCAACCAAAACCCTGCTGACATTGCGGATGCTGATGATGAAAGGTACTTGAGAAGTGTAGAGGATCAAAGAATTCGGGACAAGAGCTTATTTCCAGAGAAATTTGGAGTTGTTAATGTGGACGGGAGAAAGAGGCAAAGGACCAAAGAAAGGCTTGGGAGAATGCCCGTTGTTGCTTTGAAGACTCAAGTCTGCTAGGACAATGCTATCTTAATTTGGTTATACAATAGTTTTTTTCCCTTTTTGTTCTTGAGACATCAGACTCTTTACTACTTGGTTTACGAGTAGATAGTTTTTTTTCTAGTTTTAAACAGAAATAATTTAGAATTTTAATGACATGCATTTAGAGATACAATCTTGATACTGATTCAAGAAATCATAGGTGCTTGTTCCAGCTACTATCTATGGGGAATGCTAGGAAATTTGTGTTTATCATTTGAGAATCAAGATTGTAATAATTTGGTGTTAAAGGTTCTGTTTCCTCAAATTTTTTAATTCTAATGTCCTTTTCTTTCCATACCCTAAGATCAATTAAATACCTTGTAATTTACAAGGAACTTTACTCCTTTCCTAATTATAATTTTCTAAATTTTCACCCCTCTCATCAAATAGTTAATGAACTATTATTTCATTAAATGAGATGGTGACCAGATTCAAATTATTATTTCCTGAAATATCTTATCCCTAAATACGTATGGGAGATTGGAATTAGGATATTTCAGTGTCCTCGTTGAGAAGATTTTTGCAAGAATAAATTTGTGATCAAGTATTTGTAAACAAATTCTAGAAAATCACTGATAGGAGAAGGTAAAGTATTACTTATCGATTCTGATGCACCAAGTAGCCTTTGCCAAGACCCCGTTGCATAAATACTTAATTGCCAACCCAATAGAAGTGACAATTGAGTTGTTTGAGCTGAAGTTGGGCAGATCAAGATTGGTTGAACCAATAGATAGGTCAATTCCTTAACCCTATCCAAAGCTTGCTTCAGTGCTTGGGCTAGGATGAGCTAGGTCGAGACAGCAAAATGATGTTGTCATAATCAAACCTACCTAATTTGAATTAATTCTTGTTTTTTCTTTTAGAGATATCCATATGTCACACCCCACCTTGGGAGGCATGACTGACACATAATGCCACACTAGGACCTGGGCTGACCTGGCTGGGCATATACACCTCTGGTGCCTGTCAACAACTCAAAACCAAGAAAACAAACAACTATATCTTGGCTCTAAACATAGCTTCAATCCAACAAGGCCACGCAACATCAGTTAAAAAAATAGCTAACCCAGCCAATATAACAATAAATGGATCATATGCGGGCCGACAAGAACACCATTCTATCTAGTTATAATAGAATGAAAATAGGTAGTCATATTCAAGATATAGCCGACAAGGCTGCTAACTGACTAGCTAAACTAGACCCCACATGATCAACAAATAAAATATAACATATGTAGGCCCCACACGACCAACAACAACCAACTAACTGAAGATTGTAGTCTGCAAGCTTCTAAGAGTGAAAATATTGGTAGGGATAGGGCCCTGACCTACCCAAATACTACATTATAAAAGGCAGGTAACCTTTACAACCTGGAAACTCCGAATGAAAGGAGCTGGCCAATCTGCTGACTCTGAATAACTGCTAGAAGATCCCAAAACCTGTCTGTGTGAACCTGCAGACAAGTATGTAGTGCCCCATGCGTGGGCGTTAGTACAATATATATATCATATATGTAAGACAGTAATATAAGCTGAGTAGAAACTGATAAAGAACTGGAATTAATCAATGGAAAGGGGAAGAAGTTAACATGTAAGCTTTCTTATCCATAACCTGCATTTAATAAGCCACTACACAAATAAGAACTGAAGTTGCGCGACTATACATCCATAAACTATATCACCAAGCAAGTATACAAACAAGAACCTAACCTGGCCCCCATAAGCCTGGAAGTTGCAAGCAACACAGAAATAACCAACCGGGGCCCCCATAATCCTTGTGATGTGCCACGATTTTACGGCACTTTCGACGCTTAAAAACAAGAAACTATGCATATTCCGGGTATGTTTATATAGGTATGATGTGTTTTGTGTTTAATATTGCAGGAAAATAGGTTTAGAAGTAAACTGGGCAAATTAATGCTTAAAATGACTAAACAGGTGACTGTCAGGCACTTCACGAGTCTTTAGCACTAAGCACGACTCGTTGCTGAAGTCGTGGGCAAAGGTTGAATTTTGAAGATGCGGAAACACTGTACCTTACAGGTTGAGGGAATGACTCATTACATCTGGTAATGAGTCATGAAGACAGTCGTGAGGACTGGAGAGGAATTAGTGAAGAAGTAGCCAGTGAAGTTGAAGGACAACTAAACGAGTCGTTAGTTGACTAAACGACTCGTTGGCAGAGCACTAAAACCAACCGTGAGATACACTAGAATTTTGAAGGAGTTAGACAACGAGGGGCCTAACGACACATGTCGAAGCACAACGAGTCGTAAGGTGACCCATTGCCACAACTGGGTTCGATGCCCAGGACGACTAATTTTAGAAATGCACGACTCGTCAAAGGTCCTAACGAATAGTCACCAAGCCCGTGATCACTGCTGACCTGTTTTCCAATTTTAGTTAGGAAAAGGTTTCTTGGAACTATAAATACACAGTTTAGGTTTATTTTCGACAAACAGCTTATTATTACTTTTTTTCACGTAGGATTTTGATGTTGTAAATTTATTTTTGGGTCAAGAAACGAGTTTTACAATTTTGTTCTTGAATTTGAGGATAAAAATCAACATTGAAATTTATTCATCAAGTTTGGAGTTTTATTCAATTACTTGGTTTTCTTCTATGATAATTTGTAAGTTGCAATTATGATTTATTCAATATTTTGTGATTGTGATCATTCAAACATGAGTAGCTAAACCCATAACTAGGGTTGTGGGAACCAAGATGAATTAACACATAGGTTGATTATTTAGTGATTCTTGAATGTGGTTTAATGCATGTATTGTTTTTCCTTTCATTTTAATTGATTCTTGACGGTTGCAAACGTTAGGACTTGCCTTATTCTTACTTACCAGACCAAGGAAGTAGTGAATGAGAAAGGGATTAACAACAGAGATTTAAGGCTATCAACCCTCATCTAATATCTTGAATTTGTCTGGGGATAGCTAATCCGACATTAAGGATAAGGGTTAATTGAGAGTACACCTGTATACGGACCAAGTTGAATGGTGATAATCATCTAGATAGGGGACCAACCATTCAGGTGTATCTAACTTACCAATATTGCATGTTAAACACCAGAATAGATCACTAGTGTACAAGCCTTGCGGTTATGAAGTCTTGGGGAATACAATCCTAGTTAAGTCGTAAATTGAGTACAAATCAAATTTGACTTAAGCATTTAGTAGTTTTTACTCATATTTAGTAGTCTATTTCTTTCCCCCTTAAGAAATAAGTAACTCGATAGTAACAACTATTCGAATTAACTTAAGTTCTTTCTATATTCCCTGTGGGATCGACCCCAACCTCTAGTTGGGTTCTATATTTGACATCGGCTGCTTTATATCTCAACTGCGAGGTGTAATTTGGGCGACATCAATTTTGGTGTCATTGTCGGGGAATACGGCTGAGGCTTTTGTTAATTATGTTTGCTTTACTATTGATTCTTATTTCTTTTATATTTTTCTTTTGTTGTTTTGTTTGCTTAATAGGTCTTAGCTTTGTGTATGCTCGATACTAGGAGCCAAGGAAATCCCCTGGTTCCAATTTATCATGAACTTGAGCAGACATTAAGAAACCTGAGAAGAATGGCCAACATCCAAGAGCAGGAAACCGTGGACCAAGCCACAGCGAGAATGTTGGTTGAGGAGCAAGCTCGGGCTAGAGATCATAAGTTAGCTAGAGTTGCTGAAGAGCAATATCTAGCTGCAAAAGTAGAGCGAGCTAGATGACACAATGGTCCATACAACCAGAGACACCGATATTTTGATGAGGAGGATGATGCCGATATAGACGAAGCCAGTGCCACTGGAGCTATAGCCCTCCTCCTTTGCCTGCTGGGGAAAAGTTTGATATTACCAGTGCAATGATCCAACTGCTCAACATGAAAGGAATATTTGCGGTTCATGCATCTGATGATGCCCGCGCTCACTTGACAAATTTTGTGGGTATACGTAAGGCATACAAACAACCGAGAGTGAGCTAGGATGCAATCAGGCTGAGGTTATTTCCCTTCTCACTGTGGGAGTGAGGCAACGATGTGGTTGGCTGAGCTGCCGAATGATTCCATCACTACTTGGGGGGAACTTAAGAGAGATTTTCTTGAAAGATTCTTCCCACCTTCAAAAGGATTGTAGTTGAAAGACGAAATATATAACTTTAGAAAACTAAATTCAAAGGCACTCCACGAGACCTGACTGCATTTCAACAAGAAGCTCAAAAGGGTCCCGAATCATAGGATTCCAGATGATACATTGTTGGAGATATTCTATAAGTCTCTGAATGCTAACACCAAGGCGGTGGCTGACACCATCTCTGGAGGGACCTTTATGAGCCACACTTATGTAGAGGCTGCTGAGCTACTTGACAGGATCACCAAAACCAACCGCGCTTGGCAAACCAGAGAGTCAGAGATTCCGACTGGTTCTTATGCGGTTGGTATGTCTACAGAACAGAGGAGAAAAGATGAGGAGCGTGATCAAAATATTGCAGAGATAAAGACCACTATGGGGTTGCTTGACAAGCACTTGATGGGAGTAGGAGCGAAGAAAGTAAATGCTGTGGGTTCTTAGGGCAACACCTTGAGAAATGATGGATGTGAATCTGAGCCCGAGGAAGAAGCTAATTATTTAAATGATCAAAGGGTAGGTTTTCGTACCAACACCTAAGGGTATAACCAAGTCTCTTGGCATCAAGGTCAAGGGAACCAAGGTCAAAACTTTTACAAGGATAATAATTACAACCGAAGCCAATACCGAGATAACAGAGACTGGAAGAAGCGCAAGGAGTTCAAAAATGATAGAAGCTGTCTGTATGTTCCTCCAAGAAACTGTGAGCCAGAGTCCAGTGGTTCAAGGGTTGAAGACATGCTGTCCAAAGTACTCAAGCAGATTGAGACAACAGATGGCCACTTTAAGGAGATCCGCGCTAATATTTCTGGTTTAAATCAAAAGGTGGAGTCACATGCCGTGGCTATCAGACAGATTGAGCAGCAGATGAGTTAGATGTCTGTTGCAATGAATCATAGGCAGGAAGGCACACTTCCCAGCAACACAGTGCAAAATCTTAAAAATGACAGTCATTGTATGGAGGTCACTACTAGGAGTGGGAAGACAACAGTTGATCCTCTGAGGCCGGTTGTAATTAAGGAGTCAGAAAAGCCTGTCTCGATGAATGATGACAGTGTAGCAGATATCGAAAACCCAACTTTGGTTGGAGATTTAGATGTGAAAACTGCTCCAAGTAATGCAAAGGAGCAAGGAGCTGCCCATGAGAAGGAGAAGGAGGCACAACAAAAAATTACATTGATCCCTAGACCTCCTCCTCCTTATCCACAGCATTTGAAGAAGAAAGCTGAAGATGGGAAGTATCACAAATTTATCTCTATGCTTAAGCATTTGTCGGTGAACATCCCATTAGTTGAGGCACTTGAACAGATGCTCAGATATGCCAAATTCATGAAGGACCTCGTCATTAGAAAAAGGACTGTAAGTTTTAAACCTGCTGATAATCTGCATCATTGTGGTGCCATAACTACACGGGTCCTAGCTCAAAAGAAGGAAGACCTAGGTGTTTTTACTATACCTTGCACCATTGGGGATGTTGAGTTTACGAGAGCTCTTTGTGACCTGAGAGCTAGCATAAATTTTATGCCGCTAGCAGTGTTTAAAAAATTGGGCTTGGGAGCCCCCACACCGACCACATTGTGACTACTGATGGCTGACAAAACAATTAAAAAGCCGGTGGGGATCCTTTTTTATGTGCTTGTTAAGGTGGAAAAATTTATATTCCCAACGGACTTCATGATTCTGGACTGCGAAGTCGATTCTAAGGTCCCTATCATTTTGGGATGACCATTCCTTGCAACTGGTAGGGCCCTAGTAGATGTGGAGGCAGGCCAGTTAAAATTCAGGTTAAACAAAGAAGAGGCCACCTTCAACATTTGCCGGACCATGAACCAACCAAGGGAATTCAGTATAGTCTCAGCACTGGAGGACGTAGACGAATTACTTGACGAATTCTAAGTAGTCAAGAGACTTGAGTCGTGCCGCGAGGTTAAATCAGGCATTGCATGGGAGGCAACCCATGGAGGTGTTTTGGTGAAGTCTGAGTAGCCAAAACACCCATGTCGTGCCGCGAAGTTAAATCAAACGCTTCTTGGGAGGCAACCCAAGTTGTAAATGTAAGAAATATGCAGTGTTTACATTTGTTAATGGGTGCAGGTGATTAAGATGGAAAATTTGAAGTTGGAACCAAAATCTGGAACTTCATTGCTGGTGCAAAATGTCACAGAACGAGTTGTCATTTTACCTGACGAATCATTCAGTCCAATTGTGAAGAAAATTGTAGAAAACAGGGGAGCAACGGTTGACTTAATGATTCGTCTGTTCAAGAAACGAATCGTGAGATCCTCCGTCATGTACAATGGATCAAAGGCAGAATTAAAAGGAAAAAGGTGATAACGGCTCACTCAACGAATAGCAGGGAGACCAAACGATTCGTTAAGTGACCCGTCAAGTAGCTACAATAGTCCAAGGACCACGACTCAGGCCACGACTTGTTGGGTGACACCATGAGTCTTTCCTTGATTTGTTAGGTCCCAGGTAAGTTTGTTGAACTCCAGTCACAACACGAAAGGGAACAACGATTCATTTAATCACTTAATGAATCATGATCCTTGGCGTTATAAGTTTTTGATGAACATGTCCGACCCGACCTAGGCTGGAATTAGGGTAAAATATATACTTCAATTATAAAAACCTGATTTCTTTTATTCTTCAAATTCCCACTTGAGTTTGAATCAAGAAACATTACAACTTCAAAATTCCCTCTTCTTCATCCCCCAACCTCATCAAAAAACCCTTGAACTGCACTACAAACATTCATATGCACACACGATTGCACTCCCATGTCCGCTCAAGTATCTTTTGAGTAATTTTTCCCACTAAATTGTGAATGTCTTTGCATTTAAATAAGAATTTTGCTGACCCATGTTTTGAATGAAATCGAAGTTATTTCAAGTAATGTTGTACTTGTTTCAATATTTGCCTCATGATAACAATGAACCTTAGGAAGATTTAAACAAATGAATTGCGATTGAATTTACATGGGTTGATTTGAGGAGTTCATTTCTATGTTTGTGGAGTTGAATAATAGGAAGTGGACGAAGATGAATGAAGTTGGGTAAACTGAAATTCTTGAGCACGAGCTATATCACGAGTTGTTAGGTCACCAAAAGACTCATTGTGTAGCTCGTCCTGAGTGGAAAATTAAATCAAAAAGACAGTGTACCTAACGACTGACCTAACAATTTGTTTCCTTTGGTAACGACTCATTGGGACCAGTCGTCAAGTACACTAGCGCAACATGAAGAAAGGATGGTTTGAGACAACCAGGGACCACACGAGTCGTTGCCAGTGGAAACGACTCATTTAGTCACTCGTCAGGTCCACTGGGCAGCAGTTTAAAAATGTTTTATTTTCATCTCATCTCATATACTAACAATCTTTCCAAAGGTACAATGGCTCCAAGGGGTACACCAAAGAAAGGTCCGGCAAAGAAACAAGTGCCAAAAAGAAGTCAACCATCATACCACAGACTTCGGGATGAGTCTTCCTCCTCTGAAGAGTCAAGTGACTCTAAAGAGGAATATGTCGTATCAGAGGAGCAGTTAGTGAGGAGATCAACTAGGGATAGGGCTCAACAAACTTCAAATCTAACAGCCTTGGTTGATGCTCCTACTCCACTGGCGAGGGATCAGCCTAGCTGCACTGATGATAATGCCAGGGCTGCAGCTGTACTTGCTCCTGAGGTCCCCACAACTGGGAAAAACACAGAGATAGCTGACGAGTCACATGCTCAGCAAGGGGACTCTGATGATGAACTGACTGAGACCTCGAACACATCAAACGAGCAACCAAGAAACGTGCAGAGATGGTGTGTTCATAGTATGACGACCATATATAACAGAGATATTGCTCCTAATGATAAAGGAAATCCAAAGAGAAGCATATATGAGGAGCCAAGGCTGGTGACTACGGGACTGAAAGACCTTCCAGAACTACAAGCTGTGTTCGACAAGTACAGGTTCAGGTGGTTGACCGAGCCATTAGGAAGCTACAACCCATGCTTTGGCAGAGAGTCCTATGCGGCCTAGGAAACCACACTACAACATTTGGCATTAGGGGGCCAAGACTGGAAAAAGAGGCCTGCCTTGAAGCAGGTGTTGGTTCGAGAGACTCCCGTAGACATATCTGAGAGGAAAATCTCCAGGATGCTATATGGGCCAGACTATCATGCTCCGATGAACACAACCGAGTTCGTCCACAGGCTATATGATTTGAAGAAAGTCAAGACCAAAAAGCTAAATAGTCAGGAGCGCATCAAGCAATATGCTTGGCTATCTCGGATCATTGCTACAAGAGGTCCGCTGGTTGAATGGTTGCACGACACAGAGTTTCAGATAAAGAAGGCCACACTCAACTTTCAAGCTAAATTTTGGTGGTCATTGGTGCGGCACAGGCTGGTACCAACCAGCAATGATAACATCCTCTCACCTGATAAAGCGGCATTGGTAGCAAGTATAATGGAGGGATGTGCCATTGGATGTGAGCTGCTGTGAGATTGTTCAGGTTCATGGAGAAAGTAATGGATCACGTAAAGACTATCATTGGGAGAAACGAGTCATTGTGAGTGCCCATTGGGAAGAATTCCAGGTTTAGGCAGTGGTGATAACGACTGGAAGTAACGAGTCATTGGAGCTTGTAACGACTCATTCTGTCTAGTTGTGGTAGAGGATATGAGACCTGATTCAGGGGTGTAACAATAAGGGAAGTAAAGGACCGTTGGAGTCAATAACGGTCCATTGTGGCGCCCATGGTCATTGGCAGAGCAGTTTTTCCATGAAATTCATTAAGAGTATTTTCATCATTATTAAGCCCTAGGGTCCTAAACTACGTCATTTTAATCTATGAATAGTGAGTTTTAAGAGGGGTAAGTTCATTCTAAACTATTCCTATTCATGCATACAAGTGTAGAAGTCTATAGAGGTAATCAAGCTCAAATTCTTCTAAGTTTTCATCAATTCTTCATTGGGCAATCAAGGGAGTTGTAGAATTTGATCCTCTCAGGTATGTAGGATTATGAATGGGAGGATTTGTCCACACCCGTTCCCAATTTCTCTTTAATTCATGAAATTCTATGGAGTTTTATTCCAAATCATATGAAAACCTTACGATCTATCTATGGGTTAATTTCCCTCATGTATAATTTCATGTTTTATGAATTATGGGTAGTTTTTTTAACTATTTAGATTTAAATTTTCTACAAAACTATACCCAAGCATGTAGTTTCATGATAAATCAAGTTATGATTCTACTTTGATTTTGATGTTCATTAACCCATTATGAATCATGACTTATGATATGATTTCTCTCAAATGCTCATCATGAACTTACGAATATCAAGTATACATGTTTTAAAGGTATGCATGAACTTCATGATTTATGATTTATGATTATGGCCGACTCACGGGCCTTACTTTCATAACTAGTTCACGTATTTCAAGCATGGTTATGATTATCATGATTTTAACTAGCCTATGAATCTCATATATATTATCCTATGAGCACTATATATGTTTTGGGAGTAGTATTTAACACTGAGTAGATCCGGGATCCAAGCATGCCCCGAGTCTCAGAACTACGTGCCAATATAGCCACGATGGGACCTCCATGATACTGTATCCTTTGCCCGAATGAGCCCTTAGTTGTGATATTGCACCTCTATCATGGTTCTACCCTTTCCAAGGTACGAACGCCTCCCGACTAGGGGTTTACAAGTCGGGCTTTACGTGTGCTCATATAGGTATATTAGTTACAAGAATCTCTACTATTCCTCATGATTTATATATGGTTATGATTATATACTTTGGCTTAAGTCATGTTTCATAAGGCTGTTCTCTTATGATTATGATTATGAATGATTTATGAATGGTTTGAAAACCTTGAGCCGTACGTTTGCATTATTATAATTATGTTATGATCATGTTGTCCTACTCACATGGACTTTTATGTATTTTAAATATACGTTTTACTTACCTTGCATACTCGGTACATTTCATGCACTGATCGCATACTCTATGCTGTATCATTTCATGATACAGGCTCTGATCTTCAGACTCAGCCTCGTCACTATCTAATTCTCCGGTGTTAGCATTCAGCTTCATTGGTGATTCCTCATCTCTCGAAGACTATTCATTACCGGTTATCTTGTATTTTAGTTTTTATACTTGTCGGGCTAGTTGGGGATGTTGTCCCATCAACCCATTAGATATGTTAGAGGCTTTCAGACTATATGTAGTAATCAGCTTGTCATATATGAAGTGAATTCCGGTTCTGATTCTATATTATAATTAGTTTTCCGTTATGTTATTATGTTAAATCTTCTGCTTTATTTGATTGAGTTAGATATATGTTCATGCCATGGGTCGACTTGGAGTCTCTCGGGGCTCCTTGTCCCATGTCTCGATTCGAGCCTATGTTCGGGTCATGACAAACTTGGAATCAGAGCAATAGGTATTGAAGTGTCCTAGGATGTCTAAAAGTCAGATTAAGTAGAGTCTTTTTCATAGGTGTGAAGAGCACCATACTTATGATGAAGAGGCTACGAGGCATTTAGGAAATGTTCCCTTCTTTCATGATCTATGTCATGCGTTGAAATTTCTCTTTATCCTTCTAATTCGTGCTATTCATGTTTGCAGAATCATGCCTCCTCGTAGAGTTAATGGAAAAAGAATTTGAAATGGAAATGGCCATGAGGATGGAAATGGATAAGGGCATCAGCAAGCCCCACCAACCCATGATCACCGTACACTGGAGCTGGTTGCCCATGCTAAAGTTCGGGCAGCCATTCAAGATGCAGCACAGGACTTGATAGCCCAGGTCAACAGCAGGCGGTAGCACATGTCTCACAGAATGGGAATGCAGCAGTAGCGAGGGTTAGAGACTTTTTGAGGATGAACCCTCCCAAGTTTCTTGGATCGAAGATGGACAAGGATCCATATGATTTCATTGAGGAGATTCTAAAGATCGCCCAGATTATAGGGGGGACTGGAGAGGAGTGTGACGACTTGGCTTCATATCAGTTAAAGGGGGTCGCAAATATTTGGTTCAAATAGTGGAAGGAGAGTAGGGAAATCGGAGCAGGCCCTATCAATTGGGATGAGTTCCATGCCACTTTTCTTGATCGGTTCTTCCCTCGGGAGATGAGAGAGTTGAAAGCGACCAAGTTTGTGAATCTCAAGTAGGGAAAGATAGTAGTTCAGTAGTATGCCTTGGAGTTCAAACGTCTGTCCAGGTATACACCCTAGTTGGTGGTAGATCAGAGAGCCCGTGTGAGCAGGTTCGTACACGGGCAGACTCCTTGGTCAGGGATTGTCGAACCGTGATGCTTCTCCAGGATGTTGACTTTTCTCAGATTATCCTGTATGCCCAGCAGATGGAGGCAGTATAGATGAGTGAGCGGGAGAGGGAGGCCAAGAGGGCCAAGACTGATAGCATCAAATTCTCCCAGCCGAGGACTAGTGGGCACCATCAGCAGTCCCACCAGAGATCTTAGCTCCAGCACCATCATCAGCTAGTGTTCCGTCCCGACCCAAGCGTGATTAGAGGGGTAGAGCATTCGGATCGAAGAGTTGGGGGAGCATTTCAGGAGATCACACTTTTCCAGCTTGTGCGAACTGTGGCAGGAACCACCCAAGGAGGTGTTTAGTTGGGTCAGACGCTTGCTTCGAGTATGGAAAATTCGGACACAAGCTCAGAGATTGCCCTTCAGCCAGATCAGGCGATGGTGGATCCCATACTCTAGCTTCTAGTTCAACAGCTCCACCAGCACACCCCGATCAGCAGGGTCCTTCTACTAGCACAGGTGGCGGACAACCCAAAACATATTCTATTCCCTAGTATCCCGCCAGGAGCAGGAGGTCTCCCCAGACGTAGTTACTAGTATGTTATGAGTTTTCCACCTTGATGTATATGCATTTCTAGATCCATGGGCCACCTTGTATTTTGTGACACCTTATGTGGCTTGTAGTTTTGGAATCAGTCCCGAAATATTGTTAGGACCCTTCTCAGTCTCTACCCTAGTGGGTGACTCAGTTGTAGCTCGACGGGTGTATAGGAGTTGCCCAGTTACAGTTGATCTTGGGCAGATTTATATGCCCAAGTGATACTCAAATGTATCATTTTCGCCTTGTTTATCTAGCAATGTGTATACATTTTCATGTAATTGGTAATAAAATGTGAATTTATACTAACAAACATGATTAGCATTGTTTTGTAGGTAAAATGTGATTTTGAAGAGCTAAAATGCATGTTGGAACAATATCGGAGTTGGACTTGGAAGCGAGCACGAAAAAGGCATTGGACTGCACAATATAAAGGGGCTCCACGATGGAGCCGTGTCCAGCTACCATCGCGGAGGCACTCTGCCTGGAGGGTGAAATATTAGTCAAATTCCAGTGGAGCCTCGCGACAGCTCCATGGAACGATGGCAAGCCTCCGCGTTGCATGCCGTGCCACGTTGAAGCTTTATTCCCGGACCCTAAATTTCCAGAGAGGGTCCGCGTCCACGCCGTGTCACGGAGGCAGTGCTCCGCGATGCACTCCGTGACACGTTGCTTGTTATTTCGGAAAAAATTCCCACTAGTATAAATAGAACACTTAGGCTTATTTTTAATAAATTCAGACTTGGTGGAGCAAGGACGTGGGTTACAGGCAGTTGAGGGACGAAAAATCTCAGGGTTTTTCTCTCTTTCTTTCTTCTTTCAATCAATTGTTTGTATGATTAACACTTGTTTTAGGATGATTAATCCACAAATGAGTGGCTAATTCCCTTCCTTGCTGAGGTTATGGACATTTGTGATGAATTTTGATTATTGAATTATATGGTTTTTCATCTTCTTCTTCCATGTTGTGCTATTAATTCTTGTTTCTACTGCATTGGTGTGTGGCCGACATTAATGTATATCTAAAAAGTCCGATTTCACTCGAGAGAGCACGAAATTGGAAAGTTGTGAATTAATAGGGTATTGTTCTTAACTTGATTTGGGAAAATTGGGTTTTGATGTGCTTTCCTGATAGAAATATACTTGAAAGCTGTATTAGTCAATTTAGGAGCTGGAATTGTATTGCTAGGTCATGAATTGCATTTGATCACAGAAATGTAGACGGATGGTTTATGATTCTTAAGTGAGATTAAATACGAGAGTTTTAATCTCTTGGCTAATGTTCTTGGCTAGCAACTGGAAGAGAAAGATTAACCAATTTATGATTATAATCAAGTTCATTACATGTTTTTAACCTTGGCATGCTCATGACCATAGTTTAAATTCAAAGTAGATAATTGTTAGTAGTTTTAGTACATAATTTATAAAACAAACTTTACAATTGTTAGTTACATTGTTGTCAGCATATACAGAAGTGAGATAAAATATAGTATACCTAAGCAATTTTTACTTATCCAGAGTCTCCTTGGATCGATACTTGGCTTACTTAAGCCACTTACTACTTGTTTGACAACGTGCACTTGCGTGTTGGTTTTTAACACCCAACAAACATACTGAACAAGTTTTTGGCGTCGTTGCCGGGGAGACTAGGCAATTGGTGAAATTGTATTAAGTGTAAATTTACTGTATTTTTATGTTATTTTCTTAAGTGTTGACAACTTGGTCTTAGCCTGTATTTTACAGACTTGATTTCTGTGAACACTGGCAAGAGACAAAGAGCTGGTGGAATCTTATATAGAGCCTGAACATATATTTCATAGTAAACGCAGAGAAGCTCTACAAAAGAAGCTGCAGTTGCTCAGACACACTATTATGGAGCAACAAAATCCACCGGTTGTGAGGGCAGTGTTAGTGCCCGAAGAAGCAGCAGCAAGGCCAGTTCGCGAGGTGGCAATCCCACATGCCAACAATGTAACATCAAGTATCCTCAAACCAGAGCCTGGAGGGAGATTTGAACTCAAGCAAAATATGGTGCAACTGTTGCACACAAGCGGGCAATTTACCGGTCTCCCTCATGAAGACCCACAACAACATCTCCAAAACTTTTTGGAGATAAGTGACACTTATATACCTGCTGGAGTGTCACCTGATTATGTTCGGCTCACATTATTTCCGTTCTCATTACTTGGTGAAGCCAAGAGGTGGTTAAAAGCTGAGCCACCAAATTCTATTTCAACGTTGGATGATCTTGCACGAAAGTTCTTGATAAGATTTTTCCCCTCTGGTAAAACAGCCAGACTTAGAAGTCAAATTCTAAGTTTCAAACAGAGGGAGGGAGAAAATTTGTATCAAGTCTGGGAAAGATTTAAAATTATGTTGCGGGACTGCCCTCATCATCATCAGTCCAATGAGGTGTTGGTACACACATTTATTGAGGGTTTGGAACCCCATACTAAAATTTTGCTAGATTCAGCAGCTAGAGGGCAAGCGCTGGAAAAGACTTATGAGGAGCTGTACACTTTGCTAAACCGGATTTCACAGGGCAATCCAGAATGGAATGCTGATTCATCACGAGGTGGAGCAAGGAAAGCAGCAGGAGTGCTTGAAGTGGATGGATTTACAGCTATCGCTGCACAGATAGCTGCCTTGCAGAATCAATTGAACAACCACTTCAGCAATATGAATTTGAACCAGCCTTCAGCTTCAGTCAATGCGGTCCAGCAAATGTGGTGTGAAGTGTGTGGAAGCAGTGAGCACTCAGCTGAGTGCTGTGGAGCAAACCCAGATTCGGTTAACTTTGTGGGTAATGCACAAAGAAATCAGCAGCAGTTTGGTAGCGGCTACAACTCAAATTGGAGGAACCATCCAAATATTTCATGGGGTAGCAACAACCAACAAGGCCAAAGTTTGGGTCAGGGTATGCAAAGAAATCAAGGAGGGAAACAGAACTACCAATCTCAATTCAGAAATCACAATGCCCCTCCTCCACCACCATCACCTAGCATTGAGGAAATGTTCAAGACCATGATCGCAAATCAAGCGCAATTGCAGGCTGACTATGTTAAATTGGCAGCCGAAGTGAAAAATAATCAATTAGAGACCAAGGCTCTTGAGTATCAATTTGGGCAATTTGCTAGTGCCCAAAACACAAGGCCCAGAGGAGGACTGCCTAGCGACACGGATCCTAATCCGAAGCAGGTAAATGCAGTGACCACAAGGAGTGGTTTGCAGCTGAAGGAGGTGGAACCAGAGAGACCACCTCAAAAGTCAGGAGCAGCAAAAGTTGAGGGGGAACAAAGTTCGGAAAGGGGGAAGACCAAAGAAGCTGAATCAGAAAGACCTCCACCCCCGTTCCCTCAACGACTCAAGAAACACAAGGAGGAGGCGTGTTTCCAGAAATTCATGGAGGTGCTTAAACAGGTACATGTTAACTTACCTCTTGTTGATGTCTTGCAGGGAGTGCCTAAATATGCCAAATACATTAAAGACATCGTGGCCAACAAAAGTCGTTTGATTGAGTATGCCACGGTAGCTTTGACGGAGGAGTGCACTTCCCAGATCCAAAAATAGACTGCCCACGAAGCTAAAAGACCCTGGAAGTTTTACTATCCAGCTTACTATTGGGCAGAGTATCCGAGCTCGTGGATTCTGTAACTTGGGGGCGAGCATAAATCTGATGCCATCTTCGGTATTCAGAAAGTTGGGTCTAGGGAGTCCTAGACCTACAATCGTAATCTTGCAGTTGGCGGATCGATCCTTAGCTAGGCCGGATGGCATTGTTGAGGATGTTCTAGTGCAAGTGGGCTCCCTCATTTTCCCGGTAGATTTTATTAATCTGGATTTTGAACGAGACGCGGAAGTCCCATTTATTTTGGGACGACCCTTCTTGGAAACCGAGAAAGCATTAATCGATGTAGCTACGGGTCAACTTACAATGCGAGCACATGACAAGGTAGAGGTGTTCGATGTTTACAAAGCACCCAAGCTCCCGATGGTGAATGAAGAACTCTCGGTGATCAATGTAATTGATCATGGGAATGCTACACAAATAGATGATTCCCGAGAGTTGATGGGAAGACCACTGGATAAGGGTGAGCACTACTGGGGGGAGGACAAGGATCGTGAGAAATCGTTCATCACCCTAGCGGACAATTGAGCATAATGGATGTCGAGCCGCGACGGTAAACCAGGCGCTGCACGGGAGGCAACCCGTGAAATTTTTTTTTCTTCTTTCATTTTTTGTAAAGTGTAAATAGATTTTATTTTATTTTTCTTTTTCTTGATTTAGTACAAAATGTTTTTGTTTTAGTTAGTATTTTTGTATTTTAGTTAGGTGAAACCTATTAATCTAACCAATTTTGTTGAGTGAGATGATTTTCAGGTGAAACGGAGAAAAATGTGCACGGAATCGTGAAGGAAAAGGCAAGGTATGAAAAAATTAATAAAATGCAGAGACAGTGAGCTGGGGCGATAGCTCCGTGTCACGGAGGAGGACCTCCGCGTTACCCTCCGTGACACGTTGAGGTTTAATCTGGAATTTTCAAAAATTCCAGTAAGCTGTCGCGATGGCTCCGTGTCACGGAGGCAGTGCACCGCGATGCACTCCGTGACACGTTGCCATATAAATTGTGACGGGTCACACCGGGTTGCCGGGTGACCCGCGTATTTTCTTCATTTTAAACCCCCGATTTTGCCCTTTTTCCCTCATTTTTACACTTCTCCGCGACCAAACACCCAAAATTCCCTTGCCCATCAACGTGCCACGGTATAAAGCAAAGAATTATCAAGTTTTCTTCGGTTCTTCAACTACGAGGTATGTTTTTCGATTATCTCTCAAGTTTTTGTCGATTTTATTCGAATTTAAGCATGGGAGGTGAACTAAATCACCCCAAGTCGAAATTTAGCATGAAATTGAGTTATTCATTGATTGATAAATGTTCGAATTGTTGTAATGATCATTTGAACTTGTCGATTGCGTGAATTATTCGAACTTGCTTGCGAAGTTCAATTCTAGGGCTTGGTTGTTGGAATCAAATTTGGTAACTTGTTAAATTTGTGAATTATATGCCGGGTTGTATGTATTGAATGAGATAAGTCATTGTAGAATATTGTTTGAATGTTAATAGACGACGAATTCTCGGGTTTTTGGGAAAATGCTGAAAATTGTTCAAATTGGGTTGATTATATAGGTTCGTGTGTATATAGAATTTTTGTTGTTGTTTTTGTTTGTTGTTTTTCTTTGCTAAGTGCGATGGTTGAATTGCTAGCGATGGAAGTGATTGGGATTAGCTGTATGAAGTCTGAGTAGTACGCTAAAGTTATACCGTCGAAATTTTCTTTGCGAACGCACTAAGCATGAATTGTATAGTTGTTAGCTTTTGGTGTAAATAAAGTTATTCCTGCCGTAGTATCGTAACTGTAGCTAAGGACTAAGTGTGGGTTAAACTTAGTTAACCCGACCTTAGCCGAAGTTAATATTCAATTAGCTTGACATTGCGCTTGTTTATTTGTGTTTACAGGTAAAATGGCAAGTAGGCAGGATAAGGGTAAAGGTGCATCAACTTCAAGCACCGGGAGAAAAAGACTTAGACTGGGCACAGCAGTCCCAGCTGCACCAACAGTTCCACACGGCCAGCGCCGCCAATATGGAACGAGGTGGGTAACCGACGAGGGGAAGAAGTGGTATGCCAAGCATAAAGAAAACAAATACTTCCCCGAGGAGCATATTGCATAGGAACCACTAGCACAGGAGTTCCCCCGCATAGTGCAAAGGATCGAGGCAGCTGGGCTCAGCTTCATATTTCAGGAGCCCAAGGAATGCAACTTACATCTAGTCCGGGAGTTCTATGCAAATTGGAACCCGGCAATCAGAAGCCACACAATCAAGATCAGAGGGCAGATAGTCACTCTGGAACCCCAGCAACTAAATGCCATCATCGGAGCGCGGGACACAGACGACCATGTTCTCCGCCAGCTGAACATCACCCCACCAGTTGAGTTAAAGGAGTTAAAGGAGCATACCTTTTGGATAAGGGGTTCATCATACCGAGCAAATCTCCAAGGGGTGTACCAGTTCTCTTTGTCCGAAAGAAAGATGGTTCTCTTTGTATGTGTATTGATTATCAATAATTAAATAAGGTCACCATCAAGAACAGGTATCCTCTTCCCAAGATTTATGATTTGTTTGACCAACTTTAGGGTGCTAAGTGCTTTTCAAAGATAGATCTTAGACCCGAATACCCTCAGCTCAGGGTCCGGGAGAGTGACATTCTGAAGATAGCCTTCAGGATGCGGTATGGTCATTATGACTTTGTAGTTATGCCTTTTGGACTAACGAATGCTCCTGCAACTTTTATGGATCTGATGAATAGGGTGTTCAAGCTATACTTGGATATATTCGTAATTGTGTTTATTGATGACATCCTGATATACTCTCGGAGCGAGGAGGAGTATGCCGCTCTTTTGAGGGTAGTACTACAAACTCTCAAGGACCGCCAATTATATGCCAAATTCAGCAAGTGTGAGTTTTGGTTGAACACAGTGGAATTTTTGGGCCAAGTGGTATCAAGTGAGGGCATAAAGGTGGACTTTCCAGAAAATAAGGGGTGAAGAATTGGCCTAGACCGGTGAATCCTTCAGATATCAGGAGCTTCTTGGGCTTAGATGGCTACATTGAAGTTTTGTTGAGGGTTTTTCGTCCATTGCAGCGCCATTGACCTAATTGACCCAAAAGAAAGTAAAGTTCCAATGGTCAGAGGCTTGTGAGAGGAGCTTTCAGGAGTTGAAGACCCAACTCACCTCAGCACCGGTATTAACCCTACTTGAGGGTACCGATGAGTTTTTGGTGTATTGCAATGCATCTAGAATCGACCTTGGTTGTGTATTAATGCAACTTGTAAAGTTATAGCATACGCTTCTAGGTAGTTGAAGGTTCATGAAAGGAACTACCCAACCCATGATCTTGAATTGGTGGTAGTGATATTTCCATTGAAGATCCGGAGACACTATTTGTACGGGGTCCATGTAGATGTGTTTACGGACCATAAGAGCCTGCAATATGTGTTTACCCAGAAGGACCTAAATCTCTACCAAAGAAGGTGGTTGGAGCTACTCAAGGATTATGATATGAGTGTCCTTTACCATTCGGGTAAGGCCAATATAGTAGCAGACATGCTTAGTAGACTCTCCATGAAGAGTGTATTCCATGTAGATGAAGGGAGGAAGGAGCTGGTGAAGGATGTGCATCAACTTGTAAGGCTGGGAGTTCGTTTGGTCGACTCGGCTGATGGCGGTGTTATAGTTCAGAACGGATTAGAATCATCCCAGGTAACTGATGTAAAAGCTAGAGAAGACGAGGACCCTATTTTCGTAAAATAAAAGGAAGTCGTTCAGAATCAGAAGGTAGAGGTCTTCTCCAAAGAGGGAAATGGTGTGCTTCGATATCAGGGTCACTGCTGTGTCCTGGACGTTGGTGATTTGAGAAATTGGATGTTGCACGAGGATCGCGGTTCAGATGTTTGATACATCTAGGAGCCACCAAGATGTACCATGACCTTCGGGAAGTCTATTAGTGGAATGGCATGAAGAAGGACATCCCATAATTTGTAGCTAAGTGTCCAAACTTGTTATATCCTGGAAATACCTAAGACTAGACCCGGGATTTAAAAATGGAAGTTGGCAGAAATCTGAGAAATTTCCACAGAACAGGCCATGTAATGGGTCATTGGTTCTACCAACGATCCGTGGGAAGTGTCCGTGGTGAGGTTCAGCCGGGTGGTAGTTGGAAGTAACGCATCATGCAACAACCTATGGTTTGATGTCACGAGTCGTGACTTGTGGTCGTGATGAGGCTAGTCCTTAGCCTAGGAGGAAGTAATGGGTCATGGGATGAACCGTCATGAGATGCAATGGATCATGGCGTGCAATTGTTGGAAGGAGTAGGAAAACCTCCAGTCGAGGTAAAGGAAGGAAACCACAACTCATTGGAAGGAGGCACGAGTCGTGGTATGGCTCGTGGGAAGGCCAGGTACAGGTCATCAGGGGGTAACAACGGACGACATAACAGACCATTGTATGATGCAATGTCTCATCCTGTCGATTCGTGGGATCGAATTTGAGAAATTGAAAATGGGAAGTGGATCCAATGGACGGATACCACGAGTAGTGGTATGAAGGCACGACTCGTTGGATCACCTGTGGTCTCAGGCAGCGCAAAAAAATTAGGAAATTCATTAAGGGCATTTTCATCATTCCTAAGTCCTAAGGTCCTGAACTATGATGTTTAAGGCTCAAAATATAGTGTTTTATGAGGGTAAAATCTATCATAGGCTGATTCATATCCATGCATGCAAATTGAAGGGTTTAGGAGGTGATCAAGTTAGACTTTCTTCAAGTTTCTCGTCAATTCGTCCTTGGGCAATCAAAGAAGTGTAAGAATCAGCTATAATCAGGTATGTAGGGTTATGAATGGGTGAGTCCATTCACACCCATGCCGAATCTCTCTTTAAATCATGAAAATTCATGTATTGATTCCATGTGATTTTAACCTAATGCATGAAATTCCTAATTCTCTACATGGATATGAATTAAATGTATTTCTATTATTGAATTGTGATTCATGGGCAACTTGTACATTGTTTTCCATTAAAATCATGTTTCAAGCTTTATAAATTTAAAATGCTTGTTTATGAGAAATTCATGAAAGTTGAGATTTATGATGAATGTTCAAGTATGATGAGATACTATTGATGAAAAGAATGTTATCAAGTTACCCATGTTTATAATCATGTTTTCAAGTGAATTGAGTATTTTCAAGCATGTTAAAGTATGGAGCAATCCCACATGTTCAAGTATGATTTATGATTCTCTGAATTAAGCTGATCATATGGTTTTGGAGCGAAGACTCCCAATTATTTTTCACCTTGTGGTATGATTTGAGCTAAAGCTTCTCATATACATAATTTTAGATTTGAGATGTATTTGATTATTGAGCTTCGTCAATAGACGATGGTAAGCTTCATTGAAAAACAATGGAGAGCATATGCATGTTTTTGGGAGTAGTGTCTAGCACTGAATAGGTTAAGGGTCGATCACCCTATGCCTTAGAACTACGAGCCAACGTAGGTTTATACTTATATATATATATATTACTTAGGGACCTCCCTTGCAAGTTATCCCCTGTCCCGATTGGGCCCCGAGCTTGATATCGATATCATGATATCGTCCTTATCCCTAGCAAGGACTTGGACGGCTATACCCACTTGAATGTGATAGTTGGGACCATGTAAGCTCTATCGTGGTATGTCGGTTAAAAGATGAGTCTCCCATTGTTCCTTATAATTTCAGTTATGCATATTCATCATTCATGATATACTTATCTATATATGTTCTAAAGAAGGTTTGACTCAATGTTCAACTCTACTTATGACTATAAGATTTTAGCTTTGGGTCAATTGATTCAGTTATGATGTTATGTTATGTTGAGATCATGATTTCAGAAAAACAGCATACAAGTCCTGCTCTCATATTCTTATTTGTTTATGTTTTATATTATGCATGTTTTAAATGATTTTACTTATCTAAGCGGTCTTACATTGTACACTTGGTACATTCCCAGTACTGACCGCATACTCTATGCTGTATCATTTCATGATATAGGCCCTGACAATCAGACTCATCCCCGTCCTTAGCCAGCCTTTCAGAGTTAGCATCCTACGCCTATTAGTGAGTCCTCATCTCCCGAGGACCATGTCCTATCATATTTCTGTATGTATTTTTAGTTTTCAACTTAGCGAGTTAGTTGAGGTCTTGTCCCATCAACTCATCAGACTTAGAGGTTTTTCAGACAAAAAGGATGTATTTAGCTTCAGATTGTGTGTATTCTGATGTTATGTTTATTTTAGACTTTGCTAAGATTATCATGTTAATTCTTCTATTTTATTGATAGAGTTAGATGTATGTTCATGCCATGGGTCGACTTGGGGTCTCTCGTGGCTCCTTGTTCCGTGTCTCAATCCGGGCCTCCGTTAATGTTGTTACAAAGTTGGTATCAGAGCAATAGGTTTGAAGTGTCCTAAGGTATCTGAAAGCCGCGTTAAGTAGAGTCTTTTTCATGGGTGTGAAACATGCCACACTTATGACGAAGAGGATATGAGATGTTTAGAAAATGTTCCCGTCTTTCATGATCTATGTCATGTGATAGAATGTTCCCCTATACTTCTAATTCGTGCTATTCACGATTGTAGAGTCATGGAACCCCGCAGAGTGAACGGTAGAAGGAATGGGAATGGAAACGACCACGAGGATGGCAACGGAGAAGGGCATCAGCAAGCCCCACCAGTCCAGGAGCACCATGCATTGGAGCCAGTTGCCCATGCTGAGTTTTAGGCAGCTATGCAGATGCTAGCGCAGGCCTTGACTGCTCAGGTCAATTTGCAGGCAGTGGCGCATATCCCGTAAAATGTTAATACGACGGCGGCTCAAGTGAGGGATTTCTTGAGAATGGACCTGCCAGAGTTCCTTGGGTCAAAAGTAGAAGAGGACCCGCATGAGTTCATTGATGAGATTGTGGAGATCACCTAGGTTATGGGGGTGAACGGAGTTGAATTTGCTGAGTTAGCCTGTCGCACATATCTGTTTTCGACAATGGAGAGATAATAGGGCCGCTGGAGCAGGCCCTATCACTTGGGCGGAATTCCATGTTGCGTTCCTAGATCGCTTCTTCCCTTGTGAGATGAGGGAGTTGAAGGCAGCTGAGTTTGTGAATCTTAAGAAAGGGAGGATAATAGTGCAGGAGTATGCCCTTGAGTTCACTCACCTATCAAAGTACACCTTAGAGTTAGTGGCTGATTAGAGGGCGCGGGTGAGTAGGTTTGTTCATGGCATGGCAGGCTATTTGGAAAAGGATTGCAGGATCGCTATACTCCTTCAGGATATGGATTTTCCTTGGATAGTCTTATATGCCCAACAGATGGAGGTGGCGCATGTTAGGGAAATAGAGGCCAAGAGGGCCAGGACTGATAGATACCGATTCTCTCAGCAGAGATCAGGTGGTGGACACTAACAACAGACCTACCAAAGATCTTCAGCCCCATCATTTCAACGTTGAGTCTGCCATCCAGATCGAGGCATGATTAGAGAGGGCGAGCATCAGGCTCTAGGGGTCAGAGCAACAGGCCTGCAGATTCTAGCATCTCGGCTTGCGACAAGTATGGTCAGTGGCACACAGGATAGTGCATGGAAGGTACAGGTGCTTGCTTTGGGTGTGGGAAGCTCAGACTTATGCTCAAAGATTGCCCAGCAGCGAGACAGGGCCATGATGGGGGCCGAGGCCCAGCTTCCAGTTCAGTAACTCCTCCCGCATTCTTAACACAGTAGGGGGCATCTACTAGCATAGGTGGCGGTCAGTGCTAGAATAGATTCTACGCATTAGCATCCCGCCATGAGCAGGAGGTCTCCCCGGACGTAGTCACTGGTATGTTATGAGTTTTTCATCTTGATGTATATGATTTATTAGATTCGGGGACTACGTTGTATTTTGTGACACCTCACGTGGCTAGTAATTTTGAAGTCAATCCCGAAGTCTTGTCAGATCCCTTTTCAGTCTCTTCTCCAGTGGGTGATTCAGTGGTAGCTAGATAGGTGTATAGAGGTTGCCCGGTCACAGTCCTTCAGAAAGTTACCTTAGCAGATCTAGTAGAGTTAGCCATGACCGATTTTTGATGTTACTCTCGGCATGGATTGGCTATTTGCATGTTATGTCTCAGTTAATTGTAGAACCTGGGTAGTAGAGTTCAGATTTCCGGGTGAGCCATTTATAGAGTGGAAGGGTAGTTCAACTGTGCCTGTAGGTCATTTCATTTCCTATCTTAAGGCTAGAAAAATGATCTCTAAAGGTTGTGTGTACCATCTAGTTAGGGTTAAGGATGTTGAGTCTGAGACCCCGACTATCTAGTCAGTCCCAGTAGTATGTGAATGTCCAGAAATCTTCGCAGATGATTTATCGGGAATCCCTCCCGAGCGGGATATTGATTTTGGCATTAACCTTCTTCCAGACACGCAACCTATATCTATTCCTCCCTACAGAATGGATCCAACCGAGCTAAAAGAGTTGAAGGAGCAGTTGAAGGACCTATTAGATAAGGGTTTCATTAGACCGAGCAAGTCCCCATGGGGTGCACCAGTTCTCTTTGTCCGGAAGAAAGATGGTTCTCTCCGGATGTGCATTGATTATAGGCAATTGAACAAAGTCACCGTCAAGAACATGTATCCTCTACCCAGGATCGATAATTTATTTGACTAGCTTCAGGGTGCCAAGTGTTTTTCGAAGATAGATCTCAGATCCGGGTACCATCAGCTCAAAGTTCAGGAGAGTGACATCCCAAAGATAGCCTTGGGGATGCGGTATGATCATTATAAGTTTGTAGTTATGTCTTTTGGACTAACGAATGCTCCTATAGCTTTTGTGGAAGATAGCCTTCATCATAGGGTTGCCTCGCACTCGTCGATAGTACGACTCCATTTGGGTGGTTGTGGATAGGTTAACCAAAGCTGCTCATTTTCTACCAGTCAAAACCACTGATTACATAGAGGATTATGCCAAACTATACATCCGAGAGCTACTTTGGTTGCATGGAGTGCCCTTGTCCATCATATCACACAGAGGTACCCAATTTACCTCTCAATTTTGGAGGTCGTTACAAAAGGGACAGTAAAGCTCAGTACTGTATTTCATCGGCAGACCAATGGTCAGGCAGAGAGGACTATTCATACTCTCGAGGACATGTTGAGAGTGTGTGTGATTGACTTCAAGGGTAGTTGGGATGATCATTTGCCTCTTATTGAGTTTGCGTATAAAAACAACTACCATTCCAATATTCAGATGGCTCCATTTGAGGATCTCTATGGGTGGAGATATAGATCGCCTATTGGTTGGTTTGAATTTGGTGAAGTTGCAATGATAGAACCCTATTCAGTCCATGAGGCCATGGGGAAGGTTCAACTCATACTGGATAGGTTTAAAATGGCTCAAAGTCGCCAAAAGTACTATGCGAATATGAGGAGGAGAGAACTCGAGTTTGAAATTGATGATTGGGTGTTTCTGAAGGTGTCTCCCATAAAGGGATTGATGAGGTTCGGAAAGAAAGGGAAACTCAGTCTCCGTTATGTTGGCCTATATGAATTGTGAAACAGGTTGGCAACGTAGCATACAAATTGGAGTTGCCCTCAGAATTAGCTTCAGTCCATTCAATTTTCCATGTATCCCTTCTAACGAAGTATTTTGGTGATCAGGTTTAGTTGTTCAGGTGGACAATGTCGGTGTGAAAGACAGGCTTAGTTATGAAGAGGTTCCGATGGAAATACTGGATCGTCAGGTTCGAAGGATAAGGAACAAAGAAGTAGCTTCTGTTAAAGTTTTATGGAGGAATCAACATATTGAGGGAGCTACATGAGAAGCTGAAGCAGATATGATGACTAGATACCAACATCTTTTTCCTACCGGCTTAGTTCCAGCTTGAGGTATCAGTTTTTGCCCTAAAACTCTATTCAGTTTCATTTTCAGCTCATGCACCTCAGTTTCTTTCATGTAACTACGTATGTATGATTCATGAATTTAGTTTAGTTATGTAGTTCAAATCGGAGTCAGTCACTCCATCAGTTTTCAACATGTATGCTTAGTATTTAAATATGGTGATTTCATTTCTCTATTTCTATATGTTTTTTCACATTCGATGACCAATGTTCCAAAGGGGAGGATATTATAATACCCCAAAAGTGCCTAAGACTAGAACCATATTTGAAAATGAAAAGCAGCAGAAATCAAAAAATTCTTCTCAAAAACGGTCATAGTACGGGTCACTAGTAGGACCAACGACCTGTTGGATGTGTTCGTGATGAGGTGCTGTAGGAATGGAGTTGCAGGTAATGGGTCTAGGAATGACCCATTGCTAGATATAATGGGCCATTGAATGTGAGCCATTGTGAGATTATTCAGGTTCAGGGAGAAAGTAACGGATCATGTAATGACTCATTGTTGGGAGCAACAAGTCGTTGCGAGGCCCATTAGGAAGAACTCCAGGTTTAGGAATTGGTGATAATGATTGGAAGCAAGGGGTCTTTGGAGCTTGTAAAGAATCGTTCTGTACAGTCATGGTAGGGGATCTGAGACTTGATTCAGGGGTGTAACAATGAGGGATGTAACGGACTGTTGAGTCAGTAACGGTCCGTTGTGTCGTGGTCACTGGCAGAGTAGTTTTTCCAGGAAATTCATTAAGGGTATTTTTTTCAATCTCTAAGCCCTAGGATCCTAAACTACATCATTTTAAGCTATGAATAGTTTGTTTTAAGAGGGGTAAGTTCATTCTAAACTATTCCTATTCATGCATGCAAGTGTAGAAGTCTAGAGAGGCGATCAAGCTCAAATTCTTCCAAGTTTTTCATCAATTCTTCATTGGGAAATCAAGAGAGTTGTAGAATATAATTCTCTCATATATATAGGGTTATGAATGGGTGGATTTTTCCACACCCATGCCCAATTTCTCTCTAATTTATGAAATTCTATTGATAATTGTATGGAGTTTTATTCCAAATCTTATGAAACCCTTACAATCTCTCTATGGGTTAATTTCCCTCATGTATAATTTCACGTTTTACGAATGATGGGCAGATTCTATAACTATTTAGATTTAAATTTTCTACAAAACTATGCACAAGCATGTATGTTTCATGATAAATCAGGTCATGATTCTACTTTGATTTTGATGTTCATTAACCCATTATGATTCATGACTTATGATATGATTTTTCTCAAGTGCTCATCAGGAACTTACGAATATCAAGTATATACATGTTTTAAAAGTAAGCATGAACTTCATAATTTATGATTTATGATTATGGCCGACTGACGGGTCTTACTTTCATGGCTAGTTCACGTATTTCAAGCATGTTTATGATTTTCATGATTTTAACTAGCCTTTGAATCTCATGTATATTATCCTATGAGCACTATATATGTTTTGGGAGTAGTATTAAACACTGAGTAGAAGGGGGGTCCAAGCATGCCCCGAGTCTCAGAACTACGCGCCAATGTAGCCACGATAGGACCTCCATGATATTGTCCCCTTTGTCCGAACAGGCCCTCAGTTGTGATATCACACCTCTTTCATGGTTCTACCATTGACAAGGTACGAACGCCTCCCAACTAGGGGTTTACAGGTCGGGCTCCATGTGTACTCAAATGGGGTAAGTCGGTTATAAGAATCTCCCACTGTTCCTCATGATTTCTGTATGATTATGATTATATACTTTGGCTCAAGTCATGTTTCATAAAGCTTTTCTCTTATAATTATGCTTATGAATGATTTACAAATATTTTGAAAACCTTGAGCCGTACGTTTGCATTATCATAATTATGTTATGATCATGTTTATCCTACTCATATGGACTTTTATGTATTTTAAATGTCGATTTTACTTATCTTGCATACTCGACATATTCCACGTACCGACCGCATACTCTATGTTATATCGTTTCATGATACAAGCTCCGATCTTCAGACTCAGCCCCTTAACTAGCCAGTTCTATGAAGTTAGCATTCGGCTTAAGTGGTGAGTCCTTATCTCTCGAGGACTATTCATTACCAGTTATTTTGTATTTTACTTTTCAAACCTATCGGGTTAGTTGGGGGTGTTTTCCCATCAACCCATCAGATATGTTAGAGGCTTTCAGATTATATATAGTAATCAACTTGTCATGTATGAAGTGAATTCCAGTTCTGATGCTATATTATGATTAGATTTTCGCTATGTTATTATGTTAAATCTTCCGCTTTATTTGATTGAGTAAGATGTATATTCATGCTATTGGTCGACTTCGAGTCTCTCGGGGCTCCTTGTCCCGTGTCTCGATCTGGACCTATGTTCGGATTATGACAGATGTCCCCTCTGCTCCAGTTTGGGTCTTTCTTCCAATCTGTCTAAGATTGTCATAAATGGGACTATATAAAATAAATTATTGGTCCAATTGAAATTTCATTAGTGGTAGAGTTAGACACTAAGGGAAGACTAGACCAAGTTTAGCCAAAGTAAGAATAGAAATAGATTTATCAAAATCACTCCTTGATTTGGTATGGTAGGCTTGGAGGACGAAAGTACTGATTTAGGAGGCTTCTCTCATAAAATTGAATGTTAATCAGTTTCAAAATAATTCAAACACTACAGGCTTTTGGGACATTTCATATCTCAATGTAGAAAAAAAGAATAAAAAAGAAAAAGGAGAATTATAAAACAGTGAAAGAAAATAAGGCCGAAGGTGAAAACTCAAATAGCCGACTAGAAAAAATGTGGAGTACAACACCACCACTACTAATAGGGTTGATGATGAAGGTCATATTACTATTTTCAACAAGTAGAATAAAAAGGTCAACAAGAATAATATTCTAGTGAAGGAAAATCTTTTCAAGAAATGAGTTCTGATGGGAATAAAAGTGGAGATCCTAATACCAAAAGGGAGACTAAAATAGTATTCAATATCAAATCTGAAATTCATAATGTAAAACATGGGAAGTATTCAAACCTTAAAGGCACTAATGGTAGAGGATAAGAAATTGCAATCATACCCCAAAATTCTATTGTTCCAACATATTGTTAATATGACTATAAAATAAATTGACTTATCTATCAATCTCAAGTTCATACTTAGCTAAATATGATTGATAGTATCATAAATGAGATTATAGATGGAGGAGATGATTTTAGTGTCACTCCTCAAATTCATGAAGAGATCAATATGTTCCCTGATGATCCAAATGAAAGAATAGAGGCTGCAAACACTTCTCAATCTCATTCTAAGATGGATGAACGTACTAAGGCTACTAAGATATATATTGAACAAAGAAATGATTTCAAAACAATTCTCCCCAAATTCTTTTATGTGACATAGGGAGAAAAAGCATAACTTAAATATTTTTACCTTTCTTGACCTATGTTGAAAGAATTAACCAATAAAAGAAGAAAATTACACTCAAAGAGGTTCATACTTCAAAAATATCAAAGGAGGAACTATGTCATGACCCGAGTCTATACCCTCGATGCGACATGGTACTTAGGATCACAAGTGACCCCAAGCAAACCCATGGCATAACATAACTCTATAAAGACTGAACTACAGAATAAGACTATTAAGCAAAGCTGATTAAAATAACAACCACATACTGAATAATAAAGAACATCTGATAAATTACTGATATTTTCACAACAATTGAGACTCAAACTGAATCTAACATATATACTATTTGAAAGTCTTTTAAATGAACTGATGAGTTATTGGGACAAACCCCCAGCTAACTCTACTGTCTGAAACTAAAACTGAAATAACAAAACTAAAAATGAAACTCTGGCCCTCGGCAAAGGAGGACTCACCACTAACAAGCTGCTGGAAATCACTGGGAGGAACTAGCTGCGGTGCTGAGGTTGCGTACCTGAGCCTATATCATAAAAAGATACAACACATAGAAATATGCAATTAGTATTTGAAATGTACTGAGTATGTGATATATAAATAAAACATACATATACTGAAGACTTATAAACTGTAGTGAAATAACATGCAATGACTTTATCTGAAATCAGAAGTATGACAAATAGTCTGACCTATATGGGAATACTGTAAGAATTGATATATTGAATTAGAGTCATAAGCATATCCTAAAATCTAATAGGCTGGACTAGAATGAGGACTCTAACTGTGTTGTACTGTAGGAGTGTCTATAACCGATACATAACCACGTAAGCTAGACATAGAGTTCGATGTATACACCCTATCGAAGTGAGCCCACTATACCTTGCCAGAGTATAGTGGTTGAACTATATGATCACTATCTGGGGCTCATTTGGGTAATAACCTATGGTGGCACGTAGTTTTAAAAATCTAAATACGCTAAACTCGGCCCTCTCGGTGCTATGTACTACTCCCACTGAAAACCTAATTATATCTAGCTGTGATAATAGCTCAAAACTGATTTCCTATGACTAAGTTTGAACTACTTATCTGAAAGTTTTCTTAGAGGCTAAGGACCTGAAAGAAATTGTGTTCTAAGACTTGTCAGAGCTGCTTTATCTGAAAGTGTCATGACAGTCTAAAGAACAACGAACATGCTGATAACTGACACTACTGAATATACTGAGTACTGACAATAGTACTGAGATCAAGCACACTAGAAGCATTGACTTTCCATTCAAAGCATCTATGATAAAATTCATAATTTCAAGTGGAATTATTATGATAATACAATAATTCTATCTGAATTCTAAATCATACAAGTTTTATTCAAAAATCATGCTAGAGATTAGGGCTAAAAAAGCACACAATGTAAATGATCCCAAGACAAGAATTTTAGCTAATAATAGACATGAAAGTTTAAAGTATCATCAAGATTAAGGAATTCTTAAGTTGACTGAAAAAACCTCGCTTCTCATCTTCTACAGGGATGGAAATTACAGAGTTCTTCAGAAAATAATTTAGGACACAAGGGGGGAAAGGAACCCTTATTAAAGTCCCACATACCTGAAGAAGCATGTTAGAGAATTAGCTTGGAAATTCTGAGAAGAGATGGATGCACTAGTTCCTGGCTTGAGAGGAAAACTCTAAACTCTACGTACTGTTCTTGTAATTCTAGGAGAGAATGAGAGGAGAAAGTTGACTTAATCCCCTCTAAACAGACCCCAATACAACGTAGTTAATGAGCTAGGAGCTTAAGATTTTATGAAAATGTGCTTGGGTAACCATTTCAAAATCTGACTTTTCGGATCCAACAAGCCTCATAACGAGTCATTGGTTGTGACCACGACTTGTTGGAACCAGTCATTGGTTCTGGACCTGGGAAGTCAGTTTTTGGACTCCAACGAAAGGACGAATAGGATGACTCATTGGATGTAACAATGGGTCATTGGTTCCATTTGTTTCCACTGGAAGAGTTTTGAACAACTTCTAGATATCCCCCAGCGAACAAACAGAATGACCCATTGTCTAAAACAATAGGTCATTGTTTCCAATTGTTGTCACTGGAAGAGTTTTTAACCCTTTCTAAATTTCCTCTAACTTCTCCCTACAATGAGTCATTATACCGAACAATGACCCATCATCTGGCATAATTTTAGGAAGACAGATTTGACAGGTTCCTGGACTGCTACCAATGGATAAAACAATGGCTCTTACTTGCAACAACTGGTCATTGTATTGCTTATTGAATCTGGAGAAGAAATCTATAAAGGCTAACAATGGCTTAGACAATAGGTCATTATTACTGACAACTGGTCATCATTACTGACAACGACTCGTTGGTTGAGTTGTTCTGAGACAAAATTTTCTGGTTTCTTTTATGATTTTTAATTCCAAGTCTAGGTTTGGTCTGAGGAACTTTTAGGGTGTTACAATATCTCCCCCTTGGGAACATTCATCTGCAAATGAAGGCTAAGTAAGATGAAAGATTAAGGAAGGAGCTGCAATCCCGAACTAAAGACTAATAACTAATTACTGAAGAAGTGGCTAACTCTGACTGGAGATAGACATACTAACTGAGTTATGCAACTAGAGTGCACATTAAAATATGAATAGGTCTGATGAGTATGGAATTGAATAGAGTGCTGAGGAGGAATTAGTACCTGATGCTAAAGTTGAGCTGGAAGGGAATACATGAGGGTATTTAGCCATCATATCTACTTCTGCTTCCCATATAGCTCCTTCAACTAGCTGGTTCCTCTATAAAACCATTACTGAAGTGACCTCTTTGTTTCTTAGCTTACGAATCTGATGGTCTAGGATCTGAATTGGAACTTCTTTGTAAGAGAGTGTCATGAACCAAACGTACACCCGGATCGTAGACATGGGATAAGGAGCCTCAAGAGATTCCAAGTCGACCCATGGCATGAGAATACATCTAATTCAATCACATGAGCGAAACACTTAACATAAAAGAACGTAACCATACATAGCCAAAGGGAAAAACGATACAAGGCTTATACAATACGGTTGAATACAATCTATAGTCTGATAAGCCTCTAAACATGAAGGACGGGTTGATGGGACAACTTCCCAACTAACCCAACATCTAGAAACTGAAAAAACATCACAGAGTATAAGCATACAACCCTTGGAACATGAGGACTCACCAAAAGCGCATGAGAAAAAAGCTGAAACTAGCTATAGGTGAGGATGAGCCTGAGAACTAGGACCTGTATCATGAAACAATACAACATAGAAAGTATGTGGTCAGTACGTGAAATGTACTGAGTATCCAAGGTAAGTAGAATGGACATTTAAAACATATCTGAAATTCATAATTGATCATAAGAGTAGGACAGCATGCTCGTATTGTGAATCATCATAAAATATCATACGACTCAAGGTTTTCAAAACATTCGTAACATAAACATAGTCGTAATCATAATAGAAGAGCTTTGCTTAAAATAACTTGAGCCAATATACATAATCATAACAATGCATAAGACATGCAGAACAGTGGGAAGACTCATCATAACCGACACCATCATGGTAGAGCCTTTCATGATGCCCCAACTACATCACTCAAGTGGGTAGAGCCAACCCTGGCTTGCCAGGCGAGGGTGTGCGTTAGGCGTGATATCACATTTGAGGGGATCATTATCAATACAATATATCATTAGAAACACATTTGAGGGGATCATTATCAATACAATATATCATTAGAAACCCATGGTGGCACGTGGTTATGAGATACCGACGTAGTCCTTTGAACGCCGGGTTGCTCGGTGCTAGACACGGCTCCCAAAACATGCATATAGGCTCATACCTCATGCATTAAGATTCATTGGATAAAATATAACATTTATCATCATTGATCCCCTTTAAAACATGCTTATCCAAGAATCAAAGGCACTTTTCATTGGCTAACATCATAAATCGATAAATCCTGTAATTCGTTTCATAAATCGTAAATCATTCTTCAATATCTGGGCATTGCCCAATACTTTAACATACTCAATTCTGTCAAAAATATGCTCATAAACATGGGAAATTGAAATCATGCTTTTCCATCATCAATAAACTCAAAATATTGAATATTCATCATAAATCATAACTTTCATGAACTTTAATCAATGGGCATTTTATATTTAAAAAGCTTGAAACATGATTTTTAAAGAAAATAATATAAAACCTGCCCATCATTCATAACTCAATAATTAAAACTCAATTAAGTCATATCCATAAAGAGAGAAATCACATTTTCATGCATTTGGGTAAAACCCCATAGAACTTGAATAGGAGAATTCATGATTTAATCAAAGTTTGGGCATGGGTGTGGAAAGATTCAACCATTAAACCCTACATACCTAGGTTGATGATCCCTTGACTTGTCTTAAATATCCAAGAGGAATTGAGAAGTTGGAGGTGATGAGCCCTAGCTTCTTCTTGAGAGAAAGATCAATCTATGGATGTTTGAAGAGGGTGAGGATTTAGGCTAGGCTAATCCCTTTAATCTGACCTTAAGAAAGCCCAAAACAACGTCATTTAGAAGTTAGAAGCATAGGAGTTTTCCAAAATGTCCCAAAACTAATGAAATAAAACCTATAACTGACAGTTACCACGACCAATAGTACGATCCGTAGGTTGATTGTACGACTCGTACTTAGAGTCATACAATGCCTATTGAAGGTTCACTAAATCACTCATAACGTTTTACTCCAAACTCTGATTGGCGCAAGGTCGGATGCTTTGGAAACAAGACTCAAAGGGATTCAATTTTATATGCTGAATCAACCAAAAACATTTTGTAACGTGGGAGCTATGATCGGTTGAAGGTGACCCTTATATAAATCAATATGAAAAACCCAATCGGTAAGAAGGCTCTCAACTCAACTTCATACTAGAGGTTCCTTATGACCTTAGTTTGCATCCAATGCACTTCTTAAACTTTTAAATTAATCTTAACACCTTGTTTCCATAAATTCATCGGATATGGGTCTATCCACATACCTAGAAGGGTTCTAACTTAGTCCGAAAGTCCGAGGCATTATACTATATCAACTCACGACTGAACCAACGATTCACACTATCATATTACGACTTGTACCGTGAGTTGTAACACCAACATATAGTTTCCTATAGTGACTAATGAGTCCATTTTTCTCAAGCTCTCTGAATATTTCCACAACTCGTACCACGACCCATAACTCCATCCTATGAGTCATACTATTACCCGTACAATCATTCACATGATAACTTCAAAGACTTTCTACGACTTCTGGCCACGAGTCGTACCCACATACTATGGCTCGTAGTGGGGACTCATGGTTGTGAAAAAACTTATCTGATCTAGACCATGGATCTTCCTACGACCCGTACTACCAACCTACGACTCGTAGGTTGAGTCATATTGAAGTAAATTTTTCCAACTTTTCCTACTGATCACACTTCAAATCTCAAGACTAGTCTTAGGAACTTTTGGGGTATTACAATATCTCCCCCTTGGGAATATTCGTCCTTGAATGTGGGTTAAGCATACTGAAGAACTGGGAAAAGAACTGCCATCCCAAATACTGAACATTTGAAGCTAAAAACTGACGGAGTGATTGAGTTCGAGCTAATACACATGATTGAACTGAATTCATGAAACATACATACATGCTAAGATATGAATGAAACTGTTATGCATGACTTGACATAAAACTGAATAGAGTTCTAAGGATGAAATTTATACCTCTAGCTGGAACTGAACTGGTAGGAAAATATACCAGTATTTAGTCATTATATCTGCTTCGGCTTCCCACATAACTCTCTCAACAAGCTGATTCATCCATAAGACTTTCACAGAGGCTACTTTCTTGTTCCTCAACTTACGAACCTGATGATCAAGGATCTCAACTGGTACCTCCTCATAGGTAAGGTTGTCCTTCACCCTAACTTTCTCTACCATAACCACTAAAGATGGATCTTCGATGCATTTCTTCAGCAAGGACACATGAAACACCAGATGCACCAAAACTAACTCCGCTGGTAGATCCAACTCATCGGTCACCTTGCCAATATGTCTCACTACCCTATATGGCCCACCATACTGGGGACTAAGCTTCCCCTTCTTTCCTAACCCTCAAAGAATCAAGAAACCTCTACTTGCCTCAAAATGAAGCTCAAGCATTAAATTATGAATTTTCCCTTCCATAACCATTTCGAATGATCAAAATCTAGTTAAATACGTATTCTACATAAGAAAATAAAATCATGGACACCCATATTGATACACTTCTATCCCGGGCCCAAAAGTCAACCCAAAAGTCAATCCCGAGCCCGCAAGGGCAAAACTGAAATTTTATTTGAAAATCACGCTACCCGTAATGTAAAGAACCCAAATTTTAAATTTCATCCAAAACAAAGCTCAAATCGACTTTGAATTCATCAAAATACGGCCTCTTAACTCTATAACCAAAATCCTCAATTTTCCTTCAATAAATTCACGGATACAAATAAAAACCAACTGACGAAATCATGGAGAAATACCAAATTAAGGATTAGATACTTACCACATTATTAAATAGAAAATAATGCCATAAAAATCACTCAATTCTGAACTCTAGAACTCCAATTATACTCAAAATACCAAATAAATACAGTCTATGCAAAAATACACTGTTTAGGCATTTATATAGGGCTGCACCAGCACTCACCAACAACTTTATTTTTTATTAAAATGGGCATAACTTCATCATACGAACTCGAAATGCAACAATTCTTTTTCTTATAGTTCCCAAATAATGATATGGACCTACTCGTTCAATCAGAACTCCATTTGGTGTTCGTTTTCCTAGTCAGACATTATTTTTACTCGTTCAAGAATTATTTCATCTTTTGTAATAAAACCCGATCTTGACTTATCAAAATTACACCAAACTTTTCAGATAACTCCTATAATTCATGCTAAAGTTTTTTAAATTCTCGGAATAATTTTTTGATCTCAAAAACTAAAAACGAACCCCTGAGTTGTAACATTTTATGCTTAAAATCATGCTAAACACACAAAATGTTCAAATCCACCTAAAACTCATCCGAAATCCCCTGGTCACAAACCAAATATGCAATTCAATTAGAAAACACATTTCGGACGTGTTGGAATCATCAAATCACCAATATGAGGCCGTTTTGATCGAAAGTTGACCGTGGTCAAACTTTGCTTCCTTAAAGCTAATAAATTCAACCAAAGGTTCAAATCACTCCTGAACACTTTAGGATCTATGCAAACTACCCAACTAAGTCATAAATCACCATCCAGAACTAACAGAACTTTTAGAACCCAAATTTGAGCTCGTTAACCTGAAATGTTGACTTTGGTCAAACCTCTCAAACTTCAAACCTTCCAAAAATTGAAAATATTATCCAATCTTCATTGGAACATCTTGAAAATTATGTCATCCATCTTCGCAAGTCATAAGTAGAAAAATAAAGATACGAAAATGTTCAAATTAGGGAAACAGGTCAAAAAATCACAAAATGACTGTGGGTTGTTACACTTCCAGGCTTGCTAAAACGACACATCTTGAACTTCTACATACCCGGCATCTATGGCAGGGACAGGGAGCTATCCTAAACATACACATTTTAACCATCATTTCCATCATGAGGGAACATTCATAGGACTTAGAGCAAGGAAATTATTGATCACGAATCATTCAAGAAATCTAAGCTGGGCATATACTTGATATAACACAATCTTATAAGCCGATAAGGCAAATGTTAAGAACTAAGTCCATAGAGCTAAGCATGCTGAGAGACAGGAGTTTACATACATAACGAGGGACATGAAATGAAGCTGAGATTTATCAAATCATGGAAGAAGACTGGAATCACCATCTGAAGTAGTTACTTCTCCTTATATGAATCTGAGTATGAATACATGTAAGGAGTTCTTGGAACTTAGACATGAGCATAACATGTTCACATACGGCATGAGTAGAGTATCGCATAGACTAAAGTACAGAAGGACACTTGAATAAGCGTGGTCGATCTCCCATAGTTACTAATCCTGGACCTTCACACTTGAAACTCAAGGCATGACTTGGTCCTTCACCTTATAATCTCCCCCTTAGCTTAAAGGTCATCATTCTGAGGATTGGTCCCTTTTTGAAGGCTAGACAGAAATCACTATATCTTAACTTCCCATTTTCCTCTAAGGCTATCACGAAAGGCTTCATACTTCTCTAGCCGTACTCCCCTACTCTTTTGGTTCCTTACTTCAAGTTCACGAATTCTTCTGCCTTAGCTTTTCTTAAATCCTGCAAGGAGAAATGACTCAAGAGTGCCTCTTATTCCACTGACTAGAATTATTATTTGGAATGTGAATACACGAGTTAGAAGGATACAAAGATATTTCATCGCACGACATAGATCATGAAAGAAGGGAACATTTCCTAAAATGTTTCGTAGCCTCTCCTTCATATGTGTGGCGTGCTTCATACCCATGAAAAAGACTCTACTTAACGCAGCTTTCTGACACCCTAGGACACTTCAAACCTATGGCTCTGATACCAAGTTTTTCATGACCCGAACGTACACCTGGATCATAGTGTTATACCTCGGGAATTCAAGAATCATACCCGAAAGTGATCAGGAGAAAAACAGGAAAATGTTGCAGCAGTTTTAGAATGGGTCACTTAAAGACTGGTGAGGAGGCCTAACGAGTCGTCAGGTGGCTCATGGGGAAGGCCTGAGGTGTTAAAGGACTCGAGGTCCTCACAGGTGATGTAACAACTCGTGGTCAGTCACCACGAGTCGTAGGTCAGTCGTGGGGAGGTCCTAGAGAAAGATAGTGAAGCTTATCCAGTGTACTTGACGGTGGCACCTAATGAGTCGTCATCAGTCCTAACAACCTGTTAGGAGGGCTGTCACCAAGCCAGTTGAATTTTTATGAATGATAAGGCAGTGTATTTGACGAGTGAACCAATGGATCGTGTGCCCTAGTAATGAGTCATCAGGTCGTCCGTTAGGACCCCCTGACAATTATTTTCAATGATTTCAGTAGGGGCTTTTCTATAATTCCTAAGTTCTAAGGGCCTATACTACGTCATTTTAAGCTCTTAATAGAGGGTTTTAAGCTAAGAAAGACCCATCTATGCCATTTTTTTCATGCATGCAAGGGTGCGAGCTTGAAGGGAAGAAAGTGAGGAGAATTTCAAGGGTTTCAAGGGGAAATCTCAGCTGGATAATTAGGAGGAGTTAAGATTCTTCAATCCTAGGTATGTAAGGCTATGAGGAGGTGCTTTCTTCTACACCCATGCCCATTCCCTAACAATTTGTGATTGGTTTGTGATGATCAAGTATGGGTCTTCATTTAATTGCATGATTCTTACATATCTACTCATGGGTATGACTAAATTGAGTTGATATTGGTGATTTACTGAGCTTGGACAGATTTCTATCTTAATTTCTTTTACAAAAATTGTTTTTCTAAAATTGAATCTAAAAGGTCCATGTGTGGGTAGTTCATGATAGAAGGTGATGATGATGGAATAAATGATGAAACTTGTTTTCAATCTTACCCATGATTTTGATGATGTTTCCAAAGAAGATTAAATAGACCCATGTGTGATGAAGCTTTGGGTAGTTTCCAATGTTGAGTATGAATGAAGATTTTTGTGAATTGACTTTATTACTTTGTTTTGGAGTGAAATCTCCCAAATTACAATGTTTCCAAATAAATTGTATGATTTCAAGCATGATAAGGTTTTGGGAAAGGCCCTTATATTGATGATGATGAAGTGATAATTCTAAGTAGGCTTACTAAATGATTTTTGGAGTAAAGTCTCCCATTATTCTTTGAGCTTGTGGTGTGTATCGTAGTAAAGCTTCTCATATGCATGAAATTCATAATTGAGATGTATGTTGGCATTAAGCTTCATTCACATGATGTTGAGTCTAAGAATGATTTCATTCTAAGCTTTGTCGAGACGACATTGTTGAGCTTCATATTTATATGATGTTTAGTGTATGCGTGATTTCATAATGAGCTTTTTCAATAGATAATGTTGAGCTTCGTTTCATGCGATGTTGAGTTTATGCATGACTTCATGTTGAGCTTTGTCACTAGATGATGTTGAGCTTCATATTTATACAATGTAGAGCCTTGTATGCTTTGGGAGAAGAGTCTAGCACCGAGCGGGCTAAGGGTCAACTACCCTATGCCCCAGAACTACGCGCCAACGTAGGTTGATTCTATTATATTATTGGGACCTCCCTTGTGAGCTATCCCCGGCCCGATTGGCCCTTTGAGCTTGATTCGATATCATGGTATTGTCCGTAGCCCTAGCAAGGTTATGGATGGCTCAACCAACTTGAGTGTAATAGTCGGGACCACATAAGCTCTATCGTGATATGTCAGTTAAGTGACAAGTCTCCCAATGTCTATATCATTCGGGTTTGCATACCCATTAGTCATGATGATTATCTTATGCATGCATGTTTGAAAAGCAAGGTTTGACTCATTGTTTAGATTTTGATATAAATGTTATGATTTAGCTTTGAGTCATTCGATTTAGTCATGATGTTCTAAATCCATGCATGACCATGTATTAAATAAGAATGATTTCATATGAATGCTTGTGGTCATTTCTTATCGTTAAAGGCTATCATATATGTATGACTTGTTTTAAAAGGCTATTATTGCTCAAGCGGTTCTACTTACCTTGCATACTCGGTACATTCCACGTACTGATCGCATACTTTCTTTGCTGCATTATTTCATGATGCAGAATCCGGTTCTCAGGTTCAGCACCGTTCGTAGCTGCTTATTAGAGCTAGCGCCTGCCTGTTTTGGTGAGTCCTCATCTTCTGAGGACTAGACTTTCAGTTATCTTGAGCGTATTTTCAGTTTTAGTATTTTTGAGCTAGTTGGGGGTGTTTTCCCATCAGCTGATCCAGAATAGAGGCTTATTAGACTTAGACATGTATTCAGCTCCAGATGTTTATTCTGTTGTTATGCTAAGTTAGACTTCTGCTAAGTTATATTTATGTTTCCTTCATGTTTATTGAATGAGATAGTGAATGCTTATGCCATGGTCTGACTTGGGGTCTCTCATGGTCCCTTTTCCCATGTCTACGATCCGAGTGTACTCTCGGGTCGTGACACATAGACACAGGACAAATGTTATACCCCGTAGAATTCCCGGCACCTAAATGACCTATTCGCACGTTGGTTAAGCATATTTGAAGGCCATACGTGCTAGAGAAAGGCCCGGGAAAAGATCGGACGAGAAACCTGTTGAACCATCGCGGAAGGAGCCGAGGCAGAACCCCTCTGCGATGGCAGCGTGTCACGGAGGTGAAGCCTCCGCGTTGGCTCCGTGACACGTTGGCCTTGTCCAAGCCCAAGTATATAAAGCCCCACTTCGGTTTTAAATCATTTATACACTTATATTCCCAGTAAAACAGAGAGTAATCAGCAGAGAGAAGATAAGAACGAAGGAGGTATTATAATTTTCGTCCGATTACGCTGCTAAACGTTGTCCAAACTCAAATTAACTCCAGATACTGAGGTATTTAGCAGCAGAGATCATTCCTACGGATTTAGTTTTGTGAAATACGGCCGATGAATCGTCGAGCCACCGAGCTAAGGTAAGTGGAATTGCTCTAAACTAGTGTCTATGTGTTCCTAGCTGTGAAGTGAATATTTCTCCCTTCTGGACCTCTGAAAAATAGCGAGTTTTCGGCCGTCTTTCGATAAGCCTAAGTTTAGGCTATAAACTATATCGAAAGTGACGTTGCCTTTTAAAATAAAGCTGTATTTAGTATTAATTGACCTATTTATGAATGTAGTTGGAAGAAGATAGCTGAAGTACCGGCCGAGCCTCGTCCGATAGACGAATAGTTCAAGGATAAAGGTATGTAAAGCTAGTTTCCTCGGCAAGTTAAGTAATATCGGTACAGTACAGTAATTTAAAGGCCAGTAGAATGTTCAGAAGTCATGTGTTACGTTTATTACGAATGTTGGTACGATATTAGGAGCATCGAGTTATAACTTGCGTGAAACTTACTAGTACGACATAGATTTTAATACAAGTGTTAGAAACTGCACAGCATGCTCAGTATGTGATGTGATACGAAATGTTAGGATATTATTGTATTCAGTTAAAACCCCGCAAAGCGATGCAATATCTGTAAGACATCTCAGAAATAGAATGATAAGTTAAAATGAAGTTAGAAAGCATGTTAGGAATAGTAAATCATGTTACTATAGACACTTAGTATACAACATAGTTTCAGTAGAAAGACTATATCTTGTTCAGCGTTAGCCCTAGTACAGTCTGGCAGAAGACTATATTTATACTGTTATACCCCGTAGAATTCCCGGCACTTAGATGACCTATTCCCACGTTGGTTAAGCATATTTGAAGGCCATACGTTTGGGAGAAAGGCCCGGGAAAAGATCGGACGAGAAGCCTGTCGAACCATCGCGGAAGGAGCCGAGGCAGAGCCCCTCCGCGATGGCAGCGTGTCACGGAGGAGGAGCCTCCGCGTTGGCTCCGTGACACGTTGGCCTTGTCCAGGCCCAAGTATATAAAGCCCCACTTCGGTTTTAATTGATAAAAATCTTTTAAATTTCCAGAGAACAGAGGGCAACCGGCAGAGGGAGAAAAGGAACGAAGAAAATTAAATAATTTTCGTCCGATTACGCTGCCAAACACTGCCCAAACTCAAATTAATCCCAGATACCGAAGTATTTAGCAGCAGAGAGCATTCCTACGGATTCAGTTTCATAAAATACGGCCGACGAATCATCAAGCCACCGAGCTAAGGTAAGTGGAATTGCTCTAAATTAGTGTCTATGTGTTCCTAGCTGAGAAGTGAATATTTCTCCCTTCTGGGCCGCTGAAAAATAGCGAGTTTCTAGCCGTCTTTCGATAAGCCTAAGTTTAGGATATAAACTATATCGAAAGTGACATTGCCTTTTGAAATAAAGTTGTATTTAGTATTGATTGATATGTTTATGAATGCAGTTGGGAGAAAACAGTTGAAGTACCGGCCGAGCCTCGTCCAACAGACGGATAGCTCAAGAATAAGGTATGTAAAGTTAGTTTCCTCGGCAAGTTAAGTAATATTGAGACATTATAGCATTTTACATACCAGTAGAATGTTCAGAAGTCGAGTATTGCATTATTATAAATATTGGTACAATGTAAGAAGCTTTGGGTTGTAACGTGTACGAGACTTATCAGTATGATATAGATTCGAACGTAAGTGATTAAGATTGCCCAGTATATTCAGTATGTGATGTAATATGCCATGTTAAGATATTGTTGTGTTTAGCTGAAGCCCCGCGAAGTAGTACAGTATCTGTAAAGCATTTCAGACATAGAATAGCAACTGAATAAAGTTTAGAAAGCATGTCAGAAATAGGAAATCATGTTAATACAGAAACTCAGTAAACAGCATAGCTTTCAGCAGAAACACCCTCTTGTATAGCCTTTGCTCCAGTACAGTTTGACAGGAGACTATATTTATATTTATACTCACCTGTCTCAACATGTATCAGACACTTACAGATTACTATTATTAGTTCAGCATGTGACTTACATGATACCTTACCCCTGTTAGCCTTAGCATGTGAGATACACAGACAGCATGACTAGTTGAGACCATTGTATTGATTGGGGTTGGATTACCTAGCATCCATGACCGCCCAGGGTTAATAGATGTATCGACTCGTAAGCCAGAGGACGAGGATACGTCGCTCTACGGAGTGGCATGCCGTCCCGCAAGGGGACGAAGATGGGATGCCAGTTTCCCCATATTGTGCCTTGGTCGGCCCTTATACACCCCCGTCGAGCGGGTACGCCCGGGGTGTTGATTTTGGAGTCCTTCGGACTCAGGTACAGTTATAGTCAGGGGCTCAGCGAGCCCAAGTGCATACCCAGGGACCGGCTGGATGCTTACAGCCACTGTAGGAGATGGGATGACCGGGGTAGGGGTATAGATTCTGTGCTGGTTGTACCTCCCGGCTTATGGGGGCTGGGTAAGGTTTGTGTGTGCTATGTTATGTTATTTCATGTTATGCCATGTTATGTTAGATACAAGTAGATCAGCAGTAGCACGATACGTTTCCAGGTATGACTCTTATCCTTCCCAGTAAAGATTGAGAGAAGGTATGATTTACATTATCAGACAGTTAGTCTATTCTCTCTACTTCAGTTTCTTCAGTTATATTATTGTATTCAGATTTTGCTTCAGTTATTTCTTTACATACTCAGTACCAGCGGTACTGACGCCCGGTGGGGCGCTGCATTACTTGCCTGTAGGTACTTATAGATGAGCAGGTGACACTACGTGATTCCTGTCAGCGATCGAGTATTCAGCTCCTGTCATCCGGAGACTGAATTCCAGAGGTGTATTTCAGTTCTTTTGTTTTACAGTACGGGTAGGTCGGGGCCCTGTCCCGATCATTTCTATTGCTATTCTTAGAGGCTTGCAGTCTATATATTCCCTGTGGTCAGATGAGCCGGTCGTGTGAGGCCGTGCAGTTGTTTAGTTGCCAGTATTCTTGCTTTCTTTTACTTTGGCTGTGTGGGGCCATAGCTTGCTAGTAGTGGTGACCTTGCCGGTCACGTAGTTTCTTTTTGTGCTTTATGATTGAGTTGCAGATAACTAGACAGCATGGTGGCCTTGTCGGCCCGCATAGGTTTCCCTGAGATAATATGTTTCTGGTCAGCTGCTAGTACAGGTACAGAAGGCTATAGGCCAATAGGCCGGGGGTTGTATTTACAGCCGTTATATAGCCCTTTGTTTCCAGAAATATGAGTTAGAGCCAGCCAGGCACCAGATGTGCCCAGGCTTAACAGTCCAGCAGGTCAGGTCCTAGTAGGGCACCAGGTGCCAGTCATACCCCCCAAGGTGGGGTGTGACAAACTTGGTATCAGAGCAGGTCGTATCCCAGGGAGTCTGCAAGCCGTGCTAAGTAGAGTGTTGTCTATGGATGTGTTGTGCACCACATACTATAGGCAGGAGGCTGCGAGGCATGATATGATGGTTACCCTTCTTTCACAGTCAGTCGTGCTTTAGAGCGGTACAGTATAGGGTTGAGTCCCTGAGAACTCACCGTATTCTTGATTTCAGATACAAAGGCAGATCAGCATTATCCTATCACAGACAGAAGATCAGAAATAGCAACGGAAGAGAGCATCAGTCAGTAACATGATAACTACAGCAGCAGGAGGAGGTATCAGAGACCTCCCAGCGTGATACCTTTATTGGCATTATTCCTAGTATACGTTGATAACGTCAGAATAGGAAGTCAGAAGTATAATATACATATGAGTTGATTTACTTATTAGTTATATAAGATCTGATTATGATTACAGATAAGGTCAGACCACCAGGTAAATATAAGAAAGAGAAAAAAATGCAGGAATCCCAAATACATCTTTTTGGGTATGGTACAGTTGAATGCTTTTATTGTTGCAATACAAAAAGGGTTGATTGATCCTAGTAAGTAGTAGAAAATATAGAGAGCCCTTATGATTACGTAAGCTGTGCAGACCCTTATGATAACAAGTCAGTAAAGAAAGTAAGACTGTTAGCTTACCCGAATTAGGGGTAACAGACCTGCTAGGGATGAATGTCTAATAATAGTCAAGTTTGAGTCAGAAAAAGGCCAAGTCTACCATGTACGCTAACAGATAGTAAGACATACCTGTAAGATTATAGTTATGATCTAGTTGTGACCTCGAAAGATATAGAGGTCAGGTGAATCAGATGGGCTTGAATATACGCCAGAAGGAGTATAGGCCGAGGCTGGATCAGTAATCTCATTAGCAATGAAAGGCAGGTACCTTGAACCCTAGAGTTCAGTTTAAGCAAGATGAGAGGAAAAAGCAGGAATGTCAGATCTTGTGGGGAAATTAGAACTACCCCGGATTGATAAAGTATAATATTAAGGAGTACGCTTCGCGCTGACAGTAAGATTGCGGTTCAGAATACCGCAGTATGTCCGCTATGGAAAAGTTAAGAAGTTACCGATACAACAATTCTAATTTAGTGTAGCCTGGAGATAAGGCCCAGCAGACAGTCATGGGCTCTCAATATATGCCTAGTAAGGCTACAGGATTCGAACGTCGACCCCACATCGCAAGAGTGGCGAATTTCAAACAGCAAACGATAACTAAAATGTTTATGTTTGTTATTTTCAGAATGGGGTGACAATGCAATGAAATGATAAGTTAGGGCAGGAGGTATTATTAGGCCATAGAAGCGATGTATCATGTACGATGTGAGACTCAGCAGAACCTGTCAGAGATTATGAACTACCGCAGAAATCAGTACATATTGTACGTAGCTAGCGATATATATGTATACAGATCATAGATATGTTGTGAGTGGTTGCCTATAAGAGCTATAATCACAGATGCTGATTAGTAATAGAAAGCCTACACAAATTGCATTGCAGGGCAAAAAAAAAAGGAGAAGAAAGAGAGAGAAGAAAGAAAGAAAAGAAGAAGAGAAAGGGCGGATTAAGTGTGAGTTACGTATGAATTCATAAAAACTATCACAGTTTTCAGTTATTAGATTAACAGACTTATGTGTTGTTGTCAGATTTAGGCTCTAGGAGCTTACCAGAGTTAATGGCCTAAAACAGATGGCTAGATAATAAGGGCGCAGTTAGACGGTCTATCGACCAACTGGCGCCTGTATTAGCAGGGAGGCATCCCTGAAGATTGGTAACAGTAGCACATGTGCTAGAACCAGGATTAGAGGCCGAATGGGCAAATTTCAGAGGTTAGCAATATCAGAATTGTTCTAGCATGTTAAGTGGTCATACGTCGTTTTCCCAGCCTTATAGGCAACAGTCGGCCGTAGCCAACCTAGCAGTTATTATGCGAAACACCCCATAAGTCAGCCGACCGCCCCAGTCAAAATACCCGTGGGTACCCCAGGGAAGGGTCCACATCAGTAGTCAGTGACAGACTAGTATTTCAGCTGGTTTTCGTAAGATATTTAGACACAGAGCCCTAGCAGAAGACCAGTATTTACAGAATAACTCATAAGACCGAGAATTCCCCAGAATAGCAGTATAAATCCAAGTGGATACACACGAGGCGTAAGAAATTAACAGTACCCTGCTAGCATAGTGTTTATTAAGACCAGGGGATCAGTAGACTCCCCGTGGAGATCCAGAGATTGATCGCCTGGGAGTAAGTTGATTAAGTCCAGCCTTACAGTGGTTTAAGCAAAATAACAGAGCAATTAGATGCCCACGAGTTGGCGCTGATGCACGAACTATAAGTTCTCAAGTAGTACAGTTAGAGCATTACTAGACTACTGTCACATTCGGGTCATTCAACCCGACTATTCAGTCATTTAAGGTTATGTAGCCAGATCATTAGAGGTCATGATCAATATCAGGACCCCCTGGTCAGATACGGGCACATGGTGTGCAGATAGTCGTTCAAGGTCACCTTAGCAACAAGTAGCCTTAGCATGCGGCCAGAAGGCCAGATAAGCTCTAACTATACCGGTAGATTACTTGTCAGATTCTCCGGTATAATAAACCAGTATGACCGTCAGTTATATGTCAAATTTTGTAAATGTAAATTTTGATTGAGTTTAGTAGCTTTTTTTGGTCACATTGTGTCGAAGGTTGGTGTACAGACAGATACACAGAAAATCGAAATAGCGAAGATATAGCCAGACCTACCACTCCGACCGAAGTACGCAGTCCCTGTGGTTAGCCGAGTACTGCAGAGGGTCTGTGGAAGGATTTTCCACCTTAAACAGCACCTCTCACTAAGTTCACACAGAAGGCCGCGAAGTTCCAGTAGACTGAGGCGTGTGAGCAGAACTTCCAAGAGTTAAAAGCCAGGTTAACATCAGCTCCAATGTTAGTATCGCCAGAAGGTACAGAGGTTTGGTGCAGCATGGTAAAGCCGCAGTTTATACTTTCAGGCAATTGAAGAAACGTGAAAAGAATTATCTTACCCACGACCTGGGTATCACCCAGTTAGCTGCAGTAGCTTATGCCTTAAAGAGCGAAAAGTTTTGTATCACCCAGAAAAGGCTAATATGGTAGCAGATGCCCTTAGCCGTAAATCTATGATGAGTTGGCATACTTGCCACCTGAACAGCTGGAATAGACCCGAGAATTTCACTAGTTAGCTGGTTTAGCCGTTCACATAACAAAATGACAATACGGAATATCGCAGCATTGTAATTAGTGGTGGAAGTAAAGAAACGGCAGTATAGAAACCCTAGCCAGGTTTAACTTGAACACAAGATTCAGTAAGGAGAGGTGACGTATTTTCAGATAACCGGGGATGAAATGTGGCGATATAAAGGCCGCATGGCGCTCCAGATATTTTGGGGCATCATCAGCAGTTTATGAGTAAGGCGCATTACGCCCGCTATTCTCTTCATCCCGATACGACAAAGAAGTGCCATGACATTAAAAAGAACTACTGGTAGCCCAGTGTCCTAACTCCCAACAGTTGAAGGCAGAATATCAGAAACCAGGCAGGTTAATTTAGAACATAGCTGTGCCTCTTTGGAAATGAGAAGCTGTGAATATGAATTTTGTAGCAAGATTACCCCGTACTAAACACAGACATGACTCTATATGAGTGATAAGTGACAGATTGACAAAAATCAGCTCCTTTCTTGCCAGTAAGAACTACTTTCTCGGCCGAAGATTATGCTGAGTTGTATATCAGAAAGATAGTCAGATTATATGGAATACCAGTATCCGTTATTTCAGACAGAGGAGCACAATTTACAGTTAGATTCTGGCAATCATTTCAGAAAGGTTTGGGCACGCAGATTAATTTAAGCACAACGTTCTACCCTTAGACAGATGAGTAGGCTGAGCGCACAATTCAGACGCTCTAAGACATGTTGCGAGCGTGTGTGCTAGATTTCAGTAATAGTCAAAATGAGCAGTTACCATTAGTTGAATTTGCCTCCAGAATTAGAATCCATATATCCGGTCTGTTATGTAGCTATGCTGAGGAAATGCATAGGGGACCCGTCCAGAGTAGTCCCAGTCCAGAATATCCAGGTTACGAAGAAGCTGGCCTATGAAGAGGTCCCAGTAGCTATCCTAAACAGATAGATTCGCAGACTCCGCACTAAAGATATTACGTCTATCAAGATATGAGGATCATACATCCTTGCTTATTACAGGCCTAGTCAGGTGATAGGTATGTCCGAATTATTACCTATGCAGTATCTTGTGGTTGTATGTCGGTAAATGATAAAGAAGAAGTGATATTTAGTTGTTCAGTGAATCTTAGAATATTGTGTGCAGTGCCTGTATTGGACTTTTCTGCATTTCAGGTTTTTGCTATAGTCCATGTTACAGGGGAAACTCTGCCGAAGTTTTTCCAGAAAGTAAATTTTTCCATATTCCAGAGGATCCGGAAAGTCCTCTAGATAACAGTGTACATTCGAGGACGAATGTTCTTAAGGGGGGGAGAATGTTATACCCCGTAGAATTCCCGGCACTTAGATGACCTATTCCCACGTTGGTTAAGCATATTTGAAGGCCATACGTGTGGGAGAAAGGCCCGGGAAAAGATCGGACGAGAAGCCTGTCGAACCATCGCGGAAGGAGCCGAGGCAGAGCCCCTCCGCGATGGCAGCGTGTCACGGAGGAGGAGCCTCCGCGTTGGCTCCGTGACACGTTGGCCTTGTCCAGGCCCAAGTATATAAAGCCCCACTTCGGTTTTAATTGATAAAAATCTTTTAAATTTCCAGAGAACAGAGGGCAACCGGCAGAGGGAGATAAGGAACGAAGAAAATTAAATAATTTTCATCCGATTATGCTGCCAAACGCTGCCCAAACTCAAATTAATCCCAGATACCGAAGTATTTAGCAGCAGAGAGCATTCCTACGGATTCAGTTTCGTAAAATACGGCCGACGAATCATCGAGCCACCGAGCTAAGGTAAGTGGAATTGCTCTAAATTAGTGTCTATGTGTTCCTAGCTGAGAAGTGAATATTTCTCCCTTCTGGGCCGCTGGAAAATAGCGAGTTTCTGGCCGTCTTTCGATAAACCTAAGTTTAGGATATAAACTATATCGAAAGTGACATTGCCTTTTGAAATAAAGTTGTATTTAGTATTGATTGATATGTTTATGAATGCAGTTGGGAGAAAACAGTTGAAGTACCGGCCGAGCCTCGTCCAACAGACGGATAGCTCAAGAATAAGGTATGTAAAGTTAGCTTCCTCGGCAAGTTAAGTAATATTGAGAAAGTATAGCATTTTACAGACCAGTAGAATGTTCAGAAGTCGAGTATTGCATTATTATAAATATTGGTACAATGTAAGAAGCTTTGGGTTGTAACGTGTACGAGACCTATCAGTATGATATAGATTCGAACGTAAGTGATTAAGATTGCCTAGTATATTCAGTATGTGATGTAATATGCCATGTTAAGATATTGTTGTGTTTAGCTGAAGCCCCGCGAAGTAGTACAGTATCTGTAAAGCATTTCAGACATAGAATAGCAACTAAATAAAGTTTAGAAAGCATGTCAGAAATAGGAAATCATGTTAATACAGAAACTCAGTAAACAGCATAGCTTTCAGCAGAAACACCCTCTTGTATAGCCTTTGCTCCAGTACAGTTTGACATGAGACTATATTTATATTTATACTCACCTGTCTCAGCATGTATCAGACACTTACAGATTACTATTATTAGTTCAGCATGTGACTTACATGATACCTTACCCCTATTAGCCTTAGCATGTGAGATACACAGACAGCATGACTAGTTGAGACCGTTGTATTGATTGGGGTTGGATTACCTAGCATCCATGACCGCCCAGGGTTAATAGCTGTATCGACTCGTAAGCCAGAGGACGAGGATACGTCGCTCTACGGAGTGGCATGCCGTCCCGCAAGGGGACAAAGATGGGATGCCAGTTTCCCCATATTGTGCCTTGGTCGGCCCTTATACACCCCCGTCGAGCGGGTACGCCCGGGGTGTTGATTTTGGAGTCATTCGGACTCAGGTACAGTTATAGTCAGGGGCTCAGCGAGCCCAAGTGCATACCCAGGGACCGGCTGGATGCTTACAGCCACTGTAGGAGATGGGATGACCGGGGTAGGGGTATAGATTCTGTGCTGGTTGTACCTCCCGGCTTATGGGGGCCGGGTAAGGTTTGTGTGTGCTATGTTATGTTATTTCATGTTATGCCATGTTATGTTAGATACAAGTAGATCAGCAGTAGCACGATACGTTTCCAGGTATGACTCTTATCCTTCCCAGTAAATATTGAGAGAAGGTATGATTTACATTATCAGACAGTTAGACTATTCTCTCTACTTCAGTTTCTTCAGTTATATTATTGTATTCAGATTTTGCTACAGTTATTTCTTTACATACTCAGTACCAGCGGTACTGACGCCCGGTGAGGTGCTGCATTACATGCCTGCAGGTACTTATAGACGAGCAGGTGACACTACGTGATTCCTGTCAGCGATCGAGTATTCAGCTCCTGTCATCCGGAGACTGAATTCCAGAGGTGTATTTCAGTTCTTTTGTTTTACAGTACGGGTAGGTCGGGGCCCTGTCCTGATCATTTCTATTGCTATTCTTAGAGGCTTGCAGTCTATATATTCCCTGTGGTCAGATGAGCCGGTCGTGTGAGGCCGTGCAGTTGTTTAGTTGCCAGTATTCTTGCTTTCTTTTACTTTGGCCGTGTGGGGCCAAAGCTTGCCAGTAGTGGTGACCTTGCCGGTCACGTAGTTTCTTTTTGTGCTTTATGATTGAGTTGCAGATAACTAGACAGCATGGTGGCCTTGTCGGCCCGCATAGGTTTCCCTGAGATAATATGTTTCTGGTCAGCTGCTAGTACAGGTACAGAAGGCTATAGGCCAATAGGCCGGGGGCTGTATTTACAGCAGTTATATAGCCCTTTGTTTCCAGAAATATGAGTTAGAGCCAGCCAGGCACCAGATGTGCCCAGGCTTAACAGTCCAGCAGGTCAGGTCCTAGTAGGGCACCAGGTGCCAGTCATACCCCCCAAGGCGGGGTGTGACATATACATATATACTATTACCAGCTTCATCATGTATCAAGTACGTACATATCACTATCACTAGTTCAGCATATAGTATATATACATACTTTACCACTATTAGCCTCAGTATGTGAGACATGCAGATAGTATTTCTAGTTGAGACCGTTGTATTGTATGGGGTTGGACTACCTAGCATCCATGACCGCCCCAGGGTTGATAGCTGTATCGACTCGTCCGCCAGAGGACGAGGATACGTCGCTCTACGGAGTGGCATGCCGTCCCACAGGGAAGAAGATGGGATGCCAGTTTTCCCCATATTGTGTCTTGGTCGGCCCTTACACTCCCCTGTCGAGTGGATTCGCCCGGGTGTTGAATCAGGAGTCCTCCGGACTCAGATGCAGTTATAGTCAGGGGCTCAGCGAGCCTAAGTGCATACCTAGGGGACCGGTAGGATGCTTACAGGGTTTATAGGAGATGGGATGACCGGGGTAGGGGTATAGATTCTGTGCTGGTTGTACCTCCCGGCTTATGGGGGCCGGGTAAGGTTTGTGTGTGCTAGGTTATGTTATGTTATGTTATGCCATGTTATGTTAGATACGAGTAGATCAGCAGTAGAATGATACGTCTCCAGGTATGACTCCTACTCCTTCCAGTATAATTGAGAGAGGGTATGACTTACATTATCAGACAGTTAATCTATTTCATTCTACTTCAGTTTCATCAGTTATATTATTGTTTTCAGATATTTCTTTCAGTTATTGCTTTACATACTTAGTACCAGCGGTACTGACGCCCGGTGGGGCGCTGCATTACTTGCCTGCAGGTACTCATAGACGAGTAGGCGATACCACGTGATTTCTGTCAGCGATTGAGTATTCAGCTCCTGTAATTCGGAGACTGAATTCCAGAGGTGTATTTCATTTTCTTTTGTTGTATAGTACGGGTAGGTCGGGGCCCTGTCCCGATCATTTCTATTGTTATTCTTAGAGGCTTGCAGTCTGTATATATTTTCCTGTGGTCAGATGAGCCGGTCGTGTGAGGCCGTGCAGTTGTATAGCTGTTAGAACTTGTGTTTCCTTTATGTTGGCTGTGTGGGGCCATAACTTGCCAGTAGTGGTGACCTTGCCGGTCACGTAGCTATCCAGTATTTCATGATTAAGTTATAGATAACTAGACAGCATGGTGGCCTTATCGGCCCGCATAGGTTTCCCCTATATTGAGATGTTCTGGTTAGCTGTCAGTACAGGTACAGGAGGCTATAGGCCAATGGGCCGGGGGCTGTGTTTACAGCCGTTATATAGCCCTTTATTTCCAGAAATGTGAGTTAGAGCTAGCCAGGCACCAGATGTGCCCAGGCTTAGCAGTCCAGCAGTTCAGGTCCTAGTAGGGCACCAGGTGCCAGTCATACCCCCCAAGGCGGGGTGTGACAAACTTGGTATCAGAGCAGGTCGTATCCCAGGGAGTCTGCAAGCCGTGCTAAGTAGAGTCCTGTCCATGGATGTGTTGTGCACCACATACTATGGGTAGGACGCTGCAAGACATGATAGGATGGTTGTCTTTCATTCTTATTCAGTCGTGCTGTAGAGTGGTACAATATAGGGTTGAGTCCCTAAAAGCTTACTATATTCTTTGGTTACAGATAATGTCAGACCAGCGACATCCTATCACAGGCCGGAGCTTGGATATTGCAGTAGGGGAAGGCACCAGCCGGATGCCTCACCCTCGTTTAGAAATAGCCCGATCAGAGGGCACTGCAGAGGCATCATCCCAGCATTCTCAGTAGTCTCCACCACGTCAGGAGCCGCTTGGGGCGACACTACCTTCAGCAGTCCCTATACCGACACCTTCCGACCAGGAGGTTAGGAGTGTTGTAGTTATGTTAGCACAGATGATGACTGCTCAGCATCAGCCAATGCCATCTACATTTGCAGAGTCATCAGGAGGGCCCGGTAGTTCGAGGGTCCGAGAGTTCTTAGCTCTGAATCCCCCGCAGTTTACAGGTTCGGACCGGACAGAGGACCCTCAGGATTTTCTGGATCAAATGCAGAGAATCTTCAGGGTTATGCATGCCACGCCTACCGAATCAGTTGAGTTGGCAACATTTCGATTACGGGACATCGCTGTGTTATGGAATGAGAGCTGGGAAAGGTCCCGAGGGAGTGATGTGTCCCCTCCCACCTGGTCCAGCTTTTCAGGAGCTTTTTTGGATCATTATCTATCGCGGGAGATTCGACAGGCCCGGGTAGACCAGTTCCTACATCTGGAGCAGGAGGCCATGAGTGTTCGGGAATATTCCTTGCGGTTTGATTCTTTGGCCCGGTATGCACCGGCCTTTGTTGATACCATGGCATCCAGGGTACACCGCTTCATCATGGGGTTGAATCCAGAATATGTTGATACTTGTATTACGGCCACACTGCGAGAGGACATGGATATTGCTCGAGTTCAAGCCTTTGCCCAGAATATTGAGGGCATCAGACAGCGACAACGGGAGATCAGAAGAGTTAATCAGGAACAGCGTCGCCGGGACAGGCCAATTGAGTTACAGAGGGAGGCCCGGGGAGGACCCAGGCCACGATTGTCAGACAGGCCGCCCAGGCCCCCGCCTCCACCACAGTCGCAAGGGGGTAGATTCAGCCGCAGGGGGCAGTCGGAGACTAGTAGAGGCTCGCAGATGGCAGATTGACCATTACAAAGGAGGGCGGAGCAGAGTAGGTATACCTTACCTCTTTGCCCTATATGCAGTCGACGCCATCCTGGAACATGCAGATATGGCTCCACCGCATGTTATAATTGTGGCCAAGAAGGCCATTTGATGAAAGATTGCCCAGCCAGAGGTCGAGAGGACCGAGATAGACAAGATAGGGCATTTGCAGGGTCACGAGCTACAGCATCCTCGACTAGGCGCAGGCCCTCAATTTCAGCAGGCAGGGGTCGGGGAAGATTAGAGGCCTCCAGTACAGGTGCGGGTCCAAGCCGCACATATGCCTTACCAGGGAGGCAAGATTCAAAAGCGTCACCTGATGTTGTGACAGGTATGCTAACTATCTGCTCATACCCTGCTTATGTGTTGATTGATCCAGGGTCTACTTTGTCCTACATTACTCCATTTGTGGCACGAAAGTTTAGTATTGCACCAGAATTATTGCAGCAGCCCTTTTTAGTATCCACGCCCGTCGGTGACTCTATCACAACTAGCCGAATCTACCGCGGGTGTACAGTAGAGGTTGCTGACCGTCAGACCACAGTAGATCTGGTCGAGTTAGAAATGATAGACTTCGATGCCATAATGGGTATGGATTGGTTAGCACCGTGTTTTGCCAACGTTGAATGTTGGACCAAGACGGTCCGATTCCACTTCCCAGGAGAAGTAGTGCGGGAATGGAAGGGCAACATCGCTACGCCAAAAGGTAGGTTTATTTCCTATCTTCAGGCGAGGAAATTGATATCTAAAGGATGTATTTACCATCTGGTCAGAATTCAGGATGTCCAAGCAGAATCTCCGACACTCCAATCTGTTCCAGTGGTGAATGAATTCCCTGATGTGTTCCCCGATGAGTTACCCGGTATTCCCCAGAAAGGGAAATAGACTTTGCTATTGACTTGTTACCAGACACTCAACCGATATCGATTCCTCCTTACCGCATGGCTCCTGCAGAACTCAGAGAATTAAAGGAGTAGTTGAAAGATTTATTGGATAAAGGTTTCATCAGGCCGAGTACTTCACCGTGGGGTGCGCCAGTTTTATTTGTAAGGAAGAAAGATGGCTCGCTCCGAATGTGTATAGATTATCGGCAGTTAAATAAAGTCATAGTAAAGAACAAGTACCCGCTTCCCAGAATTGATGACTTATTTGATCAGTTGCAAGGAGCCAGATACCTTTCTAAGATTGATTTGCGGTCCGGATATCACTAGGTCCGAGTACGTGAGAGAGATATTCCTAAGACAGCGTTCAGGACCTGATATGGACATTTTGAATTTCTAGTCATGTCCTTCGGGTTAACGAATGCCCCGACAGTCTTCATGGACCTGATGAACAGTATTTTCAGACCTTTCCTGGACTTGTTCGTGATAGTATTCATTGATGACATTCTGGTGTATTCTCGCTCTGAAGCAGATCACCGGACTCATTTGCGGACAGTGCTCCAGATCCTCAGGGACCGCCAGTTGTATGCTAAATTTTCTAAGTGTGAATTCTGGCTTAGTTCAGTGGCCTTTTTAGGGCATATTGTGTCGGATGCTGGTATACAGGTAGACAAGCAGAAAATAGAAGCAGTTAAGTCATGGCCTAGGCCTACCACTCCGACTGAAGTTCGTAGCTTTTTGGGGTTGGCAGGATATTACAGGAGGTTCGTTGAAGGGTTTTCGACCATTGCGGCACCTCTAACCAAATTGACACAGAAAGCAGCAAAGTTTCAATGGACAGAGGCATGCGACCAGAGCTTCCAGGGACTGAAAGACAGATTAACCTCCGCCCCAGTATTAGCATTGCCGGAAGGCGCAGAAGGTTATTCAATCTATTGCGACACGTCAGGTGTCGGGTTAGGTTGTGTGTTGATGCAGTATGGTAGAGTAATTGCATATGCTTCCAGACAGCTGAGGAAACACGAAAAGAATTACCCTACCCACGACCTGGAATTGGCCGCAGTAATCCACGCCTTAAAGATGTGGAGGCATTACCTGTACGGCGTCCATGTTGATATTTACACAGATCATAAGAGCCTACAGTACATCTTCACTTAGAGGGAGTTGAATCTGCGGCAGCGTCGTTGGTTAGAATTGTTGAAAGATTATGATGTGAATATTCTATACCACCCCGGAAAAGCTAATGTTGTAGCAGACGCCCTGAGCCGTAAGTCAATGGGGAGTTTGGCGTATTTGCGACCTGAGAAACGGAAGTTAGCCAAAGAAATTCATCAGTTAGCTGGTTTAGCCGTTCGAGTAATGGAAACAGAAAATAATAGAGCAGTAATTCAGAATTCTGCTGTGTCATCATTAGTTACAGAGGTAAAAGAACGACAGTAGGAGGACTCTGATTTAGTCCAGCTCAGAGAGAGAATTCAGAAAGGTAAGGAGTCAGATTTCCAAATGACGAAGGATAATGTGCTACACTGCAAGGGCCGCCTTTGTGTCCTGAATGTTTCAGGGCTTCGTGGGCGGATCATGCATGAGGTACATTACGCTCGCTATTCCCTCCATCCAGGAGCGAAAAAAATGTACCACGACATCAGAGACATTTACTGGTGGCCAGGTATGAAAGCTGAGGTAGCTGAATTTGTATCTAGATGTTCTAACTGTCAGCAGGTGAAAGTAGAGCACCAGAAACCGGGCGGTTTGACGCAGGATATAACGGTGCCAATGTGGAAATGGGAAGCGATAAACATGGATTTTGTAACAGGGTTACCCCGTACCAGACACAGAAATGATTCCATTTGGGTAATAGTTGACAAGCTGACGAAATCAGCTCATTTCCTGCCAGTGAAGGCTACCTTCTCGGCTGAGGATTATGCCGAATTATATATCAGAGAAATAGTTAGATTACATGGAGTGCCGGTATCCATCATTTCAGATAGGGGAGCACAGTTTACAGCTAGATTCTGGCAGTCGTTCCAGAAGGGTTTGGGAACGCAGATCAATTTGAGCACAGCATTCCACCCTCAGACAGATGGGCAGGCTGAACGAACTATCCAAACGCTCGAAGATATGCTGCGAGCGTGTGTGCTAGATTTTGGGGGTAGCTGGGATGAGCATCTTTCGTTGATTGAATTTGCTTATAATAACAGTTACCATTCAGCTATTCAGATGGCGCCCTTTGAAGCATTATATGGGCGGAAATGTAGATCGCCAGTAGGCTGGTTTGAAGTGGGGGAATCAGCATGGGTTGGCCCAGACATTGTTCGGCAGTCAGAGGAAAAGATAAAGCTTATCCGAGAATGATTACTGACTGCTCAGAGCCGCCAGAAGTCTTATGCAAATACGCGGCGCAGAAATCTAGAATTTGCGGTAAATGACTGGGTATATCTGAAGGTGTCTCCAATGAAAGGGGTGATGAGATTTAGCAAGAAAGGCAAGCTTAGCTAGAGATTCATTGGGCAATATCAGATTCGGTGAAGAATAGGCCGAGTTGCATACGAATTAAACTTGCCTCCGGAGTTAGCATCTGTTCACCCAGTATTCCATGTCTCTATGTTGAGGAATTTCATAGGAGACCCTTCTACAGTAGTTCTAGTTCAGGATGTCCAGGTCATAGAAGAGTTAGCATATGAAGAAGTTCCCGTAGCTATCTTAGATAGACAGATTCGCAGATTGAGGACTAAAGATGTTGCGTCTGTCAAAGTATTGTGGCGTAACAGGAACCGTGAGGAAATGACGTCAGAAGCTGAAGAAGATATGAAAGCTAGATACCCTCACCTGTTTCAGGCCTAGCCAGGCGACAGGTATGTCCGTATTATTTTATGCAGTACCTTATAGTTGTATGTGTGTGAATGAGAAAGATTGATACTTAGTTATCCAGTGGATCTTAAAATATTGCGTACAGTACCTGTGTTGGACTTTTCTGAATTTCAGGTTTTTGCTATAGTCCATATTACAGGGGAAACTCTGCCGAAATTTTTCTAGAAAGTAAGTTAGGTAGTCCTCTAGATAATAGTGTACATTCGAGGACGAATGTTCTTAAGGGGGGAGAATGTTATACCCCATAGAATTCCCGGCACCTAAATGACCTATTCGCACATTGGTTAAGCATATTTGAAGGTCATACGTGCTAGAGAAAGGCCCGGGAAAAGATCGGAGGAGAAACCTGTCGAACCATCGCGGAAGGAGCCGAGGCAGAACCCCTCCGCGATGGCAGCGTGTCACGGAGGTGAAGCCTCCGCGTTGGCTCCGTGACACGTTGTCCTTGTCCAGGCCCAAGTATATAAAGCCCCACTTCGGTTTTAAATCATTTATACACTTATATTCCCAGTAAAACAGAGAGTAATCAGCAGAGAGAAGATAAGAACGAAGGAGGTATTATAATTTTCGTCCAATTACGCTGCTAAACGTTGTCCAAACTCAAATTAACTCCAGATACTGAGGTATTTAGCAGCAGAGAGCATTCCTACGGATTTAGTTTTGTGAAATACGGCCGACGAATCGTCGAGCCACCGAGCTAAGGTAAGTGGAATTGCTCTAAACTAGTGTCTATGTGTTCCTAGCTGTGAAGTGAATATTTCTCTCTTTTGGACCTCTGAAAAATAGCGAGTTTTCGGCCGTCTTTCGATAAGCCTAAGTTTAGGCTATAAACTATATCAAAAGTGACGTTGCCTTTTAAAATAAAGCTGTATTTAGTATTAATTGACATATTTATGAATGTAGTTAGGAGAAGATAGCTGAAGTACCGGCCGAGCCTCGTCCGACAGACGAATAGTTCAAGGATAAAGGTATGTAAAGCTAGTTTCCTCGGCAAGTTAAGTAATATCCGTACAGTACAGTAATTTAAAGGCCAGTAGAATGTTCAGAAGTCATGTGTTACATTTATTACGAATGTTGGTACGATATTAGGAGCATCGAGTTATAACTTGCGTGAAACTTACTAGTACGACATAGATTTTAATACAAGTGTTAAAAACTGCACAGCATGCTCAGTATGTGATGTAATACGAAATGTTAGGATATTATTGTATTCAGTTAAAACCCCGCAAAGCGATGCAATATTTGTAAGACATCTCTGAAATAGAATGATAAGTTAAAATGAAGTTAGAAAGCATGTTAGGAGTAGTAAATCATGTTACTATAGACACTCAGTATACAATATAGTTTCAGCAGAAAGACTATATCTTGTTCAGCGTTAGCCCCAGTACAGTCTGGCAGAAGACTATATTTATACATATATACTATTACCAGCTTTAGCATGTATCAAGTATGTACATATTACTATCACAAGTTCAGCATATAGTATATATACATACTTTACCACTATTAGCCTCAGTATGTGAGACACGCAGATAGTATTTCTAGTTGAGACCGTTGTATTGTATGGGGTTGGACTACCTAGCATCCATGACCGCCCCAGGGTTGATAGTTGTATCGACTCATCCGCCAGAGGATGAGGATACGTCACTCTACGGAGTGGCATGCCGTCCCATAGGGGACGAAGATGGGATGCCAGTTTTCCCCATATTGTGCCTTGGTCGGCCCTTACACACCCCTGTCGAGTGGATACGCCCGGGTGTTGATTCAGGAGTCCTCCGGACTCAGATGCAGTTATAGTCAGGGGATCAGCGAGCCCAAGTGCATACCCAAGGGACCGACAGGATGCTTACAGGGTTTATAGGAGATGGGATGACCGGGGTAGGGGTATAGATTCTGTGCTGGTTGTACCTCCCGGCTTATGGGGGCCGGGTAAGGTTTGTGTGTGCTAGGTTATGTTATGTTATGTTATGCCATGTTATGTTAGATACGAGTAGATTAGCAGTAGAACGATATGTCTCCAGGTATGACTCCTACTCCTTCCAGTATAATTGAGAGAGGGTATGACTTACATTATCTGACAGTTAATCTATTTCTTTCTACTTTAGTTTCATCAGTTATATTATTGTTTTCAGATATTTCTTTCAGTTATTGCTTTACATACTCAGTACCAGCGGTACTGACGCTCGGTGGGGCACTGCATTACTTGCCTGCAGGTACTCATAGACGAGTAGGCGATACCACGTGATTTCTGTCAGCGATCGAGTATTCAGCTCTTGTAATCCGGAGACTGAATTCCAGAGGTGTATTTCATTTTCTTTTGTTGTATAGTACGGGTAGGTCGAGGCCCTGTCCCGATCATTTCTATTGTTATTCTTAGAGGCTTGCAGTCTGTATATATTTCCCTGTGGTCAGATGAGCCGGTCGTGTGAGGCCGTGCAGTTGTATAGCTGTTAGAACTTGTGTTTCCTTTATGTTGGCCGTGTGGGGCCATAGTTCGATAGTAGTGGTGACCTTGCCGGTCACGTAGCTATCCAGTATTTCATGATTAAGTTATAGATAACTAGACAGCATGGTGGCCTTGTCGGCCCGCATTGGTTTCCCCTATATTGAGATGTTCTGGTCAGCTGTCAGTACAAGTACAGGAGGCTATAGGCCAATGGGCCGGGGGCTGTGTTTACAGCCGTTATATAGCCCTTTGTTTCCAGAAATGTGAGTTAGAGCCAGCCAGGCACCAGATGTGCCCAGGCTTAGCAGTCCAGCAGTTCAGGTCCTAGTAGGGCACCAGGTGCCAGTCATACCCCCCAAGGCGGGGTGTGACAACAAAGAGCCCCCAGAGACCCCAAGTCGACCCATGGCATGAGCATACATCTAATTCAATCACATGGGAAGAAGACTTAACATAAAAGAACGTAACCATACATAGCCAAAGGAAAAAGCAATACAAGACTTATACAATACGGCTGAATACAATCTGTAGTCTGATAAGCCTCTAAACATGAAGGACGTGTTGGTGGGATAACTCCCCAACTAACCCAACATCTAGAAACTAAAAGAACATCATAGAGTATAAACATGCATCCCTTGGAACATGAGGACTCTCCAAAAGTGCATTAGCTGAAACTAGATACAGGTGAGGATGAGCCTAAGAACGGGGACTTGTATCATGAAACGATACAACATAGAAAGTATGCAGTCAGTACGTGAAATGTACTGAGTATGCAAGATAAGTAAAATGGAAATTTAAAACATATCTAAAAATCATAATTGATCATAAGAGTAGGACAACATGCTCATAGCTTAAATCATCATAACATATCATACGACTCAAGGTTTTCAAAACATTCATAACATAAACATAGTCGTAATCATAATAGAAGAGCTTTGCTTAACATAACTTGAGCCAACATACATAATCATAACAATGCATAAGAATGCAAAATAGTGGGAGGACTCGTCATAACCAACACCATCATGGTAGAGCCTTTCATGATGCCCCAACTATCTTACTCAAGTGGGTAGAGCCGACCCTGGCTTGCCAGGCGAGGGTCGTGCATTAGGCGTGATATCACATTTGAGGGGATCATTATCAATACAATATATCATTAGAAACCCATGGTGGCTTGGTTATGAGACACCGACGTAGTCCTTTCAACATCGGGTTGCTCGGTGCTAGACACGGCTCCCAAAAACATGTATATGGTCTCATACGTGAATCAATAACATCATGTGATCATGGGCAAAAAGAACATGCCCGGGATACGCTTTGTGACTTAAATTAGTGTTGTTTATCTAAGTAATTGTATACATTTTCATGTAATTTTATATGAATGTGAGGATAAGGGCTAACCAACATGATTAGCCTTTGTTTTGTAGGTTTTGATGACTTTTGAGTAACTAATCGATGAGTTGGTGAAGTAGAGGCTTGGAAACGGAATTAACCCGCAAACGTCGGCAAAGAGGAGGCACAAAACAGCCCACCTGCGCATCGGCAACGTGCCACGGCAGGCAGGCTGATCACAACAGCCCACCTGCACGTTGGCAACGTGCCACAGCAGGTTGGCTACGCGACAATGAGGTGTCAACGCGCTGCCCAAGCAGCGTGACACGCTGCCAATGCGGCAGGGTGCTGCCGAGGCCAATTTCGGGTGATTTCCAGAGAGCTTTCGCGTCTGTGGCGTGTCATGGAGGTAGTGCTCCGCGATGCACTCCGTGACACGTTGCTTGTTATTCCGGGAAAAAGTCCCACTACTATAAATAGCACACTTAGATTTTATTTGAGATATTCTGACTTGGTGGAGCAAGAACGTGGGTTACAGGCAGTTGAGGGGATGAAAGTATCAGGGTTTTTCTCTCTTTCCTTCTCCTTGTATTCAATTGCTTGTATGTTTAACACTCATTTAATGATGTTTAATCCACAAATGAGTGGCTAATTCATCTTCTTGTTGAGGTTATGAACACTTGTAGTGAAATGTGATCATTGATTCTTTGGTTTTTCATCTTTTCTTCCATGGTTGTTCTATTGATTCTTGTTCTTACTGCGTTAATGTGTGGACTACGTTAATGTATATCTAAAAAGTCCGGTTTCACTAGAGAGAGCAAGAAATTGGAAAGTTGTGAATTAATAGGATATGATCTTTTCTTGATTTGGAAAAATTGGGAATTGATTTACTTTCAGGATAGAAATATACCTGAAAGTCGTATTAGTCAATTTAGGAACCGGGTTTGTATGGCTAGAACATGAATTGCATTTAATCACAGAAATGTAGGTGGATGGTTCATGATTCTTAAGTGAGGTTAAATACGAGAGTTTTAATCTCTTGGCAAATGTTCTTGGCTAGCAACCGAAGGAAAAGACTAACCAAATTACATCGATAATTAATTTTATTACATGTTCGTTTAACCTCAGCATGCTCTCATTCATAGTTCAGACTCAAATTAGATAGTTGTTTTAGCTTTAGCATAAAAATCATAAAACAAAATATCAAACTCTTGGTTACACTGTTGTCTGCATTTTTAGAATTGAAATATAGCACACTTGAGCATATTGCACTTCATCCCAGTCCCTGTGGGATCGATACTTGGCTTACTTAAGCCACTTTACTACTTGTTCGACCACGTGCACTTGCGTGTAGTTTTATACCCACAACAAACGACCGAACATCATGCATTAAGATTCATTGGATAAAATATAACATTTATCATCATTGATCCCCTTTAAAACATGCTTAGCCAAGAATCAAAGGCCCTTTTCATCGGCCAACATCATAAATCAATAAATCATGTAATTCGTTTGATAAATCATAAATCATTCTTCAACATGTGGGCATTGCCCAATACTTCAACATACTCAATTCTGTCAAAAATATACTCATAAATATGGGAACTTGAAATCATGCTTTTCCATCGTCAATAAACTCAAAATATTGAATATCCATCATAAATCATAACTTTCATGAACTTTCATCATTGGGCATTTAAGATTTAAAAAGCTTGAAACATGATTTTTAAAGAAAATAATATAAAACCTGCCCATCATTCATAACTCAATAATTAAAACTCAATTAGATCATACTCATAAAGAGCGAAATCACATTTTCATACATTTGGGTAAAAACCCATAGAACTTGAATAGGAGAATTCATGATTTAATCAAAATTTGGGCATGGGTGTGGAATGATTCACCCATTCTAAACCCTATATTCCTAGATTTATGATCCCTTGACTTGTCTTGAAGATCCAAGAGGAATTGAGAAGTTTGAGGTGATGAGCCCTAGCTTCTTCTTGAGAGAAAGATCAATCAATGAATGTTTGAAGAGGGTGAGGATATACGCTAGGCTAATCCCTTAATCTAACCTTAAGAAAGCCTAAAACAACGTTATTTAGGAGTTAGAAGAATAGGATTTTACCAAAATACCCCAAAACTAACGAAAAAAAACCTGTAATTGGCAGTTATCACGACCAATAGTATGATCCGTAAGTTGATTGTACGACTCGTACTGAGAGTCGTACAATGCCTATTGAAGCTTCACTAAATCACCCATAACTTTTTACTCCGAATTTCGACGATGCAAGGTTGGATGCATTGGAAAGAAGACTCAAAGGGCTTTAATTTGATATGCTGAATCTCCCAAAAACATTTTGTAAAATGAGAGCTATGATCGGTTGAAGGTGACCCTTATATGAACCAATATGAAAAACCCAATCGGTAAGAAGGCTCTGAACTCAACTTCATGTTAGAGGTTCCTTATGATCTTAATTTGCATCCAATGCACTTCTTACACTTTGGAATTAATCTTAACACCTTGTTTCCATAAATTCATCAGGTGTAGGTCTATCCACATACCTAGAAGGGTTCCTAACTTAGTCCGAAAGTCCAAGGCATTATAATATATCAACTCACGACTGAACCAACGATTCACACCATCATATTATGACTCGTACCATGAGTTGTAACACCAACCTATGGTTTCTTCCAGTGAATAATGAGTCCATTTTCCCCAAACTCTCTAGATATTCCACAACTCGTACCACGACCCGAGACTCCATCCTACGAGTCGTACTATTACCCGTACAATCATTCACATGATAACTCCAAAGACTTGCTACGACTTCTGGCCACAGGTCGTACCCACATACTACAGCTCGTAGTGGGGACTCGTGGTTGGGAAACAACTTATCTGTTATAGACCATGGATCTTCCTATGACCCGTACTACCAAACTACAACTCGTAGGTTGAGTCGTATTGAAGTAAATTTTTCCAACTTTTCCTGCTGATCACACTTCAAATCTCAAGTATTGTCTTAGGATCTTTTGGGGTATTACAAAGAGATTGTCCTTTACACCAACACTCTCTAACGGCACTACTGAGGTCAGATCACTGATGCATTTCTTCAACAGAGAAAAATGGAAGACTGGATGCACCGATGCTAACTCCGCAGGAAACTCCAGCTCATAGGCCATATTGCCAATATTTCTCAAGATTCTGTATGAACCAGCATATCTAGGATTGAGTTTTCCTGTCTTCCTTAATCTCATAACCCCCTTCATAGGTGAAATATTTGGATGTACCCAATCATCCACAACAAACTCCAGCTCCCTTTTCCTTACATCTGCATATGATTTCTGTTGGCTTTGAGCTGTCCTCAGTCGTTCCCTGATAAGATGAACCTTCTGCATGGCCTCATGAATTGAATCAAGTCCTATTAAGGTAGCTTCAACCACCTCAAACCACCCTGTAGGAGATCTACACCTAGTACCATATAATATCTCAAACGGGGCCATCTGAATATTGGAGTGGTAGCTATTGTTGTATACAAACTCGATGAGAAGTAGGTGATCATCCCAACGGACCTTGAAATCAATCACACAAGCCCTCAATATATCCTCCAGAGTTTGAATAGTCTGCTCAAACTGAATTTCTGTCTACGAGTGAAAAATTGTACTGAGCTTGACCTGAGTACCAAGTCCTTTCTGAAATGACTTCCAGAAGTGTGAGGTAAACTGAGTACCTCTATCTGAAATAATGGACAAGGGAACTCCATGCAGTCTAACTAACTCTTGGATGTATAGTCTAGCATAATCCTCTATTGAGTCTGTGGCCTTAACTAGTAAAAAATATGCCGACTTAGTCATCCAGTCTACAACCACCCAAATTGAGTCAAGTTGTCGGAGCGTATGAGGTAGACCTGTAATGAAGTCCATGTTCATTTCTTCACACTTTTAACTAGGAATGCTAATGTCTTGAGTCATACCCCTAGGTCTCTGATGTTCAACCTTAATTTATTAGCAGTTTGGACACTTAGCCACAAATTCTGCAATGTCCTTTTTCATGTCATTCTACCAGTAGACTTCTCGTAGATCACGGTACATCTTAGTGGCACCTGGGTGGATAGAGTACCTGGTGATATGAGCTTCCATTAGTATCCGCTGCCTCAAATCTCCTACATTGGGAACACACAGCCTGCCCTGATAATGGAGCACACCATCTCCCTCTTTGGAGAATATTTCCACCTCTTTCTTTAGGACTGTTTCCTTCAACCTGAGTAGAATTGAGTCTTCATCCTGCTTTGACTTAACCTCCACCACTAAAAAGGATTCTGATCCACTCTCGACTACAACTCCACCTTTTGCTGAACCAACCAACTGGACCACTAACCAAGCCAGTCTGTGGACATCTCTAACTAGCACTTTCTTATCATCATCAACATAAGCAACACTTCACATGGACAATATGATGAGATAATCAACCACTACGTTGTCCTTACCCGAGTGGTACAAGATGCTCATGTCGTAGTCTTTCAACAACTCTAACCACCTTCTCTGATGCAGATTCAGGTCTTTCTGACTAAACACATATTGTAGGCTCTTGTGATCCATAAAAAAATCCACATGAACTTCATAGAGATAGTGCCTCTAAATCTTCAAGGCAAATACTACTGCTACCAACTCGAGATCATGAGTTGGATAGTTGTTCTCATGAACCTTAAGTTGTCTGGAGGCATAAGTTATTACCCTACCATGCTATATTAGAACACAACCAAGGCCAAATCTGGAGGAAACCCATCTAAACAATTAGGCAGAGTCAGAACTGGGGCTATAGTGAATCGAGTCTTCAATTCCTAAAAGCTCTTCTCACATGCATTAGACCACTGAAACTTCACCTTCTTTTGAGTTAATCTAGTTAAAGGAAAGGAAATGGAGGAGAATCATTCTACGAACCATCTATAATAACCGGCTAGGCCCAAGAAACTCCTAATGTCTGATGAAAAAGTGGTTCTGGGCCAGTCCTTGACTGCCGCTATCTTTTGAGATCCACCTAAATACCCTCATTGGAGACCACATGATCGAGGAATGCAATTGATTTCAACCACAGTTTATCTTTCTAAATTTAGATAACAACTGGCGGTCCCTGAGAGTTTCCAAAACTATTCTTAGATGGTCTTCATGCTCCTTACCTAATTTGGAGTAAACCATAATATCGTCTATAAAGACAATAACGAACATGTGCAGGTACGAATTGAGTACCTTGTTCATCAAATCCATAAAAGTAGTAGGAGTATTGGTTAGTCCAAAAGATATAACTATGAATTTGTAGTGACCATACCGAGTTTTGAAGGCTGTTTTCGAAATGTCACATTCTCTGACCCTAATCTGGTGGTATCCTGATATGACATTTACCTTGGAAAAATAACTAGCTTCCTGAAGTTGATCGAAAAAGTCGTCAATCCTGGGTAGAGGATACATGTTCTCTACTATAACCTTTTTCAGCTGACGGTATTTGATGCACATTTTGAGCGTACCATCTTTCTTTCGCACAAATAAGATTGTGGAACCCCATGGAGAGATGATGGGTCTGATGTAGCCCTTATCTAGAAGGTCTTTCAACTGTTACTTTAATTTTTTAAGCTCAGTTTGAGCCATTTTGTAAAGAGGAATTGAGATAGGCTGGGTATCTAGGAGAAGGACTACGCCGAAATTTATTTCCCTCTCGGGAGGGACTCCAGGAAGATCTTTGAGAAATACATTTATAACTGGAACTAATTAAAGTGTCGGTGTCTTGGAACTAGAATCTTTGACCCTAACCAAGTGGTAGATGTACCCTTTAGCGATCATTTTCCCAGCCTTATGGTGTGAAAGGAATCGACCCTTAGACACTGAAGTGATACCCTCCCACTCTAGGACTGGTTCATTAGGGAACTAGAATATAATGACCCTGGTTTTGTAGTCAACTAAGGCATAGAAAGAATGTAACCAGTCCATGCCAAGGATAAGGTTGAAGTCGACCATATCTAACTCTACTAGATCAACTATGGTTACTTTTTGTAACATTGTGACTGGACAATTTTTGTACATGCGGCTAGCTCTAACTGACTCACCAACCGAAGTAGAGACTGGAAATAACTCTGAGAGAATTTATGGACTAATATCAAATTGGAGAGCAATGTAAGGAGACACGAAAGAAACTGTGGCTCTTGGATCTAGTAAAGCATACATATCTATCTGAAAGAGACGTAACATACAGTCACTATGTCAGGTGAGTTCTCCTAGTCCTGACAGAAGGATAAAGCATAAAAGCGATTTTGGCGCTGACCACTATCTGTACCTGAAATAGTACCCTGCTGAGCTGAACGACCTGGCGGAGCTGCTGATGTGGTGGTCTGGGCCTTCCCCCTTCCTGTTGACAGGCAATCTCTAATCTATGACCCAGCTGGCCACAACCAAAATAGCCTTCCTTGCCTAGATGACACTCACCTAGATGATTCTTGCCACACTTAGAACATACTAAAAAGTGCGATTGCAGGAGACATGGCTCTGAGACTCGGAGCTTGATGCTCCACTCTTTCTATCCTTGTGGGGCATGGAAGAAGGAGCACTGGCTTATGAGTCTGCTGGAGGTCTCAATTGCTATTGGAGGTGACTACCACCACCTGACCTCTATTAGGAGTTGTCACGACCAAGCATAGGCCTGGATAGAGACACGGGATAAGGAACCCTGAGAGGCTCCAAGTCGACCCATGACATGAACATAACAATAAGGAGCGTACTATAAGTAGATACTGACATAACAAACATTCTTAAGAGGAAGTCTGGATACATATCATCTAAAAGAAAGAGTACAATGACAAGTTGATTACTACATCATGTCTGAATAGCCTCTAACAATACTGATGAGCTGATGGGAAAATACCCCCAACTAGCTCAACAAAGTCCGAAACAAAAAAAAACATAGATAACAAAATTTCCTCGAAGGATGAGGACTCACCAACAACTCATTAAATAGGCCTGAGGGGTAAGCAAGACTAGAGATACGGTTGAGACTGAACCATTGAACTTGTATCATGAGACGATACAACATAAAGTATGCGGTCAATACTTAGAATATACCGAATATGCAAGGTAAGTAAAACAGACAGTTCAAATACATAAGAGTGCATAAGAATAGGACAACATGGACGTAAAGTAAATATCATAACATAACATGAGGGTTCAAAGTTTTCAAGTCATTCATAGCTCATTTGTAATCATAATCATAGGAAAATATTTATAGAAACTTAACTTGAGCCAAAGTAACATAACATGACAATGCATAAAAACATGCATAACAATGGGAGGGCTTGTCATAACTGACACCATCATGATAGAGCTCACATGATGCCCCAACTCTCTCACTCAAGTTGGCAGAGCCGTCCCAGGCTTGCCAGGCAAGGACGTGCAATATGTGATATTACAAAAAGGGGATCCATTAATAATTGGATATATAAACCTACAGTGGCACATAGTTATGAGACACCGGCGTAGTCCTTTGAATGTCAGGCTATTCGGTGCTAGACACTGCTCACAAAAGCATGCACATTAAGGCTCGTATAGTAACCATAAAATCACTGATGAAGTTCATGGTCAAATAAATAATAACAACGATCCCCATTTAATATACATGATTAGCCATGAACAAGGTCCCATGAATTGGCCAAGAATCATAAATCCATCAATCATGAAATCCATGCATACTTGTAAAACATGTATAAACTTGACATTTCGTAAATTCATGATAATTACTTGAGAGAAATCAAATCATAAGGCATAAATCATAATTGGGCTAACTAAGATCAAGATCATAATGAAATCATAACTTGACTTTTCATAAAACATGCATAATTGGGCATAATTGGATTTAAATTCAAATCTATAAGTTTATATTCAAAATAATTACAAAATACGCCCATAGATCATAAGATATTATTTAATACATGAAAGAAATTGACCCATAGATAGATCATAAAGAATTTCACAAGAATTGGAATAAACCTCACATGAAACTTGAATCTAGAATTAATATCCACGGAATTAAGAAGAATTTAGAGCATGAGACTGAAAGGGGATCTCATTCATAGCCTCACATACCTAAGTAAATCGGATCAACACTCCCTCGTGAAAGTCCAAAGGAAATTGAAGAGAATTTGAAAAGATTCTTCAAACTTGATCTCCAAGGAAAAACTCTAAGTGCATGCATGGAAATGGTGAGGCTTAGAATAGATTTAACACCCTTAAAACCCTACTAACTGAGTATAAAATGATGTAGTATAGGACTTAGGATCCTAGAAATTATGAAAATTCCCTTGTTCTGAGACCTGGTGTAGATTTTTCCTGTTTTTTCCGTTTCAATTCTCGGATCTGATTTTAGAGACTTTTGGGGTGTTACATTATCTCCCCCTTTGAAACATTCATCCTCAAATGTGAATGAACATATTGAAAGTTTGGGAAATAGAAGTGACATCTCCAATACTGAACATCTAAGGCTGAAAACTGATGGTGTGACTGACTCTGGACTGGAATACATGACTGAACTAAGTTCATGAATTACACATGCATACATTAACATGAAAGAAACTGGGACTCATGAACTGAACATGAAACTGAATAGAGTACTAAGGAGGAAACTGATACCTCAAGCTAGAACTGAACCAGAAAGGAATAGATGCGGGTATTTAGCCATAATGTATGCTTCATCTTCCCACGTAGCTCCCTCAGCATGTTGATTCCTCCACAAAACCTTACTGAAGCTACTTCCTTATTTCTTATCTTCTGAACCTAACGATCAAGTATCTCGATTGGAACCTCCTTGTTGCTAAGGCTATCCTTCACACCCACGCTCTCCACTAGAATAACCAAAGACAGATCACCCATGCACTTCCTTAAAAGCGACACATGGAACATCGGATGCACTAAAGCCAATTCTTAGGCCAACTCCAACTCATAAGCCACCTTGCCAACACATTTCACAATCTTATATGGGACAACATAGCGGGGGATGAGTTTTGTTATACCCCGTAGGATTCCCGGCACCTAGATGACCTATTCGCACGTTGGTTAAGCTTATTTGAAGGCCATACGTGCTAGAGAAAGGCCCGGGAAAAGATCGGCCGAGAAACCTGTCGAACCATCGCAGAAGGAGCCGAGGCAGAGCCCCTCCACGATGGCAGCATGTCACGGAGGTGGAGCCTCCGCGTTGGCTCTGTGACACGTTGGCCTTGTCCAGGCCCAAGTATATAAAGCCCCACTTCGGTTTATTTTGGAATTAAACCATAAAAACTCCAGAAAACAGAGAGGAAACAGCAGAGAAGGAAAAAGGAACGAAGAAGTAATATAATTTTCATCCGATTACACTGCTAAACGTTGTCCAACTCAAATTAACCTCAGATACCGAGGTATTTAGCGGCATAGAGCATTTATACAGATTTAGTTTCGTGAAATACGGCCGACGAATCGTCGAGCTACCGAGCTAAGGTAAGTGGAATTGCTCTAAACTAATGTCTATGTGTTCCTAGCTGTGAAGTGAGTATTTCTCCCTTCTGGACCTCTGAAAAATAGCGAGTTTTCAACCATCTTTCGATAAGCCTAAGTTTAGGCTATAAACTATATCGAAAGTGACGTTGCTCTTTAAAATAAAGTTGTATTTAGTATTAATTGACATATTTATGAATGCAGTTGGGAGAAAATAGTTGAAGTACCGGCCGAGCCTCATCCGACAGACGGATAGTTTGAGGATAAGGTATGTAAAGCTAGTTTCCTCGGCAAGTTAGTAATCTCGGGACAGTACAGTAATTTAAAGGCCAGTAGAATGTTCAGAAGTCATGTGTTATGTTTATTACGAATGTTGGTACGATATTAGAAGCATCATGTTGTATTTAGCGCGAAACTTGTTAGCACGATATAGATTCTAATATAAGTGTTAGGAACTGCACAACATGCTCAGTATGTGATGTGACACAGAATGTTAGGATATCATTGTATTCAGTTGAAACCTAGTAAAGCAATGTAATATCTGTCAGACATCTCAGAAGTAGAATGATAAGTTAAAATAAAGTTAGAAAGCATGTTAGGAATAGTAAATCATGTTACTATAGAAACGCAGCATACAACATAGTTTTCAGCAGAAAGACCATATCTTGTTCAGCATTAGACCCAGTACAATCTGGCAGAAGACTATATTTATACATATATACTATTACCAGCCTCAGCATGTATTAAGTACGTACATATTACTAACACTAGCTCAGCATATAGTATATACAAATACTTTACCACTATTAGCTTCAGTATGTGGGACATGCAGATAGTATTACTAGTTGAGACCATTGTATTGTTTGGGGTTGGACTACCTAGCATCCATGACCGCCCCAGGGTTGATAGCTATATCGACTCGTCCGCCAGAGGACGAGGATACGTCGCTCTACGGAGTGGCATGCCGTCCCACAGGGGACAAAGATGGGATGCTAGTTTTCCCCATATTGTGCCTTGATCGGCCCTTACACACCCCTGTCGAGCAGATATTCCCGGGTGTTGATTCAGGAGTCCTCCGGACTCAGATGCAGTTATAGTCAGGGGCTCAACGAGCCCAAGTGCTTACCCAGGGGACCGGCGGGATGTTTATAGCTATTTTAGGAGATGGGATGACCGGGGTAGGGGTATAGATTCTGTGCTGGTTGTACCTCCCGGCTTATGGGGGCCGGGTAAGGTTTGTGTGTGCTATGTGATGTTATGATATGTTATGCCATGTACAGTAGATACGAGTAGATCGACAGTAGGACGATAAATCTCCAGGTATGACTCCTACTCTTTCCAGTATAATTAAAAGTAGGTATGATTTACATTATCAGACAGTTAATCCATTCCTTTCTACTTCAGTTTCATCAATTGTATTGTTATTTTCAGATATTTCTTTCAGTTATTGCTTTACATACTCAGTACCAGCGGTACTGACGCCCGGTGGGGCGCTGCATTACTTGCCTGCAGGTACTCATAGACGAGCAGGCGATACCACATGATTCTTGTCAGCGATCGAGCATTCAGCTCCTGTCATCCGGAGACTGAATCCCAAAGGTGTATTCCATTTTCTTTTGTTGTACAGTACGGGTAGGTCGGGGCCCTGTCCCGATCATTTCTATTGCTATTCCTAGAGGCTTGCAGTCTATATGTATATTACCCTGTGGTCAGATGAGCCGGTCGTGTGAGGCCGTGCAGTTGTATAGCTGTTAGTACTTTTGTTTCCTTTATGTTGGGCATGTGGGGCCATAGTTCGACAGTAGTGGTGACCTTGCCGGTCACGTAGCTATCCAGTACTTCAGGGTTGAGTTATAGATAACTAGACAGCATAGTGGCCTTGTCGGCCCGCATAGGTTTCCTTATAGTTGCTTGTTTCTGGTTAGCTGTTATTACAGGTACAGGAGGCTATAGGCCAATGGGCCGGGGGCTGTGTTTACAGCCGTTATATAGCCCTTTGTTTCCAGAAATGTGAGTTAGAGCCAGCCAGGCACCAGATGTGCCCAGGCTCAGCAGTCTAGTAGTTCAGGTCCTAGTAGGGCACCAGGTGCCAGTCATACCACCCAAGGCGGGGTGTGACAAGTTTCCCCTTCTTTCTGAATCTCATTACTCCCTTCATGGGAGATACCTTCAGAAATAATCAATCATCAACTTCAAACTCATGTTCTCTCCTCCTTACATCCGCATAGGACTTTTAATGACTTTGGATTATATTCAATCTTTCCCTTATAAGCTGAACCTTCTCCATAGCCTCATGGACTGAATCTGGTCCTACCAATGTGGCCTCACCAAATTTGAACCAACCAATAGGCAATCTACACCTCCGTTCATATAGAGCCTATAACGGAGCCATCTGAACGCTGAAATAGTAGCTATTATTATATGCAAACTCAATAAGAGGTAAATGGCCATCCCAACTACCTTTGAAATCAATCACACACGCCCTCAACATATGCGCAAGAGTCTAAATGGTCCATTTAGCCTAACCATCTTTTTGTGGGTGAAATGTTGGGCTAAGCTTGACCTGAGTACCAAGTCCCTTCTGAAACGACCTCCAAAACTGGGAGGTAAACTAAGTACCTCTATCTGATATGATAGACAAGGGAACTCCATGCAATCGAACTAACTCCCGAATATACATCTTAGCATAATCCTCCACTGAATCGGTAGTTTTGACTGGTAGAAAATGAGCTACTTTAGTCAACCCGTCTACAACCACCCAGATAGAGTCATACTGTCGACGAGTATGAGGCAACCCCGTAATGAAGTATATATTGATTTCCTCCCAATTTCAAGTAGGGATACTAATGTCTTGAAGCACACCTCCAGGTCTTTGATGCTCAACCTTCACCAGTTGACAATTCAGACACTTAGCCACAAGCTTGACTATGTCCTTCTTTATGCCATTCCACCAATAGACTTCCCCATGGTACATCTTGGTGGCACCTAGATGTATAGAATATCTGAAACCATGAGCCTCGTGCAACATTCACTCCCTCAAGTTATCAACACCTGGTACACACAGACGACCTTGATATCATAGTACACCATCTCCCCCTTAGGAGAAAACCTCCACCTTCTGATTTCGAACGACTTCCTTCAACTTTACCAGAATAGGATCCTCATCTTGTCTAGCTTTGACCTCGGTCACCAAGGAAGATTCTGATCCATTTTGAACAATGACACCCCTATTTGTCGAGTCAACAAGACAAACTCCTAGCCATGCAAACCGATGCACATTCTTCACTAACTCTTTCCTCTCCTCATCTACATGGGTCACACTCTCCATAAAAGGCCTGCTAAGAGCGTCTACCACCATATTGTCCTTGCTCGGATGATAAAGGACACTCATGTCATAATCTTTAAGAAGCTCCAACCACCTTCTTTGATGCAGATTTAGATCCTTTTGGCTAAACAAGTACTGTAGGCTTTTTTGATCCGTAAAAACATCAACATGGACCCCGTACAAATAATGTCTCCAAATATTCAAGGAAAATACTATCGCTGCCAACTCGAGGTCGTGAGTCGGATAGTTCTTTTCATGGACCTTCAGCTTCCTGGAAGCATAAGTTATAATCATACCGTGCTGCATCAATACACAACCAAAGCCGATCATTAAGGCATAGAAATATACCACAAACTCATTGTTGCCCTCAGGTAAAGTCAACACTGGCTCTGAGGTGCGCCGATTCTTCAACTCTTGGAAGATCTTCTCACAGGCCTCTGACCATTGAAACTTCACTTTCTTCTGGGTCAACTTAATCAATGGTGCTGCGATGGATGGAAACCCTCCAATAAACATTTGATAATAACCAGCTAAACCCAAGAAACTCTTGATATCCAAAGGACTCACTGGTCTAGGCCAATTCTTCACCGCTTCTATCTTTTGAGAGTCCACCTTTATACCCTCACTTGACACCATATGGCCCAAAAATGCCACTAAGTCTAGCCAAAACTCACATTTTCTAAACTTAGCATACAACTAAAGATTCTTAAGAGTCTTTAGCACCACCCTCAAATGAGCGTCATGCTCCTCTTCGCCCCGAGAGTATATGAGACTATCATCTATGAACACAATCATGAACATATCCAAATATGTCCTGAACACCCTGTTCATCAAATCCATAAAAGTTGTAGGAGTATTCGTTAGTCTAAAAGACATAACTACAAACTCATAGTGACTATACCGAGTCTTGAAGGCTATCTTCGAAATGTCACTCTCCCGAACCCTGAGCTGATGATACCCGAATCTGAGGTCTATCTTTGAGAAACACTTGGCACCCTGAAGTTGATAAAACAAATCATCAATTCTAGGAAGAGAATACCTATTCTTAATGGTGACCTCGTTCAATTGCCAATAATCAATGCACATCCAAAGGGAACTATCCTTCTTCCGAACAAAGAGAACTGGTGCACCCCATGGGGATTTGTTAGGTCTAATGAAACCCTTGTCTAAAAGATCCTTCAACTGCTCCTTCAACTCCTTTATCTCAACTGGAATCATTCTGTAAAGAGGAATAGATATAGGCTGCGTATCGAGAAGAATTTCAATACCAAAATTGATCTCCCTCTCAGGAGGAATTCTCGGTAAATCATCTGGAAACACTTTTATATTCGCACACTATAGGAATTGATTGGATAGTCGGGGTTTCAAATGTAGCATCCTTAACCCTAACTAGATGATATATGCAACCCTTAAAAATCATCTCTTTGGCCTTAAGGTAGAAAATGAAGCAACCTACAGGAACCTCTAAACAACCATTCCACTCTAGAACTAGCTCACCCGGGAATCGGAACTCTACCGCACGGGTTCTACAGTTTACTGAGGCATAACATGCATGTAGCCAATCCATACCAAAAATAACATCAAAATCTGTCATGGCTAGCTCTACTAAATCTACTGATATGACTTTTTGAAGGAATGTGATAGGGCACTTTCTATACACCCTTCGAGCTACAATTGAATCACCGATTGGGGTAGAGACTGAGAAGGGTTCTAATAGGATTTCGGGACTGACTCCGAAGCTACTAGCAACATAGGGCATCATAAAAGATAAAGTAGCCCCTGGATCTAACAATGCATATACATCAAAGTTGAATACTCGTAACATATCGGTAACAACATCTGGTAAAGTCTCCTGCTCCTGGCGGGATGTAAGGGCATAAAACCTGTTCTGGCGCTGGCCGCCACCTGTACTGGTGGATGCACCCTGCTGGGATGGGCGTGCTAGTGCTGCTGTTGAACTGGTAGCCTGAGCACAACCTCTATCATCACCCTGTCTAGCCAAGGGACACTCCTGATGTATGTTGTCGAATATTCCACACCCAAAACAGATACCTGGTCCCATCAAGCACTCTCATGTATGACTCTTGCCACACTTCCCGCAGGACAGAAAGGTGCATTATGTCTGCATGCTCATCTAGTCCCTTGAACGTGAGGCCCTACTCCTTTGATCATCTCACGGTCTAGATGGAGCACTGGCCGATGATGGCATTGGAGCTAAATACCTCTGATAAGACTTCTGGCGATGTTCGCCTCCAATCTCTATTGAGAGAAACCATAGCTGTCTGTCCTGACCCTTTTTGCCTCTCTCTCTCTCTCAGATGCACCGCCTCCATCTGTTAGGCGTACAAAACCAATTGAGGAAAGTCAATGTACTAGTGGTCATACAATCCTTGACTAGGTAGTCCACTACTCCGTGCACAAATTGGCTCACCCGAGCTCTCAGATCAGTCACCATCTCTTGTGCATATTTGGACAAATGAGTGAACTCCAAAGCATAGTCCTGGACTGTCATATTACCCTGCCTTAGGTTCAAACTCTGCTGCTTTAATCTCCCTCATCTCATGAGGGAAAAACTGATCCAAAAATGTGGCATGGAACTCATCCCAACTAATGGAGCCCGCTCCAACTGTCCTGCTATCCTTCCATTACTTGAACCAAATATGCGCAACCTCTTTCAACTGATACGAGGCTAGATCTGCGCATTCCTCCCCAGTCACCCCCATGATTTGGGTGATTTTTAGAAATTCATCAATAAACTCATGTGGATCCTCGTCCATCTTTGACAAAAGAAACTCCAGAGTGTTCATCCTCAGAAAATCTCTAACTCTTGCCTTTTCCGCATTCCTATTCTGAGGGACATGCGCTACCACTTGTTGGTTGATTTGGGCAGTCAAAGCTTGAGCTAGCATCTGTATGGCTTCTCTAAACTCTCCGTGGACAACCTATTCGGGTACATGATCCTCGGGAGCTGGTACGGCCTGCCGGTGCCCACCCCCATTGCCATTCTCATGGCCATTTCTATTTCTATTTCTTCTTTCGTTAACTCGGTGAGGAGGCATGATTCTGCAAACGCGTATAACATAAGTTAAAAAGATAGAGAGATATTTTATCACATGATATAAATTGTGAAACAAGGGGACATTTCCTAAACATTTCATGTCCTCTTCATCATAAGTGTGGCACCCTACTTAACACGACTTTCAGACACCCTAGGACACTTCAAAATCTAATATTCTGATACCAAGTTTGTCACGACTCAAGCATAGGCCTGGATAGAGACACGAGACAGGAAACCCCGAAAGGCTCCAAGTCGACCCATGGAATGAACATAACAATAAGAAGCATACTATAAGCAGACACTGACATGACAAACATGCTTAAGAGAAAGTTTGCATATATATCATCTAAAAGAAAGAGTCAACATGACACGCTGATTACTACATCATGTCTGAATAACCTCTAACAATACTGATGAGATGATGGGAAAGTACCCCCAACTAGCTCAATAAAGTCCGAAACTAAAAACATAACCATAGATAACAAAATTTCCTCAAAGGATGAGGACTCACCAACAACTCATTAAACAGGACTGTAGGGTAAGCAAGACTAGAGATGCGGTGGAGACTGAACCATCGAACTTGTATCATGAGACGGTACAACATAAAGTATGCGGTCAATACTTAGAATATACCGAATATGCAAGGTAAGTAAAACAGATAGTTAAAATACATAAGAGTGCATAAGAATAGGACAACATGGACGTAAAGTAAATATCATAACACAACATGAGGGCTCAAGGTCTTCAAATTATTCATAACTCATTCGTAATCATAATCATAGGAAAAACTTTATAGAAGCTTAACTTGAGCCAAAGTAACTTACATGACAGTGCATAAAAAACATGTAGAACAATGGGAGGACTCGTTGTAACCAACATCATTATGATAGAGCTTACATGATGCCCCAACTATCTCACTCAAGTGGGAAGAATCGTCTCATATGTGCCAGGCAACAGATGTGCAGTATGTGATATCACAAAAAGGGGATCTATTAACATTTGGATATATATAAACCTACGGTGGCACGTAGTTTTAAGACACCGGTGTAGTCCTTTGAACGCTGGGCTACTCGGTGCTAGACACTACTCCCAAAATATGCATATTAGGGGTAGTAACCTTAAAATCATTCATTAAGTTCATGGCCAAATAAATAATAACATCAGTGATCCCCATTTAAAATACATGATTATCCATGAACAAGGTCCCATGAATTGGCCAAGAGTCATAAATCTATCAATCATGATATTCATGTATACTTGTAAAATATGTATAAACTTGACATTTCATAAATTCGTGATAAGTACTTGAGAGAAATCAAATCATAAAGCATAAACCATAATTGGGCTAATTAAGATCAAGATCATAATAAATCATAACTTGACTTTTCATAAAACATACATAATTGGGTATAATTGGATTTAAATTCAAATCTATAAGTTTATATTCAAAATAATTATAAAATATGCCCATAGATTATAAGACATGATTTAATACATGAAAGAAATTGACCCATAGATAAATCATAGAGAATTTTCCAAAAATTGGAATAAACCTCATAGATCATGAAACTTGAATCTAGAATTAAAATCCATGGAATTGAGAAGAATTTAGAGCATGAGAGTGAAATATACTCTCATTCATAGCCTCACATACCTTGGTAAATCGGATCAACACTCCCTCTTGAAAGCCCAAAGAAAATTGAAGAGAATTTGGAGAGATTCTTCAAACTTGATCTCCAAGGAAAAACTCTAAGTTGCATGCATGGGAATGGTAAGGCTTAGAATAGGTTTAACACCCTTAAAAAACTACTAACTGAGGTTAAAATGATGTAATATAGGAATTAGGAGCCTAGAAATTATGAAAATGTCCTTAATGGTTCATCAAAAAATTTCATTCTGCCAGAAACAATGAGTCGTTTGACAACTCGTTAGGCAAATGACGATTTGTTTTCTTAGTCCTTGAAGTACACTGGAATTTTCCCCTACTACTAAAACCATGGGTTACTTAAAGAATCATTAAGCAAATGACGAGTCATTTGCTTAGTCCGTTAAGTACACTAAAATTCCCACTACTGCTCAAACCATGGGTCACTTAATGACTCGTTAGGAAAATGACGAGTCGTTTGCTTACTCATTAGGGGATATTCTCATCTTTACAGATGATGGGTGATTTGTCGACTTGTTAGCAACATGACGAGTCACTTAACGACTTGTTAGGCAAATGACGGGTGATTTGACAACTCTTTCTGAGACTTGGGGCAGATTTTTCCTATTTTCTCCATTTCAACCCTCAGATTTGGTTTTATAGACTTTTGGGGTGTTACAGGAGTACTCAAACTGACCCGTTCTTGCCCGTTTATTCTCCCTCTCTATCTCTTTTAGTTTCTCTGACTCTATCTGTTGTGCATGAATAATGAGCCTGGAGATGTCCATTTCGTTGATAAGCATAGTAGTCCTACACTCCTTGACCACCAGATCTGAAACTCCATTCACGAACTTGAGCATGCGAGCCCTCGGTTTAGCAACCATTTCTGGAGCATACTTTGACAAATGGGTAAACTTCAAGGCGTACTCCTGCACTGTCATATCATTCTGCTTCAGGTTCATAAACTCTGCGGCCTTAGCTTCCCTCAACTCCCGAGGAAAAAATTTGTCCAGGAACACAGTCACAAAGTCATCCCACTTCACTGGGTCTGCACCAACCTGTCTCCCTTCCTTCCACTGCTTATACCATATCTGTGCCACCCTCTTCAACTGATAATCAGCCAAATCTGCAATTTCAACCGAGGTAACACCCATGATTTGGGTGATCTTCTGAACCTCGTCAATGAATTCCGGTAGGTCCTCATCTACCTTAGATCCGTGAAATGCTGGAGGGTTCATCTGAGTAAATTTCAGACACTGGCAGCAGTTGTAGACCCACTGGCATTGGCAGGTGCGATGACCTGCTGTTGACCTAGCTGGTCATAGTTTGGGCCAACATTTGTATGGTAACCCGAATTTGGCAGGTGACACCTGATCGTCCTGAGGGGCTTGCGGGGCTTTCCGGTTGACATTGCTAGCCCTTCTTCTGTTTCCTCTTCTGGGAGGCATCGTCAACTGAAAAGGGTAGAGCACGAGTTAGAAGGACATTTTAGAGAATAAAACTCCATGCATGATAAGAATCATGAAGAAAGGGAATTGTCCTAAAAATGCCTCGTAGCCTCCCCCTCATAAGTGTAGCATGCTTCACACCCATAAAAAGGACTCTACTTGACACTGCTTTCAGACATCCTAGGATATTCTAACCTAATTCTCTAATACAAAGTTTGTTACGATCTGATTCTGCCCCTTGAACATGGTTCTTAGGATCATAAGTGACCCCAAGCAAACCCATGGCATAACATAATTCTATAAAGTCTGAACTACTGAACAAGACTATTAAGCGGAATCGAATTAAGGAAACAACCACATACTAAATAATAAAGAGAATCTGATAAATTATTGATATTTGCTCAAGAGCATCTGATATCTATGTACTATTCCTACAAGTCTGGGAGAGAATGAGAGGAGAAAACCGACTTAATACCCTCAATATAGACCCTAATACGACATAGTTAATGAGCTATAAGCTTAGGATTTTACAAAAATTGCCCTTGGTAACCGTTTCAAAATCTGACTGTCCAGATCCAATAGGCCTCACAACGAGTCGTTGGTTGTGACCACGGCTCATCAGAACTACTCATTGGTTCTACGTCTTGAAAGTCAGTTTCTGGACTCCGACCAACGAACGGACAGGACGACTCATAGGACGTAATAATGGGTCGTCGGTTCCATTCATTGCCACTGAAAGAGTTTTGAATGGCTTCGGGATATCCCCCAACAAATAGACAAAATGACCCATTATCTGAACCAATGGGTCTTTGTTTCCAACCGTTGTCACTGGAAGAGTTTTTAACCCTTTCTGTATTTCCTCTAACGGCTCCCTACGACAAGTCAGTATACCGAACAACGACCTGTCGTCTGCCTCATTGTTTGGAAGATAAATTTGATAGGTTTCTGTACTGCTACAAATGGATAAAACAACGACTTATTACTTGCAGCAACTGATCATTATATTGCTCATTTAATCTGGAGAAGGAATCTGTAGAGGCTAACAATGGCTCAGACAATGGATCGTCGTTACTGACAACGACTCGTTGGTTAAGTCGTCTTGAGATAAAATTTTCTAGTTTTTTATCTGAATTTTGTCTAAGAAACTTTTGGGGTGTTACAAACTATTACTATCAATTTGAAAAATAGGCTTCAAAATGATAGTGAATGTGAGGAGGATGAAGAAGAAATAAAAAAATGAAGAAACAAGAAAAATGGTGAAGACAAAGAGGATAAACAAGATAAATTTGATGATTAAACAACTAGAAATCTTATTTATGTGATAACATCTCACAGAGACAAAGATCATATTAACGGTATAGGAAATTTATCTTGCAAGGGACAAAATACTTTGGATTCAAAACTAACACCCATTTGCAAACTAGGCTCAAAGCTTAAAAAAATTCATTATTTCTAATGATTATTTCCTATCATGAAACAATAGGAGTGTTAACACTCAATGAGCTTTTGATAGATTCGTTAGCTTGAGAAAACAACATAGAATATCTATGGTAATTTTATAGGAACCTTTTATATATGTTGATTTTATTAACATCTATTAAAGGATGTTAGGTATGAATAGTTGCTTTAGCAATATAAATACCCATATTTGATGGCTTTGGGATAACAACTATGATATCAACATGATATTCAATACGGAGCAGCAAGTAATTGGAATTGTCAAGGGCCTTCTAGGGTCTGATAACTTCTACATAACTGTTGTATATGTCAAATGTACTAGACAACAAAATATTGTTCTTTTTAAAGATGTTGTTCAGATTTCTAACATTGTGAATGACCCTTAGAGGGTTATCGAGATTTCAATTCCATTCTTGACTCTTCAAAAAAAGAAAGAAGGCATACCTTATAATTCTTCTTGTAGCTTGAATTTTTCTTAATTATATAAAAAATGTGGGTTTGCAAAACACTGGCTTTTTTGGAGATATCTTCGCTTAGATTGATAATAGAGATTCCCCCGACCACCACCGTGTGGAAAAGATTTGATATGATCTTGTATAATTCTAATTGGTGTGACTACTTTAGTCTTTCTATTGTCCTTGATTTGGTCAAAACGGGCTTTGATCATGTCCCTCTACTTGTTTATCTAGACAAGGGTTCAAAAAATTTTATCAAATATTTTAAGATTTTAAACTTTTGGGTGGATCATAAGGACCTTCTTACTGTTATAAGAAATGCTTGGGAGGATAGTATTGATGGAAATCCCTTTTAGCTTCTAGATTTAAAACATAAAAAATCAGTAAGTATCTTAGCACTTGATTAAGAGAATTCTTTAGAGATATTTTTGTTGAAATTGACAAACTTGAGGCAAAAGTGATAGAACTAGAACAACTGTTGGTTCAAAACAGCAATGTTTCTAGTAGATCCCAATTGAATCAGGCAAATGCTCTATATTCTAACTCCGAAAATAAATTTTTTTTCATTAAACAGAAAGTTACAGTTAACTGGTTAATTGAAGAGGATAACAACACCTCATTATTTTATAATACTATCAAAGAAATAAGGAAAAGGTTGACTATTCAACGAATTAAAGATGACAATGGTGTCTGAGTGGCAGGTAATCAGTATATTGTTATGACTACTATTTCTTACCTCTAGGATTTCTTTTCATCAAGTTAGGATGCTTTTGATGAATCTATCCTTGATGTTATTGAGTCTAAATTTTTCGATGAAGATAATAAATACTATGTTGGATACTACTCCTACTACCAAATTAAAGAGGCAGTAATGTTCATTGATCCGGATTGTGCCCTTGGTCTAGATAATCTAACATTTAAATTCTTCTAAGATAATTGGGGTATTATTGAAAGACACCTTCGTAATGCCGTATATAGTTTCTTTAGTAGTGTTGAACTTTCAAAATTTTATTCTATACTTGCGTGATTATAATTCTAAAAAATAATTTTCAAAAACTTCAATGATGTTAAACCTATTACTCTATTAAATATCACTAGCAAGATCATTTCTAAGATTATTTACATGTCACAATTAGAGTTCACACCCTAACCGTAACATGGGACAAGGAACCCCGAAAGGCTCCAAATAGACCCATGGCATGATCATAGCATATCACTTAACAATAAAAAGGACCATCAACATGAATAAGTGATGTGCCGTGATTTTACGGCACTTTCAACGCTTAAAATCAAGAAACTATGCACATTCTGGGTATGTTTAAATAGGTATGATATGTTTTTTGTTTAATGTTGTAGGAAAATAGGTTGGAAGTGAACTGGGCAAATTAATGCCTAAAATAACTAAACAGGTGACTGTCAGGAACTTCACCAGTCGTTGTCACTGAGCACGACAAGTTGTCGACGTCGTGAGCAACTATTGAGTTTTTAAGATGCAGAAATAGTGTACTGGACGGGTTGAGGGAATGACTCGTTACATCTGGTAACGAGTCGTGAAGTCAGTCATGAAGACTTGAGAGGAATTATTGAAGAAGTAGCCAGTGAAGTTGACGGACGACATAACAAGTTGTTAGTTAACTAAACAACTCGTTGGTAGGTCACTAGAACCAATCGTGAGATACACTGGAAATTTAAAGGAGTTAGACCACAAGGGGCCTTACAATTCATGCCCAGGCACAACGGGTCATTAGGTGACTTGTTGCCATAACTGGGTTCGATGCTGAGGATGACTGATTTTAGCAAGGCATGACTCGTCAAAGGTCCTAACGAATTGTCACCAAGCCCGTGATCACTGATGACCTAGTTTCCAGTTTTAGTTAGGAAAAGGTTCTCTTGGACTATAAATACACTGTTTAGGTTTATTTTCGGGAGACAGTTTATTATTACTATTCTTTTATGTAGGATTATGGTGTTGTACAATTATTCTTGGGTCAAGAAACAAGTTTTACATTTTTGTTCTTGAATTTGGGGATCAAAAGCAACATTGAAATTTATTCATCAAGTTTGGAGTTTTATTCAATTACTTGGTTTTCTTCTATGATAATTTGTAAGTTGCAATTATGATTTACTCAATATTTTGTGATTGTGATTATTCAAACATGAGTAGCTAAACCCATAACTAGGGTTGTGGGAACCAAGATGAATTAACACACATAGCTTAAACACTTAGTGATTCTTGAACGGGGTTTAATGCATGTATTATTTTTCCCTTCGTTTTAATTGATTCTTGACAGTTGCAAATGTTAGGACTTTCCTTATTTTTACTTACCAGACCAAGGAAGTAGTGAATGGGAAATTGAATTAACAACAGAGATTTGAGGCTATCAACCCTCATCTAATATCTTGAAATTGTCCAGGGATAGCTAATCCAATATTAAGGGTAAGGGTTAATTAAACATACACCCATATATGGACCAAGTTGCGTGGAGATAATCATCTAGATAGGGGACCAATCATTTAGGTGAACCTAACTTACCGATATTGCATGTTAAACACCGGAATAGATCACTAGTGTACAAGCCTTGTGGTTATGAAGTTTTGGAGAACACAATTCTAGTTAAATCATTAATTGAATACAAACCGAATTTGACTTAAGCATTTAGTAGTTTTTACTCATATTTCATAGTCTATTTCTTTCCCCCTTAGGAAATAAGTAGCCCAATAGTAACAGCTATTCGCATTAACTTAAGTTCTTTCCATATTCCTTGTGGGATCGACCTCAACCTCTAGTTGGGTTCTATTTTTGACATTGACCGCTTTATATATCAATTGCGAGGTGTAATTTGGGCGACATCAAGTTTTGACGCCATTGCGGGGGAATAGGGCTAAGGCTTTTGTTAATTGTGTTTGCTTTACTGTTGGTTCTTGTTTTCTTTTTATTTTTTTGTTTTTGTTTTTGTATTTAATAGGTCTCGCCCATGAAGGAATTATTGATTCTTGATGACCTAGTAGCTGTTTTTAGGGATATAGGTGCTGAGGAGATTCATGGGGGTGAGGAGATTGTAAATTACTTGCTAGCATGGGGTCATACACTTATGCTCCAATGAATATCGATCTTGATTTGAAGAATTGGGCGACTCCACCGGCCAAGCCATCTATTGAGGAGCCTCCAGTGTTGGATCTCAAAGCACTCTTTTTTGGGAGTCGGTAACACTTTACCGATCATTATTGCAGCTGACTTGGAGGAATTGCAAGTGGATGCTTTGGTCTCCGTCTTGAAGAGATACAAAAAAGCCATTGGGTGGACCATTGCGGATATTATTGGAATCCCAGCCGATATTTGCACTCACAAGATCCAGCTAGAACCAGATTGTATTCCGAGTATTGAACATCAGCGTAGGTTGAATCCACCAATGCAAGAGGTGGTCAAGAAGGAAATCATAAAGTGGTTGGATGCAGGTGTGGTTTATTCTATTGCAAACAACAAATGGAAGACCAGTCCAGTGTGTACCGAAAAAGGGAGGAATCACGGTGGTCCCAAATGCTAACAATGAGCTCATTCCTCTAAGAACAGTCACCGATTGGAGAGTATGCATGGATTACAGAAAGCTGAACCTTTGGACGCAAAAAGATCACTTTCCGATGCCATTCATGGACCAGATGTTAGACAGACTTGCAGGCAGAGGATGGTATTGTTTCGTTGATGGTTATTCGGGGTACAATCAGATTTTTATAGCCCCTAATGACCAAGATAAGACCACATTCACTTATCCATATGGTACATTTGCTTTTAAGAGGATGCCATTCATGTTATGTAATGCACCCACCACTTTTTAGAGTAGCATGATGTCCATATTTTCTGTCATGGTGGAAGACATCATTGAAGTCTTTATGGATGATTTTTCGGTGGAGGGTGATTCATTCGAGGAGTGTTTGGCTCATTTGAGCAAGGTGCTTCAGAGATGTGAAGAGACAAACTTGGTGCTTAACTGGGAAAACTGTCATTTCATGGTCAAGGAAGGTATAGTGCTAGGCCACAAGATTTCTGCGGGCCAAGATTGAGGTAATTGCTAGTCTTCCACCTCCAATTTCTGTGAAAGGTGTTCGAAGCTTTTTGGGTCATGCAGGTTTTTATAGAAGATTCATCAAGGACTTCTCCAAAATTGCACATCCATTGTGTAAACTACTCGAGAAGGAGGTGAAGTTTGTTTTTTATAAGACATGTCTGAAGGCGTTTGAATGTCTTAAAGAGAGATTGACCACTGCCCCCATTATAGTGGCACCTGACTGGTCTTTGCCTTTTGAGGTTATGTGTGATGCTAGGGGTGTGGCCCTAGGAGATGTATTGGTTCAAAAGCGTGAAAAGATTTTTCATCTGATTTATTATGCTAGCAAGGCTCTTAATATAACTCAGAAAAATTATACCATGACAGAACAGGAGCTGTTGGCTATAGTTTTTTCATTTGAGAAGTTTCGGGCATACTTACTCGAAACTAAGGAGATAGTCCACATAGACCATGCAACTTTAAGATATCTGATAGCAAAGAAGAATGCCAAGCCATGGTTGATTCGATGGGTTCTGCTGCTACAAGAGTTCAACTTTGAGGTAAAAGATCAGAAAGGGACGGAAAATCAGGTTGCGGATCACTTATCCAGATTGGAACATGATGCAACACTTAGAGACGAGCATGACATAGATGATGCATTCCCAGATGAGCAAGTTCTAGCGGCATCACAAGATCTCATCCCATGGTTTGCAGACATTGCTAATTATCTGGTGAGTGATGTTGTATCAGAGCACTTATCTTTTCACCAGAGGAAGAAGTTTATGTCTGATGTGCAAAAAATTTTCTGGGATGAGCCCTACTTATTTCGCATATGTGCTGATGGGGTTATTTAGAGATGCATGCTCAAGGTGGAGATGCTGAGTATATTGGAGGCCTGCCACTCATCCCCTGTTGGAGGCCACCACAGCGGGATTCACACAGCTCACAAAATTCTGCAATGTGGGTACTATTAGCCAACCATTCACCAGGATGCGCATGATTTCGCAAAGCCATGTGATGCATGTCATTGGCAAGGAGGCATTTCATGGAGGCATGAGCTTCCTCTTACTCCCATCTTGGTCATTAAGCTATTTTATGTATGGGGCATTGATTTCATGGGCCCATTTGTAAGCTCAAATGGGATGAAGTAAATACTTGTTGCTGTTGACTATGTTTCGAAATGGGTGGAAGCAGTTGCACTTCCAAATAATGAAGGGAAGAGTGCCACAGCATTCTTGACGTGGAATATATTTGCTAGATTCGGGACTCCCAGAGCCATCATTAGTAATGGGGGTTCACACTTCTGTAACCATTTGTTTTGCTCTTTATTGGAAAAATATGGGGTCAAACACAGGGTGGATGCACCCTATCATCCGAAGTCTAGTAGGAAGGTGTAACACCCCGAAACTTTCCTAGACCAAATTCAGACATTGTATGAAAAACCATAAAAAAACCATAGAAAAATTTCTGTCTCAGAAGACCCAGACAACGAACCGTTGGTGGAACCAATAGGCCATTGTAAGGACTCGTGGTTTGTTCAAGCATACTTCCTCCTAGAAACAACGAGCCGACCAACGAGTCATTGGTAGTTCTAACGACCCATTATAGGCAGCCGTTGTTACATTTTCCCTTTGAGGGTTGGGTTTGTGCTAGGAAGCAACGAGTGAAATCAATGGCTCGTTGTTGGTACCAAGGGGTCGTCCTTTCCACCCGTAGTCAGGACCCAGACCCCAACAGTGTTGACAATGAGTGGGTGAAATGACCTGTTGTTCCTTACAACGAGTCGTTGTATCTCTCGTTGTCTTAGGGCCCGAGTTTCCCTCTCCGTAACCACGATAGGAACCAACTGCTCGTTAGTTCTTCTAATGGACCGCTGGATCCTCCCGTTGTTTTAGTCCAATAGGTCCGACTTCAAAAACCAGAACCAACGACAACTTTCAACGAGCCGTTGCTTGAACCAACAACCTGTTATGAGATCAGTTGTTCAGGATCGGGCAGTTTTCAGTTCTTTCTGCTAGGGGTGTTTTAGTATTTTTCCATCTTTTTAAACTTGAAACCACGTCGTTTTAGGTTCATACAAGAGGGAATTAAAGGGTTAGAGCGACCCTTTCCATTCATTCCTCTCAACTCCCTCAAGAAAAGAACGTAAGAACTTCTCTAAAAGCATAGAGTAGGAGCAAGAGTTTGATATTCTTCTCAATTCTTCTCAAGGATTTTCACCGGGGTTTCTTCTACAAGTATGTGGGAATTCAGCAAGGAGATTGTTCTCCCCTTGCGTCCCCTAAAACCCTCTCTCTATTCACTATCAGTTCTAGCCATGAGTTTACGAATTTGAAGATATTGTCATTTTTCTTGGATTATTTCATATGGAATCCTATCCTATGTTAATTCTAGCTATTTTCCTCCAGTTTGTAACTAAAATGATTCTTGTTCCATCAAATTAGAGAGTCAGCCCTAACTTTTGAAAAGTCAAAAACTAGAATCCTGTTTAAGCTTTGAATTCTTGAGAATTGTTAGCATCTTTCAGAGATAGGGGCTTCTATAATTATTGTATGTGTTAAAAACTCAGTTACATGTATGTTATTAAGATTCAGTCAAAAAGTCTATATACTTTGTATTTCTCAGAATTGGCAGTTCAGTTTTAGTCAAAGTACTAGAATATTCGGTATTAGTCAGAAATGTCAGCTGATCAGTTTGACTATAGAATTTCTCGAGGTGCCAGTAGTACCTCCTCGATATCAGAATCAAAATTCAGTTATCGATCCACTAGATAGTCATGACATTTCAGATATATAGCTCTGACTTGCCCCAGGACCCCAATTAAGATTTCAGTTTGTTCTTAGACGGTTACGACGCTTCTAGATAAGCAACTATGAACAGTCTAGAACCCAGTTTCAGAATCTTCTCCTATAAGACTCTCAGCGTACTTTCAGTTATATGTCCTTGACTAGTCTTGGACCCCAGTTTTGAGCTATCAACCTAGTAGTTCAGTATAGGTTTTCTAGTGGAGGTTTTCTAGTGGGAGTAGGACTTAGCACCGAGCAGACCGGGGTTCCAGCGCACCCAGGTTCCCAAAACTACGTTGCCAGCGTAGGTTACAGTACAAATCATTGTCCTGAATGGTCCCAGACTTTTGTGATCACCCAGTTCATACCTTTATGCCCTGGAAAAGTATATTGGTTCCTAACAGTGGGGTGTATACATCGGACTCCACATCTAGCTTACGTAGTTATATGTCGGTTACAGACTATCCCAATAGTCAGTTTAGCTCATTCTCAGATTTCTCAGTCTAGTTTAGTTCAAATCAGTTCAGTGTAGTATCTCAGACTCAGCATTTTAGACTTAGGGTATGTTTATGACCATCAGCTAGGGTTATTTTTGACCATATCAGTTATATTTCAGTTGTATAAGTTTCCAGTATTTTCAGTTGGTCATTACATGTCATTTCAGTTCAGTTACTAGTACTTTCATGTTATTTATGTTTCTCTCACTTACTCAGTACATTCAAAGTACTGATGCATACTTTATGCTGTATCGTTTCATGATACAGCCACAGGTTCTCAGATACAACAATGTAGATGATTACATTTGGGTCTCTCTCTATCAGCAGCAGCAATGTAAGTCCTCATATTCCGAGGGCACCTTTTTATTCGTTTCAATTTCTTTTTATTTTCAGCTAGACTTAGAGTTAGCTGGGGTCTTGTCCCAGCAACTCCTCAGTTAGATGGCTTTCAGACCAGACATGATTTCGGACTTTTAGATATTTAAAAATCTCTATGTTCAATCTTTAATTTTTCATTAATGCTTTTATGTATTATTTCAATTTTCGTTGTTAATGTTTACTCAGAATACTAGTGTATGATAGACTAGGGGTTGACTTGGGATCACCTGTGACTTCAAGTACCGTGTTACATTCAGGGTGTAGGCTCGGGGTATGACAAACTTGGTATGAGAGCACTAGATTTAGAGTATCCTCGGAAAGTCTGAAAGCCGCATCGAGTAGAGTCCTTTTCATGGTTGTGAAATGCGCCACACTTATATCAAGGAGGCTACGAGATGTTATTAGGAAAATCCCCTTTTGTTCATATTCTTTATCATGCGTCAAAGTTTAATCCCAGAAACGCCCTTCTAATTCGTGATCTATTTTGTTTCAGTGAACCATGCCTCCTAGATGCGGTAACGGAAGAAGGGCCAGTAATGCCAACAGACCTTCCCCACCAGCCCTAGCATCTCCTCAAGATGATTTGGTTTCTACCGCAGAGTTTAGAGCAGCCATACAGTTACTGGCCCAAATCGTGACCAATCAGGTGAATCATCAGGTTGTGCCGGTGAACACGAATGGGTCTGTAGAAGCTACGAGGGTGCGAGATTTCACCCGCATGAACCCTCCATCTTTTCAAGGATCTAAAGTTGGGGAGGACCCCTAAGAGTTCATAGATGAGGTCAGGAAGATTACCCGTATTATGGGTGTTAGCTCCTCCGAGAATGCTGACCTGGCTGCCTACCAGCTTAAAGGGGTAGCCCAGGTTTCATATGAGCAGTGGAAGGAGGGGCAGCAAACGGGAGCAGGACCAGTGGAGTGGGAAGAGTTCCACACGCCTTTCTTGGATAGGTTTTTCCCTCGGGAGCTGAGGGAGGCAAAGATGGCAGAGTTTATGAACTTGCGACAGGGCAATAGTATAATGGAGGAGTATGCTCTGGAGTTTACCAGGCTATCAAAGTATGCTCCAGAGATGGTGGCCGAGCCAAGGGCTCGCATGTTGAAGTTCGTTAATGGAGCATCTAATCTGGTCCTCAAGGAGTGTAGGACCGCGATGCTGAGCAAGGACATAGACCTTTCTAGCCTGATTGTTTATGCCCAACAAATTAAGACTGAAAAGCTGAAGGATATGGAGAGAAAGAACAAGAGTTCAAGAACTATCCATTCATATTTTGTCATCAAAGATCTAGCGGTGGTAACTGCTCACAGCAGCAACAGCAAAGAGCCTCAGCACCTAACTCAGCCAACGCCCCAACCTTTCGGTCCCGCCAGGATCGAAAGGGTGGGTCATCTGGCACTCAGTCTCAGGCTCACAGTACAGGGAACAGGTATCTAGTTTGCCCCAAGTGCGGCAAGAATCATCTCGGAGAGTGTCTACAAGGCAGGGAGGGTTGTTTCGATTGTGGACAGCTCGGGCATCGAATTAAAGAATTTCCATCAGCAGGACTGGGAAGATTACAATCCACTACCTCAGCAGCTCTAGCAGGCCGACTAGCTCACCAGGCCAACACATCAGGTATGGATGGCGGTCAGCGCCAAAATCATTTCTATGCTCTATCTTCCCGTCAGGATCAGGAGAGCTCACTTGACGTAGTTACGGGTATGTTGCATCTCTTTCATATATACGTGTATGCCCTCCAAGACCCAGGAGTCACTCTTTCATTTGTAACTCCCTAAATTGTAGTTCAGTTTGATGTCAGTCCAGAAAGCCTCTCAGAACTGTTCTCAGTCTCCACCCCAGTTGGCGATTCAGTTAGAGCTAGTCGGGTGTAAGAAATTGCCCAATATCAGTCCTGAATAAAGTCATTCAAGCTGATCTCATAGAGCTGGATATGATTGACTTCGACCTTATTCTCGGCATGGATTGGTTACACTCCTTCTATGCCTCAGTTGATTGCAGAACTAGAGTTGTCAAGTTCCAATTTCCTAATGAGCCATTGTTAGAATGGACAGGCAACAGTTCAGTGCATAAGGGTAGGTTTATTTCCTACCTTAAGGCCCAGAAACTCATTTCCAAAGAATGTATTTATCATTTGGTTTGGGTCAAGGATTCCAACTCTAATACCCCAACCATTCAGTCAGTTCCAGTGGTCAGTGAGTTCCCAGATGTATTTCCTAAGGATCTTCCTGGAGTTCCCCCTGAATGGAAAATTTACTTTGGAATAGACCTCCTCCCAAACACTCAGCCCATCTCCATCCCTCCTTACAGAATGGCTCCAGCTGAGCTTAAGGAGTTGAAGGAGCAGCTAAAAGATCTTCTTGACAAGGGTTTTATCAGACTCAGCATCTCTCCCTGGGGTGCTCCAGTTCTATTCATGCGAAAGAAAGACGGTACACTCAGAATGTGCATAGATTACCGTCAGCTGAATAAAGTCACAATCAAGAACAGATATCCCCTACCTCGAATTAATGACCTGTTCAACCTACTTTAGGGAGCCAGTTGTTTCTCCAAGATTGATCTCAAGTAAGATACCATCAGTTAAGGTTCAGAGAGTGTGACATACCGAAAATAGCATTCAGAACTCGGTATGTTCACTACGAGTTTGAGGTGATGTCCTTTCGCTCACAAACGCCCCGGCAGCCTTTATAGACCTGATAAACAGAGTCTTAACGCAGTATTTGGATATGTTCATCATTGTATTTATAGATAGCATTCTGGTATACTCAAAAAATGAGGAAGAGCATGCAGATCACCTGAGGATAGTGCTTCAAACACACAAAGTCCGCCAGCTATTTGCCAAATTCAGTAAGTGCGAATTTTGGTTGAAGTCCATGACTTTCTTGGGTCACGTGGTCTCAGGTGAAGGAATACAGGTAGATCCTCATAAAATAGCAGTAGTGAAGGATTAGCCCAGACCTACCTCTCCTACTGAAATCAGGAGTTTCCTGGGCTTAGTAGGTTATTGCCGACGGTTTGTGGAAGGCTTCTCCTCTATAGCATCTCCTATGACTAAGTTAACTCAGAAGAAGGTGAAAATTACAGTAGTCGGACGAGTGTGAGAAGAGTTTCTGGGAGTTGAAGACGAGACTCACAACCGCTCCAGTTTTGACCCTGCCAAAAGGAACATATGGGTTGGTTGTTTATTGTGATGCTTCTAGAGTTGGACTCGATTGTGTTTTGATGCAGTGAGGAAAAGTGATAGCCTACGCCTCCAGAAAACTCAAAGTTCATGAGAAGAATTATCCAACTCATGACTTAGAGTTGGCAGCGGTGGTGTTTGTATTAAAAATATGGAGGCACTACTTATATGGAGCTCACGTAGATGTATTTATAGATCATAAGAGTCTGCAGTATGTGTTCAGTCAGAAGAACCTAAAATCTTTTTCAGAGAAGGTGGTTAGAACTACTAAAAGACTATGACATGAGCGTGCTATATCACCCGGGCAAGGCCAATATGGTGGCTGATGCCCTGAGTGGAGTGTCTATGGGCAACGTGGCTCATGTAGAAGAAGGCAAAAAGAGATGGCTAAAAATATTCACAGGCTAGCCCGGTTGGGAGTACAATTGGTTGATTTAAGTGAGGGTGGTGTAGTAATTCAAAGCGGGTTAGATTCCTCTTTAGTTATGAATATTAAGTCTAGACAGGATGAAGATCCCATCTTACTTAAGATGAAGGAAGCAGTTCTCAGAAAAAAATAGAAGCTTTCTCCAAAGGGGGAGATGGTGTGCTCCGTTACCAGGGTAAATTATGTGTACCGGATGTCGATGAATTGAGACAGCAGATATTGGCTAAAGTGCACAGTTCTAGATATTCCATTCACCTTGGTGCTACTAAGATGTACCGTGATTTACAAGAAATTTACTGGTGAATGGCATGAAAAGAGATATTGTTGAATTTGTAGCTAAGTGCATGAACTGCCAGCAAGTAAAGGTGGAACACCAGAGACCAGGAGGTATGACTCAGGATATCATTATACCCGCATGGAAGTGGGAAAAAATAAATATGGACTTCATTATGGGTCGACCTCAGACTCGTCGACAACATGACTCTATATGGGTAGTAGTGGACCGGATGACTAAGTCAGCACACTTCCTCCCAGTTAAAACCATAGATTCAACTGAGGACTATGCTAGACTTTATATTCGGGAGCTATTCAGACTTCACGGGGTATCCTTGTCCATTATTTCAAATAGAGGTACCCAATTCACCTCTCACTTCTGAAAGTTTTTTCAGAAAGGACTTGATACCCAGGTCAAGCTCAGTACAACTTTTCACCTGCAGACAGATGGACAAGCTGAGCAGACTATTCAGACCCTAGAAGATATGCTAAGAGCATGTGAAATTGATTTTAAGGTTAATTTTGATGACCATTTGCCTCTTATCGAGTTTGCATACAGCAACAGTTATCACTTTAGCATTCAGATGGCCCCATTTGAGGCCTTATATGGTAGAAGGTGTAGATCCCCTATAGGGTGGTTTAGGTTGGTGAAGATACCTTAATAGCGCCATACTCGGTTCATGAAGCAATGCAGAAAGTTCAGCTCATCCAAGAAAGGTTGAAAATAGCTTAGAGCTATCAGAATCTTATGCCGATGTGCGGAGAAGAGAATTGGAGTTTGCAGTTGATGACTGGGTATACATGAAAATTTTGCCGATGAAAGGGGTGATGAGGTTTGGAAAGAAGGGGAAACTCAGTCCGAGGTATGTGGGATGATGAGGTTTGGAAAGAAGGAGAAACTCAGTCCGAGGTATGTGGGACCTTATAGAATTTTGAGGCATATCGGTAATGCGACCTATGAGCTAGAGTTACCTTCAGAACTAGCCGTTATACGCCCAGTTTTCCATGTATCACTTCTAAAGAAGTGCACTGGGGATCCAACCTCAGTTTTGCCATTGGACAACATGGAAATAAAGGATAGTCTCACATATGAGGAGGTACCAGTCCAGATCCTTAACTGCTAGGTTCGTAAGTTGAGGAATAAGGAAATAGCCTCTCAAGGTCCTATGGAGGAATCAACAGGTTGAAGGAGCTATGTGGGAGGCCGAAGTAGATTTGATGGCCAAATACCCACACTTGTTCTCTTCCAGTTCAGTTCCAGAATCAGGTACTAAATCCCTTCTCAGTACTCTACTCAGTTTCGTACTCATCAGCTCTATTTCAATTTCCTATGTGCATCCTAGTTGTATCAGCTCTATTAGTATGGTTAAGTCAGTTCGGAGTTAGTTACTCCTTTAGAAAATCAGTTCATAGTCTCAATTTTTGGAATCGCAGCTCTTTTCCTAGCTTTGGTCTTCATTCAAAGATGAATGATCCTAAAGGGGAGATGTTGTAACACCCCAAAACTTTCCTAGACCAAATTCAGACGTTGCATGAAAAACCTTAGAAAAACCAGAGAAAAAGTTCTGTCTCAGACGACCTAGACAACGAACCATTGGTGGAACCAACGGGCCGTTGTAAGGAGTCATGGTTTGTTCAAGCATACTTCCTCCCAGAAACAACGAGCCGACCAATGAGTCTTTAGATGTTCCAATGACCCGTTGTAGGCAGCCGTTGTTAGATTTTTCTAGTGAGGGTTGAGTTTGTGCTAGGAAGCAACGAGTGGAATCAACGACTCATTGTTGGTACCAAGGGGCCGTCCTTTCCGCCTGTCTTCAGGACCCAGACCCCAACAGTGTTGACAACGAGTGGGTGCAACGACCCGTTATTTCTTACAACGAGTCGTTATAGCTCTCGTTGTCTTAGGGCCCGAGTTTCCCTCTCCATAACCAAGATGGGAACCAACTTCTAGTTAGTTCTTCTAACGGACCGTTGGATCCTTCTGTTGTTTCAGTCCAGTTGGTCCGACTTTAGAAAGCAGAACCAACGACAACTTTCAACTGGCCGTTGTTTGAACCAACAACCTGTTCTGAGATCCGTTGTTCAAGGTCGGGCAGTTTTCAGTTCTTTCTGCCAGGGGTATTTTATTATTTTCCTAGCTTTTTAAACTTGAAACCACATCATTTTGGGTTCATATAGGAGGGAATTAAAGGGTTAGAGCGACCCTTTCCATTCATTCCTCTCAACTCCCTCAAGAACAGAACGTAAGAACTTCCATGAAAGCATAGAGTAGGAGCAAGGGTTTGGTATTCTTCTCAATTATTCTCAGGGATTTTCACCAGGGTTTCTTCTAAAGGTATGTGGGAATTCAACAAGGAGATTGTTCTCCCCTTCGTCACCTAAAACCCTCTCGTTGTTCACTATCAATTCTAGCCCTTAGTTTACGAATTTGAAGATATTGTCATTATTCTTGGATTATTTCATGTGGAATCCTATCCTATGTTATTGTAGCTATTTCCCTCCAATTTGTAACTAAAATGATGTTTTTTCCATCAAATTAGAGAGTCAGCCCTAACTTTTGAAAAGTCAGAAACTAGAATCTTGTTTAAGCTTTGAATTCTTGAGAATTGTTTGCATCTTTCAGACTTAAGGCATGTTTATGACCATCAGTCAGGGTCATTTTTGACCATATCAGTTCTATTTCAGTTGTATCAGTTTCTAGTATATTTAGTTGGTCATTTCATGTCATTTCAGTTCAGTTACCAGTACTTTCATGTTATTTATGTTTCTCTCACTTACTCAGTACATACAAAGTACTAACGCATACTTTATGTTGTATTATTTCATGATACAGCCGCAGGTTCTCAGACACAACACCGTCAGCCGATTATGTTCGGGTCTCTCTATCAGCAGCAGCAGTGTGAGTCCTCATATTCTGAGGGCACCTTTTTATTAATTTCAGTTTCTTTATTATTTTCAACTAGACGTAGAGTTAGCTGGGGGCTTGTCCCAGAAACTCCTTAGTTAGATGGCTTTCAAACTAGACTTGATTTCAGACTTTCAGATATTTAAAAATCTCTATGTTCATTCTTTAATTTTTCATTAATGCTTTTATGTCTAATTTCAATTTTTGTTGTGCATGTTTTACTCAAAATACCAGTGTATGATAGACCAGTGGCTGGCTTGGGGTCACCCGTGACTTCAAGTACTGTGTTATGTCCAGGGTGTAGGCTCGGGGCATGACAACAAGTTGAAGTCAGAAATCAGGAAATAAAGACTATCTTGGCAAAGACTATGAATGCAAACTAGACAGATTGGGCAAGAAAGCTAGATGATGCTTTATCGGCTTATTGGACCGCCTTCAAGACTCCTATAGGTATGTCTCCATATCAACTTGTTTATCGTAAAGCATGTCATCTTCCGGTCGAACTTGAGCACAAAGCAATGTGGGCGCTCAAGAAGCTGAATTTAAACTGGAACGAAGCTTTAAACTTGAGGCTTGATCAGTTAAATGAGCTTGACGGATTTCGGTTGAAAGCCTATGAGAGTTTTAAAATTTACAAATTAAGGATGAAAATTCAACATGACCGGAAGATTGAGAAAAGAGAATTCAGTCCAGGTGATATGGTGTTACTATTTAATTTTAGACTTCGTTTATTTCCTGGTAAGTTGAAGTCTAAGTGGTTGGGACCTTTTCGAGTGGTCCAAGCATTCTCCCATGGGGCAATCGAACTAGAAAACCAAGAAGGAAAGCGGTTCAAAGTGAATGGTCAGCGGGTGAAAGCTTATTTGGGGAGAAGTGAAGAACTCAAACTAGTTGACCTTTGGACCCTAAGTGAAGAACTCAAACTAGTTGACCTTTGGACCCTAAGTGAAGTCTGAGTAACTTGGGGGAATTGCATCGTGTCGCAATGTTAAATCAAAAACTGCATGGGAGGCAACCCATGGAGGTGTTTTGGTGTAGTCTGAGTAGCCAAAACACCTACGTCATGCCGCGACGTTAAATCAAGCACTTCTTGGGAGGCAACCCAAGTTGTAAATGTAAGAAAAATATAGTGTTTACGTTTGTTGATGGGTGCAGGTGATTAAGATGGAAAATTTGAAGTTGGAACCAAAATATGGAACTTTAGTTCTGGTGCAAAATGTCACAGAACAAGTCGTCGTTTGACCTGATGACTCGTTCAGTCAAATCGTGAAGAGAATCGCAGAAAACAGGGGAGCAATGGGTGACTCAACGATTCATCTCTTCAAGAAATGAATTGTGAGGTCCTCCGTTATGTGAACTGGACAAAAGGCAGAATCAAATAGAGAAGGGTGATAATGTCTCACTCAATGAATCGTTGGGAGACCAAATGATTCATTAAGTGACCCGTCATGTAGCTATAATAGTCCAAGGAGCACGACTCAGGCTACGTCTCGTTGGGTGACACCACGAGTCGTTGCTTTACTAGTTAGGTCCCAGGTAAGTTTGTTGAACTCCAATCATAACAAGAAAGGTAAAATGATTCGTTTAATCTCATAACGAATCGTGACATGGGTCATCATGTGTTTTAAGTAACTGTAATTCGACCCGACCCATGCTAGAATTAGGGTGAAATTGCAACTTAAATTATGTTAAACCTGATTCCTTTACATTTCAAACTCTCACCTAGGTTTTAACCAAGCACCATTTCAAACTTCAAAATTCCCTCTTCTTCATCCCCTAACTGCATCGAAACAACCCCTCCACATTGCACTCCAAACATTCGCACGCACACACGATTTCACTCCCATCTCTACTAAAACATCTTGTGAGTATATTTATCTCAGTAAATTGTGAGTATCTCTTGCATTTAGATAAGATTATTTGGGACTCATGCTTTGATTGACCTTGAAATTGTTGGATTAATATGGTACTCATTCGGCTTGTTATTTCAATTCGATAGTAAACCTAGGTAGCCGGTAATATTGAAGAATTGATTGAACTAGAATTTAGGGACTGGTTAACTGAGTTCTTGTGAGAATTTGATGATTCTGTGTTTGTGGAATTAAAACTGTAGCTAGTAGATGAAGATGAATGAAGGATGGGTAAACTGAAACTCTTGAGCACGAGCTACATCACGAGTCGTTAGATCACCAAATGACTCGTTGTGTAGCCCGTCCTGAGTGGAAAATTACATCAAGAGAATAGTGTACCTAATGACTAAACTAACGATTCATTGCCTTTGATAACGACTCGTTGGGACCAATCGTTAAGTACACTGGACCAACATGAATAAAGTATGTTTTTGACAACAAGGGACCTCACGAGTCGTTGCTAGTGGCAATGAATCGTTTAATCACTCGTCAGGTCCACTGAGCAGCAGTTTAAAAATGTTTTTGCTTCATCTCATCTCATATACTAACAATGTTTCCATAGGTACGATGGCTCTGAGAGGTATACCAAGGAAAGGTTAGGCAAAGAAACAAGCACCTGAGCCCAGTCAACCTTCCTACCATAGACTTCTTGATGAGCCATCCTCCTCCGAAGAATCAAGTAGCTCAGAGGAAGAATATGGCAAATCAAAGGACTAGTTAGTGAGGAGATCAACCAGGTCTAGGGCTCAACAAACTTCAAATCCGACAGCCCTGGTCGATGCTCCTACCTCACTGGCGAGGGATCCACCCAGCTGCACTTGCTCTTGAGGCCCCCACAGCTGGGAAAAACACAGAGATAGCTGACGAGTCACATGCTTAGCGAGGGGACTCTGATGATGAATTGACTGAGACTTCAAACACATCAAACAAGCAACCAAGGAACGTGCAGAGATGGTGTGTTCATGGACTGAGGGCTATATATAACAGAGATATTGCTCCAAATGATAAAGAAAATCCAAAGAGGAGCATATACGAGGAGCCGAGGCTGGTCACTACGGGGATGAAAGACCTTCCGGAGCTACAAGCTGTGTTCGACAAGTACAGGTTTGGGTGGTTGACCGAGTCATCAAGAAGCTACAGCCCATGCTTAGTCAGAGAGTTCTATGCGGCCTATGCAACCACACTACAACATTTAACATTAGGGGGACAAGACTGGAAAAAGAGGCCTGCCTTGACACAAATGTTGGTTCGAGAGACTCCCGTAGACATATCTGAGAGGACAATCTCCAAGATGTTGTATGGGTCAGAGTATCATGCTCTAATGAACACGGCCTAGTTCGACCACAGGCTATACAAGTTAAAGAAAGTCAAGACCAAAAATCTTAATAGTCAGGAGCTCATCAGACAATATACTTGGCTGTCTCGGATCATTGCTACGAGAGGACCGCTGGTTGAATGGTTGCACGGCACAGAGTCTTAGATAAAGAAGGCCACACTCAACTTGCATGCTAAATTTTTATGGTCATTGGTGTGGCACAGGTTTGTACCAACCAGCAATGATAACATCCTCTCACCTGACAAAACGACATTGGTAGAAAGTATTATGGAGGGATATGCCATCAATTTCCCGAGGTACATTGCTGAGGAGATTAGAGAGCAGGCAATCAATGACGGTACTACAATTCCCTTCCCCAATCTGACTGATAGACTCTGCCAGGAGTCAAAGGTACCAGAGTTTCCATCAGTTGATTAGAGAATAGTGGTACAGAGGATAACAGATATCGGGTTGATTCGAGATGACACAAACCCAGATCAAGAGCAAGGAATCAGGCAGTTGTATCTGCTAGAGCGACCATATTAGCAGAGGCATTTGGCAATGGCATGCAAACTGATGCTGCACAGTTCACTGAGTTGGCAGCTGAGCCTATTAAGGGTAGAGAGACAGGTAGCTAGCCTGAGGCTAAAGATGTATCAGACACCTCCACACCTGCTGATGTTCTCGAGTCATCATCCACCGCAGCAGCACCTAGACCACCAGTTGCTCCTACACGAGCCACTACAGCTGGCCTGGTTATGATTTCTCAGGAGTTTTTGATTGATATGGCTAGGTGTCTAGCTAAGGTTGAAAAGCAACAGGCACACGCGGCTCTACAGGTTACAGTTCTAATAGAGAAGGTAAAGCCTTGGGTGACGAAAGAGGTGGAGGCATTGTCCAGTTCTGTGCATGGCCAGTTGGACACTTTCGAGAGAAGAATGGATGAGCGCCTTAACAGTTATAGGCGCCTGAATTGGCAAAATGGTATGCAGAGCTAGGAGCACTTAGAGCCGAGGTGCGAGATGTGGTTGCATGACAGGTAGTTGCAGTACCTCCACCGGTACTTCCGGTGATAGATGATGAATCTGAAGAAGAGTTACCACTGAGTTTTGATTTTATCACTGAGGAGCCGGTCTCACATGATAAGTGAAAGAGGCCTCTTGAGGAGGTAAGCTTCAAGGCCTCTTGAGGAGGTAAGCTTTGAAGAAGATGCTTCTCTGCTCCGTCAGCAAAAATGAGAGTGGAGTGAGATAAAGAGAGCGGTGCATGTTTCGAGAGAGGAGGCTCGACAAATAACTGAAACTGAGGCAGCGAGAGCTCGTGGAGAAGGCACGAGCTCCTTTGGATCTGAAAATGCATCGAGTCGAGCCGGTAATGTTGGAGATAACATTGGAGGAGTATCTACACCCTCCACCGACCAGGAAGCTGACACCTAGGTCGCACAGGTATGTTCCCTATTTCCCTAGTTTTGTCTGATATATATGCGTCGAGGATGAAACATATTTTTCTTGATAAGGGTGGGGAGGGCTACATGTGCATTCTTTTGCTGAACATAACTCGAGGATTTTTCTTTCCGGATATCTTTTCCCTCGGTGTTCCATATCTAGTAGAACCGACACATTTAGGGTTTTATTTTTTAGTGTTTGTTTGTGTCAGTCGGAGGAAAGTTAGGTGAACTGAAGGCAGTCAAGAGCTTAAATTGTTGATTTTTTTTATTTATAAGTTGATACCCCTTCTAAATTTTTATATATGTATGTTAAAATTGACATGTACAACCTTTGTGAATCTTTGCATGTCATTGAAACTATGAACATGTTTACCATTGTATGGCTGTACCTGAACTAGCAGTTAGTAGAAGTGATGATATTTACCTGTGCTATGTGTGAGTGAGATTTAATAGCTAAATTCGGTTGTGTGTGTTAATCTAGAATTTTCCTGGTCAGTCGTACCGAGATAGAGGATAGGAAACTAGGAAACGATCATAGGTCATTTTTGATTTATGAGCCCACTTTAGCCTTAAAAGACCTACCAAAAGAGAATAAAAATCCCTTGGTCCAAATATTTGAGCTTAAATCGACCTGTCTTTTTGTTTACACAAATTCACCTTCCTGCTTTTATTAAGAATGGACCTGTTTTGGCCCTGATCCCTCCTTGGATACTGTAAACCTCAACTCAGGCAAATCGCCTAAGTTGAGGTTGGCTATTATAGGGGTGATTAAAAAGAGTAGGGTGGAATGAAAACTTGGGTAATGAAAAGGAATGAGCGGGTGCGGTGTGCATAACGAAAAGAAAAGAAATAAATAAAAATTGTTTTCAAAGAGCAAGAAAAGAAAAGAAACGAAAGATATGACATCAATGAATGTTTGAATGAAGAGAAACTGCACCCATAGTTGCAAATGCAAATAAAAGAAGAAGCAAATAATGGAAAAAGGGAGAAAACAGAAAAAAGGTTAAAAGTGGAGTCAAGAAGTGTATAGTGCTAAGGAGAGTTAAGCTACTTATTTCATATGTACCATACCCAAACCTGAGCCTACGTTACAAGCCTATAAATTCCTATAGTGATCCTGGTTACTTGTTTGACAATCGAGGTATTGAAAGTAAAGGCAAGCCTATGGTATTGCATGCATACAATTAGAATTTCTTTGTGAGAGCAAGTGAATCTTACCAAGTCCCAAGAACAATATATTGAAATAGTCATATACACATGTGGGAGTATGGGACTTCCTTGAGGTGAGAGCATGTGGTCTACAAAATCGTCTGCAAATTGTCTAGGTCAGTGTAATAGATTTATGTGCATGGTTGCAAGTTACAGTCTTTTCCATGTTTTGATTCCTATTTGTCATGGTTGGAAATATTTCATATGCATTGTGATTTGAGTTGATATGATGAAGGAGGGGTTAGAAAATTCGATTTGACGAATAAATGTGACTGCCGTAAGTTTCCTAGAGTTCTTTCGATTGAAGCGTCGAAGTAGTGTAGTTTAGTTTATGTGAGTTTTTTCCTGAGGACATGCAAAAGTTCTAAGTTGAGGGTGTTGATGTGCCGTGATTTTACGGCACTATCGACGCTTAAAACCAAGAAACTATGCACATTCCAGGTATGTTTATATAGGTATGATGTGTTTTGTGTTTAATGTTGCAAGAAAACAGGTTCGGAAGTAAGGTACTTATACCATATCTGTTCCACCCTCTTCAACTGATAAGCATCCAAATCTGCAATTTCAACCGACGTAACACCCATGATTTGGGTGATCTTCTGAACCTCGTCAATGAATTCCTGCAGGTCCTCATATACCTTAGACCCGTGAAATGCTGGAGGGTTTATCCGAGTAAATTTCAGACACTGGCAGTAGTTGTAGACCCACTGGCATTGGTAGGTTCAACGACCTGCTGTTGACCTGGCTGGTCATGGTTTGGGCCAACATTTGTATGGTAACCCGAATTTGGCAGGTGACACCTGATCGTCCTGAGGGGCTTGTGGGGATTTCCAGTTGGCATTGCCAGCCCTTCTTCTGTTTCCTCTTCTGGGAGGCGTCATCAACTGAAAAGGGCAGAGCACGAGTTAGGAGGATATTTTAGAGACTAAAACTCCATGCACGATAAGAATCATGAAGATAGGATATTTTCCTAAAAGTGCCTCGTAGCCTCCCCCTCATAAGTGTGGGATGCTTCACACCCATAAAAAAGACTCTACTTGACATTACTTTTATACATCCTAGGACACTCTAACCTAATGCTCTAATACCAAGTTTGTTACGATTTGATTTTTCGCCCTGAATGCGACATGGTTCTCAGGATCATAAGTGACCCCAAGAAAACCCATGGCATAACATAATTCTTTAAAGACTGAAATACTGAACAAGACTATTAAGAGGAATCTAATTAAACCAACAACCACATACTAAATAATAAAGAGCATCTGATAAATTACTAATATTTGCTCAATAACTAAGACTCAAAGTTGAGAGAAAAACTCTGAACTCTACGTACTACTCCTATAAGTCTGGGAGAGAAGGAGAGGAGAAAGTCAACTTAATACCCTCTAAAAAGACCCTAATACGACATAGTTAAGGAGCTATAAGCTTAGGATTTTACAAAAAATTCCCTTGGGTAACCGTTTCAAAATCTGACTGTCCAGATCTAACAGGCCTCACAATGAGTCGCTGGTTGTGACCACGGCTCATTGGAACTAGTCATTTGTTCTAAGTATTGAAAGTTAGTTTCTGGACTCTGACCAACGAACGGACAGGACGACTCATTGGACGTAACAATGGGTCGTCGGTTCCATTCATTGCCACTGAAAGAGTTTTGAACAGCTTCTAGATATCCCCTAACAAACAGACAAAATGACCCATTTTCTAACACAATGGGTCTTCGTTTCCAACCGTTGTCACTGGAAAAGTTTTTATCCCTTTCTGTATTTCCTCTAACGGCTCCCTACGATAAGTCATTATACAGAACAACAACCCGTCGTCTGCCTCATTGTTTGGAAGATAAATTTGATAGGTTTTTGGACTGCTACCAATGGATAAAACAACGAATTGTTACATGCAGCAACTGATCATTGCATTGCTCGTTTAATCTGGGGAAGGAATCTGTAGAGGCTGATAATGGCTCAGACAACGGATCGTCGTTACTGACAACAACCCATTGGTGGGTCGTTTTGAGTTAAAATTTTCTAGTTTCTTATCTGGATTTGGTCTAAGAAACTTTTGGGGTGTTACAAACTATTACTATCAATCTAAAAAATAGGCTTCAAAATGATAGTGATTGTGAGGAGGATGAAGAAGAAATATAAAATGAAGAAGAAAAAAAATGGTGAACACAAAGAGGATAAACAAGCTAAATTTGACGATTAAACAACCAGAAATCTTATTTATGTGATAACATCTCACAGAGACAAAGATCATATTAACTGTATAGGATATTTATCTTGCAAGGGACAAAATACTTTGGATTCAAAACTAACACTCATTTGCAAACTAGGCTCAAAGCCTTAAAAAACTCATTATTTCTAATGATCATTTCCTATCATGAAACAATAGGAGTGTTAACACTCAATGAACTTTTGATAGACCCGTTAGCTTGAGAAAACAACATAGAATATCTATGGTAATTTTACAAGAACCTTTTATGAATGCTGATTTTATTAACATCTATAAAAGGATGTTAGGTATGAATAGTTGCTTTAGCAATATAAATACCAAAATTTGATGGATTTGGGATAACAACTATGATATCAACATGATATCCATTACTGAGTAGCAAGTAATTGGAATTGTCAAGGACCTTCTAGGGTCTGATAACGTCTACATAACTGTTATATATGTAAAATGTATTAGACAACAAAATATTCTTCTTTGTGAAGATATTGTTCAGATTTCTAACATTGTGAATGGCCCTTAGAGGGTTATCGAGATTTCAATGCTATTCTTGACTCTTCAGAAAAGAAAGAAAGCACACCTTATAATTCTTCTTGTAGCTTGATTTTTTCTTAATTATATAAAAAATGTGGGTTTGCAAAATGCTGGCTTTTTGGAAATATCTTCTCTTAGATTGATAATAGAGATTCCCCCGACCACCACCATGTGGAAAAGATTTGATATGATCTTGTATAATTCTAATTTGTGTGACTACTTTAGTCTTTCTATTGTCCTTGATTTGGTCAAAACAGGCTTTGATCATGTCCCTTCGCTTGTTTATCTAGACAAGGGTTCAGAAAATTTTATCAAATATTTTAAGATTTTAAACTTTTGGGTGGATCATAAGGACTTTCTTACCGTTATAAGAAATGCTTGGGAGGATACTATTGATGGAAATCCCTTTTAGATTCTAGATTTAAAACTTAAAAAAATCAATAAGTGTCTTAGCACTTGATTCGGAAAATCTTTTAGAGATATTTTTGTTGAAATTGACAAACTTGAGGCAAAAGTGATTGAACTAGAACAACTGTTGATTCAAAACAACAATGCTTCTAGTGGATCCAAATTGAATCAGGAAAATGCTCTATATTCTAACTCCGAAAAGAATTTTTTTTCATTAAATAGAAAGTTACAGTTAACTGGTTAATTGAAGAGGATAACAACACCTCATTATTTCATAATACTATCAAAGAAATAAGGAAAAGGTTGACTATCCAACAAATCAAAGATGACACTGGTGTCTGAGTGATAGGTAATCAATATATTGTTATGACTACTATTTCTTACCTCTAGGATTTATTTTCATCAAGTTAGGATGTTTTTGATGAATCTATTCTTGATGTTATTGAGTCTAAATTTTTTGATGAAGATAATACAATGCTACATACTACTCTACTACCAAATTAAAGAGCCAGTAATGTTCTTTGATCCAGATTGTGCTCTTGGTCTAGATAATCTAACTATTAAATTCTTCTAAGATAATCGGGGTATTATTGAATGACACCTTCGTAATGCCGTATATAGTTTCTTTAATAGTACTGAACTTTCAAAATTGTATTCTATACTTGCGTGATTATAATTCCTAAAAAAGAATTTTCAAAAACTTCAATGATGTTAAACCTATCACTCTGTGAAATATCACTAGCAAGATCATTTCTAAGATTATTGACATGTCACGACCCGAGTTCATACCCTACAAGGAACCCCAAAAGGCTCCAAATAGACTCATGGCATGATCATAGCATCACTTAACAATAGAAATGACCATCAACATGAATAAGTGATGTGTCGTGATTTTACGCACTTTTGACGCTTAAAACCAAGAAACTATGCACATTACCGGTATGTTTATATAGGGTATGATGTGTTTTTTATTTAATATTGTAGGAAAATAGGTTTGGAAGTGAACTGGGCAAATTAATGCTTAAAATAACTGAATAGGTGACTGTCAGGCACTTCACCATTCGTTGTCACTAAGCACGACTCGTTGCTGATGTCGTGGGCAACTATTGAGTTTTGAAGATGCAGAAACAGTATTCCTGACGGGTTGAGGAAATGAATCGTTACATCTGGTAACAAGTCGTGAAGTCAGTCCTAAAGACTAGAGAGGAATTATTGAAGAAGTACCCAATGAAGTTGATGGATGACATAATGAGTCGTTAGTTGACTAAAGAACTCGTTGGCATGTCACTGGAACCAACCGTGAGATACACTGGAAATTTGAAGGAGTTTGACCATGAGAGGCCTAACAATTCGTGCCCAGGTACAACGAGTCGTTAGGTGACCCGTTGCCACAACTGGATTCAATGCCGAGGACGACTAATTTTAGCAAAGCACGACTCGTGAAAGATCCTAGTGAATCTTCACCAAGCCCGTGATCACTAGCGACCTGGTTTCCAATTTTAGTTAGGAAAAGGTTTTCTTGGAACTATAAATACATTGTTTAGGTTTATTTTCGAGAGACAGTTTATTATTACTATTTTTTCACATAGGATTTTGGTGTTGTACGATTATTCTTTGGTCAAGAAAAAAGTTTTACAATTTTGTTCTTGAATTTGAGGATCAAAAGAAACATTGGAATTTATTCATCAAGTTTGGAATTTTATTCAATTACTTGGTTTTCTTCTATGATAATTTGTAAGTCGCAATTATGATTTACTCAATATTTTGTGATTGTGACTATTCAAACATGAGTAGCTAAACCCATAACTAGGATTGTAGGAATCAAGATAAATTAACATACATAGGTTAAACACTTAATGATTTTTGAACGGGGTTTAATGCATGTATTGTTTTTCCCTTTATTTTAATTGATTCTTGACGGTTGCAAATGTTTGGACTAGCCTTATTCTTACTTATTGTACCAAGGAAGTAGTGAATGGGAAAAGGGATTAACAACAGAGATTTGAGGCTATCAACCATCATCTAATAGCTTGAACTTGTCCGCGGATAGCTAATTTAATATTAAGGGTAAGGGTTAATTAAACATACACACGTATACAGACCAAGATGCGTGGTGATAATCATCTAGATAGGGGACCAACCATTTAGGTGAACCTAACTTACCGATATTGCATGTTAAACACCGGAATAGATCACTAGTCTACAAGCCTTGTAGTTATGAAGTCTTGGGGAACACAATCCTAGTCAAGTCGTTAATTGAATACAAATCGAATTTGAATTAAACATTTAGTAGTTTTTACTCATATTTCGTAGTCTATTTCTTTCCCCCTTAGGAAATAAGTAACCCGATCGTAACATCTATTTGCATTAACTTAAGTTCTTTCCATATTCCCTCTGGGATTGACCTCAACCTCCAGTTGGGTTCTATATTTGACATCGACCACTTTATATCTCAATTGCGAGGTGTAATTTGGGTGACATCAATAAGCGGAAGCTAATAGCAAGAATCTAACAGAAACCAAAAGAACAATTATAACATCACTTAGATATAATGTTGAATCTATCTGGACAAGTCTGAAAGCCTTCTATGAGTTGCTAGGACAAGCCCCCAACTAACTCCTAAAGTCTGAAAACTAAACATAAGGAAATATAAAACATAAATCACGTCTGCGGGAGATGAGGACTCACCACTAGCAGTTGAGAGGAGACTGTAATGTCCCAGAAGCGCAAAATCAATATCCGGGACTTAAATCAGAAAATCTGTAAAACTGCAGAAATGTTGCAGAACAACCAACCTGAAGAGTCGTTAAGGGACCCAATGACTCGTCAGGTCAACCATGAAAGGGAGGCCAAGAGTTTACACCTGTTCTTTTAACAGAAGATAGGACGAGTCATTATCAGGCCCTAAAACTCGTTAAGTCACCCGCTGTCAAGACAGAGTTTAGAAATTTGAGAAAGTTATAGTGTACTTGACGGAAGGTCACCACGAGTCATCATTAGCAGTAAAGAGTCATTAGGTCCTTTGTTTCTAGTCCTTTCTAACCTTCGTACTAGTGTACTTGACAGACGACACGATGAATTGTTCCCAGTCATGATGACTCGTCATGTGCCCTTCAGGAGTCAATAGAAATTTTTTCCAGTGAACTTGATGGGAGGACCCAACGACTCATTGGACCCTGTAACGAGCTGTTATGTCACCCGTTAGGGACACCTGACAATTTTTCCCAGCGAATCTGTAAGGGCTATTTTGTAATTTTCTAAACTCCAAGCCCAAAACTGCATTGTTTTGGCTACAGTTTCAGACATTTTTGCGGGGAAAGCGGTTCATTCCTCATTCCCCACTCTCAGTTCTCAAGAAATCATTGAAGTCTCCTCTCAAGAACTCTCAAGAAAAGTCTAGGGTTCCACACCAACTTCAGTCATTCAAGCTTCTTTATCTGGAGAAATTTAGCCAGGTGTGTAGGGTTTTAGCAAGGGGATTGTCCTTCCCTTGCGTCCCCAAAGCCCTCCTCCATTTCTTCTATCAATTTTAAGCACTAAGCTTTCGAGTATGAGAAGCAATCATATTTATCTTCGTAGATTTCACTCAGAACGATGTTTATACTTACTGTTAATATAATCTTCATCAGTTCCTCATCAAATTGTCAGTATTATTACAAAAGAGAATTTAAACCCTAACTTTTGAGTAATGATTTTGCTTGTTAAATTCTAGTGAATGAAGAATGCTTTGGTTTAAATTCCTAGAATTTTCTTGCTATTCATATATGTTGGGTAAATATCCCATGAATCAAAATACTTTAGTACGTTGAATGAAATTCTCTATTAGTTGCTTAGTAATTTAGTCAGTTAGAACACAGAACTCTATTAGTCTAGTCTCAGTCAGAATCATATCAGTCTAGCTTCAGTCAGATTTTTAGCAACCTCAGTGTTGTCTAGAAAATGTCAACTGATCAGTTTGACTCAAGTTTATTTTCGAGGTGTCAGCGGTGCCTCCCAATTTTCAGACTCAACTTTATATTTTAGTTATTTGGTCCACTAGGCGGTCATGACATTCAGTTATAGCTCTGACCAGCCCCAGGACCCCAGTTCAGTTATTAGTTATTCTGTAGACGGTTACGACGCTTCTAGATAAGCAGCTCTGACCAGTCTTAGAACTCAGTTTTAGAATCTGGTCCGATAAGGCTCTCAGGGTACATGCAGTTATTCGTCCCTGACTTGTATTGGGCCCCAGTTTCGAGCTATCAGCTTAGTAGTTCAGTTTAGGTTTTCTAGTGAGAGTAGAACTTAGCACCGAGCGGGCTAGGGTTCCAACGCACCCAGGTTCCCAGAACTACGTTGCCAGCGTAGGTTACAGTATTACTTGGCCTGATTAGCCCCAGATATTTTTGTGATCACCAAGTTCATGCCTTTATACCCTGACAAGGTATATTGGGTCCTACCAGTGGGGTGTATATCGGACTCCACGTCTAGCTCATGTGGTTATATGTCGGTTATAGACTCTCCCACTAGTCAGTCCAGTTCCAGTATCAGAATAAGAAGCTCAGTTCAGTACAGTATCTTAGATTCAGTGTTTTAGACTTAAGGCATGTCCTTGACCATCAGATAGGGTCGTCTTGACCATTTCAGATTATATCAGTAGTTCAGTTCAGTTTACCTGTTGGTCATGGCGTGTCATTGCATTTCAGACTTTATATTCAGTATGTTTCTCCCTCTTACTCAGTATATTCAAAGTATTGACGCATGTTTTTTTTCATGTTGTATCGTTTCATGATATAGCTACAGATTCTCAGATTCAGCACATATAGTTACTTCAATTTCAGAGCATTCCATTTTAGCAAATCAGAGTGTGAGTCCTCATCATTCGAGGGCCTTAATTATTTACTTCATTGGATATGGTTTTGTATAGACTTAGAGTTAGCTGGGGGCCTGTCCAACAACTCCACACTAGCTGGCTTTCAGACCAGACTTGTCTTTCAGAATTGTATTTCAGATATATTATTTATTTCTCTACCTTTCAGTCTTTACATTTTCTTAAACTGATAAATCTGTTATTTAAAATTTCCACTGTGCATGTTTACTTAGAATGCTAGTGTATGAAAGACCAGAGGTTGATGTGAGGTCACTTGTGACTTCAAGTATTGTATTACGTCCAGGGTGTAGGCCCGGGGCTTGACAAACTTGGTATCAAAGCACCAGGTTTAGAGTATCCTCGAAAATTCTGAAAGCCGCATCGAGTAGAGTCCTTTTCATGGGTTTGAAGCACGCGAAACTTATGACGAGGAGGCTACGAGATGTTATTAGGAAAATTCCCTTTTTGTTCATGCTCTTTATCGTGCATTAAAGTTCAATTCCAAAAGTGTCCTGCTAACTTGTGGCCTATTTTCTTGTAGTAAACAATGCCTCCTCGATGTGGAAGTGGACGAAGAGCCAAAAACACCAATAGAACTGCTCCACCAGCTCCGGTAGTTCCTCAGGACGACTCTGTATCTACCGCCGAATTCAGGGCAGCCATTCAGTTGCTTGCTCAAACTGTCACCAATCAAGTGAACCAGCAGGTGGTTCTTATAGCCACAAATGGGTCTGCAGCTACTGCTCGGGTGTGGGATTTCACCTGGATGAACCCTCCAGACTTTCACGGAACAAAGGTGGGAGAGGATCCACAAGGCTTTGTAGATGAGATCAGAAAGATCACCCGGATCATGGGTGTCAGCTCCTCCGAGAGTGCTGACCTAGCTGCCTACTAGCTAAAAGGGGTAGCCTAAGTTTGGTATGAGTAGTGGAAGGAGGGGCGGTCAGCAGAAGAAGGACCAGTTGAGTGGGAGGAGTTTCATACAGTTTTTCTGGATAGATTCTTTCCCTGGGAGCTGAGGGAGGCTAAGATGGCAGAGTTTTTATGAACCTACGGAAGGGCAACCGAACAGTGGAGGAGTAAGCTCTGGAGTTTACTAGACTATCAAAGTATGCTCCATAGATGGTGGCCGAGCCAAGGGCTCACATGCTGAAGTTCGTAAATGGAGTATCTAATCTGGTCCTCAAAGAGTGTAGGACGACAATGTTAATTAAAGACATGCACTTTCTAGCTTAATTGTGTATGCCCAGTAGATTGAGGAAAAGAAGATGAAAGATATGGAGCAAAAGATCAAGCGGGCAAGAACAGGCCGTTGAGATTTTGGTCACCAGAGATCTGGCAGTAGTAGCCACCCACAACAGCAGCAGCAACAGCACAGGGCTCCAGCACCCAGCTCAGCTAGTGCCCCAACCTTTCGGTCCCCCAAGAATCGGAGGGGTGGGTCATCTAGCACTCAGTCTCAAGCCCACATTATAGGACACAAGTATCTAGCTTGTCCCAAGTGAGGTTGGAATCACCCAGGAGAATGCCTTCAGGGACGAGAGGCTGCTTTGGGTGTGGATAGCTTGGACACAGGCTTAGGGAGTGACCATCGGCCGTGAAAGGGAGATCACAATCCACTCCTCATTAGCTCCAACAGACCAACCCGTCAGGTACAGATGGTGATCAACGCTAGAATCGTTTTTATGATCTCTCTTCTCGTCAAGATCAAGAAAGTTCACCTGACATAGTTTGGTATGCTACGTCTCTTTTACCTAGACGTGTATACCCTCATAGATCCTTGATCTACTCTTTCATTTGTAACTCCATATGTAGAAGTTCAGTTCAACATCAGTCCAGAGGTCCTATCAGAACCCTTCTCAGTTTCCACCCCAATTGGCGAATCAGTTAAAGCCAGCCGGGTGTATAGAAGCTGCCCAGCCTCGTTCTTGAATAAAATCATTCCAGCTGATCTTGTAGAGCTAGACATGGTCGACTTCGACCTTATTCTAGGCATGGATTGGTTACACTCCTACTATGCCTCAGTTGACTGCAGCACCAGAGTTGTCAAGTTTCAGTTTCCCGATGAGCCCGTGTTATAATGGTCGGGCAGCAGTTCAGCGCCTAAGGGTAGGTTTATTTCTTTCCTTAAGGCCTAGAAACTCATTCCCAGGGGATGTTTATATCATCTAGTTCGGGTCAAAGATTCTAACTCTGAGGCCCCAACCATTCAGTCAATTCCAGTTGTCAGCGAGTTCCCAGATGTATTCCCTAAAGATCTTCCCGGAGTTCCCCTTGAACGGGAAATAGACTTTGGAATAGATCTCCTCCTAGATACTCAACCCATCTCCATCTCTCCTTACAGAATGGCTACAACTGAGCTTAAGGAGTTGAACGAGTGATCATGGGTAAAATAGCATGCCCGAGTGATGCTTTATAACTTAGTTTTGTCTTGTTTATCGAATTAATTATATTCATTCTCATGTGATTTTATGTAAATGTGAATATATACTAACCAACATGATTAGTCCTTGTTTTTGAAGGTTAATAATGCATTTGAGGAACTAATTCATGATTTGGTGAAGTGGAGGAATGGAATCAAGAGCAAAACGTGAAAGTCAACAAGAAAACATGTAATAACTGGCACCCTGCGCGATAGGGGCCGTGGCACGCTGCCAACGCGGCAACACTTGGCCAAAAATAGCATTTTTGGCACATTCCAGTGAGGGTACGCGTTACCTCCCTGTCACGGAGGTCACGGAGGGCGTTCAGCTCTGTGACACGTTGTTGTTCCACCACAGGCCAAATTTTGCATTTTTCAGCATAGTATAAATTGAACCCTTAGCTCCTAAAATCATTTTGTCACGATTTTATTCTGAAAAACCACCTAGGAGTGAAGGGAGAAGTGGGAGAACTCACCTAGGGTTCATCAATTTCATCTTCTCATCTACCAATTCTTGTAAGTATGTTACTTTAACAATATTTTCTTGTAATTTTACGAACTTGAATGGCTAGAACCCTTCCTCTAGGGTTGAAGCCATGAGTTATGAGTGTGTTTTTACGAATTTGCTTGGGAATTAAGTTATTGATTGTTGTTTTGTCTTGCATTCTTAATTATGGTTGTTTTTATGATTGATCACCATGGAAACACACATGTTAAACTTATGCAAATGCTTGATATAGCAAACCTAGGGAAGAACATAAGAATGTAGGAAGCAAGTTCTTATCTTTTGATAAGATTTTGTGGTTAGGATAGAAATATACCTAATACCTTGCTTGGTTGATAAAATGGGAAGAGAGAAAGACACCGGCTTAGATTTGTCACTCCACCACTCGCAGAAGTAGTTGTGAAGCTAAGTTTGGTTAAATGGTTGGAGGTACGAAAGTACCCTAATCAATGGCATAACCCCATAAACCACATCCACGTAGTTAATTGCCCACGAACTAGAATTAGCATCCTCGCTCACAATGATGCAGTGAGGCTAGTTTGTCGTGTTTAGAGGCTCGAAAGACTATGAACATGCAATTCTAATTATGTGAGACGACAATCGATAGGTTCATACTTAAACCATTGCAAATCGTAGTATCGCATGATTATCTAGTTTTAACTCTATGTTGCTCCTAGAGTGAATTCAGAATATTTCGTTGACCATATTTAGACTTAATTAAACCTTCTCGAAAACCTCTAGAATCAACACTTGCAAAAGTTAATATCACACTTGAACTTGTAGTTAGCTGAATTGGTCCAGTCCCTGTGGATTCGACATCCGGCTCTTAAAAAGGGCCACTATATTACTTGTACGACTCGTACACTAGCGGGAGTTGTCATCAAGTTTTTGGCGCCGTTGTCGATGACTCGGCAAAGTTTTGATAATTTATCTATTTTTGTGTGATTTTTAAATTTCCTTAAGTGTTGAGAAACTTGGTCTTAGCCTGACTTATTGCAGATGACAGGTTGTCTTGCCGAGCTGGCTAAGAATAGAGAGCTTGGGGAACCGTTGCTTGAACCTGAATGTCAACTCCATTTGCAAAGGATAGTAGCTCTTGAGCAAAAGCTGAAAAGACTTCAAGAAAAGGTACAACAACAACCACCCGCAAGACAAGCACAATTGTCACCGGAAGCAATGGCAGCCAGACCAGTTCGTGAAGTGGCAATCCCACACGCGACTAATGTGAACTCTAGTATCCGAAATCGGAGCCTGAAGGGAACTTTGAATTGAAGCAGAACATGGTGTAGCTGTTACATTCTAGTGATCAATTCACTGGGATGGCACAGGAGGACCCACAGTAGCATTTACAGAACTTTCTTGAGATTAGTGACACGTTTGTCCTCACCGGCATGTCCACAGATTATGTCCAACTTACCCTTTTCCCATTTTCATTGTTGGGAGAGGCAAAAAAGTGGTTGAAGGCTGAGCAACCGAACTCCATAACTTCATGGAATGACTTGGCTAAGAAGTTCGTTATCAGATTCTTTCCTTCAGGCAAGACTGTAAAGTTGAGAAGTGAAATACTGAGTTTCAAGCAGAGGCCTAATGAGAATTTATATTTGGATTGGGAAAGATTCAAGTCATTATTGAGGAGACTGTCCCCATCACCAACAATCGAATGAAGTGCTAGGTCATACCTTTGTAGAAAGTCTAGACCCACACACAAAAATATTACTAGACTCTGCATCGGGTGGGCAAGCCTTGGAGAAGACTTATGTTGAGTTGTATACTTTGTTGAACAGAATTGCTCAAGGAAATCCAGAGTGGTACAACGAGTCATCGAGAGGGGCAGGAAAGAGATCAGGGCTGATAGAGTTAGATGGTATGAATGCCTTGGCAGCACAGTTAGCTTCGTTCCAGCATCAGACGATGACTCAATTTGATAAACTGAGTATGAACCAACAACAGGGCCAGGTTAATGCAGTTCAGCAAGCTCCGAGTTGGTGTGAAATTTGTGGTAATAATGGGCACAATGCAGAATCTTATGGAGCCAATCCGAAATCAGTTAATTTTGTTGGTAATGTGTATAGGAATTAGAATTTTGGGAACAACTCCAACAGAAATTGGCAGGGCCACCCGAATTTTTCTTGGGGTGGAAACCAAAAGCAGGATTATATGCAACCTCAACAGTAGTATCAGCAAAATAGGCAGAATGATGGGCAATTGAGTAGCAGCATTGAGGAAACACTGCAGAAAATTATAGAGACCCAAAATCAGTTAGCGGAAAATCAGGCGAGGATGGCAACAGACTTAATGAATCAGCAAGTAGCCACCCGCAATCTTGAAAAACAAGTGGGTCAGATAGTAGCTGCTCAGAACATGAGGTCGCATGGGGGATTACCAAGCGATGCAGATCCTAACCCCCGACAAATCAATGTCATTAGTCTTATAAGCGAAAAGCAATTAGCTGATGCAGTGCCTAAAGAGTTGAGAAAGGTGGTGCAGCCGGAGTTGGTTAGACCAGGACCATCCACTGACACTGGAGCGAAAGGATTGGCCCAGACCTACCTCTCCTACTGAGATCAGAAGTTTCTTGGGCTTAGAAGGCTATTACCGACAGTTTGTTGAAGGTTTCTCCTCCATAGCATCCCCTCTGACCAAGTTAACTGAGAAGAAAGTAAAATTTCAGTGGTCAGACGAGTGTGAGAAAAGTTTTTAGGAGTTGAAGACTCGACTCACTATCGCTCCAGTCTTGACCCTGCCAGATGGAACAGATGGGTTTGTAGTATATTGTGATGCCTCCAGAGTTGGACTTGGTTGCATTTTGATGCAGCGGGGCAAAGTGATAGCCTATGCCTCTAGGCAACTCAAATTTCATGTGAAGAATTATCCAACTCATGACTTGGAGTTGGCAGCGGTGGTATTCGCATTAAAAATATGGAGACACTACTTGTACAAAGCTCACGTAGATGCATTTACATATCACAAGAATCTTTAGTACGTGTTCAGCCAGAAGGACCTAAACCTCTAATAGAGAAGGTGTTTAGAGCTCTTGAAAGATTATGACATGAGTGTGTTGTATCACCTGGGCAAGGCCAATATGGTGGATGACACCCTAAGTAGGCGATCTATGGGAAGTGTAGCTCACTTTGAGGGAGGAAAAAGGGAGTTAGCAAAGGATGTTCACAGACTAGCACGGTTAGGGATGCAGCTGGTAGACTCAGCCGAAGGTGGAGTAGTAGTACAAAGCGGGTCACATTCATATTTGGTAGTTGAAGTTAAGTCTAAACGAGATGAAGATCCAATTCTACTTAAACTCAAGGAAGCGGTTCTCAGAAAAAAGGTTGAGTCTTTCTCCCAAGGGGGAGATGGAGTGCTCCGTTACCATGGAGGGTTGTGTCTGCCAGATGTTGGTGTGTTGAGACAGCAGATTTTGGTAGAGGCACACATCTCAAGGTATTCCATTCACCCTGGTGCTACTTTAATGTATCGTGACTTGAGGGACATTTATTGGTGGAATGACATGAAAAGAGACAGTGCCGAATTCGTAGCTAAGTGTCTGAACTGCCAGCAAGTCAAGGTGGAACATCAAAGGCCAGAGGGCATGTTTCAAGACATCAATATACCCACGTGGAAGTGGGAAGAGGTAAATATGGACTTCATTACAAGTCTACCGAGGACTCGCCAGCAGCATGACTCAATCTGGGTTGTAGTAGATCTGATGACCAAGTCAGCTCACTTTCTCCCAGTCAAAACCACAGACTCGGAAGAGAACTATGCCAAACTTTATGAGTTAGTCAGACTTCATGAGGTTCCCTTGTCAATCATTTCAGATGGGGGAGCCCAGTTCACCTCTCATTTCTGGAAGTCTTTTCAAAAGAGACTTGGCACTCAAGTCAAACTCAGTACCGCTTTTCATCCGCAAACCTATGGACAAGATGAGCGGACCATATAAACCTTGGAGGATATGCTAAGAGCATGCGTTATTGATTTTAAGGGTAACTGGGATGACCATTTGCCTCTTATCGAGTTTTCTTACAACAAAAGCTACCATTCCAGCATTCAAATGGCTTCGTTTGAGGCATTGTATGGTAGGAGGTGTAGATTCCTATAGGTTGGTTTGAAGTCGGTGAAGCTACTTTGATAGGGCCAAACTCGGTTCACGAGGCAATGCAGAAAGTTCAGCTCGTTCGAGAGAGATTGAAAACAGCCCAGAGCTGTCAGAAATACCTATGCCTATGTGCGAAGAAGAGAGCTGGAGTTTTCAGTTGATGACTGGGTATACCTGAAAATTTCGCTCATGAAAGGGGTGATGAGGTTTGGAAAGAAGGAGAAACTCAGTCCTAGGTATGTGGGACCCTATAGAATTTTGCAGCGTATCGGCAAGGTGGCCTATGAACTAGAGTTGCCTTCAGAACTAGCAGCTATACATCCAGTTTTCCATGTATCACTTTTCAAAAAGTGTATCAGAGATCCAACCTCTATGGTGCCATTGGATAGTGTGGCAGTCAAGGATAGCCTCACATATGAGGAGGTACCAGTCTGAATCCTAGACCGTCAGGTTTGTACATTGAGGAATAATAAAATAGCTTCAGTCAAGGTTTTATGGAGGAATCAGCAAGTTGATGGAGCTATATGGGAGGCCGAAGCAGATATAAGGGCCAAATACCCACACTTCTTCTCTACCGACTCTACCGTAGCTTGATATGTGAATTTGGTTTTTAGACCTGAATTAGTTGTTAAATTCATTTCATGTAAATAAATTTTCTTTCTGACTTTGGTTGTGTTTATGAAAAGCAAAATTCAGTTCAGTTATATTCTCTGAAATGGAGGTAGTCATTTCGATCGTTTGGTAGTTGTATGAGTAGTATTTGAATACCTTGATTGTTATTTTTCTGGTTGCTATGAGTTTTCTAACATTCGAGGATGAATGTTTCCAAGGGGGAGATATTGTATTGCCCCAAAAGCTCAAAATCAATATCAGGGACTTAAATCAGAAAATCTGAAAAACTGTAGAAATGTTGCAGAACAACCAGCCTGACGAGTCGTTAAGGGACCGAACGACTCGTCAGGTCAACCGTGAGAGGGAGGCCAAAAGTTTAAACCTGTATTCTTAACAGATGACACCACGAGTCACTATCAGGCCCTATGACTCGTTAAGACGCCCATTGTCAGTACAAATTTTTTCCAGTGAACTTGACGGGAGGACCCAATGACTCATTGGACCCAGTAACGAGTCGTTAGGTCACCCATTAGGGACACCTGACAGTTTTTTCCAGCGTATCTCTAAGGGCTATTTAATAATTTTCTATCCTTCCAAGCCCTAAACTGCATCGTTTTGGCTATAGTTTCAAATGTTTTTGTTGGGAAAACCTGTTCATTCCTCATTCCCCACTCTCTGTTCCCAAGAAATCATTGAAGTCTCCTCTCAAGAACTCTCAAGCAAAGTCTAGGGTTTCTCACCAACTTCAATCATTCAAGCATCTTTATCTGGAGAAATTTAGCCAGGTAGTGGGGTTTTAGCAAGGGGATTGTCCTTCCCTTGCATCCCCAAAGCCCTCCTCAATTTCTTCTATCAGTTTTAAGCCCTGAGCTTTCGCGTATGAGAAGCATTCTTATTTATTTTTATTGATTTCACTCAGAACGATGTTTATACTTATTGTTAATATAATCTTCATCAATTCCTCATCAAATTGTCAGTATTATTACAAAAGAGAATTTAAGCCCTAACTTTTGAGTAATGATTTTGCTTGTTAAATTCTCTCTAGTGAATGAAGAATGCTTTGGGTTAAATTCCTATAATTTTCTTGCTCTTCGTATATGTTGGGTAAATATCCCATGAATCAAAATACTTTAGTACGTTGAATGAAATTTTTTATTAGCTGCTTAGTAATTTAGTCAATTAGAACACAGAACTCTATCAGTTTAGTCTTAGTCAGAATCATATCAGTCTAGCTTCAGTTAGATTTTTAGCAACCTCAGTGTTGTCCAGAAAATGTCAACTAATCAGTTTGACTCCAGTTTATTTTTGAGGTGTCAGTGGTGCCTCCCAGTTTTAAGACTCAGATTCAAATTTTAGTTATTTGGTCCATTAGGCGGTCATGACTTTCAATTATAACTCTGACCAGCCCCAGGACCCCAGTTTAGTTATTAGTTGTTTTGTAGACGGTTACGACGCTTCTAGATAAGCAGCTCTGACCAGTCTTGGAACTCAGTTTCAGAATCTGGTCCGATAAGGCTCTCAAGGTACATGCAGTTATTTGTCCCTGACTAGTCTTGAGCCCCAGTTTCGAGCTATCAGCTTAGTAGTTCAGTTTAGGTTTTCCAATGGGAGTAGAACTTAGCACTGAGTGGGCCAGGGTTACAACGCACCCAAGTTCCCATAACTACGTTGCCAGTGTAGGTTATAGTATTACTTGGCCTGATTGGCCCCAGATATTTTTGTGATCACCCAGTTCATGCCTTTATACCCTGACAAGGTATATTGGGTCCTACCGGTGGGGTGTATATATCGGACTCCACGTCTAGCTCACATGGTTATATGTCAGTTATAGACTCTCCCACTAGTCAGTCCAGTTCCAGTATCAGAATAAGCAGCTCAGTTCAGTACAGTATCTCAGATTTAGTGTTTTAGATTTAGGGCATGTCCTTGACCATCAGATAGGGTCGTCTTGACCATTTTAGATTATATCAGTAGTTCAGTTCAGTTTACCTGTTGGTCATGGCATGTCATTGCAGTTCAGACTTTATATTCAGTATGTTTCTCCCACTTACTCAGTACATTCAAAGTACTGACACATGTTTTTTTCATGTTATATCATTTCATGATATAGCTGCAGGTTCTCAGATTCAGCACAGATAGTTACTTCAGTTTCAGAGCATTCCATTTAAGCAGATCAGAGTGTGAATCCTCATCATTCGAGGGCCTTATTTATTTACTTCAGTTGGATATGGTTTTGTATAGACTTATAGTTAGCTGGGGGTCTGTCCCAGCAACTCTTCAATAGTTGGCTTTCAGACCAGGCTTTTCTTTCAGAATTGTATTTCAGGTATATTATTTCTTTCTCTACTTTCAGTCTTTACATTTTCTTAAACTGATAAATCTGTTATTTAAAAGTTCCGTGGTGCATGTTTACTCAGAATGCTAGTGTATTAAAGACCAGGGGTTGACTTGGCGTCACTTGTGATTTCAAGTACCGTGTTACGTCCAGGGTGTAGGCTCGGGGCGGGATAGAGACGAAGCGTATCTAACCACAAGGCTAAGTCTGGAGACTTGAATCTATATCATAAAATGATATAGCACATAAAGGCATGCGATCAGTACTTGAAATGTATTGAGTATGCGGGAAGCGTAAATAAACTAAATCATGCAAATATACAGGAAGGAAATAAATCATACACATTTATGATTACATAACTGAAAGGAGATACCATAACCTTATATGAGATTTACATATACATATTAGTAAAACAACTTATACGGACATTCACTGACATACACTCAACTGATGCACAAAGGTTATAAATTGAATCAATATCAAGGACCAAAGTCGTGACTGATATCATAGAGATTCCCTGACTGTCCAAGGGAGAGTCCCTGACTATCTAAAGGAAGGTCCTTGACTGTCTAAGAGAAGGTCCCTGACTTTCTAAGGGAGAGTCCCCGACTATCAAGGGAAAACATCTCGGCTAGAGAAAATCCCCGACTATCGAAGGGAGAGTGTGCTCTGATATATAGAGAGTCATTGGCTGACCAAGGGAAACATTCTCAGCTAAGAAAAAAATTCTCCGCTAATGAGAGATTCGACTGGCTAAAACAGACATTCTCCGCTAATAAGAGATTCGACTGGCTAAAAAGACATTCTCCGCTAATGAGAGATCCGACTGGCTAAGGACAATCTAAATTACAATAGCTAATCAGAGACAAGCACATTATCCACTTTCATCATACAACATTCGTTTCGAAAGGAGTAGGGCTATCTTCTTGCAACAACAAGCCCAACCATCAAAAAGATCATCTCATGCTATATCATCATAATTTACATCGTTATGAAGTCAAATCAATATTTATTCTAAGAATCTTACATTAACGAGCATTCCATAGATTCACATTATGCATTATACTTTCCCAACATTCAAGTTTCGGATTCATCTCATACAACAAGAGACACAGGATTATGCACGGTCCATAGATCCAATTCATACTTCATTATAGATACATTACATTGTTTATTTAGATTTAGGGAAAGCCCATACATTTAACTCATACCTCAACATTACGACAATTTCATGGAAAAAGAATACATTTTCATTTCATAAGACCCATCTCATAATTTACTCCAATTCATGAGAAAGATGCAATAATTAGGCCATTATCACTAATTCACCTCATACTCAAATCAAATCCATCGATAACATAATGAAAATACATATTTTACTTTCAATTGATCAAGACCATAAACTCTAAACTCATCTCAACACATTTATCAATGGCATAATCAGGTTATTAGGGATAATCATACGATATTCACATACTTTAAACATGGACACGAGTTACTACAATAGTCAAGTGAACAATAATACTGTTCCATTCAAAGTTCAAGCCAATTTATGAAGAACATTTTATACTCATGCATTTCTATCATCTAACCCACAATTCAAGACAACCCATTAATTTATAATCCTAGTTAATTCGTAACCACGGTAGATTTTAGCATTCAAAGAAAAATGTAGAAGAAATTACCTATCACACAAATCCTAGATCATGTTTTTCTAGATTTTTTGAAATCAGATTTTTAATAAAATATTTAGGAGCACAAGGATGGAAGAATACCCTTGTTGAAGAACCTACATACCTGGTAGAAGAAACTCCACTCGAAATTACACGTTGAAGCTTGGACGAAAACCTTGGTGAATCCTTGATCTTGAGAGGGGAGGAAGGAGAGTGAAGAGAATGAGGGTTTAAGCTTGAAAATGCCCTAAAAACATCCCTTAGAAGCCCAAAATGACGTCACTTTAATTCTAGAAGCATCGGACTTTACCAAAATACCCCTAAGAAAAACTTGAAAAATTACCCGAACTGGAACCAGGACCCTCAGGGCGAGTCATTGGTCCTTACCATGACTCGTGGTAGTCATCTGTTGTTTCTGGGATCTACTTCACGATTTCAGCTTCTCTAAACAACAACTGACAGGACGAGTCGTTATTACATCTAACGAACCATCGAAACCTTCTGTTGATTACACTAGACCAACCCTTATGTCCCTTCCAACGATCGATACCATGGGTCGTTGCTAGCTCCAACGGCCCATTACAACCATCCGTTTCCACTGACTGGAAACCCTAGGCTCCAACCCACGACCACTTACAACGACTCGTCAAAGACACCAACGAGTCATTACATGAGTCATTCCCTTTAAAAGCCTCAACCTGAAACCTTTCCACGATTGCATCCAATGGGTCGTTGTTACATACAATGACTCGTACATGCATCCAATGGGTCGTTGTTACATACAATGACTCGTACCTTCTCCTGTGGAATCAAAACACCTGGCACCAGATCCTGGATCCCATCCAACGACTACCTTCAACGACCCGTTAGGGCAACCAACGACCCATTGGACGAGTTGTTCTGAGGCACTGCTGCATATTTCCTACTAAGCACTTTTCAAAATCCAGGTTTTAAATCTTGAAAACTTTTGCGGTGTTACATTACATTAGGTTGATCACTTCTCTACTAAATTATATCTTAAAATCAAAATGGGTTTGTGAAAGAAAGAATGATCTTTAAAAATATTATGTTAGCTCAAAAAATTATCAATGATATGAAGAAATAAAAATAAATGAGGCGATGTTATTATTAAATTTGAAATGGCTAAGGCAAATCAAAATGTATCTTGGCCTTATGTCTACCAAATGCTTAAAGATTTGGTCTCTCAAATAATTGGACAAACATTTTACTTATGTTTATATATAATATATGATATTTTGTGATTGCCAACAATGATAGATATGATTTCTTTAAATTACAAAATGGTCTTAGACAAGGGGAACCTATCTCTCCTTTCATAAGTGATGAGTTTCTTGCCATTCTTCTCAATAATCTCTATGAGGATCCACATTACAAAAATTTCTATACAAACAAAAATGGACCTATTATTGATCATATTAGTTTTACTAATGATGTGATTATTTCTATAGGGAATAAAAGTATCTCAAAATAGCTATGAATATTTTGGAGATCTATGAGAACATCTCTAATCAAAAGATTATTAAATAGAGGAGCAACGTCATCCTTCGTCCTGGTGCAAGTGAAAGAAGAGCTCAAAGAGTTCTTAGAATTACTGGTATGAAAAAAGAAAAACTTTTCTTGGCTGCCCTCCGCTATTGCAATGACTCCTAAATTAGACTTTGAAGGGAGGGAGGAGGGTGAATTGGGTCTAATGATTTTATCTACGGATTAAAACTTTACTTTGAATTTCTTTTCGATTGGAACAGACTTGAACCTTGTTCCTTAGTGCAGTAGCTAAATTCAAGCAGAAATAACAAAGAGCAGAAAGTAAAGCGAGAGACAAGAATTTTGTACATGGAAAACCACCTAGGCTCGAATGGGTGTAAAAACTACGGCGTACTCCCTAGTAGGATTTCAACTTAACTCCACTAAACATCGAGCCAAATTCGGATTGCAACCCCTGCAATCCAAGGACCTACCCCTAAGCCCTTAGAAAGTTCCTAACCTGTATAAACGACCCTTAGTTTAACAAGAAGAACTTTAACATAGTTACAAGTGAATAAAAACAAAGTTGAAACAAAATCAAGTTCACAAATTCACTGCATGTTGACACTTAGATCCATACTGCAACAGAACAGGACTAGGGAACTGTCTCTAGCACCAGTCAACTCTCTTCAACTTGAATGCCAAATTAAATGCTTAGGAATGATGAATTTTATGAAGAGTTTTGTGATGAATAAGAAACTTGACGTGGTGACTTCTTTATTTATAGTCACTAGAATGCATCCACTGATTTTCTTCTACTAGGAAAGGAAATATTCAACTTAAGAGTTATTTTCCTTATTTGAAAGATCTTGTTGACTCCTTGTACAATTCCACAATCTCCTACCAAAGATTCCCTTTCTTTTTTAGCATACAATTTATTTCTTTCCTTATAAAGAGGAATTTCTTTCCTTGTAGATGCTTATTGACTTTAAGCTTTTTTCTCCTTTTTCCTGCAAATAATCAAGGTACTAGAATTCTACAACCAATTAGTAGCTGATTAGTAAATAATAAGTGTTATTTGACCAACTTTCAATTTCAACCAATTAGTAGTTGATTAGTAAATAACAAGTGTTATTCGACCAACTTCTAATTTTAATATTTCAAGCATATTTTAAATCATCATCAAATATTACTAAAACTTATTCCAACAAAATTCCCCCTTTTTAATGATGACAAATAAAAATCTCCTTGAATACATGTACACTTACCAGTTAATCAACAATTACGCAAAAACCAACACTCAAGCATAACCTTCCCTTTTTTGGCATCAGTAAAAATGAAACACTAAACCAAGGACACAAAAGAATAGATAGAGGAAATAGCAATCAACACATCAGGAAATCAGTGATATTAAAGTAACAGTAACCACCACTAGAATTAGCATAACCAAAACAAGAAACAAGTCAGGCGACCTAACCAAAACATAACCAAAATACAACTAAAATCATTCATGACATAGACAAAAATAGGCTAAGGAGCAGGGGCAGGTGATAGAGAGGTAGTAGCACATCTAGAGAGGATATAGGCACTGGAGATAGAGCCTTAATAAGAGTCAAGAGTTCAGCATGATGGGCAGAAGCCATCTCTTCATTGCGAGTTAGTTGATCCCTCAAGTCAGCATTCTCCTAGCGAAGCTGAGCATTCTCAAACACCAATCTCTAATTTTCAACAGAAACCTGAGACTAAGCAGCTGGAGGTGTATTAATTGGATCCCCCAAATTCCCTTCTTGACGAGATCCTCAAGTCTTATAATAGTCAAAAGCATCATAGATGAAGTATGACTAGAGAGTAGTAAGCTTAACTCAGAGTTTATCAAACACCTTCATCAAGAGAAACCCATATGGAAGAGCATGATTTTCCTTAACATCATATGCAACTTTAACCAAATAGGAAATCATCAACCCAGGCAAGTTTATAGGCATCTCCTTATCCAAAATCTCCATAAGGGTCAAATCAAGATACAAAGTAGCATCACGATGCTCTAGGTGCGAAATGAGGTTCTTGATAACAAAGGAGAATAAATATTTATGATAGTCAGACATGGAATGCTTGTAAACCTTCGAATAGGACATCCTCGAGGGGTTTTTTGAGAACTTCTGAACAATTTCCAAGAATTTTCGGGAAGGAGGAAGATCCGGCCATCGATTCTTTTGATAAGAGAAAAACCCTTCACATGGAATTTTCAACACCAGAACTCAAAGTATGAGAGTTAATTGCTACCATAACATCCCCAATCCGACTTGTTATACAATCATAGGATAAAGTAAAATGGTGAAAGAATGAAACCACTTCTGAATGAGCGCACACCGACCTGTATCAGTGAATAGTCCTCCCCACCCCTAAGCTTGAATCTTGGACCAAAAGGTCACCATATGCACATTATCAGATGGGATTACCATTTTTCCTTTAAGCAGTTTGCACTCACCAAATTCCTTCACCTTGGCCTTATGTACAAGAATTGAAAAAGAGGCAAGGAGCAACCAGAAATAGCTTGAGTCTGTCGACGAGCCCTAATGCGAGAGGCTGGTCCAGGAGGGAAAGACTTCTTTATCGCCGGAGAAGATGAAGAGGCTTCGAACAGAGTATGCTTACCACACCTCACTTTAGAGCTGCAAGTGGAACCAAATCATCAAGATTTTCAGAATTAGACAGTGATAGAGGTTTCTTAGTGACTTGATCATCAGAATCCTCTTCCTCGGATTCATCATCAAGCAATTCAACTAGAGCAGAAGACAAAGGGGGATGTTGAGAACTAGTTTACTTACCCCATTTATCAGCAAGCAAGGTTTCAAGGTCGATTTGAGGAGAAGATGCCAACCCAGCGGAACGAATTGACGGGCCCTGAGGAGATGGTGAGTATGGAGTAGTGACCATTAAGGTATCCTGTGACCCTGATTTCTGTGTCTCCACGGGTCTAGGGGAACTGGATCTGGATCGGTGGTGGTTGTAGGGTTAGATGTAGGTTCATTGATAGTCATGTGAGAAGTAAATGAAAAGAAAAAATCGTCTTGAAGAATTGCAATTTGGTACTTACACCTTCAATTGAGAAAGAGGGAAAGAGGAAAATAGGGATTTGAGTTTGAGTGATTCTAGGAAATATAAAGGAGGCGAAATGTCACAGTGGAAAAAGAAAAAACTAGGAAAAGTTAAAATGGGAATGGGCGGTGACTTGGGTGTTGACGCAGTGATGTAATGTGACGGGTGACGTCATGAACAACATTTGTAATAAGTGGTCAGGTTTGGAGACATACCTGACTTTGTTCCTTATGGAAGTCAGGTTCGTTCCAGTCCATTCCTAAAAAGAAGAAAGCATTAGTATCAAGTGAAAAACCTGATGTGAGACACTAAAACCAATATGAGAACAAAAATAACGAAAAATATCCTTCAAGACGGTCGTCATCCATCCATCGTCCGGAAATGCCCTTATTTTATTTTTTTTAATTGCCAAAAGAAGGAGCATTTTGAACATGATGTTAAGATCCATCCTAATTCTTTCAAATTATTCTCTACCAAGAGCTTTATTGAAAATATCAGGAATTTGATTCTCAGTTTTACAAAACTGAATAGATATAAGACCTTTTTCAGTATTACCCCTTAGGAAGTGATGTCTACTATCTATGTATTTTGTCCTGTTATGCTGACAGGGACTTTTTTTTCAATATTTATGGCACTTGTTTTATCACATAAGATAGGCACAGTGCCCATGTCTAACCCATAATCCCTCAATCATTGTTTTATCCACAACAGATGAGCATAACAAAATGCAGCAGCTACATATTCAGCTTTAGTTGTGGATAGGGCTATGGAATTTTGTTTCTTTGTAGCCCAAGAAATTAAACATGAACCAAGGAAGTAAGTCATACCTGATGTGATTTTCCTATCTGTAAAGGAACCTGTATAGTCAACATCTGCATAACCTACTAGATCAATTTACTTCCCTTAGGATACCACAGACATAGATTATCTGTTCCCTTCAAGTATCTTAGGATACGCTTAATTGCATTTAGGTGAGATGCTCTAGGAGAAGATTGAAATCTTGCACATAATCCAACACTAAACACAATATCTGGTCTTCTGGCAGTTAAATAAAGAATACATCCAATCATACCCCTATAGCGTTTGTCACTTACTAGATTTTCATGTTCATCTTTAACTAGCTTAGTGGCAGTAGCAATAGGTGTATCAATCGATTTAGAAAAGTCCATGTCATATTTCTTAAGCAATTCCGTAATGTATTTTTGTTGATGGATCATTGTTCCATTTGAAAATTGTTTGATTTGTTAGCCTAAGAAGAAATTAAGCTTACCCATCATCCTCATTTCAAATTCACTACTCATCAACAAAGCAAATTTATTACACAAGGTTTCATTTGTTACACCAAAGATAATATCATCTATATATACTTGTACAACCAACAATGAATCCTTTTCTTTGCTTTTTAGAAACAGAGTATTGTCAATGTTCCCCCTAGAAAAAACATTTTCCATCAAAAATTCTGAAAGGCGCTCATACCAAGCTCTAGGAGCTTGTTTCAATCCATATAAGGCTTTATCCAACTTAAAAATATAATAAGGAAATTTAGGGTTTTCAAAGCCAGGAGGTTGACGGACATATACCTCTTCCTTCAGTTCTTCATTTAGGAACGCACTTTTGACATCCATTTGGTAAAGAGTGAATTCCATGTGAGTAGCAAAGGTAATTAGCATTCTTATTGCCTCCATCCTAGCGACCAGTGCAAAGGTTTCTTGACAATCGATGCCTTCTTCTTGGTTATAGCCCTGGACCACCAGACTGATTTTGTTCTTGGTGACTGTTCCCTATTCATCAAGTTTATTTCGGAACACCCACTTTGATCCAATTACAGTACGTTCCATTAGTGGTGGTTCCAGGTGTCATACCTTGCTCCTATCGAACTGGTTGAGTTCCTCTTGCATAGCCATTACCCAACCTAGATCCTCCAAGGCTTCATGATAATTTTTAGGCTCAATGTAAGATAAGAAGGTTGAATAAACACAAAAGTTTCTCATGGAGGCTCTAGTTTGAATTCCCTTATTAAGATCAGTTATTATTAGATCAAGGGGATGAGAACTTTGGTGCTTCCAGGGCCTCAAAATCAATTTTTGTGGATTTTAATTTTGTGTTTTTGGAACAGGGTCAGATGATGTTCCTTCCCCTATTCATTCTTTTGAACTTACCACTGTCTCAGGGATTGTTTCCCCTGAATTTTTCAGTTCCTGCCTTGGTTCTGAGGAACATTTAAGGAGTATGTTTCCAAGAGCGTTCCTTCATTTAGTTCTAGAGCACTTACCTATTCGATGGAAGATGGCACAAGGCCGATTCCATGTTCATCCTTGTTTTCTTGCAAATCTGTTTCAACAAAGAGGTAAGACTCATCAAAGATAACATGAATGTTTTCTTCTACGCACTTTGTCCTTTTATTGAACACTTTATAAGCCTTGCGTTTTGAGGAGTACCCAAGGAACACTCCTTCATCACTTCTTGCATCAAACTTTGCTAAGGCAGTTTTTCCATATTGTGAACAAAACATTTACTATCAAAGATTTGCAAGTGTTTGATACTCGGTTTTCTGCCTTTAAGAAGTTCGTAAGGAGTTTTATCAAGAAACGATCTAATCATGCATTTGTTAATTATATAACAAGCCATATTTACTGCTTCTGCCCAGAAACTCTTAGGAAGTCCACTAGCGATAAGCATTGTCCGTGCCATATATTCTAGTGTTCTATTTTTCTTTCCACAACCCCGTTTTGTTGAAGATTTCTTGAGGCTGAAAAGTTATGATTAATTCCATACTTGAAACAAAAAGCAATAAATTTGGCATTCTCAAACTCAGTGCCATGATTAAATCGAATACTTATTACATCCAAACCAAGAGTTCATTAAACCCTTTTGGCAAACACTTTAAATATGTCGAATGCTTCATCCTTAGAGGATAGAAATAGTATCCATGTAAAGAGAGAGAAATCATCGACTATCACAAGAATATATTTTTTACCTCCACAACTAACTACTCCCATAGGCCCACAGAGATTCATGTGGAGTAATTCAAGTGGCTTGTAGGTATTTATCACCTTTTTGGACTTGAAAGATGATCTAATTTGTTTTCCTTTAGCACAAGCATCACACACCTTGTCATCTTTAAAATTTATTTCAGGAAGACCAAGGACAAGGTTTTTTGAAACAAGTTTATTGAGTAATGAAAGACTAACATGACCCAATCACTTGTGCCATAGGAGAGCATCATCATCTAGAACACTTAAGCAGGTTAATTCATCTTCATAAAATTTTTAGTCAAGAAAATTTCCCCAGACTTGTTGTTAACAACTTTGCAATCAAGGGACGAAAAGAAAACTGTGTTTTCTCGATCACAAAGTTGAGAGATTCTCAGCAAGTTAGGTTTCAGCCCCTCAACCAAATATACATTATCAATAGAATGAGAGAGTGACTTACCGATCTTACCTAATTCCACAACCTTGCCTTTCTTTCCTCTACTAAAGGACACAGTTCCTCCATTGAAGGCTGTTAGTAAGAGAAAAAGTTTTTTATTACTTGTCATGTGCCTAGAACAACCACTATCAAGATACTATTTTTTGTTTTTCCCTCTCACTTCAGCCTGCACATACAATCAAGGGTTAGATTTGGGAACCCACACTAGTTTGGTTCCCTTTCTTTTGAAAATTTGCGAAATCAAATATTTTCTAATCCATCTAACAGTGTTTCTATTTTTCTCAAGAGCTTTTATCCTGGCTAAACATTCATATCAAACGTGACCGATGTGACCACAATGGCTACAAAGTTTATATTCTGCAAAACCAACATATTTTCTTTTACGATCCCATTTGACAGGTTTGTTCTTGTAACCAAGACTGGTTCTAGCTCAGTTGTGATACTCATTTAGCCAGGTTAAAGCTTCATATGATTTTTTTTCATTTTTTTCATCAAAGCAATGTAATAATTTTCTTGATTCAAGGTTACTTGAAGCTCTGAACGTTTCTTCTTTTCTTTGCACAGTTCCTTTTTCAAGGAGGTAATTTCAGCTTCATGAAAACCTTGGTCATTGATAATTATTTCATTACTTAATGTTTTCCCTTCCTTTATGGTGTTTATTTCAACTTTTAGAGACGAGATTGTTTCCATCAGTTTTCTATTTTCGGTTTTCTAAACAGAGACAGTTTCCTCTAAATTGCTTATTTCAGCATTGAGTGTTTTGATGACATTTTTCGAGTCAATTTTTTTCTTTTTTAAAACTTTGTAATCAGATTTCAAATTAGAGAAAATTTTGACATTTCAACTTTTTCAACACTCATTTGCTGACATTCATCCATCAAGGAAAGTAATAATTTAACTACTTTTCTTTTTGATAAATTGTGAACTTGAGTTTTTAGATCAGATAGACTTACCATGGAAGAATCATTGTCTGAGTTTGTGTCACTTTTATCCACGAGGGCCAGATTGTCGTTTTCACCATCTTCTCCTTCTAATTCCTCATCAGAAGTTTCACCGCAAGTAGTTTTCACGGCCTTTTTGATAGCTTTTGAAGCCAATTGCTATTGTTTCTTCGAGTTTTTCCTTTGTTCTTCCTTCAAGAGGGGACGGTCTTTTATTAGGTGATCCATCTTGCCTTTGAAGCATCCTTGAAATTGTCCCTTCTCAGATGACTTGCTTTTATTGCGAGACTCCCTCTTCTCTGAGTTTTCCTTTCTGAAGAACTTTTTGAACCTTCGAACAAACATTGTCATCTCTTCATCATCAGATTCTAATTCAGCTTTTAGGCTGAGACTGCGTTCCTTCTTGGGTTCCTCTACCACTTTGTCACTCTTTTTAAGTTCATAAGTTTGCAAGTTTGCAATGAGCTCATCCATTTACATTGTACTCATTTGTTTTGCTTCTTTGATGCCAGTAACTTTAGGTTCCCAAGAAGCAGGCATAATTCTTAGAATTTTTCTGACATTTTCTTCAGTTGTAAATTCCTTCTCAAGAGATTTAAGCTCATTTGTGATGTGCGTGAATCGGGTAAACATGTCCTTGACTGACTACTTTTCGCCCATGGCAAAGAGTTCATACTTCCTTATAAGCATGTCAATTCTGGATTATTTTACCTGATTCGTACCTTCATTTTTCAGAGTGAGAGAGTCCCAAATCTTTTTTGCACTGGAGCATCCAGATATACAGTTGTATTCATCAATGCTCAGTCCAAAGTAGAGTATTTTTATAGCCTTAGCATTCTTCTCCATCATTCTGAAACCATCAGCATCAAATTCATCTCCAGTCTTTGGTACCTTTGTTCCATCAGATTTTACTTTGGTAGGAACAAGAGCTCCCTTCAAGGTAATTAGCCATAGCTGATAGTACTCAGCTTTCATATAAATTTCCATTCGATTTTTCTAAAGACTATAATGTTGGCCATTAAAGAGAGGAGGTCGAGTGCTAGATTGTCCCTAAGGTAGAGTTATTTCCAAAGTCATTTTTGCAGATCTTTCTCTAAGTGGTTAATTTATGAATGAGCAACCTGCTCTGATACTAATTGTTATTACAATGACTCCTAAATTAGACATAAGAGGGGGGTGGGTGAATTGGAATGAGCAACCTGCTCTGATACCAATTGTTATTGCAATGACTCCTAAATTAGACCTAAGAAGGGGGAGAGGGTGAATTATGTCTAATGATTTTACCCATGGATTGAAACTTTACTTTGAATTTTCTTTTCAACAGGAACAAACTTCGACCTTGTTCCTTAGAGAAGTAACTAAATTCAACCAGAAATAATAAAGAGCAGAAAGTAAAGCGAGACAAGAATTTTTACGTGGAAAACCACCCAGGCTCAAATGGGTGTAAAAACCACAACCTACTCCGCAGTAGGATTTCAACTTAACTCCACTAGACACCGAGACAAATTTAGATTTCAACCTCTGCAATCCAAGGACCTACTCCTAAGCCTTTAAAAAGTTCTTAACCTGTATAAACTACCCTTAGTTTAACAAGAAGAAGTTTAACACAGTTACAAGTGAATGAAAACAAAATTGAAACAAAATCAAGTTCACAGATTCACTACACGTTGACACTTAGACCTAAACTGCAATAGAACAGGACTAGAAAACTATCTCTAGCACCAGTCAACTCTCTTCAACTAGAATGTCAAATTGAATGCTCAAGAATGATGAATTTGCTGAAGAGTTTTTCGAGTGAATAAGCAACTTGATGTGGTGACTTCTTTATTTATAGTCACCAGAATGCATCCACTGATTTTCTTCTACTAAAAAAGGGAATCTTCAACTTAAGAATTTTTTTCTTATTTGAAAGATCTTGTTGACTCATTGTAGAATTCCGTAATCTCCTACCGAAGATTCCCTTTCCTTTTCAGCTCAAAGTTTATTTCTTTCCTTGTAGAATCCTTATTGACTTTAAGCTCTTTTCTCCTTTTTTCTGCAAATAATCAAGGCACTAGAATTCTACAACCAATTAGTAGCCGATTAGTAAATAACAAGTGCTATTCGACCAACTTTCAATTTCAACCAATTAGTAGCCGATTAGTAAATAACAAGTGTTATTCGACCAACTTCCAATTTTAATGTTTCAAGCATATTTTTTAAATCGTCATAAGATATCATTAAAACTTATTCCAACACCCTCTTTATTTGGAGAGAAAAAATAAGATCATTTTCTCTAAAATAATAAACAAGATTATGAAAAGGACCAAAGGATGGTATAATAAAATATTTTCTATTGTAGGAAAAGTCATTCTAATTAAATATGTTCTTCAAGCTATGCTCTCTCATTTGCTTATTATCCTTCAACCTCCCAAATCTATTTCAAGCAGATTGAAGATGCTTTGATTAGATTTTTTCGGGGGTGAAAATGAATACAACAAAAACTATCATACAACAAAAACTATCATTTGGTGTAATGGGACAATATATCCTTACCTTATAGAAAGGTGGAGCCAACTTTACCTTATAGGAAGGTGGAGCCAACTTTAGTAAACTAAGGATATTAGCGAATCTATTACAATAAAATAATGATGAAGGGTAAGATTTATTAAGACCCTTTGAACTGATTTTCTTAAGAGCAAATATTATCAAAGATCTCACATTAACGGCTAAAAAGTGGTATAATGAAAAGTCTCATAACTGAAAATCACTTTGCAGCATTAAGAATCATACAGAAAGAAAAATTATTTGAAAAATTGATTTTGAGAATATCTCTTTTTGATATGATAATTGGATCCATACAGACCCTCGTTGAATTTGGGAAAAATGTGGCCCTTAAATTACTGCTTTTTTAAAGATTATATAATCAAAATGAATATTGAGATAAGGATGAGGACAAATCTTTTTAGTCCCATAATTTATTTGAAAAATCTCTACTAGTAATGACTGGAGATACTTAAGATAAGTTATTAAAAATGAGACTCCCTTTCTTATATAAGTGTGATAAAAACATATTCCTTTTAAAATATTTTTTATGATATGAAATTTTTTTCAAAAAAGAGTCTCATATCATTTGCAGAGATGGCATCACTGATCCAATCAACTATGGTTGTTGGAGATTTCTCATCCAGAAAATATTGTACATATTTTTTATTCGGGTTATCTTGTCAGTGTTATGTTACATCTCAAAATTTTTTTAATAATTATTTGATATTTTTATGCTATATTAAGGGAAGTACGGGATATATGTTGGTCGTAGGTGAGGAGGAAAACATGTACAAAGGGAAGAGCGGAGAATATGCAAAGTTCATAAGTAAGGGTTAATTTTAAATAATCATATCTCTCAATTTATAATGAGTTAGAAGTGCTACGACCTATTAAATTAAAGGTATTTGAGTTTAGTTTTCAGAACATCAAACTTTTTATCAATCGAAATTCAGAGTAAAAAGTTATAGGCATTTTACTGAGGTACTGTCAAGCAGTAATGTGGTCTGCCGCCTTAGATACCTCCACCGCCCCACCCCTTATATATTAAATTAGTGAAATTATCTGCACTTCGCGCAGTTATAATAAAATTAACAAATATATATATAGACACACACAAAAAAAAAGTAATTTTATAAATTGATAGTTTCTTATTATAATGTAGTAGTATGTAACATTTGATAGAGAAGACAATATATGTAGATTTTTATTTTCATCCGGAATATGATATATTTTTTTATTTTTGTAAAAACTTACAAAATAGAAGTTCTTTGATTATTTTTTTTAAGTACAAATCATTCATATGTACATGGTAGAATAAAATATTAGGATGTATGGGTGGTGAAGTAAATGAAATAAGAGATCATATTTTGAAACTACAACCTATTGTATTAAGTTGAAAATGTTATCTTTTGTTTTAAATTCCCCTATCTTTTGTAGGAGTACTTGATCCTCTATGGAATTGTGTCTTTATTATTACATTTATCTCCTATAATCTTTAACAAATCAAATAAATATTTTTAAGAATTATGAAAATGAAATACACAAGAATTATGAATAATATTTAAGAGTATAAGTTATAAGAAAGATGAAGAGATGAGTTATAGATAATTTTAAATCTATTAGATATTAAATATATTAATCATTATGCATTGACTTCATTTTGTAAAAACAAATATATGTACGGTGAAAATAAGGAATAAAAAGTCAAAAAAGGAAAAAGAAATGATTTGACTACATAAGATATGTGTCACATCACTATTTCAAAGACCCAAATATTCTTAATTATGTTGTTAAGACATAACCTACGTCATTATTCCATATTTTAATTTTCTTCACAAGAATAATAAAAATCAAATCCTCGACATGATTTTTTTTATTGAAATACGATAATTATATTAATTATGCTTCATAACAAAGAATAGGATCGCAAAGAACCAAATGACTGGCAGTATTAACATGTGTAGCTAAGTTACTATTACAAGCCAAAGTAAAAAAAGAAAGATCTAGCAAAAGTAGTTCTTAATAATACTTCAATATTTTTTCAACACCTTCCTTTGCAAGTAGATCCATCACCATAAAGCTATGTCAAAACTCTTCATCATATGCTACTAATTAAAGAAATTTTTTTAACACAATTATGAATAAATAAAATAAATTGTATAATTATAATAATATAAAATACTGACAAAAAAATGTAGACTAATTCTTAATATAATATTAAGTACTATATATATCAAAAAGAGGAAAGAACCTAAACTATACAATACATCTGCAAATTATTTTTTCGATAATGATCAAAGGTCATTATCTCTTGAAATCTAATAAATTTTGCAATCAAACTACACTATATGATTATTAAAGTTAGTGTTAACTGCAAACTGACTTTTAGAAAGATTAATCACACACAGACGACGCATTTAAAATATCACTACTATCAAAATTACCAAAATATTGATTGTCATAAAGACTTCTTGATCATACTTGTTCGGAGAATAATAATACATCAGTAAATAAAAATTTATTAAAATTAAAAAGCACGATCAAGTACATAAAAATGAAAAGAAAGATTTGAGAACTAAATAATTCTTATTTTCACATACTCCTTTCCTATTATATGTTAGTTAATTCACAAGTCAAAGTGATGGAGAACAAAAAGGACAACCTTGAATGGAAGTCTCCATGAAATACTATAAGATATCAAAAACTTACAAATTAAAGTTTTGGGGTTATGTGCATAAAAATTATGAGAGTTGTAGATAATATTAAGAATAGAAATTAAAGAGAGTGTGAGTTATGAGTAGTTACTCCTTGTAAATACATTAAATTTTAAAAAAATACTTAAAATATAAGGAGATATTGTTATTTTATAATTAGAAGAAGGTCAAAAAAAAAGCGAAAAAAAAGTACTTCAATTTTGAATATATTATGATATATTATGTTATTTTAAATGGTTTTTTCCTCTTTCTTTTTTTCATTATGGAGCTATAACTAAAACCTCAAAAAAAATTTAAAATTTAAAAGTAGTAGGATATTATATTAAAGTGAGAAAAAATTTCAAAATATGAGAAATTAGTACTTTCATAACTTTCTTCTTCTTTAAAATATTAAAAAAAATTAAAATGAAATAAAATAATATAAATAAAAAAATATAAAATTGAGCTCGTTTGCCTCAAATTCATACCAACTTATATGAATTCTTATGTAAGTTTTGCCTTTATTTTTCTTATTTTTTTCTTTTATTTTAATTTAAAAGGATTAATATGACCATATAGAATTATTAGTAAGAGGATTAATAAAAAGAAGAGGAAAGAATTGAGGTGTGATTAAGATGATCAAAGAAGTGACTTTTGAAATTTGTAACATAACACAAGATAAATAAATAAAAAATCTCTTAAGATCAAAAATTGAGAAAATAGAAAAGGGGAAAAAGGTGAAAATGAATTTGTATGCGCTTTGCACTGTCATAAAAGATATCAATAATTTACTAAATACAATATAGATAGAAGAAGTATTTACAATATAAAGCACTTTCAATATATGGTGACAAATTTCATTCTTAAAGCAATATTACATGTTAGAAGTTACACACAAAAGCATATAGATGACCCGACTTTTATAAATGAGTTACATTTGTAAAGTTGATATGTATTTTTCTATTAATTATCTCCTTGATTTCTTAAAATGTTGAAGTTTGATTAAAAAAAATTATATCCTTATTATATATAATAGTCTTTCTCTAATATATATTTAATATATGCGTTTATCTTATATATAAAAACATGTAAAAAAAAAAAAAATTACACACACTTGACTATTTCTATATAAATACCCAAACATGCAATTGATTCCATAGAGAAAATGAATTGGTTAGTAGCTAGTCAATCTTCAATAAATTCATAAGATACTATTTTGAACAAAATAAAATTATACACTAATGACAATCAGAAATTGATATAGAAATCAAACTAAAGAAGAATCATAAAAAGAATATACGAAAATAAAACTAAATAATAATACAATAAACACATCATTATTATGACTTTAATTATTAAAAAAAGGAAAAATTAAAATCAAAACATAATTTTTGAGCTCTTGTTGATATCCACTCGCACAAGCTCATCATATCCTAGAGTTTTTTTTTTCTTCAAGTCAAATTAAAGCATGAATATAATATTACAGTAAACATAACAACAGTACTATTTCATATATAGAATGAAAGAATAACCTTAGGTAGGATCTCACAAAATAGAAAATATAAATTTTATAATATCTGATGCTCATGAAGGATAAATTTTGCGATATTTAATTTTTTTCAATAAGAAGTAGAAATGAATGAAAGGGGTAGTAATTGACATATTTATTTTTGTGCAATAATAAGTAAATAAAAATATAAGAAAAATTATCAAAAAAAAAGAGAAAAAAGATAAATAGGATTCTTGGCCAAAGAGAGGTGTCACATCACTTCTTTAAAATATCTAGCTTTATATTATATATAGATTGAGAGTTTGATTTCTGCATTTCATTAAATTTTTATTGATAATCCATTTAGTTAGTAGCAAAAATTAATCCAAAAAATACAAAAGAAAAGGAGAAAAATGCAAAAAAAAAAAAACACAAAAAAGAAAAATACGAATGGAGCTCAAAGAGGCATGCCACATCAGCATGCCTCTATGTCTCCTTTATATATATATATATATATATACATATATATCTATATCTATATCTATATCTAATAGATATAGATATAGATATAGATATATATGTATATATATTGATGTTAAAGTGTTATATTTTATTCCTTAACCCCAAAGGAGCTACTTGCTTAGAGAATATATTCTCTCTATTTTCCAGAAAGAAAAAAAACAAGAAGCACTGAGGAGAAAACACTAAGCCAAGCTCAACCAAAACACAAGAAAAATTAGGAAATCTTTTGCAAGGTATGTGTGGTGAAGCTTTTTCTGCATTTTAGGACAGTGTTCTTGCTGTTTTTTGGGGTAAAAAGGAGCTACAAATATACTCCTTAGGAGTTGAATACAAGAAGAGGGTAAGTGTTTCTACTCATTAAACTTGCATAAATTTTTAGCTAAAACTAAAAGTTGAAGGTAATATTGAGATGTCGCTTTTTGTGTGTTGTCGTATGAAGTTGCTGCTCATTTTGGAGGTTCGTGCAGCTGTGTTTGTGCTGGAACTATGCTCCTTTTGTTGTGGGGATTGATCATAAGGGAAGCTAGGAAATTTATTTCTTTCATTTTCCCTTAAAGTTGGTAGAAACCAGTTGTAGTAAAATGTTATTGTGGCTGCCTGTTGGAGTGATGTTTTCATTGGAAAAATTGTCTCAAAAAGCCTTGTTACATGATAACGAGCTCAAGGAGTTGAAAGGGCTAAACATTGATTGTTGGAGGAAAGAATCGACTAAGGAATACTCGTCGTAATAAGGTATGTAAGGCACCCGTTTTCAAGAAAGTTTTCAAGCACGTTTTCATGTCGTTGATAAGTCTGGAATTCCTATGTATATAAGCTTATGTTGGCATCATATTATTATTCTTTCCAAGTGTTGAAGTTTCTTAACATTAAGCCATAATTTTAAAAGAGTTGAAGCATGCGAAGGTAAAGCAAAAGGTAAAATTTATATGCTTATTGTCGTATTATTTTTCTTGTAACTATAGATTGAGTTTGAAGACCCCTCAGTGTGGGCACCATAATCTTGTCACCTAAGTGTTACAGCTATAGACACTATATAGTCATTTTCTTGATCACTTTGGAATCAAGTGTCAGTCGTCGCACCCTACCCCAATTTTGGGACGTGACAAATTTGGTATCAAAACAAAGTCGTATCCCAAGGAGTTCACAAGCCATGTATAGTAGAGTCTTGCTTATAGGTATGTTGTGCACCATACTTATAATGAGGAGGCTATAGGGCATTTCGAAATTATTTCACTTTGTTCAGTAATAGATTGTGCTATAGATCAAAGTTTTAAGTGATGTTTGAAATATAAATCATCCTTATGTTTCACAATTCACCTTTGGTAAGACAGATGACTATGAGATTTATTGGCACTAGTACTAGAGAGGGTCCAGTTGCCCTGTTGCCGATCAGAGAGATAGATTAGAGGCTCAAAGTAAGTTTCCTACTCCTCGTATCATAGTTCCTCCAGTTCCAATAGGAACTATTAGGGATTCAGCCCCTCCTGTTGTCCCAGTTCTGGTAAAGCCAAGAAGAGATAGAGTTGTTGGTCCTCCAGCACCTATTGTACCTTTAGGTGTATCAAAGAGACGAGATTTTGAGAAAGCATTTTGATGTTAACTCGAGTGGTGGAAATTCAAAATCAATAGTTGGATTCGATAACAGAGTTCAAGGGAAATACTTTTGAGAGTACTAGGGTCCGTGAGCTTTTGATCCTAAATCCTCTAATCTTTACTAGATTAGACCTAGATGAGGACCTGTAGAATTTCATTAACTAGATATGTAGAATACCACGCATGATGCGGGCCACAGGAACAGAGCCAGTAGAATTGGCATTATTTAGGGTATGTAATATGTCTATCCTATGGTTGGAGGATTGGGAGCGATTCAAGGGAGCTAGTGTATCTCCAGCTGAATGGGAGGAGTTTTCAGAAGCCTTTATGGATTAGTATTTGCTACGAAAATTCGACAACTTTGAGCTGATCATTTTTGCACCTAGATCAGGGCAGTATGAGTGTCCATGAATATAGCCTCAAGTTTAATTTTTTGGCCCGATATGGTACGGAATATAAGGGATAGAGTCTATTGATTTGTGTCAATCTTGAGATCTTAACTGGTCTGAGAGTTTTTGGGAGTGTCTACCCAGACAAATATTACTATTGATCATATGCAAGCATTTGGTCAGAAGACGGAGGATCTGATTCACTATCTTCCAACTACTGACAAAGAAGTAGAACAGAGGAAGAAGACCAGGTTGACATGATCAGTGAAGGCCCCATAGTGTTTCAAGGCCCCATCCATACAAATATTTAGTTTCTCTTGGAGATTTAGTCTCTCCTTTGTTCCTAGATCAAACTTCAGTTTCTTTTAGCCTCCGTTTTTAGGACTGGTAGTAACAGGCTGTGGTAAAGGCAATGATAAGGGAGCAGCTTCAAGTTTGAGGTATGTTTGAAATTTGATCCTATATCTTAGGTGGTGAATGGAAAGGTAGCATTGGAGTTAATCATCACTCCCATGGTAGTCTATATATTTTCTTATGATTAGAAAAATTTACCAATTATATAGTGTTAAAGCACGCCTATCTCGTGCCAGACAAATAGATGGAGTTGAATAAATATGATTTGATATGAAGTGGCGACAGAAAAGGATGTGTTTACGAATATATGAAATGTATGTCCATGAATAAAGGAAAGGAAAAGTTAAAAGTCTTATGGCTAAAGTTACGCCTACCAAAGTATAACCTTAATTCGATGATGAATGTTTTTAAAGGGAGAGGATGTTACACCCCAAAATTTTTTGATGATTATTTTATATTTGTATGTTATATTAATAGATGTACGGGCCATATGTTAGCCGTCGGTGAGGATGAAAACATGTACAAAAGGAAGACCGAAGAGTATGTGAAGTTCATTAGTAAGGGTCAACTTTAAACGATCATATCTCCTAATCTACAACAAGTTAGAAATACTATGACCTATCAAAATTAAGGTATTTGAGTATAGTTTTCATAAAATCAAGCCGCTAGTAAATTGGAGTTCGGAGTAAGGTAAGACGTATAAAATTTAATAAAATAGTTAACACGAAAGTAAAGGTTCGAGCGTAGAATGATATATTCTAATTGAAAAAGGAAGTCAAGCTGAGTAGGATAATCGGGGCTAAATGATGTTAACATAAGACGATAAGATTCATGACGGTGAACCAGTTAAGTAAAATAAGTGGTCAACTAGAGAGATCATATGTTCTCAAAACATTTAGTAAAGAAGTCATGAATAAAGCTATCTAAGTACGTTGTATGGTAAGATGATTTATTGAAAGATTAAGTGACAACTTTCTATGAATCAAGTTAGAATTGAATGTCTATGGAATGGTAACTTAAGTTAAATACAAGTTCTTCGCTATGCTTCTAAATGAGTATGATAAGTTAATTATTCTAACTATTGAATTGTCTTCTAAGTCTTAAAAGATTAATCTTAAATTATTCTGAGCTACTTGTAATGATGTTAAGCTTTCTTGAGCTTCTCAATTAACCGCCAAGGTTGTGTAAATTATTCTAACATTGTCCGGATTATGGCTATAGGTTTATATTTTCTTGTAAGACAGTTCTTAGAGAATTTCTTATGAATGACTAAACTAAAGAGCTCCAAGTTTCATATCCATGAGCTATGTCTGCCCAACCATAAGTTATGTTGTTTCTGAGTCTTATAATCAATCTAAAGTTGATCCAAGCATCTAAAGAAAGTCTAAATACTCTAAAGTATGTTTAGGAATATTAAGTGAGTCCAAGAACTCTAAATAAATCTGAGTATTCTATAAACAAGTCCAAGTACCCCAAGTCGAGTTCAAGTTCTCTAGGTTGAGGTTGAGTTGAGTCTAAGCATTCCAAGTGGAATCCTAATATTCAAAGTGGAGTCCAAGTATTCCAAAGTTGGGTCTAAATATCCAAAGTTGATTCTAAGAATCCATAACTAAGGTTTAGTATCATATTCCTCGAGTCTCAAGTTTATGTTAAGCTTCTGAGTCAAGCTATATTTTATGTTCCCTCCTGTCAGATGCTAGGGGTAATGTACTATGTTGGTCTCTCAAGTTGGACCCACTCTCTAAGACAATTATATTGCATTATTCAGTTGCTGATCTAAGTATCAATTTTGCTCATCTTTGCATGATTTGCATATTATATACCGCATGACCTCTCTGGTTCGAGTATCGGATGGCTGATTGTGTGATACAACATACCCTCTCTAGTCCAAGTATCAGATGGTTGATTATACAATGTTGCTTGCCCTCTCTGGTCCAAGTATCAAATGGCTAATTGAGCAATGTTCAATATATGAAAATCTTGGTCCAAGTATCAGGAAACTCTTAAAATTCTAGTTCAAGTATCAAGTAGTCATACTTAAAATCCTAGTTCAAGTATCAGGTAGCCACTAAGTTGATTCTCATAAACTCTGATCCAAGTATGGAAAGTGTTTGCATATAAGCTAGTTGAATTATGCTTATGCGCAGAGTCTGCATATAGGGTAGTAGATTACAGGGTTACAGGTCGTCTCTCCCTATCCTACCTTTGAGTTATGTTCAGCTGTTATTTACCAGAGTTAGGTTGAGTCTGTCTCTACCCCTGGTTCAGTCATTGTGAGTTTACTCCTGCTATGATGAGTGGTTATTAGTTGCAGTTTACAAAGTTCCAATTATCTATGTTCTTTATATGATAATACATTTTGACTCAGTTATTATATGATCGTTGTCTCACATTTACAGTTTCAGCCTTACATACCAGTATATTTCATTTGTACTAACGCTTCTTTGCCTAGTAACCTGCGTTCATGCCCCAGGTGCAAGTAGAGGTCCAGATTGCCAGTTGAAGTAGTAGTTTGTGAGATTAGTAGATGTGTTGGTATGCTCCTTTCTTCTTGGAGCTAGAGCGTAGTTATTTCAGCTTGAGTTTGGAGTTATAGTTATGAGTAGGTCGAAGCCCTATTTTGATCATTAGTTTAATTTACTCTTTAGGGTCTTTGTGGACTTAGTATTTACAGTATTATTCAATTTTATTCAGTTTGTAGCCTTGTCAGATTTCTCAGTTGTTTATTTGTTGTAGTTGAGACCTCAAATCTATCAATCAGCATTGTCAGATTTCTCAGTTGTTTATTTGTTGTTGTTGAGACCTCAAATCTATCTTAATTGATTACAATAGATGGCTTGGTCAGCCTATGTGTTACAGTTATATACACTATATAGCCGGTCTCTCGATCACTTTAGAATCGAGTGTCAGTTGCACCTTACCTCAGTTTTGGGTGTGATATGCTATCTGCAAATACTTTGGCAAGATTTTTTATTTGAATTGATATCATATGACTAACTAATTTTAGTCGATTGATGGAATGACATGACTTTCTAAGTATTGTGAGATTTCCCGTATCGAATGAAGATGCAAAAGCTAGATTGCCATAGAAAAACTAATATTATGGTCATCATAATAAATATGACTTCTATTATTATTCTTTGATAGTTATAAAAGGTAAGATAGAGATTCAATATGAAAATTAAAAAAAAACATATTATGCCAAATTAATTGTTGATGTTTCTGATTTGCTAACTCTTTTGACTAAGCTATATTTTTCTAGTCTTAAGTATAATCGAATTTAAAAAGATATTATGGTCTTATATGATAAGAGGTTATTTTATAAGAAATTCAAAGTGGTTTTCTGAAATTAACCTCCTATCAATTACTATAAGCTTAATAGTGATGGTAGTTTTAAAGAAGGAAAAGATGGTGATGGAGGGGCATTGAGAGACTAGAATGGAAAAGTTTTCATGACCTTCTCTCTTCCTCTTGGATCCTATTCTAGAAATCTTTCAGAAGCTAAGACTTTACTCTTTGGCTTATAATGGTGTGTGGCTAATCAGTGCATCATTTACTCTTTGGCTCTCTACTTCTTATCTCTGAGATAAAAATATTTATATCATATTTTATGGAAACTTGATGATATTGTGGTGCAAATTAGATCTTTGTTGATTGGAAAAATATTACTATATTGATCATTATTTTAGGGAGGCCAACATGGTAGCTGATAAACTTGTGAGCTTCAGCCATCGCCTCCAACAAAAAAGAATTACGTTAACTTTGAAGATATCCTAAGACAAGTTAGGGGGCTTCAATTTGGATAGATTGCAAGTTCAAAACTTAAAATTTTGAACAAGAATAACTTAAGAATTACTTTTAATGATATTATTGAGTCCTAATTATCCTCTATTACGGACTGTATATAGGCTAACTGAGAACTTCTTTCTCATTAAATATTTTGTTATAGATTTAGAGCCTAGCTGGAGTAATTCTGATAACATATTTTGTAAAGATTGAGACTTATCCAATCACATGAACTATCTTAAAGAGGTGAGGTATATATCCCCCTCTCTCATGTATTTTTCTATTTGCTTTTATTAATATACATGATAGAGGTCCGCCTAACCCTCCACCAGTGAGGTATCTTTAACTAAAAAAGATATGAGTTGTGGCAAGTATAAATTGGATCAACTATCTTATATGAATCACTAGATAACAATAACGAATTATATTACAAAATACTAACCTCTTAAAGCTTTCACAAAAAATATCCAATTCGCTCTCCAGGTTTGCAGTCTTCTACTATAGCCTGAATAATCTCCAAGTAGGGAATACTTGTGTGGGCAAGTACTACTTCTCAGAAAAGATGATTTTTTCAAGGAGGAAAGAGCACTATTTATAATCACATTTTTAGGGTGTAAAACCCTAATCCCAAAACGTATAGGATTCCTACTTTCCTTGTATATTCACACATTTTCAAAGGGTATAAAACCCAAAAATGTGTACTACTTACCTTTTCTGAAGTTGTCCAAAATCTTATAGGATTTTACTACTTCAAGAAAACAGGTTTCTTCGTTTTCCAAGTTCTTTAATTAATCAGGCATAGAAAGGACCACAGATTTAATTAGTGAGGCTTCTAATTATGGTATTAATTCGAAATAATTAATGAATTAACTTACCATAATAAATTACATATTATTCCACTAAAAATTCGTAATTGCACTCCTCGGTATAATTTCAAAATCAATCATTAAATTCTTATTTAACTCCCCATGTTAAGATTATAAATACCAATCAAATCGAATTAGATTTTTTACTATTTAATTCATTGATCAATTTAATCCTTTATTCAAACGCTTAACTTATTTCATGTGACGGATACGAATCCACCTGCAGGGTTTTCACATGAAACCTTATAAGCAATCATAAATGAGTATCATCAATCTCAAGGTCGAGACATGAATTCCATCAACTAACTATTATTTCAAAAATATCATTTGTCATCATCTAGCCTATCGGGAACATTTTAACTCGCGAAAGAGTTTCACCCTTTGATAGATCAAAACAACAAGCAAATGACATTGATCATAATAATTATATCAAGTATAAGTACATTTAATGATCTAGAGAATTTATTTTACTAAGTCAGACAAAATATTTTTCTCTACTTGGTCCATTCAATACATACAAAATATACTATCACAAGAAGTTGGAATACTATCATTCCCCTAATCAAGATAAATTACATTTAATCCAGTGCTACAATCATACAGATGAATTCATCCAATTTTCATCTTAGATTGTGAACATATATAAACTTTATACTTATAAGAACTGATGATTTAATCTTTTGTATATAAGCTAAACTCCAAATCATCTATTATATAAGTAAAGGACACACATACAAAAATCATCTATTTAAAACAAGACTTTATTAATCCAATGAATAAAATAAAAGTCTTACAAAATTGAAACATAATACTATACTAAAACCGCATGGTTAATAGTATATCCTAACAATCTCTCACTTAGACTCATAACCATACACCTATAACTTTAACGCCCATTCCTTCTACATGCTTATCAAAAAGCTTTTGTGACAAGCTCTTTGTAAACGGGTCCACGAAATTGTTCTGCGATGCAATCTTCAAAACCTTTACATCTCCTCTCTGAGTTATGTCCCGAATTAAGTGATATTTTCTCTCAATGTACTTTCTTCTTTTGTGACTTTGTGGTTCCTTTGAGTTTGCAAATGCACCACTATTATCACAATAAAGTGTAATTGGTGCTTCAATTGAAGGAATCACTCCAAGCTCTTTTAGGAAGTTCTGAAGCCAAACAGCCTCCTTAGCCGCCTTAGAGGCAGCTACATACTCGGCTTCCATGGTGGAATCAGCAACACATGATTGCTTGATACTCCTCCAACTTATGGCTCCACCTCCTAAAGTAAACACATATCCTGAGGTAGATTTTCTAGAATCTCTATCAGACTGAAAATCTGAATCTGTGTACCATATGGGTACCAGATCTCCCGAGTGAAAAACTAGCATATAATCCCTAGTCCTCTTCAGATACTTGATTATATGTTTAACTACAGTCCAATATCATTCCAGGATTAGATTGATATATACTAACCATGCCAACAGCAAAGCAAATGCCAGGTCTAGTACATAGCATAGCATACATGAGACTCCCAACAACAGAAGCATAAGGGATCAGCCTCATCCTCTCTATCTCATCAGCAGTTTTGGGAGACTAATCCTTCAATAGAGAAATTCCATGCCTAAAAGGAAGAAATTCTTTTTTGGAATTTTTCATGCTAAACCTGGTAAGAATCGTATCAATATAAAGTGCTTAAGACAAGCCTAATATCCTTTGCTTGTGATCTCACATGAGCTTGATCCCAAGGATATGAGTCGTTTCACCCAAGTCCTTCATATCAAAACGCGAGGATAGCCACTCTTTGATCGATTTCATCATGATCATATTATTTCCTATGAGAAAAATGTTCATCCACGTACAGAATCAAAAATGCTACTTTATCTCCCTCCCATTTTTTATATATGCATCACTCGTTCTCGCAATCAAAATCAAAAGTCTTAATCGAATTGTCAAAATAAGTGTTCCATTCCCTAGATGCCTATTTCAACCCATAAATGGATCTTTTCAGCTTACACAATGTGTGCTCATTGCCACTTTCCATGAAACCCTCTAGTTGTGTCATATATATGCACTCATCAAAACTTCCATTAAGAAAAGCCATCTTGACATGCATTTTCCAGATCTCATAATCATAATGAGCAGCAATGGATAAGAGAATTCAAATTGATTTAAGCATGGCTATCGGCGAAAAGGTTTCCTCATAATCAATTCATTCTTTTTGAGTAAACCCTTTTGCAACAAGCCTAGCTTTAAAAGTCTACACTTCTCCATCCACCCCTCTCTTTTTGTTATAGATGCATCTACAACCAATGGGTTTGACTTTTGCAGGTGGTTCTACAAGATCCCAGACTTGATTGAATTACATAGACTCCATTTCAGATTTCATAGCGACTATCCATTTTTTAGCATCTATATCTTGTAGTGCTTCGGCGTAACTAAGGGGTTCTGTATTAGGTTCTTCAGGGATTCTATCATAAGATTCTCCCAAGAGCACAAACAGAATGGGTTTTCTAATAACTCGCCCACTACAATGACTGACTACAAGATCATTCATTTGATCTTGTGGTGGAACCACAACATCACTTTCGGGAACTAAATCATGATTATCACGAACTTCTTCCCCAAGCACAGGCTGCTCAACAAGTGCAGGCTGGTCAACATTGCTCCCACTATCTTGAAGTAGCGAGATGTCCGACCTTTGCACTTGCACCTCCCGTTGCCTATTAACATCTCTCCCACTATTCTAATGGAGTGGTATTTCAATACTTGCTTGTGTAATTTGTTCTAGGGATACATCCTTTGTTATTCTATTGTTCAATTCCTGTAAAGCGAGTTTACTTCTCGGAACATGGTTTATTAAATAGTCCTCTGCCAAAAACTTGGCATTTGTCGTAGTAATGACCTTCTTTTATTTAGGACAATAAAACAAATCACCTTTTGTCCCTTTTGGATATCCAACGAAGACACATACTTCTGTCCTTGATTCCAACTTATCAATTTTTTCCTTTAGCACGTGGACTGGACAACCTCATACTCAAATGTGTCTTAGACTAGGCTTTCGTCCAGTCGACAATTTTATTAGAGTTAAAGGTACTAATTTGGAAGGAACAAAGTTCAACAGGTAGTTTGTCGTGACTAATGCATATCCCCAAAAAGAAGAAGGCAAATCCGAATAACTCAACATTGATCTTACCATTTCCAAAAGAGTTCTGTTTCTTCTCTTTGCCACACCATTTTGTTGTGGTGTTCCTGGAGAAGATAATTGAGATGTAATTCCACAATTTATTAAGTATTTAATGAATACAGCAGAAAGGTATTCAGCACCACGATCAGATCGTAATGATTTAATATGTTTAACATGTCGCTTTTCCATTTCTGCCTTAAATTCTTTGAACTTGTCAAAGCATTCATATTTACGGTGCAACAGATAAACATATCCATATTTAAAGCAGTCATCTATGAAGGTCACAAAATACTCAAAACCACCTCTTTCTTGTATATTCATAGGACCACAAAAATCAGAGTGAATTAATTCCAACTTATCCTTAGCTCTATTTCCTTTAGAAGGGAAAGGTCTCTTAGTCATTTTTCCTTCTAAACAGGATTCATAGGTTCGCAGTGCCTCCACTTTCAATGAACTCAAAGGTCCATTAGAGACCAACCTTGAAATCCTATTTATATTTATATGACCAAGACGCAAGTGCCATAAGTAAGTTTTTCTCAATTCAGAAACACGTTTTCTTTTATTGGGCAGATTAATGTTATTTAATTCCTTTGGTTGCAGCAAATTGGGAGGTGTTTTAAGCACAAATAGATCAAGTACTCTAGCAGTAGTATAGATAAAATACTTGTTAAATTTGATAACAGCAGAATTATTACCAAAATATATATTATAACTAGCATCCATCAATTTTGAAACTGAAAGCAAATTCCTTCTAATAGAAGGTACATAGAGAACATATTTTAAATCTAGAACTCTAGAACTACTAAAAGAAATACTAATATCTCCTAAAGCTAAAGCTGGTGCTGGTTCGCCATTGGCTTGAAAAATGCAAACTTCATTCTCACTTAGCCGTCGCGTTTCCCGAAACCCCTGCAAGGAAGTGCAGACATGATTAGTGGCTCCCGAATCTACAGCCCATAACATCATAGAAACAACTGCTAAAAAAGTTTCAATGACATTTAGGTAAGAAGAATTATCTTGCATGTTTAATTTATCCAGGTATTCAGAACATTGCTTCTTGTGATGTCCAGGCTTTTTGCAATGATAGCATTTGCCTTTCGGCTTAGCCACACCACCACTTGCAACTGAAGATGCCTTGCAAGGTCTCTTTTTTTTCTGTCTGTCTTTCGGCTTAGAAGAAGAAGGATCTCTCTCAACATTCAATGCCACAATAGGAGCTTGTTGTTTGATAATGGACTCAACTGCCTGCAGCTCATTCAACAATTTTGCTAGAGACAAATCTATTTTGTTCATGTTATAGTTCAAGAGGTATTTCTGAAAACTGTCTGGCAAAGTCTGTAGGATCATCTCTGTTATACCCCGTAGAATTTCCGGCACTTAGATGACCTATTCACACATTGGTTAAGCATATTTGAAAGCCATACGTGCTAGGGAAAGGCCCGGGAAAAGATCGGACGAGAAACCCGTCGAACCATCGCGGGAGGAGCCGAGGCAGAGCCCCTCCGCGATGGCAGCGTGTCACGGAGGTGAGGCCTCCGCGATGGCTCCGTGACATGTTGCCCAGGTTCAGGCCCAAGTATATAAGCCTCCACTTCGGTTTAAAATCATTTCATTACTTAATAACTTCCAGAGAACGTAGTGAACAGAGGGAAAACGAAGGGAGATTATAAATTATCGTCCGATTACGCTGCCAAACGCTGCCCAAACCCAAATTAATCCTAGATACCAAGGTATTTAGCAGCAGAGAGCATTTCTACGGAGTTAGTTTCGCGAAATACGGCCGACGAATCGGCGAGCCACCGAACTAAAGTAAGTAGAATTGCTCTAAATTTATGTCTATGTGTTCCTAGCTGAGAAGTGAATATTTCTCCCTTCTGGGCCGCTGAAAAATAGCGAGTTTTTGACCGTCTTTCGATAAGCCTAAGTTTAGGCTATAAATTAAATCGAAAGTAACGTCGCTCTTTACAATAACGTTGTATTTAGTATTGATTGACGTATTTATGAATGCAGTTGGGAGAAAATAGCTGAAGTACCGGCCGAGCCTCGTCCGATGGACGAATATTCAAAGATAAGGTATGTAAAGTTAAGTTTCCTCGGCAAGTTGAGTAACCTCGAAGCAGTATAGTAATTTACAGACCAGTAGCATGTTCAGAAATAGATTATCGTGTTATTTTGAATATTGGTGCAATATGAGAAGTTTTGGGTTGTAACGTGTACGATACCTATCCGTACGATATAGATTCGGGCGTAAGTGGTTAAGGTTGCCCAGTATATTCAATATGTGATGTAATATGCCATGTTAAGATATTGTTGTGTTTAGCTGAAACCTCGCGAGGTAGTACGGTATCAGTAAAGCATTCCAGATATAGAATAGTAACTAAATAAGGTTTAGAAAGCATGTTAGAAATGGGAAATTATGTTAATACAGAAACTCAGTAAATAGTATAGCTTTCAGCAAAAACACCTTTTTGTATAACCTTTGCCCCGGTACAGTTTGACAGGAGGCTATATTTATATTTATACTTACCTGTCTCAGCATGTATCAGACACTTACAGATTACTATTATTAGCTCAGTATGTGATTTATACGATACCCTACACCTGTTAGTCTTAGCTTATGAGATACACAGACAGCATGATTAGTTGAGACCATTGTATTGATTGGGGTTGGATTACCTAGCATCCCTGACCGCCCAGGGTTAATAGCTGTATCGACTCGTCCGCCAGAGGACGAGGATACGTCGCTCTACGGAGTGATATGCCGTCCCGCAAGGGGACGAAGATGGGATGCCAGTTTCCCCATATTGTGCCTTGGTCGGCCCTTATACACCCCCGTCGAGCGGGTACGCCCGGGGTGTTGATTTAGAGTCATTCGGACTCAGATACAGTTATAGTCAGGGGCTCAGCGAGCCCAAGTGCATACCCAGGGACCGGCAGGATGCTTACAGCCACTATAGGAGATGGGATGACTGGGGTAGGGGCATAGATTCTGTGTTGATTGTACCTCCCGGCTTATGGGGATCGGGCAAGGTTTGTGTGTGCTATGTTATGTTATGTATGTTTTGTTATGTTATATTAGACGCAAGTAGATTGGTAGTAGAATGATACGCCTCCAGGTATGATTCCTACTTCCTTCGGTATCAGTCAGAACAGGTACGATCTACATCATCAGACAGCTAGTTATTCCTCCTACTTCAGCTTCATCAGTCATATTATTGCTTTCAGATGTTGTTTTCAGTTATATTATTTCAGTTGCTTTACATACTCAGTACCAGTGGTACTGACGCCTGGTGGGGCCCTGCATTACTTGCCTGCAGGTACTCCTAGACGAGCAGGCGGTTCTACGTGACTCCCTGTCAGCGGTTGAGTATTCAGCTCCAGTCATCCGGAGGCTGAATTTCAGAGGTGTAGTTCAGTTCTTTTTGTTGTATATTATGGGTAGGTCGGGGCCCTGTCCCGATCAGTTCTATTACTATTCCTAGAGGCTTGCAGTCTGTATGAAATCCCTGTGGTCAGATGAGCCGGTCGTGTGGGGCCGTGCAGTTGTATAGTTGTCTTTACTCTTTCTTACTTCTGTGATGGTCGTGTGGGGCCATAGTTGTCAGTAGTGGTGACCTTGCCGGTCACGTAGCTTCTCTTTGTGCTTTATGATTAAGTTGCAGATAACTAGACAACATGGTGGCCTTGTCGGCCCGTATAGGTTTCCCTAAATTACTATGTTTCTCGCTAGCTGCTAATACAGGTACAGAAGGCTATAGGCCAATGTCCGGGAGCTGTATTTACAGCCGTTATATAGCCCTTTGTTTCCAGAAATGTGAGTTAGAGCCAGCCAGGAGCCAGATGCGCCCAGGCTTAACAGTCTAGCAGGTCAGGTCTTAGTAGGGCACCAGGTGCCAGTCATACCCCCCCCCCCCAAGGTGGGGTGTGACAAACTTGGTATCAGAGCAGGTCGTATCCCAGGGAGTCTGCAAGCCGTGCTAAGTAGAGTCCTGTCCATGGATGTGTTGTGCACCACATACTATGGGTAGGAGGCTGCAAGGCATGATAGGATGGTTGTCTTTTATTCTGATTCAGTCGTGCTATAGAGCTATACAGTATAGGGTTGAATTCCTAAAATTTTACCATATTCTTTGGCTACAGATAATGTCAGACCAGCGCCATCCCGTCACAGGTCGGAGCTTAGACATTGCAGCAGGGGAGGGCACCAGCAGGATGCCTCCCCCTCATTTGGAGACAGCACGATCAGAGGGCCCTACAGAGGCTTCATCTCAGCCTTCTCAGCAGTCTCCACCACGTCAGGAGCCGTTTGGAGCGACAGTATCTTCAGCAGTCCCTATACCGACACCTTCCGACCAGGAGGTTAGGAGTGCTGTAGTTATGATAGCACAGATGATGGATGCTCAGCGTCAGCAAATTCCATCCACAGTTGTAGAAGCATCATGAGGGCCCGGTAGTTCGAGGGTCCGAGAGTTCTTAGCCCTGAATCCCCCATAGTTCACAGGCATGGACCGAACAGAGGACCCCTAGGATTTTCTGGATCAGATGCAGAGAATCTTCAGGGTTATGCATGCTACACCTACTGAGTCAGTTGAATTGGCCGCATTCCGGTTGCGAGATATTGCGGTGTTATGGTATGAAAGCTGGGAGAGGTCCCGAGGGAGAGATGTTCCCCCTCCCACCTGGTCCAGTTTTTCAGGAGCTTTTCTGGATCACTATTTGCCGCGGGAAATTCGACAGGCCCGGGTAGACCAGTTCCTACATCTAGAACAAGGGGCCATGAATGTTCGGGAATATTCCTTGCGGTTTGACCCTTTGGCTCGATATGCACTGGCCTTCGTGGATACCATGGCATCCAGAGTGCACCGTTTTATTATGGGGTTGAACCCAGAATATGTCGAGACTTGTATCACGGCCACACTGCGAGAGGACATGGATATTTCCCGAATCCAGGCATTTGCCCAGAATATTGAGGGCATCAGACAACGACATCGGGAAATCATAAGGGTCAATCAGGAACAACGTCGCCGGGATAGGCCAGCTGAGTTACAGAGAGAGGCCCAGGGATGACCCAGGCCACGATTGTCAGACAGGCCGCCCAGGCCCCCGCCTCCGCCACAGTCACAGGGAGGTAGATTCAGCCGCAGGGGGCAGTCAGAGGCTGGTAGAGGTTCGCAGACGGAAGACTCACCATCACAGAGAAGGGCGGAGCAGAGTAGGTATACCCTACCACTTTGCCCTATATGCAGTCGACGCCATTCTGGAGCATGCAGATATGGTTCCACCGCATGCTATATCTATGGCCAAGAAGGCCATTTGATGAGAGACTGCCCAGCCAGAGGTCGAGAGGACCGGGACAGACAGGATAGGGCGTCAGTAGGGTCGCGAGCTACAGCATCCTCGACTGGGCGCAGGCCCCCAGTTTCAGCAGGCAGGGGTCGAGGCAGGTCAGGGGCCTCCAGTACAGGTGCGGGTCCAAGCCGCACATATGCCTTACCAGGGAGGCAAGATTCAGAGGCATCGCCTGATGTTGTGACAGGTATGCTAACTATCTACTCACACCCTGCTTATGTGCTAATTGATCCAGGGTCTACTTTGTCCTATATTACTCCATTTGTGGCACGGAAGTTTAGCATTGTACCAGAATCATTACAGCAGCCCTTCCTAGTATCTACGCCCATCGGTGACTCTATCACAGCTAGCCGAATTTACCGCGGATGTACAGTAGAGGTTGCCGATCGCCAGACCACAGTAGATCTGGTTGAATTAGAAATGATAGACTTCGATGCCATAATGGGTATGGATTGGTTAGTACCATGTTTTGCTAATGTTGAATGTTGGACCAAAACGGTCCAATTCCACTTCCCGGGGGAGGCAGTACGGGAGTGGAAGGGCAGCACCGCGACGCCAAAAGGTAGGTTTATTTCCTACCTTCGGGCGAGAAAGTTGATATCTAAGGGGTGCATTTACCATCTTGTCAGAGTTTAGGAAGTCCAAGCAGAATCTCCGACACTCCAGTCTGTTCCAGTGGTAAATGAATTCCCAGATGTATTTCCTGATGAGTTACCTGGTATTCCCCCAGAAAGGGAAATAGACTTCGCTATTGACTTGCTACCAGGCACTCAGCCAATATCAATACCTCCTTATCGTATGGCTCCTGCAGAACTCAGAGAATTAAAGGAGCAGTTGAAAGACTTGTTAGACAAAGGTTTTATCAGGTCGAGTACTTCACCGTGGGGTGCGCCAGTCTTGTTTGTGAGAAAGAAAGATGGCTCGCTCCGAATGTGCATAGATTATCGGCAGCTAAACAAAGTTACAGTAAAGAATAAGTATCCGCTTCCTAGGATTGATGACCTATTTGATCAGTTACAGGGAGCCAGATACTTTTCTAAGATTGACTTGCGGTCCGGATATCACCAGGTCCGAGTACGTGAGAGGGACATCCCTAAGACAGCATTCAGGACCCGATATGGACATTTTGAATTTTTGGTTATGTCCTTCGGGCTAACAAATGCCCCAGCAGTCTTCATGGATCTGATGAACAGTATTTTCAGACCCTTCCTGGACTTGTTCGTGATAGTATTCATTGATGATATTCTGGTGTATTCTCGCTCTGAAGCAGATCACCGGACTCATTTGCGGACAGTGCTCCAAATTCTTAGGGACCGCCAGTTGTATGCTAAATTTTCGAAGTGTGAATTCTGGCTTAACTCAGTAGCCTTTTTAGGGCATATTGTCTCAGACGCTGGTATACAAGTAGACAAGCAGAAGATAGAAGCAGTTAAGTCATGGCCTAGGCCTACCACCCCGACTGAAGTTCGTAGCTTTCTGGGGTTGGCAGGATACTATCGGAGGTTCGTTGAGGGATTCTCAACCATTGCAGCACCTTTAACGAAATTGACACAGAAAGCAGTAAAGTTTCAGTGGACGGAGACATGCGAGCAGAGTTTCCAGGAACTGAAAGACAGATTAACCTCCGCCCCAGTACTAGCACTGCCGGAAGGCACAGAAGGTTATTTAGTCTATTGCGACGCGTCAGGTGTCGGATTGGGTTGTGTGTTGATGCAGCATGGTAGAGTAATTGCATATGCTTCCAGGCAGCTAAAAAAGCACGAAAAGAATTACCCCACCCATGACCTAGAATTGGCCGCAGTAATTCATGCCTTGAAGATGTGGAGGCATTACCTGTACGGCGTTCATGTTGATATTTATACAGATCATAAGAGCTTGCCGTACATTTTCACTCAGAGGGAGTTGAACTTGCGACAGCGCCGCTGGTTAGAGCTGTTAAAGGACTATGATGTGAATATTCTATACCACCCCGGGAAAGCTAATGTTGTAGCAGATGCTCTGAGTCGAAAGTCAATGGGGAGCTTGGCGTATTTGCGACCCGAGAGACAGAAATTAGCTAAAGAAATTCATCAGTTAGCTGGGCTAGCCGTTCGGGTAATGGAAACAGGAGATAATGGGGCCGTAATTCAGAATTCTGCAGTATCATCGTTAGTTGCAGAGGTAAAAGAACGACAGTATGAGGATCCCGATTTAGTCCAGCTCAGAGATAGAGTTCAGAAGGGTAAGGAGCCAGATTTTCAGATAACCGAGGATGGTGTGCTATGCTATAAGGGTCGCCTTTGTGTCCCGAATGTCTCAAGCCTTCGTGGGCAGATCATGCACGAGGTACATTACGCTCGCTATTCCCTTCACCCAGGGGCGACGAAAATGTACCACGACATCAGAGACATCTACTGGTGGCCAGGTATGAAAACTGAGATAGCTGAATTTGTATCTAGATGTGCTAATTGTCAGCAGGTGAAAGCAGAGCACCAGAAACCGGGTGGTTTGACTCAAGAAATAACGATACCTACGTGGAAATGGGAAATAATAAACATGGATTTTGTAACAGGGTTACCCCGTACTAGATGCAGATATGATTCCATTTGGGTAATAGTTGATAGGCTGACAAAATCAGCTCATTTCCTGCCAGTGAGGGCTACTTTCTCAGCTGAGGATTATGCCGAATTGTATATCAGAGAAGTAGTTAGATTGCATGGGGTGCCGGTATCTATCATTTCAGATAGGGGAGCACAGTTTACAGCTAGATTCTGGCAGTCATTTCAGAAAGGTCTGGGGACGCAGATTAATCTGAGCACAGCATTCCATCCTCAGACAGACGGGCAAGCTGAACGTACAATTCAGACGCTCGAAGATATGCTACGAGCGTGTGTGTTAGATTTTGGGGGTAGCTGGGATGAACATCTTTCGTTAATCGAATTTGCTTATAATAACAGCTACCATTCAGCTATTCAGATGGCGCCTTTCGAGGCATTGTACGGGCAAAAATGTAGATCGCCGGTGGGCTGGTTTGAGACAGGAGAATCAGCATTAGTTGTCCCAGACATTGTTCGGCAGTCCGAGGAAAAGATAAATCTTATCCGAGAATGTTTGTTGACCGCTCAAAGCCGCCAGAAGTCATACGCAGATAGGCGGCGCAGAAATCTAGAATTTTCGGTGAACGACTGGGTATATCTGAAAGTGTCCCCGATGAAAGGGGTAATGAGGTTTGGCAAGAGAGGCAAACTTAGCCCAAGATTCATTGGGCCGTATCAGATTCGGCGAAGAATAGGCCGCGTAGCATACGAGTTAAACTTGCCTCCAGAGTTAGCATCTGTTCACCCAGTATTCCATGTTTCTATGTTAAGAAAGTTCGTAGGGGACCCTTCTACAGTAGTTCCAGTACAGGATGTTCAGGTCACAGAGGAGTTAGCCTATGAAGAGGTTCCCGTAGCCATTTTAGACAGACAGATTCGCAGGCTGAGAACTAAAGACGTTGCATCTGTCAAGGTATTGTGGCGTAACAGAAATCGGGAAGAAATGACGTGGGAGGCTGAAGAAGACATGAAAATCAGATATCCTCACCTATTTCAAGCCTAGTCAGACGACAGGTATGCCCGTATCATTACTTATACAGTATCTTATGATTGTATGTTTGTAAATGATAAAGAAAGAAGTGATATTTAGTTGTCCAGTGAATCTTAAAATATTGTGTGCAGTGCCTGTGTTGGACTTCTCTGCATTTCAGGTTTTTGCGATAGTCCATATTACAGGGGAAACTCTGCCGAAATTTTTCTAGAAAGTAAAGTAAAGCAGTCCTCTATATAACAGTGTACATTCGGGGACGAATATTCCTAAGGGGGGGAGAATGTTATACCCCGTAGAATTCCCGGCACTTAGATGACCTATTCGCACGTTGGTTAAGCATATTTGAAAGCCATACGTGCTAGGGAAAGGCCCGGGAAAAGATCGGACGAGAAAACCCGTCGAACTATCGCGGGTGGAGCCGAGGCAGAGCCCCTCCGCGATGGCAGCGTGTCACGGAGGTGAGGCCTCCGCGATGGCTCCGTGACACGTTGCCCAGGTTCAGGTCCAAGTATATAAGCCTCCACTTCGGTTTAAAATCATTTCATTACTTAATAACTTCCAGAGAACGTAGTGAACAGAGGGAAAACGAAGGGAGATTATAAATTATCGTCCGATTACGCTGCCAAACGCTACCCAAACCCAAATTAATCCTAGATACCAAGGTATTTAGCAGCAGAGAGCATTTCTACGGAGTTAGTTTCGCGAAATACGGCCGACGAATCGGCGAGCCACCGAACTAAAGTAAGTAGAATTGCTCTAAATTTATGTCTATGTGTTCCTAGCTGAGAAGTGAATATTTCTCCCTTCTGGGCCGCTGAAAAATAGCGAGTTTTTGACCGTCTTTCGATAAGCCTAAGTTTAAGCTATAAATTAAATCGAAAGTAATGTCGCTCTTTACAATAACGTGGTATTTAGTATTGATTGACGTATTTATGAATGCATTTGGGAGAAAATAGATGAAGTACCGGCCGAGCCTCGTCCGACGGACGAATATTCAAAGATAAGGTATGTAAAGTTAAGTTTCCTCGGCAAGTTGAGTAACCTCGAAGCAGTATAGTAATTTACAGACCAGTAGCATGTTTAGAAATCGATTATCGTGTTATTTTGAATATTGGTGCAATATGAGAAGTTTTGGGTTGTAACGTGTACGATACCTATCCGTACGATATAGATTCGGGCGTAAGTGGTTAAGGTTGCCCAGTATATTCAGTATGTGATGTAATATGCCATGTTAAGATATTGTTGTGTTTAGCTGAAACCTCGCGAGGTAGTACGGTATCAGTAAAGCATTCCAGATATAGAATAGTAACTAAATAAGGTTTAGAAAGCATGTTAGAAATGGGAAATTATGTTAATACAGAAACTCAGTAAATAGTATAGCTTTCAGCAGAAACACCTTTTTGTATAACCTTTGCCCCGGTACAGTTTGACAGGAGGCTATATTTATATTTATACTTACCTGTCTCAGCATGTATCAGACACTTACAGATTACTATTATTAGCTCAGTATGTGATTTATACGATACCCTACACCTGTTAGTCTTAGCTTACGAGATACACAGACAACATGATTAGTTGAGACCATTGTATTGATTGGGGTTGGATTACCTAGCTTCCCTGACCGCCCAGGGTTAATAGCTGTATCGACTCGTCCGCCAGAGGACGAGGATACGTCGCTCTACAGAGTGATATGCCGTCCCGCAAGGGGACGAAGATGGGATGCCAGTTTCCCCATATTGTGCCTTGGTCGGCCCTTATACACCCCCGTCGAGCGGGTACGCCCGGGGTGTTGATTTAGAGTCCTTCGGACTCAGATACAGTTATAGTCAGGGGCTCAGCGAGCCCAAGTGCATACCCAGGGACCGGCACGATGCTTACAGCCACTATAGGAGATGGGATGACCGGGGTAGGGGCATAGATTCTGTGTTGATTGTACCTCCCGGCTTATGGGGACCGGGCAAGGTTTGTGTGTGCTATGTTATGTTATGTATGTTATGCTATGTTATATTAGACGCGAGTAGATTGGTAGTAGAATGATACGCCTCCAGGTATGATTCCTACTTCCTTCGGTATCAGTCAGAACAGGTACGATCTACATCATCAGACAGCTAAGTTATTCCTCCTACTTCAGCTTCATCAGTTATATTATTGCTTTCAGAAGTTGTTTTCAGTTATATTATTTCTATTGCTTTACATACTCAGTACCAGTGGTACTGACGCCCGGTGGGGCGTTGCATTACTTGCCTGCAGGTAATCCTAGACGAGCAAGCGGTTCTACGTGACTCCCTGTCAGCGGTTGAGTATTCAGCTCCAGTCATCCAGAGGCTGAATTTCAGAGGTGTAGTTCAGTTCTTTTTGTTGTATATTATGGGTAGGTCGGGGCCCTGTCCCAATCAGTTCTATTACTATTCCTAGAGGCTTGCAGTCTGTATGAAATCCCTGTGGTCAGATGAGCCAGTCGTGTGGGGCCGTGCAGTTGTATAGTTGTCTTTACTCTTTCTTACTTCTGTGATGGTCGTGTGGGGCCATAGTTGTCAGTAGTGGTGACCTTGCCGGTCACGTAGCTTCTCTTTGTGCTTTATGATTAAGTTGCAGATAACTAGACAGCATGGTGGCCTTGTCGGCCCGTATAGGTTTCCCTGAATTACTATGTTTCTGGCTAGCTGCTAATACAGGTACAGAAGGCTATAGGCCAATGGGTCGGGGGCTGTATTTACAGCCGTTATATAGCCCTTTGTTTCCAGAAATGTGAGTTAGAGCCAGCCAGGCGCCAGATGCGCCCAGGCTTAACAGTCTAGCAGGTCAGGTCTTAGTAGGGCACCAGGTGCCAGTCATACCCCCCCCCCCAAGGTGGGGTGTGACAATCTCAGCTTGAGATTCCTTATCAATTTTAGCTCCAAGGATTTCCAGTTCATTAAGAAGACCAATCATTTTAAGAACATGATCCCTTACGAACGATCCTTCAGCCATTTTTGTGTTTAAAAGGGCTTTCAAGGCTGTCTGCTTTGCAGCACGATTATGCTCACCGGACATCTCTTTGATACTTTCAAGCATATCATAAGCAGATTCCATAGACTGGTGCTGATGTTGCAAAACATTCAATATTGAGGCAAGAATTTAACATCGCGTCATCATTAGCATTAACCCATTTTTCACAGGGTTTGATTTAGTCCATGGTGGCATTCTCAAGTTTTTCATGGCATTCCTCAACCAATACAAAATTATACCTTTCAGCAGTTAGGAGAATATCCAGATTTCTTTTCCAATCAACATAATTCGGGCCCTTTAACTTGTTTTCTTTTAAAATAGAGGCAAGAGGATTGAACGAAGTCATTATTAATCTGGGAGGTAGAAAAAACGTTAAATAGATCATTAAGCATGATACAAGAATATTTAAATTCATGTAACAACATAACACATACAACCATGCATATTGAATAGCTAGATTCGATAGGGAAACTTAACCATTCATGCAAACTATATGAGTTATGACAGATGTTTACCCCATAAATCAAAACAGAACCAACTCAGTTGAAGAGTGAACTGCATATTTAAGATAGGTAAATATCCAATAATATAAATCTATGTTACATTGAACCAACATGTAACTCAGTTACAGAGTTAATACAAGTTTTCAACAACAGGAGACAAGAAAACACAGTAATCCCGTAATGAATCTATCCAATGGGAAAAGAAAACCAATGTCAACATGTAAACTCATTACAATACTGTTACATACCAATGGAGACCATAAGCATTGAACCCTAACAACACTGGTTGTAAGAAACTAATTTTTTCTCAATTTTTAATTTTTCAGAAAACAGAAAAATGCCCAAAAACCCATCAAAATGACTCTGAATGGCCAAAAAATAATGTTAGTCATAGCAAATCAATGAGTATTGCTCAGTGGGTCGTTTCTGATGAACCTACCAAATTTTAGGTCAATCGAAGTTCATCAAGATTTGAAAAACTCCAATACCGACCAAACTGGCAGTGTCATGCATGACACTCCGCAGCGCCTCGCGTGAAACTGGCAGCCAAAAAAAAAAAAATTTCTTTCACAAAACATAACACAAATTGTTTATAAAATAATTTTTCAAACACAAAAACCATTAAAACACTCGTTTTCATCTATGATATGATTCATGTATTCATGCAAAAAAGACAATATACATAATAATATTTTCCATGAATTTTTCAAATTATCTAGGTAGATATAAGTTGGCTCTGATACCAATTGTTAGAACATGCGCAGCGGAAGCAAGCATAAATTGGATCAACTATTTTACATGATTCACTAGATAATAATAATGAATTAAATTACGAAATACTAACCTCTTAAAGCTTTCGCACAAAACATCCAATTCGCTCTCCAGGTCTGCAGTCTTCTACTATAGCCTGAATAATCTCCTAGTAGGGAATTCTTGTGTGGGCAAGTACTGCTTCTCAGAAAAGATGATTTTTTTCAAGGAGGAAAAGCTCTATTTAATAATCACGTTTTTAGGGTGTAAAACTCTAATCCCAAAACGTATAGATTTCCTACTTTCCTTGTATATTCACACGTTTTCAAAGGGTATGAAACCCAAAAACGTGTACTACTTACCTTTTCTGAAGTTGTCCAAAATCTTATAGGATTTTACTACTTCAAGAAAACAGGTTTCTTCGTTTTTCAAGTTCTTTAATTAATCAGGCATAGCAGGGACCACAAATTTAATTAATGAGGTTATGGTATTAATTCGAAATAATGAATGAATTAATCTACCAGAATAAATTATAGATTACTTCACTAAAAATTTATAATTGCACTCCTCGGTATAATTTCAAAATCAGTCATTAAATTCTTATTTAACTCCCCATGTTAAGATTACAGATACCAACCAATCGAATTAAATTTCTGACTATTTAATTCATTGATCAATTTAATCATTTATTCAAATGCTTAACTTATTTCATGTGACAGATACAGAATCCACCTACAGGGTTTTCACATGAAACCTTATAAGAAATCATAAGGGATATCATCAATCTCAAGGTCAAGACATGGATTCCATCAACTAACTATTATTTCACAAATATCATTTTTTGTCATCTAACCTATTGGGAATATTTTAACTCAAGAAAGAGTTTCACCCTTTGATAGATCAAAACAACAAGCAAACGACATTGATCATAATAATTATATCAAGATTAAGAGTATAAGTACATTTAATGATCTAGAGAATTTATTTTACTAAGTCAGACAAAATATTTTTCTCTACTTGGTCTGTTCAATACATACAAAATGTTCTAGCACAAGAAGTTGGAATAATATCATTCCCATAATCAAGATAAATTACATTTAATATTGTGTTACAATCATACCGATGAATTCGTCCAATTATCATCTTAGATTGTGAACATATATAAACTTTATACTTATAAGTACTGATGATTTAATCTTCTGTGTATAAGCTAAACTCAATACACCAAATCATCTACTATATAAGTAAAGGACGCACATACAAAAATGATCTATTTAAAACAAGACTTTATCAATTCAACGAATAAAATAAAAGTCTTACAAAATTGAAACATAATATTATACTACAACCGCATTGTTAATAGTATATCCTAACGATATATAACCAAGTCATATTATCTTAGACAGACTGAACAGGTTAAAATAAGTTTGGGCTGAATTTGTCACCCTTACAGGTAACTAAAACAAGTTATGAGTTTAATGACAAATTATGAACTCATAAATATCAAATTCCTCCTCTGTTTCTGATCCCCAAGATTTTAAATTGACGGTAAAAACATATTTTGTCGCAATAATCACCAGGATTTCTAATCATCACAAATCGCTAATAGTTTGGTTACAAATCCAAGAAAATTGGCATGACTACAAAATTCTGACAAATTATCATACTTTTTTGCGTAAATATCAAATATATTTTTTAAAAATTTTGGTTCAAATCTGTTGTGTGTTTGTCTTGACTTTCTTATCCTAATTAGCTTTTTCTTTTCCTAAAAGAAAAACACAAATTTTTCGTATTTGACTAATCTTTTCTTCTGTAGGAAAAGGTATTGGATTTTATAAAGTGAGGCTCCTTCCTCTTAACTTAGTGACATCCACAATGTAGTCTTAAGGGCTTTGAGAGTTTTGTTTAGGGGGAGAATTTGTGAGACACAAGTGGTAGTGTAATCCTTGTGAAAACTTCTTTATATTCTGAGTGAGTTTTGTGAGTTTACTTCTCTTGATATCTTGTACTCTCTTTTTATATAGTGGATTACTCATCTCCCCTTGTGGATGTAGGTCGATTGACCAAACCACGTTAAATTGTTGTGTCTCTTTTCGTATATTTCTTGTTTGTCTTCTTAATTAGTGTCTTTTAAAGTTTTCTACGTTAACTTCCGCATGCCACCTAATTATGTCACGGCCTGAACATAGGCCCGAATCTAGACACGGAACCTAGACCATAAATGGCTCCAAGTCAATCCATGGCATGAACATAATAACTAAAACTTAATGTAATTAATTCGTAAAATAAATTTTTGAAATAGCGAAAGTTTGAATATTTAATACATCTGAACAACATAGTATAACACTGAACTCAAAGCTAAATACATAACTATGTCTGATAAGCCTCTACATACTAAAGAGTTGATGGGACAAGACTCCAACTAGCTCACTAGAAGACTGAAATTGAAAGATGCTGATAACAAGATAACTAAAGGTCCTTAAAGGATGAGGACTCAGCAACAAGTATGGATATGCTAAACTCTAAGAACTGGCTAGTGGAGGGACTGATCCTGAACGTATGAGCCTGTATCATGAAATGATACAATATAGAATATGTGGTCAGTACTTGAAATATACCGAGTATGCAAGGTAAGAAAATAGCTGAGCAAGTAAAACTAAAAACATGCATACCATAAATCATTATATCATAAGATTCTGAGAGTAAGGCTTGCATGCTATTAACTGAAAACATGATTAAAAATAACTGAACCTCGTAACTTAATTGAATGACCCAAAGCTGAAAACAAATGTCATGAGTAAAAACTGAACATTAGGTCAAACCTACTGAAAATATAATATCATAACCGATGAATATGCCTAACTGAAATCATGAGGAACATTGGGAGACTCGTCATATAACCGACATTACCACAATAGAGCTTACATGGTCCCGATTATTACACTCAAGTGGGCAGAGCCGTCCAAAGCCTTGGCAGGGCTAACGCACTACCATGATATCGATATCAAGTTGAAGGCCCCTTGGGGCAGGGAAAGCTCACAAGGGAGGTCCCAAAGAATCTGAATAAACCTACGTTGGCACGTAATTCTGAGTCCTGGGTTTGTCTGAACTCCTAGCCTACTCGGTGCTAGACACTACTCCTAAAAACATGTATACGCTCTCTATCCTTTTTCAATGAAGATGAACCATCTCCTTTCGATGAAGTTGATCATAACAATGTATACATAGTCTGAAAAATGAACATGAGGAGCCTTGGCTCAAAACACACCACAAGCTGAAAAGTGGGAGTCTATACTCCAAAAACCATGTGGTAAGCTAATATCATAAAATTTAGACAAATCATGATCTCATACTCAGATCATGTGGGCTTGTCCAAACATTAACATACTTTGAAATAGACTTGATAGTCAAAAATCATGGATACATACATGGGTAATTCATAAACATTTTTAAATACTAGAAATCTCATCATACTTGCAACAATAAATCATAAATTCAACTTTTCATGATAATTGGGTATCATACTCTTAAAACTTTGAAATCATAACTTGTAATCAAAATCATTATAAAACATGCCCATGAATCTTAAAACATCATTAGAAACATGAATAGAATTGACCCATGATAGAAACATAGAGGATTTCATACATTGGGTTAGAACCCCATGGAACCATGCACATGAATTCATGAATTGAGAAGAGATTTGGGAATGAGAGTGAAGAGAAACTCCCATTCATAACCCTATATACCTGGGTGCTTTGATTTCACAACCTTCCTTGAATGCCCAAGAGATTTGGGGGAAGAACTAAGGGGGATTCTCTAGCTTGATCTCTAATGGAGCACCTTAAACTTGCATGCATGGAATGGGAAGGCTTATGATAGGTTAAACACTCTTAAAACCCTCCTAAATGAGCTTAAAACGATCATAGTTTAGGATCTAGGAGCTTAGAAATTACGAAAACACCCTTACTAAAACGTAGAAATTTTGGACATTACCAGTTACCACGAGTGATCTCACCACTCATAGTGTACTAAACGAGTCGTTAAACCAAGTCATTAAGTCTACTGCCCCATTTCAAGTCTCCAACACAGCTCCTAGCTAGGACCAACTTCACGAGTTGTGGATTCACATCACAACTCATGGCTGCTTTCCGTGGTCACCCCCTGGCCACGAGTTTCCCCAAGTAATCCTCCACTTCATGAGTCATTTCACGACTTGTGAAGTCTCCTCACGAGTCACTAGATGACTCGTTTTGTGACCTGAGCAATATTTTTCTGTTTTCTCCTCTTGAACCCTCGGGTCTGATCTTAGAGACTTTTGGGGTATTACAATATCTTCCCCTTGGGAACATTCATCCTTGAATTTGGATAAACATACTGAAAAACTGGGGATTGGAACTGTCATCCTTAATACTGAACATCTGGAGCTAAAATTGACGGAGTGACTGACTCCAAACTAAAATACATGACTGAACTGAATTCATGAACCACACATATATGCACTGACATGAAAGAAACTGGGATACATGAACTAGAAATGAAACTGAATGAAGTACGAGGAAGGAAACCGATACCTCAAGATGGAACTGAGCTAGGAGGGAAAAGATGCGGGTATTTAGTCATCATATCAGCTTCGGTTTCCTACGTAGCCCCCTCAACATGTTGATTCCTCCATAAAACCTTTACTGAAGCTACCTCTTTGTTTCTAAACTTTCGTACCTGATGATCAAGAATTTCAACTGGTACCTCCTCATAGCTAAGGCTATCCTTCACACCTACGCTCTCCACAGAAACACCCAAAGCCAGGTCACCCATGCACTTCTTCAAGAGCAATACAGGGAAACTTGGACGCACCGAAGCCAATTCTGAGGGCAACTCAAACTCATAGGACACCTTGTCAATACGTCTCACAATCCTGTACGAATCAACATATCGGGGACAAAGCTTCCCCTTCTTTCCAAATCTCATCACTCCCTTCATGGGAGACACTTTCAGAAACACCCAATCATCAACTCCAAATTCAAGTTCTCTTCTCCTCACATTCACATAGGACTTTTGACGACTTTGAGCTGTTTTAAACCTCTCTCTTATAAGTTGAACCTTCTCCATAGCCTCATGGACTGAATCTGGCCCTATCAACAGAACTTCACCTGCTTCAAACCAACCAATAGGCAACCTACATCTCCGCCCATAAAGAGCCTCAAACGGGGTCATCTGAATGCTGGAATGGTAGCTGTTATTATATGCAAACTCGATAAAAGGTAAGTGATCATCCCAGATCCTTTAAAGTCAATCACACATACTCTCAACATATCCTCGAGAGTATAAATGGTCCGCTTAGCCTGACCATCTATCTTTGGGTGAAAAGTTGTGCTAAGCTTGACCTGAGTACTGAGTCCTTTCTGAAACGACCTCCAAAACTATAAGGTAAACTGAGTACCTCTATCTGATATGATGGACAAGGGCACTTAGTGCAACTGAACTAACTCCCAAATATACAATTTGGCATAATCCTCCACTGAATCAGTAGTTTTGACTGGCAGAAAATGGGTTGCTTTGGTCAATCTATCCACAACCACCCAAATAGAGTCATATTTTCATCAAGTGCGAGGTAACCCTGTAATGAAGTCCATATTGATTTTCTCCCACTTTCAAGTAGGGATACTAATGTCTTGTAACACCTCCAGGTCTTTGATGCTCAACTTTTACTAGTTGACAATTCAGATATTTAGCCACAAACTCTGCTATGTTCTTCTTCATGCCACTCCACCAATAGATTTCTGTAGGTCATGGTACATCTTAGTGGCACCTGGATGTATAGAATATCGGGAACTATGAGCCTCATGCAGCATTCAATATCTCAAGTCATCAACACCCGGAACACACAAATGACCCTGATATTGTACACCATCTCCATCTTGGGAGAAGACCTTAACCTTTTGATTCTAAACTATTTCCTTTAACTTTACCGAAATAGGATCTTCATCTTGCCTAGCCTTGACCTCAGTCACCAAAGAGGATTCTGAATCATTCTGAACAATGACACCACTATCTGTTAAATCAACAAGGCGGACGTCGTGCAAGTCGATGCACATCCTTCACCAATTTTTTCCTTTCCTCTTCCACATAAGAAACACTCTCCATAGAAACTCTACTAAGAGCATTGGCCACCACATTGGCCTTACCTGGATGATAAAGGACACTCATGTCACAATCTTTAAAAAGCTCCAACCACCTTCTTTGTCGTAGATTCAGATCCTTCTGGGTAAACACTTACTGTAGGCTCTTGTGATCCATAAACACATTCACATAGATCCCATATGGATAATGTCTCCAAATCTTCAAGGAAAATACTACTGCTGCTAACTCGAGGTCGTGAATCAGATAGTTCTTCTCATGTACCTTAAGATGCCTAGAAGCATAGGCTATAACCTTACCGTGTTGCATTAATACACAACCAAGGCCAATCCTCAAGGCGTCACAATATACCACAAATCCACCAGTACCCTCAGGTAGGGTAAATACTGGTGTTGAGGTGACTCGGGCCTTCAACCCCTGAAAACTCTTTTCATAGGCCTCCGACCATTAAAACTTCACTTTCTTTTGGGTCAACTTTGTCAACGGTGCCGCAATGGATGAAAATCTTCCAATGAACCTCCTGTAGTAGCCAGCTAAACCCAAGAAACTCCTGATATTTGAAGGACTAACTGGTCTAGGCCAATTCCTCACAACTTCTATCTTTTGAGAGTCCACCTATACACCCTCGCTTGACATCACAAGACCCAAAAAGGCTACTGACTTTAGCCAAAACTCACACTTGTTGAATTTAGCATACAACTAGCGATCCTTAAGAGTCTGTAGTACCACCCTCAAATGAGCGGCATGCTCCTCCTCACTTTGAGAGTATATGAGAATGTCATCTATGAACACAATCACAAACATATCCAAATATGGCTTGAACACTCTATTCATCAAATCCATAAAAGTTGCAGGAGCATTCGTTAGTCCAAAACACATAACTACAAACTCATAGTGACCATACCAAGTCCTAAAAACTGTCTTTGGGATGTCACTATCTCTAACTCTAAGCCGATGATACTCAGATCTGAGGTCTATCTTTGAGAAACACTTGGCACCCTAAAGTTGGTCAAACAAGTCATTAATTCTAGGGAGGGGATATCTATTCTTGATTGTGACCTTAATCAACTGCCGATAGTCAATGCACATACGAAGAGAACCATCCTTCTTTCGGATAAAGAAAACTGGTGCACCACACGGGAATTTTCTAGATTTGATGAAACCCTTATCTAAAAGGTCCTTCAACTGCTCTTTTAACTCCTTTAGCTCAGCTGAAACCATTTTGTAAGAAGGAATAGATAAAGGTTACGTATCGTAAAGAAGGTCAATACCAAAGTCGATCTTCCGCTGGGGAGGGACTCCCAGTAGATCATCTGAAAACACCTTTGGATAGTCACACACTATGGGAACTGATTGGATAGGTGGGGTCTCGGACGTAGCATCCTTAACCTGAAGTAAATGGTACACGCAACCCTTAGAGATCATCTTTCTAGCCTTAAAATAGGAAATAAAGCTACCTACAGGCACAACTGAACTACCCTTCCACTCTAGGACTACCTCACCCAGAAGCCGAAACTCTACTGCACAGGTTCTATAATTTACTAAGGCGTAACATGAATGTAGCCAATCCATGCAAAAGATAACATCAAAATCTTTCATGGCTAACTCTACTAAATCTGCTGAGGTGACTTTTTAAAGGACTGTGATAGGGCAATTTCTGTATTCCCGTTGAGCTATAACTGAATCACCAACTGGAGTAGAGACTGAGAAGGGTTCTGATAGGATTTTGGGACTGACTCTGAAATTACTAGCAACATAGGGCGTCACAAAAGATAAAGTATCCCCTGGATCTATCAATGCGAATACATCAAGATGAAATACTCGTAACATACTAGAGACTACACCTAGAGAGACCTCCTGCTCTTGACGAGATGCGAGGGCATAAAACCTGTTCTGATGCTGACCATCACCTGCACTAGTGGATGCTCCCTACTGAGTTGAGAGTGCTGGTGGAGCTGTTGAACTAGTGGCTAGGTCTCAGCATCTACCATGGCCCCATCTGGCTGCTGGACAATCTCTGAACATATGTCCAGGCTTTCCATACCCGAAACAAGCACCTATACTGGCTAAGCACTGACCAGTGTGCCTCCTACCATACCTGTCACACCCTAAAATGCTGAGCTCTATGGGCCTGCTTCCCCGACCTTGAGAGCCTGATGCTCGTCCCCTCTAATCGAGCCTAGGTCTGGATGGCACACTTGTTGCTGACGGCGCTAGGGCTGATGATCTCTGGTGGGACCGCTGACGATATCAACCACTAGGCCTCTGCTGGGAGAACCCAAAACTATCGGTCCTAGCCCTCTTGGCCTCTCTCTCTCACTCACTCACTCACCTGCACCGCCTCTATCTGCTGGGCGTACAGGACCAACCGTGAGAAGTCAATATCCTAATGAAGCATAGTGGTCCAGCAATCATTGACCAAATAGTCCATTATCCCATGCACGAACCTGCTCACCCGAGCCCTCTGATCATCCACCATCTCCGGTGCATATTTGGACAAGCAGGTGAACTCTAAAGCATACTCCTGGACTGTCATGTTGTTCTGCCTCAGGTACACAAACTCTGCTGCCTTGATCTCCCTCATATCTCGGGGAAAGAATCCATCCAAGAACGCGGTAAGAAGCTCATCCCAACCAATGGGACCCACTCTGACTCCCCTGCAATCCTTCCACTATCTAAACCAAAAATGGGAAGCCCCTTTCAACTGATAAGAGGCTAGACCTGCACACTCCTCCCTTGTCTACCCCATAATCTGGGTGATCTTCTGGATCTTATCAATACACTTATGTGGATCCTCGTCCACTCTCAATCCAAGGAACTCAAGGGGATTCATCTTGAGGAAATTCTTAACCTAGCCGTTGTCACGTTCCCATTCTACAGAACATGAGCCACCGCCTGCTGGTTGACCTGGGCGGTCAATGCCTGTGCCAACATCTGGATAGCTGCCCTAAACTCAGCATAGGAAACCTTCTCAGGCACATGGTCCTTGGGGGCTACTGGGGCTTGTTGGTGGCCATCTCCATTGCCATTCTCATGCCCATTTCCATTTTCGTTCATTCTTCCATTAACTCGACGAGGAGGCATGATTCTGCAAATGTGTATAGCACGAGTTAGAAGAATAGAAGACATTTCATCGCATGACATAGATCATGAAAGAAGGAAAATTACCTAAAACACTTTGAAGCCTCTTCGTCATCATTGTGACGTGCTTCACATCTATGAAAAAGACTCTACTTAATACAGCTTTTAGACACCCTATGACACTTTAAAAACTTATTGCTGTGATACCAAGTTTGTCATGACCCGAACATAGGCCCGGATCTAGACATGGAACCTAGAACCATAAATGGCTCCAAGTCAACCCATGGAATAAACATAATAACTAAAACTTAACATAATTAACGCGGAAAACTAAATTCTGAAATAGCAGAAGTCTAAACATTTAATACATCTGAACAACAGAGTATAACACTGAATCCGAAGATGAAATCATAACTATGTCTGATAAGCCTCTACGTACTGACGAGCTGATGGGACAAGACTCCAACTAGCTCACTAGAAGACTGAAATTGAAAGATGCTGATAACAAGATAACTGAAGGTCCTCAAAGGATGAGGACTCACCAACAAGTCTGGATATGCTAAACTCTAAGAACTGGCTAGTGGCGAGACTAATCATGAACGTATGAGCCTGTATCATGAAACGATACAGCATAGAATATGCAATCAGTACTTAAAATATACCGAGTATGCAAGGTAAATAAAACAGCTGAGTAAGTAAAATTGAAAACATGCATATCATAAATCATTATATCATAAGATTCTGAGAGTAAGGCTTGCATGCTATTAACTGAAAACATGATTAAACATAACTGAACCTCATAACTTAATCGAATGACCCAAAGCAGAAAATTGATGTCCTGAGTAAAAACTGAACGTTGGGTCAAACCTGCTGAAAACATAATATCATAATAGATGCATATGCATAACTGAAATCATGAGGAACAATGGGAGATTTGTCATATAACCGACATTACCAAGATAGAGTTTACATGGTCCTGACTGTTACATCAAGTGGGCAGAGGCATCCAAAGCCTTGCTAGGGCTAAGGGCGCTCTCATGAAATTGATATCAAGCTGAAGGCCCCATGGGGACAGGGGAAGTTCAAAAGGGAGGTCCCAAAGAATCTGAATAAACCTACGTTGGCACGTAGTTCTGAGGCTTGGGGTTTGTCTGAACCCCTAGCCTACTCATTGCTAGACACTACTCTCAAAAATATGAATATGCTCTCCATTATTTTTCAACGAAGTTGAACCATTGCCTTCGACGAAGCTGATCGTAATAATGTATACATAGTCTGAAAAATTAACATGAGGAGCCTTGGCTCAGAACATACCATAAGTTGAAAAGTGGGAGTCTAGACTCCAAAAATCATATGGTAAGCTAATATCATAAGCTTTGGACAAATCATGAAATCATACTTATATCATGTGGGCTTGCGCAAATTTTAACATACTTTGAAATAGACTTGGTAGTCAAAAATCATGGATACATACATGGGTAATTCATAAACATTCTTAAATACTAGAAATCTCATCATACATTGGAAGCATAAATCATAAATTCAACTTTTCATGAAACTAGCATAATTGGGCATCATACTCTTAAAACTTTGAAATCATAATTTGTAATCAAAATCATTATAAAATATGCCCATGAATCTTAAAACATCATTAGAAATATGACTAGAATTGACCCCTGATAGAAACATAGAGGATTTCATAAATTGAGTTAGAACCTCATGGAACCATGCACTTGAATTCACGAATTAAGAAGAGATTTGGGCATGAGAGTGAAGAAAAACTCCCATTCATAATCCTACATACCTGGGTGCTTTGATTTTACAACCTTCCTTGAATGCCCAAGAGATTTGGGGGAAGAACTAAGGGCGATTCTCTAGCTTGATCTCCAATGGAGCACCTTAATTTTGCATGCATGGAATGGGAAGACTTAGGTTAGGTTAAGCACTCTTAAAACCCTCCTAACTAAGCTTAAAACGACGTAGTTTCGAATCTAGGAGCTTAGGAATTACGAAAACACCCTTACTAAAATGCAGAAATTTTGGACACTGTCAGTCACCACGAGTGACCTCACGACTCATGGTGTACTGAACGAGTCATTAAACCAAGCCGTTAAGTCTACTACTCCATTTCAAGTCTCCAACATAGCTCCTGGCCGCGACCAACTTCATGAGTCGTGGAGTCACATCACAACTCGTGGCTACCTTCTGTGGTCACCCTCGGCCACGAGTTCCCCCAAGTCATCCTCCACTTCAAGAGTCACTTCACTACTCGTTGAAGTCTCCTCACGACCACTGGACGACTCGTCCTGTGACCTAAGCAACATTTTTCTATTTTCTCCACTTGAATATTCGGGTTTGATCTTAGGGACTTTCGGGTTAAACATGTCTTTTACCCAACTTGTGTCAAATTTTTCCTTCCAGTTGTACTATTTTCATCCGGCTAAATGTAATTCTAGAGCAATCTCCCTTAATACCACAGTTGGTTCTTTATATTTCTGTTTGAATCTGCGGTGGTTCCTCTCCATCCAGGTATAGCGATCCTAATATGGTTCTTTCAGATGTTCTGTTATTGACAACTTAGATAACCAATTGAACTCTTCTTCCCATGATTGAACTGTCGTTCTCTGCATTCCCACCCAGTTTAGTGGTCTGGCCCATATTTGAGCTGTAACTTTTTTAATTAATTTTATATTGAATAATAAATAATATAATGTAAATTGAACAAATCATGTATTAGTATTGATATTTTTTAAAGTGCATTAAGTACGTTTTACTCCTAAAATATAAATTCTCATTTACTTTAAAATTCGTGATAAAAAATTGTCCTTGTTATTACATAAATTTCTTATATAATGAAAAGTTATAGAAAAATTTTATGACTTATTTGATATAATAAAACTAAATAAAATATTTTCATTATTTCTCATTTAAAAAGAAACTAAAGTATTTTTAAGATATTAAATCTAAAGTACAGTACTATTAACTCATGAAAAAAAGGGTTAATATGTCTTTTACTCAACTTATTTATTACTCAATCCACTTTTACTCATGAAATATGAACAGATTAAATTACTGATCATTTTATGTTTATCCATTTTTAACCTGTCCAAATTGACGCAATCAGTTCATTTGCGATCACTACTAGATAGTAATGATTTAATTAATGGATTATCCAAACGACCAAAATTCTCAACTTGATAACGAACACCTCTTTCATTTTCTCTTTTCCTACATTTAATTTTTTTTTTTTAAAAAAAAACATTTATCCATCTAAGTTGTAAAAAGTGTAATTCTCTTTTTAAATTATGAAGAGCAGAGGAAAGACGAATTAGTTATTTTTCGTGGGGTCAATTTTAATTAGTTTAAAATTTGAGATAAATATGCACGAAAGTGATCCGTTTTTCTTGTTTTTACTTTTTTCAGGCTGAACCCATCTGATCTATACGAGTAAGAAATTGAAGTGATATATATAATATTCTGCTAGGTGAGTTGCACAGATGTAATCAGTGTTACTATTCAATTTTTTATGAAAATAGATTCGCGGTCAGAAATTAGGCAGATCTCCACAAAATTTGTTAGGTTGCCTTATCACAATTTTTTTCAAATCGCCAAAAATTGGTTATTAAATCCTCATGAATAATAACAGATTTTCATAAGGTTTATCAGGTTATATTACTAGAAAATATAAAATTAATTATGAAATTTATCATAATTCTCAGCTAATCTGTTACTGAAAAACTCTTAGCTAATTGAATTTTTTATAATCTGTAACTAAATAATAATAGAACTAAATTTTTATTATTTAACTATAAAATTTTATTTATAGCTATTTTTAAAAAAAATTAATAATATTATCATGTCATAAATCCTGACAATTATCAGAAATTGAGCATCGGAGATCATGAAGATTCTGGTGAATCTTTATAAACTTGTTCCGTAGAAATTTTAGCAACATGTTTTTGTTTGAAAGTGTAAAGAACTAAAAGTATGAACTATGGAAGAAAGAGTAGAGTTTGCAGACTCTCTGTTTAACCATTCTGCCGAGAGGAAGATCTTATTTAAATATCCATTCTGTAAAAGGATATTTGTCAAAGGATTGATACAAATCCTATATTTTCTGTAACAAATCATAACAACAACTTAAAATACAGTAATGATTCAATATAAGAGAAAAATTAGGAACAAGATAGAGTTTCCTATCTACATGGCTCTCTTATTGTTGTTTTGAGAGGGATTCTCAGTCAATACCCCCTTGCAAGCGGATGGTGAGGGTCGAACCAGGAGCTTGGACCTCAACAGATTGAGTCAAGTTGTACCTAGGGCTTATGTAAAAGTATCTTCCATTTGAGTTCTAGAGCTAACAAAGCGAACAACAAGTGAATTATCATCTACTTTCTCCCATACATAGTGATAGTCGAGCTTGATGTGCTTTGATCATTGATGAATAACAAGATTGGTAGAGATAAAAGTAGCACTTAACTTTCTCGCATAGTAGGATCAGAGGTTGCTTGAGAGGAGCATGTAACTTATGTAAAAGTTTCTCAGCCCAAATAATCTCGGTAGTATCAAAGGCAAGAGCTCGATACTCAGCTTCAGTACTAGAGCGAGTGACTACTTTTTGTTTCTTAGAGCACCAACATGATAAATTTCCACCATAGTAACTAGCAAATCCATGTTGACAACGATTGTCATCAAGGTCAGATATCCAACCAGCATCCGAGAAGGCTACCAAGCCGGAGTCAGTGGATGAGTGCAAATAGAGACCATGGTGAAGGGTGCCTTTAAGGTATCGAAGGATGCACTTAACGGTAGCATAGTGAGTGGTGGATGGATTGTGCGTAAACTAACACACCCGATTGACAGCAAGACAAATTTCAACACATGTAATAATGGCATATTAAGAAGCCCCAATAATATTGTGATATAGGTGAGGATTAGGGAGAAGATCACCATCATGGACAAGGCAAGACCCTGGGGTAGTTGGCGTGGAGATAGGTTTGGCTTCGTCCATTTTGGTGCTAAGAAGAATATCTCGAATGTGAGTTTGTTGGGCAAGCAAAACTGTATCTTTATTTCTGGTAATTTCAATACCAAGGAAAAAATGAAGATATCAAAGTTCCTTCAAGGAAAAAGGTAGCATAAAGTGTTCAAGTAAATTGGTGAATGAACTGAGGATTGCTTCTTACGACAATAAGATCATCAACATACACTAGATATAGGTGAAATCATTGGGTGATTGCCGAACAAATAGAGAGCAATCAGATAAGCATGATGTAAAATCATCAGAGATGACAAAAGTTTTGAGCTTGGTGAACCGTGTCCGAGGAATCTTCTTAAGGCCATAAAGAGCCTTTTTGAGTAGACATACATGGCTGGGATATTGAGGATTAACAAATCCCTTTAGTTGCTCCATAAATACCTGCTCTTTAAGTTCACCATTTAAGAAAGCATTAATAATATCAAGTTGATACAAAGGCCATCCTTTGGTAAGGGCAATGGAGAGAACTAACCTATGGTGGTTGGTTTGATTTCATGACTAAATGTATCAAAATAGTCGATTCCTTCCTCTTGATGAAACCCTTTAGCTAGTGCTCAATGAAGTCATCAATATGATGTTTTATCCTATTAACCCACTTACAATCAACAACATTAGAGTTATGAGGTGGTGGAACAAGTTGCCATGTATTATTTCACATAAGAGCATAAAATTCTGTTTGCATAGCTTGCTACCACTGAGGAAGTTTGGAAGCCTAATTAAAATTTTTGGGTCCTTCAATAGGTAGGAGATCAACTGGAAAGGGATGTATGGATATGGTTAGAGTTTTTGGGGCTAAAGAGTTGGTTTTAGAATAAGTTATCATTTTGTGGTGAGAGTTATCTAGTGGTCGAAAATAGAAAGGAGCGGTTGAAGAGTAAGAGAGAGGAGAAGGTAGAGAGATGATTCGAGGGGGTGAAGGTGAAACGGAGTTCCTGAAAGACATGGAAGAAGGTGATTTAGTAGGAGGTGAAGGTTGAGAAAGGGTGATTATCTGTGTGCTTGTTGAAGGTTGAACAACATCTCGAGTACTCGTTGACAATTGAATTGGGGCCTGTGGGGGTGAAGGAAGGGAGGCGGCTTGATGGAGTAGTATGGAGGGAATTTTAGAGGAAGTGGAATAAGATCTGGAGGAGGATATTTTCAGATGGTCTTGATAAGGAAAACATTCCTTATCAAAGGCAACATGACGAGCGACATAAATTCTATTAGATGGTACATGAAGGCACATATAGCCCTTGTGTTTTAGGCCATAACCTATAAAGATGCATGGTTGAGATTAAAAATCAAATTTGTGGTTATTTTAAGGACGAAGGAAAGGGAAAAAAAGACAACAAAAAGATTTTAGAAAATCATAGTCAAGTGGACAATGATATAGACATTAATAGGGAGATGATTAGTTTTGGAAGTGATGGTGCGGTTAGAGAGATAGATTGTCGTTTGGAAGTCTGGTTCCCAAAAAGACAATGGAGGGAAGCATGGGAAAGAAGGGATAATCCCTTTTCAATAATAATACAATTGTATCATCACTCTAGAGCATCATTTTGTTCTTGTGTGTGTGGGAAGGGGGGGGGGGCATGAAACTCTATGTCGGATGCCTAAAGATTAAAGGTGAGAAACAACATTACAAAATTCACCTCCCCAGTCAGATTAGACAATTTATTTTGAAACTGAATTGGTCTCAACCATGGTATGAAATTATTTAAAAATAGTAAGCACGCCTAATTTTTTATGGATAAAATAAATTCAAAAAAATTTGGGACAATCATCCAAGAATAAAATAAAGTACGAGCTCCATTAATAGAATTGATAGCGCAGGGCCCAAACGTCTGAATACACAAGATCAAAAGGATGAAAACTAGACTCATGACTATGAACTAATGGACTGCAATGACTCTTGCCATTCGACAGGGTACACAAACATTAAAAAAGCTAAAATTTGATACAAGAAGATTATAAGTGGAGACAAGAAGACATAATATGGCTTCATTAGGATGGGCCAATCTGTGGTGCCATTCAACAAGGGTAGTGTGTTCACCAAGAAAGGTCATGGGAGATGGTTTTGTGGACATTAATGTAGGCGGTGGAATGAGGTGATACAGGTAATTGTAAATGACTTCCCGAAGTATTGTTTTGCCCTACAAATTCTTAATGAAGCACTCATTAGCATGAAATTGAACAACAACAACCCAGTATGATCCTACGAAATGAGATTTAAGAAAGGTAGAATGTATGTAAATCATATCCCAAATTACACCTCGCGATTGAAGTATAAAGCGGTCGCTGTCAAACATAGTAATCCAACTAGGTTGAGATCGATCCCACAGGGAATAGAGAAGAAACAATATGTTAATGATGAATAAACTAACTTGTAATTAATATTTTGAAAGAGGGGTTTGCAAATAAAGAAAAGTAAATAATTCTAACAAAGATTAAGTTGTGTATCAAATTATCAAGACAAAACTAGTATTGTGTTCTCCATGATTTTATAGCTTAGTAGGCTTTTACTAGTGATCTATCCTGGTGAATTTTGTGTAAGAATGATGATTAAGTTCATCTAATTTCTCTTGACCTACATACATGAATATTACTTATCTCCTCTCGGACTCAAAATGTGTATATTTTGCCTCGCAATAAGTCCTGACTTCACTATCCTCTGTTAGAGCTCAAGTTAATTTAGATGAGGGTTGGTAGCCTCAAATTGCCATTGTTATTCTCTTTTCCTAACTTCAACCTCCTTGGTTGGCAGCTTGAAGATATGGGCACATTTCAACATTTGCAACCGCTAAAACTAAATAAAACAAAGAGAATAACAATTCACCCAATTCATCATTCAAGAATCTCTATTTTATTATTCCTACATTCATTATTTTATCATGGTTCTCACAATCCTATTTTAAGAGCTTCAGCCGCCCATGTTTATGAGAAGACAAATAAAAGATATAGAAGAATTCATAATAAAATACTTACTTTAGTATAAAATTATTTAACAAAATCTCCAAGCTAAAAGGAACAAGAACTTGATGAATACTCCAATAAATATTCGACTAAGTAATGACACAAAATCATAGTTGGACTATGACTCAATATGACAATGTATGATTCTTTCTCTAGCATACAAAAGACACGAGAATAAAGGGTATTTATAATAGTAGATTAAACCTTCGTTGTTCCTTCTTGGATTTGAATTGAGTTTTGCAGCTTATGTTCCTAGTCGAACTGGGACTGAAATCTGCCATTCCTGGAGACATGTCGTGCGTCTCGCCCCTCCCTGCGCCACATGGATTGCTGCATCAGACCTCTAGGTACTCCAAATGTGCCTATGTAGAGTGCAGGCCATAGCACAGTTATTCCTGTGCGCTGCCAACTTTTATCATTCTCGTTTTGCCATTCTTGCTCATTTTAGCCATAATTAAACCCAAATCCATTATTTTAAGTCCTAAAAGCATCTAATCATGTGTGTTAGTTCCTTTTCACAAATATATCATAAAACACACACAATTTATTCGCAAAACATAACTAAGTATGGACAAAATAGGTTAATAAATGCGTAAATTCGTCGTTCATCACAACCCCACACTTAAATTATTGTTCGTCCTCAAACAATCTACTACTTCTCTTCTCATATTTAACTGTAAAATTCACTCTACGAATACGTCTACTTACACTTAGGATTATTAGACAATATTATCAAGCTCCAGCAACTCACTCCACATGCATAAAGGATCAACATTCAAATGTCAAATTTGAAATCACTTAATTTTCAGAACTAACTCAACAAGATATATTCGGGCCAAGATGAATCATATGCAATTTAACAATCAAGACATACCAAAATCTTTTAACATTATGTGCTCTCACATTTGGGGAGTTGCCCTTTCATACACAAGATATATAACAATATGAACTTGGACATAGATAAACAATTTCCATTCATTCTCCCAAATAACTCAACATGCATGCAAAAGATAACTCATAGGCTTGCCCTTAATGTAATATTCCATTAACATAGAAAATTGAATCCAGGATCAATTAGAACTTAAGCTGGTTGTAATGTAGGCTACGGGATGAGTAGGAACTATTTAGCTAAAATGGTGACTAATCTCCATAAGCACTTTAATACTTCACAACTCTTTGACTTTTTAGCACATTCTTCCATCTCTTATTTTTCTCCTTATACCTCCTTTTATTTTTTAATTTTTCAAATTAGGTGACTAGTGGAAATTTTTCAACATTAAGCTCATTCACAATTTTTTCTCTTCATTCTTTCCTTTTTTTTCAAAGCTCTTTCTTCTTTTTTTCTTTCCCGCTATCATCACCTTCCTTGTTTAGCAAATTTCACCCTTTTCTTTTAGTTTCTTCTAATTTGCACACTTTTAGCTTTTCCCCTTTTTTCTCCACTCATGCTCCTTTTACGCAAAAATTATCATTAAAATGCTCTAACAGCCATTTGGATAAAATAAAGTCAATAGAACAAAAATGGATTAAGCTTGTAATATGGGCTATTAAAAGAATAGGTTAAAGCTCAAAACGGCTAACTAAGATAATCACATCAAGGTAGGTTAAAGTTGGATACAAATAGTCTACCAAAGAAATGTCTATATCACTTCCTAGATTCAACATCCTTATTTCGTTTTGCACACACATCGGACAAGTTCTAGACATCAATTTGCAAGCATGGAGCATACGAAATTCCTGACTCACACAATGGCACAAATGATTTAACAATGAAAATCAAGATTACATAAACACATATATCCATATTGCATACATCACATAATTAAGCCCCAATTTTCAAGCTTAGGAGTCAATTTTCAAACGACTAAATGTTTCTACCTTTTTCATTCATTTTTGAGTGAATTATATAAAGTCTCAATGATACCTAAGTGAAGCACATAGCATTCATAAGGTTTCAAGTTCTTGTTCTCCTAATGACTAATTTTTCGTTAAGACGGTCGTCTTCCATCCATCATCAGGACAAATCATGACTCTAAGACTAACTAAAAAAATCTAGACTCTTTACTAGGCTCTAAGGGACTATCCACCAAAAAAGTATCGAAAAATCAGGGAAACCCAAATAAAAATAAAACTAAAAAACTACTAGAGACAATCAAGCAAACAAGATAAGTCATAAATCACAAAAAGAACTAGGCCCCCCATCTATAAATTTAGCAATTAAATCATGCATGGTATAATGAAGTTTACTTCTCCCACCCGCACTTAATCGGTAGCACTGTCCTCAGTGCTAAAACAATAAAGTATAAGTAAAAGAGTGAAAGAAGAATTCCTCGGGCCTCTAATCCTCATTATTTGTGGGAGCAAAAACAACTTCCTCCATCTTCGAGTCATATCTATTATTAGCAATTGTGTCCCAAAATATTTTTAAGAATTATTTATAAGTGTAGAAAAAATATCAAAGAAAATAAATTAAAAAATAATTGGGTCTGAATTAAATACCCCGCATCGCGTGGACCGAAGCGCAGGAAGGCCACCGCAACGCGAGAATCACTGGAGGCATTTTGTTGTGTGTTGCTGCTCCCTTTGCTATTTACTTTTCTTACTTCCTTGATAGCCAATCATTGCATGTGATGATTGCTTCATCATGAGGCAATCATTACATGTATTGATTTTTTAGGTCATCCTAACAAAGTTCAACCTTAGGAACAAAATGGAAATCATAAATAATAAATAAATAAGAACATGGAAATGATAAATCTGTATATATGAACATCGGAGAAATAGCTTTAAAATAAGCTGTCCCATCTCATTTATATCAATTTCAAAACAAAAAAAAAAAACTAATAGGGAAGCAGGCACTTCTCTCCCAACTCCTTATACCTAAGCAGATAAACATACTAATAAAGAATCTCTTTCGAGCCTCGACATAGAGGGTGACATGGAAATAAATAAAGTGTTAGCATTTTGCTGAAAATGATCTGTGTGACATGGACCTATCCCACTATTCCAAAGGTTGGTAACTGCCCATGTTGCAAAGCTTTCCATATTCTCAACTGTTGAAAATGGCCCTTCATGGAAGTACGGTAATATATTCTGACCTTTCCTCTGAGAGTCCCTAAGCATATTATTTCTTTAAACTCTATACCATTTAAGAGTGAGGTTTTGAGTGCTTAGAAGATTCTTGGAGTATAAAAGATCAACAGGAAGAAAGTGAACATCGAGTTTGACACTACCAACGACTTTGTAACAATGGCTGGAGGTACGTCAATCCTTATTCCGCTGCGATTTCACTTTCTACGTGTTTAGACATTCTGTATTTTGTGTAAATGTCTAGCATTTGGTATCAGAGCATGTCGTTTACCTCTGTCTTGTTATTTTTCGAATCTTGCAAGTCGGTTCAAAATGGTGTCTCTTGATTTTTATATCTGCAATATCTTGAACTTTTGATGCAAAATAGTGTTAGAAAGCACATGAAAATAGATTTTCTAATACTTTTATGGCTTCATAAATGTTTTGAGTGACTATAATAGTAAACATTTGTGGGGTCTGCAAATGGTTGAAATAAATTACCCCATCAGAGGTTGAAGATGACTCTCCTAATTTTTTTTAATTAAATAAAAATTAAATAAAGGGTTTGGACTTGACATAAAGCAACTTTTATTGCCTGACATGACAAGATAATCTTGCGAGCGCGTGATATTTTACAAATATTATTATTGCCAATCCAAGTATTACTCTTATCAAAGAGAGAAAAGAAATTCTCATTTCTGATTGGGCTTCATAGTCAATCAATTGCGGAGACATAATTCAATAATATATGCAGCCACCTTTCTATAATCTATTATAAATAATTCACTTTTTGCCCATCTTCCTATTTTCTCTATCTTCTAGTCAAAGAAATTAGAGACATTTAAGGCCTCAGTTATTATACAAATAAGTTTTTTTTTCCACGAGAACTTCTTTTATAGAAGTCACGATATTAATTAAAGAGCCTTTAATATTTGAATGTTTTATATTTATCATATTTTTTATATGTAAATTATTCATTGTTTCTGTTTTACGTCAACACATGCTCAGAGGCGAATTCAGGATTTAAAATTTATGTGTTCAAACTTTTAAGATTTTAGAATTGAACCAATTATATTTTTAAAGTAATGAATTCATGTCTATTATTTATTATAGTTTTGATAAATTTTACACATAAATTTATACTTCACTTTAAAAGTTATGGGTTCAATTGAACCCATAAAATATATGATACATCCACCTCTGCACATGCTATTGTTATGGTGACTTCTTTTTTATTGCATTAAGTGTTTAGCAATAGATTTCGAATAAATTTTCAGATTTAATATCTAGTGACCCATATAATTTTATTTAGTGAAGATTTAGCCACAACACTCTTGATTAAGTAAAATTACATATTATATTTAGGATCATATAAGAAAATTATAGACATTAAATAAGGATCGATATCTAAGTGATTTATAATTTTATTTGATTGAAGATTAGCCACATAAGCTTTAGTTGAATAAAATTTTAAAGTTAAGGATCACATAAAGAAATTGTAGACATTAGAATTGTGATTGATTATGCATGATATAATAAGTCAAGAACCTTGATTATTGGGTTGCATAATTAATTAGGATAAAGTATTAAATACTTTTCATAATTATCCACAGAAACTATGAATGAAAATTTAATAGTTTTATTATAAAGATAGAATATCATGCTAGTGTAAATTAAAAATTTAGCCCACACGCAATTTTTAAGTCAATAGATTAAATTACATTATCCTCAAATTTACAAGCATGTATGCATATTTTTTGCAGTTATGCAACCTACAAAATTTTCTGATATTTGTGATATTCCCGAACTGAAACGTGATTACTATAAGATCTGGAAGGAGAGAATTCTCCTTCACTTAGGGTGCATGGATATTGATTATACTATCAGGAAAGACGAACCAACTATTAATGAGATCAGTACTTAAATGGAGATTGCTCTTCATTAACAATGGACGCTCTAACCGTTTGAGTCTTATGTTCATTAAGACTAAAATCTCTGCTGGTATTCGTGGTTCTATCAAACAGTATAACAATGTCAAGGCATTACTAAAGGCTATTGATAAACAGTTTGAGACTTCAGATAAGGCACTTTCCAGTACCTTAATTATGAAATTCTCATCAATCAAGCTCACTAGTGTGAGAGGTGTGTGTGAGCACATCATGAAAATGCGAAACTTATCAGCTCAATTAAAGACTCTTGAGGTTGAAAAATCTAAAACTTTTCTTGTGCATTATATTTTGAATACTTTACCTCCTCAGTACGACCCTTTTAAGATCTCCTATAACACACATAAAGATAAGTGGTCTATCAATGAACTTATGGCCATGTATATTCAAGAGGAGGATCGATTGCTAATGGAAACAGGAGAAAGTGCATTCATAACTATTCAAGGAAAGAAGACTTATAAAGCCAATAAGAAGTAGAAAGGAAAGGCACCACTTGAAGCTGACATCAAGAAAGAATTCAAGTGTTGCTTCTATAGAGAGAAGGGACATATAAAGAAGGATTATGTCAAGTTTCAATAATGGCTTGAAAAGAAAGGTACTTTAATCTCTCTTATTTGTTATGAAGCTAATATGATTGATGTTAATCATAACACATGGTGGATTGATTCTGCTTCTATAATCCACATTACGAATTTCTTGCAAGGATTAAGAAACCTGCGGAAGCCAGTGGGAGCTAAGCGAAGGATCTATTCAGGAAACAAGATGCAGTCGCATATGGAGGCTATTGGACATGTATTTAAGTTCTTAGTAGTGGTTTCATTTTGTAATTAGACTTTTATGTTCCTAATTTTTCTAGGAATTTAATTTCAGTTTCAAGACTTATATCTTTGGGTTATTCCTTTTTTTTAGAAAGTTATTTCAATCTATTTTATAAATCTAAACTTGTTGGAATTAGTACATTGTCTAATGGTTTTTCCTCTCTTAACTTACAAAATGATTCCATTCATGGTGTTATGCATGTCCAAGCTAGTACTAAATGATGTGTTATGAATGAAGATTCCTCCATTTTGTGTCATCGGAGGTTGGGACATATCTCCATTGATAGAATTAAGAGACTGGTAAATGATGGAGTACTTAGTACTTTAGATTATACTAATTTCAGGATTTTTGTGGACTTCATTAAAGGTAAGCAGACCAACAAGTCAAACAAAGGTGCCAAGATGAGTTTGACCATATTAGAAATCATACATTTAGATATATGTTGTCCATACGTAGATGCATATGGTCATAAATACTCTATCACTTTTTATAGATGATTACTCACGCTACATGTATCTCTACGTGCTTTATAGTAAAAGTGAAGCATTAGAATCCTTTCAAGTTTTTAAGCCCGAAGTAGAAAAATAATGCGGAAAGCAAATTAAGATTGTGAGGACTGATAGAGGTGGTGAACACTATGGTAGATACACCGAGGATGGACAAGCACAAGGTCCATTTGCAAAGTTTGTTCAAGAAAATGGGATCATTGCCCAATACACCATGCCAAGTTCTCCAGACTAAAATGGTGTAGCAGAAAGAAGAAATAAAACTTTATTGGACATGGTGCATAGTATGTTAAGTAGCTCCAAGCTATCTAAGTCCTTGTGGAGTGAATCTCTTAAGACGACAGTTTATATATTAAATTGAGTTTCAACCAAGGTTGTACCAAAGACACCTTTTGAGTTGTTCAAAAGTTGAAAACTGAGTTTGACACATATACTCGTATGGGGATGCCCGTCTGAAGTTAGAATCTACAAACCAAAATAAAAAAAATTGGATCATAGGACCATTAGTGGATATTTCATTGGATATGCCGAAAGGTTTAAAGGATACAGATTCTATTGTCCAACTAATAATACTAGAATTGTGGAATCAAGAAATGCAAAGTTTCTTGAGAATGATTTAACTAGTGGGAGTGATCAATTTCAGAATACAATTTTTGCAAGAGATCGACCTTCCATTTCAAATGCAAGATTGTTTGTCGTACATAACACCCCTCAATTCCAAGTGAGTGTTGAGCAACCAATCAATGTGATTCCACAAATCGCTGAAAATGTTTCAGTAGATCAAGTTGTTCAAGAAATTCCAGAAACTATTGAGCAACCAGTTGAGAAACATGATCCTCAAGAAAATATTGGCACAATATTAAGGAGATCTACTAGAGAAAGAAAATCAGCAATTCCTAGTGACTTTGTTGTGTATCTGCAAGAATTTGATATTGGAGTCGAAAATGATTCTAAGTCTTTTTCACAAGCCATGAGTTGGAAAGAGATAGAATTGTGGTACAATGCCATGAAAGAAGAGATGAATTCATGAAAAGTAATTAAGTATGGGATCTTGTCGAGTTGCCTAATGGTGTAAAATCCATTGGATATAAATTGGTCTTTAAAACCATAAGAGACTCATTGGGCAACATAGAAAGATATAAGAAAATACTTTTTGCTAAAGGATTCACTCAAAAGGAAGGAGTACACTACACAGATACTTTTTCTCCTGTGTCTAAAAAGGATTCCTTGCGCATCATATTGGCATTAGTAGCCTATTTTGACTTAGAATTGCAATAGATGGATGTGAAACTGCATTTCTCAATGGTGATCTAGAGGAAGAAGTTTATATGAAACAACCTAAAGGATTCTTCTCTAGTAATGGAGAGCAATTGGTATACAAGCTAAATAAATCCATATATGGACGGAAACAAGCCTCTCGTCAATGATATTTAAAATTTCATGATGTTATCTCTTCATTTGGCTTTGTTGAGAACATCATGGATTATTGTACATACTAGAAGATTAGTGGGAGTAAAATTTGTTTCTTAGTTGTATATGTGGATGATATCTTACTTGCATCCAATGATAAATGAATGTTGCATGAAGTGAAATAATTTCTCTCTAAAAGTTTTGATATGAAAGACATGGGTGATGCGTCTTATGTCATTAGCATTAAGATTCATTGAGATAGAAATCAAGGTACCTTAGGTCTATCTCAAGAAGCCTATAAAAATAAAATATTTTAGAGAGGTTTCGGATGGAAGATTGTTCACCTAGTGTAGCTTCTATTGTGCAGGGTGATAGATTCAATTTGAATCAGTGCCCAAAGAACAATCTTGAGAGGGAACAAATGAAGGATATTTCATACGCTTCTGCTATTAGAAGCTTGATGTATGCTAAGGTTTGTACAAGACTTAACATAGCATTTGTTGTTGGAATGTTAAGAAGATATCAAAGTAATCCAGATCTTGACCACTGGAGAGCTGCAAAGAAAGTCTTAAGATATCTTCAAGGGACAAAATATTACATGCTTATGTACAAACAATAAGATGACTTGAAAGTCATTGGGTACTCTGATTCTGACTTTGCTGGCTATGTTGATTCACGAAAATCAACATCAAGATATATTTTTATGTTAGCCGGTGGAGCTATATCTTGGGGAAGCGCCAAACAGACTCAAATTACTTTTGCAAATCTTACGGAAAATACTTGATCATCAAAACCTGCAAAGAATTTACATAGCTTGAGGCGTGTCAAAAACACTGTCCTTAAGGATATTTCACCTGATGTGGGTGTATCCCCAATGATTCAACAAGTCCTTCTAGTATAAAATTATAAGCACAGAAACTAATAAAGATTCATTAGGAAGAAAAATCCAGCACTCAAGAAATAAAGAAGAATATATTTTGTTTCTTAGTATGGAGTACTCTTTGGTTTGTTTTCTCCCTCCCTCCCAAAGTAGAAACACAAAGATAATATATAGCAGTACATCTGATCACAAAATGTAATGAACAACGGTTCAATTTTGAAAGTTAACATTTTAAACATTGTAAAAGCCATTCAAATCAGTTGAAAGCTATTCAAAAGACTTCTAACAGATGGAATATAAGAAGGGATAACTAGAAATAATTAGTATCATTTAAAGGGTAATAAAGGGTATGTTACAAAACTCTTTTGAATTAGGAATAAATACATCATTAAATTAGTCAAAATAGTATTAAATATATAGTTGAAAATATCCTCTCATTAATCACCTATTCAAGGCAAAGTAATGACGTATTAAAATAATAAATAAATAATATTTCTTTTTGAGATAATAAAATATTTTTCCAACAATCCCCAACATATCTCAAAAAGAATATTAAGGAATAAAGTAAAATGAATAAGAAGTTTTGCTGGGTATTATACATGTGAATATAATACGTCGAATCTGGTGCCTCATAGACTATGAACCAGATCTAGATAAAACAAGATTAAACTTACAGAATAATTGGTGTTTAGAACTTCTATGAACCAAAAATTCTTTCATAAGTCCAGTGTCTTATTCTATTATATTATACTCGCACAATCTTTGTCGTTATCGCGGTTTTATGCTAAGAGGCCATGCGCGTGTCCTGGTATTAATGAGTGCTCTAGAAATTTATCACAATTTCATAGAAACGGCACCACTCCACACTCATATAGGTCCAATCATCAAGTGTATTCTGCAGAGCAATACACCACCTATAAAGGATATGAATTCGATTAAGAGTTTAACTCAACCTCACTTTACCTTGCAGTTTTGCATAATATTCACATATCATAGGAGGGACATAATTTCATAGTGCATACTTGATCAACTAATGACTTGTTTTTACCCATATGAACCTAATTCGTGGGATCTCCAATCACAGAGGTTGGGTTACCATCATTGTTGATCTTCTCGATTGACAAAAATTCTTACTCCCCTAGATGATTTTTTTTAGTCTATTAATTGATCATATTCACTTCAGAGTTCACATAATTTACATAAATAATTTCATCTCACAACAACTGTTTTATCATATTATGTCTCAAATAAATGTGTCTATTTTCACCAATGAAATATTTATTTTTGCTATAGCCATGACAACCATAATATATAGATACAAAATTTGTTAGTTTTATTCCAATTGGAATACTCACTAAGAGCAATTGGAATACTCACTAAGAGGTCTCTTTACCACTTAGCCTCATCACCAACCAACACTAAATAGCAAATTCTGATTTCATGTCATGACACTCCTACTAAGGGTAACCTATAATCACCCATGGACTTTATCTCATCTGAATCAGAAATTCATTTAGCATCATGGTATACTTCTAGTATAAAGGAAAGTTCACTATCTTTAATCTCAATATTGTCAACCACAAAGTGTAAACTCATCATCAGTTTTTCTCCCTAATCTATATACTCAAAGTCATTGCAAATAACATAAACGTGAGAAATGTTATCATTCTTAAAATAAATAAAAAAAACTTCAACAAACTCAAAACAATTAATTTATTTCTTTTTCTCACTATAAGGTTGCATTCAATCATATCACAGCTGATTACCATAAATTCATATACACAATATAGTATTTACAAACAATCAATGACTTTAAACCCCATTATTTTTTTCTTTCGGATCATGTAGCACAACCTTAAGAAAATACCCCCACACTTTTAAATATTTCATAATAAGAGAATAACTTTTTCACAATTCATAATTATTATTTTTTCCAGATTCTATAAGACATCATTTTTTTGCAAGTTTATACCTTAAAATATATCAAACACATCATCTCTATTTCTCAACAAATATATATTTACATATCTAAAAAAAATCATCTATAAATATGACACAATAGCATTTGTCACCTCTAGTCATTATTTATTCAAGTCTCATAAAATTAGTAAGATATAATTCCAAAAATTCCAAATACTCTAAAAATACAAAAAAGTAATTTCTTAGTGTGCTTAATCTCAACACAAATCATACACTTAATAATACTTGAAAAATTAATATAAAAGAAATAAAGACCTTGCATTTTCTTAATATACGATAAACTAAATTTACAAGTCTAACATGTCATGAGTTAGATGAATCAATCAAATAATAAACGTATTAGCATTTTCATCTAAAAATAATATTAAGTACAAATAAAGCATGGTTACAATACTCATTGCCCACTAAAAATTAACACCTAATTATCAAACTCAAATAAAACCTTATTCAACATTTCTCATTATTCCACAAGAATCAAAATGGTTTATATATTAAAATAAAGCACCACCCCAGATAAAGTCAATAATTTTCATATGTAAGTTTAATAAGAAGAACTTTTTCATTCCAAAAGCTTTAATATTTTTAGAATCACCTATATAAAATTACTCTTCTTCTTCAACTTGTGTGTAGAACACAAATAATTTTAATTAGCACAAATGCGTCCAACTACACCAAAGTCTAATACTCAATCTCACATATTGACCACAAGATTCCTTTGAGAGATGACCACAATAATTTATATCATCCTCTTAGTCAACTTCATTTTTATTTAGCGGGATTATCATTTCTTCAAATCTTCTACTACATTGAGGAATACGATTGTTTAGTTCACCATATACAAAATCATTAAAACTTGTAAAAAAAATAAATACATACCTTATTAGCGCAATAGTGAAATACTGTCTTACATGGTATGCTTTTCTCTGTCATCATCTTTTATACTCCACATTCTGAAAAGCTAACCAAAAAGTATTAGAAAATTTTCCATTCTCCTTTGAGCAATCTGATCCCACCAAAATACAGACCAAACATCCTTCTATTCGTATTTTCTATGTTACTACAGGAGACTTGCAGTCACTCATTTCAGCCTCCACACCAAAGCAATTAAAACATCTCTTCAACAACTTTTTTTTAAAGAGATAAAAGAGTACTGACAATTTTGCAAATAGTATTTTCGTAAGAATGAGATATCCTTAAAATTGTTGTAAATCTTACGGAAAATATTTGATCATCAAAATCTGCAAAGAATTTATATTGCTTGAGGCGTGTCAAAGACACTGTCTTTAAGGATATTTCACCCAATGTAGGTGTATGCCCCAGGATTCAACAAGTCCTTCTAGTATAAAACTAAAAGCACATAAACTAACAAAGATTCATTAGGAAGAAAAACTCAACACTCAAGAAATGAAGAAGAATAGATTTTGTTTCTTAGTATGAGTACTCTTTGTTTTGGTTTTTCCCTCCCTCCCAAAGTAGAAACACATAGATAATATATAGCAGTAAAGAAGGGAAGAGATGCTAACATCTGATCACAAAATGTAATGGACAACGGTTCAATTTTGAAAGTGTAACAGTTTGAACATTGTAAAAGCCATTCAATTCAATTGAAAGTTATTCAAAAGACTTTTAATAGATGGAATATAAGAAAGGATAACTAGAAATAATTAGTATCATTTAAAGGGTAATAAAGGGTCTGTTACAAAATTCTTTTGAATTAGGAATAAATACACCATTAAATTAGTCAAAATAGTAATAAATATAGAATTGAAAATATCCTCTCATTAATCATCTAGTCAAGGCAAAGTAATAATATATTAAAATAATGAATTAATAATATTTCTTTTTGAGGTAATAAAATATTTTTTCAACAATTACTACTTCCACTATGGAGATTGAATTCGTTTCTTGTTTTGATGCTACCTCATATGATGTATGGTTGAAGAGTTTTTTATCTGGGCTTAGAATAGTCGACTATATCTCTAAGCCATTAAAGTTATATTGTTACAATTCAGTTACTGTCTTTATGGCTAAGAATAACAAAAGTGAAAGTCGACGTAAGCATATCGACATCAAGTATCTAGCCATAAGAGAACATGTTAAAAATAAAAAAATAGTTATAGAACACGTTAGCACTGAACTTATGTTAGCTGATCCCTTAACTAAAGGCATGCCACCTCAGAAATTTAAGAATCATGTGGTCACAATGGGACTTAGTTCCACTATGTAAATTCTTGTTGTAATAATGAATGTAGATTTATGTATGATATTTCTCATATTATTATTGTGTACACATTCGATTTTATTTTGAGAAATATCGCTAAAATATGGACCTAGAATAAACATTGAGTTTATTCATTAAACAATCATGGGTTAAAGTTTAGAGGCATAATCAATTGTGATACATGGAAGATACTACACATCTTTAGAGGAAATATCGGCAGGATTCATGTATATATAATATTTTCTTTTTTTTTTGTGGGATTAGAGTATATACGGACCAAGTGTTAGCATTTTGCTGAAAATGGTCCATATGACATGGACCTATCCCATTATTCTAAAGGTTGGTAATTACCCATCTTGTAAAACTTCTCATATTCTCAACTGCTTAAAATCATCCTTGATGAAAGTACGGTTATATATTCTGATCTTTGATACAAGGATCCTTAAGCACATTACTTCGTTGAACTCCATACTATCTAAGAGTGAGGATTTGAGTGTTTAGAAGATTTTTGGAGCATAAAAGATTAACAGGAAGAAAGTGAACACCGAGTTTGACACTATGTGACTTTGTAACAACGGCTGGAGGTACGTCACTCCTTATTCCATTGCGATTTCGCTCTCTACGTGTTTAGACATTCTGTATTTTGTGTAAATGTCTAACATAAAGTACGAAAGTTAAAATCGTTAATAGGCCAAACAATTGGGGGGTATTTACAATCAAATATTCCAACTTGTAATGATTGTAAATTGAGAATATTCACATGTAAGTGGTTGAAACTTTACAACAATATTCTAATAACAATACAGTCTCAAAGATCAAAATTAAGAAGATTTTCCTACAATTGCATATAGCTAGACAAAAGCAGACCAAGTGGAAATCAAAATTACATATATTACAAGTGCACTTTGCAGCAGTAAGAATATAGCTCTATAGTCCCATGAGCTAATTGTACATATTGATTAATAAAATTTCCTCGTTAACCCAAAAAAAAAAAGAACTTTAACAGAAGTTAAAATGCAGTCACACAACACATTTGCAGAAAAGGATGAATTCAATTGTTAATGAGCAAATTATTACTAGCCGCAATGATGATTCTATTCAAAAGGGCTTTCTTGGAAATCAGAAATTGGAGAAAAGAACAGATATAAAGAAGATTTGGATTCTGTTCAGGCGTTGGCAATACATTGGAGGAGTGTTTTGAGATAGCTAGTGAAATTGGAGAGTTTCCATTGATTACTAGGCTAGCTTTCACATTGGGTGGGTGGTGGAGGTGCTTATAATAGGGAGAAATTCGAGGCAAAAAATCAACAATAATGTGAAAAATTAGGTAACAACAGAGTGGTAAACACTACCTTAGATCTATCTCAAAATGAAAGCACATGAGTTGAACTATCTAAACTAACACATAAAGTTTTGCAAGACTAACTTAGACTTAGGATTAGCTCTAACATTTCACCTTCATTGCTCACTAAAATATTTTATCTTATTTTTATTTAATCAAACACAAGTGAGACTTCGGATAGAGGATCACACACACAAAAAAAGAACGAATATTCAACAAAAAAAAAGAAAATGCCACAGTATTTCAACAGATAAGAAAATGTTACAATAGTCCAATAATCAATATGCTAATGCCTATTGTCACTTGGCTATTCAGCAACAGAGAAACAAAGAGAAGAAAAATAGAGACGCAACAGAGAAACGGAAAAGAGAAAAAAAAAATAGAGTCGCAAGAAAAGGAGGAGGAGGAGGAGGAGGAAGAAGAATGAAGAATCATCTTGATGGCTTCTCCTTGTAGATGACCGATCGATTATTTGATTAACTGCTTGTGCAGAAGTAGATTTTGTTGGTGAAAAATGGACAATGCTGCAAGTATGTTTAGATCAATTAATCCTGCATGTTGAGGTTTAGCATTAAATCTGAAACAATTTCTTGCCGCATAGTTCCCTTTTATTCCTCCATTTTTTGCATTCTTTTGTATTTGTTGTACTACATCATTTATGGCATTTGAAGTTGGTTCAGAATTACCAGCTTTTCTTTTCAAAGTTATTGTAACCCCCGCTTCATATAGTCTTAAATGTCCCGGATATTCAGGACCTATGACGGCTGAAAATGCATCAACGAATTGACTGGCATTTGTGCTGAGTTGTGTTTCAATTTCCTCCATTCCGGCCTAACAAAGCATATCCAACAAGCACATTAAAGTAAATACTGAAAATGAGAAAAAAAAATAATTTATCTACTTTGAAACTTGCAAATAGATAATATCCCTATAATTTTACTAGTGTTTTTATTTGATGTCTTGTATGAATGCCCGAGTTTTCTTGCTCTTTTGTGGCCACAAAGATCTTCTTAAGTGAAATAGTTTTCTTATTTTTTTTCCTAGTCACATGAAAATGGATATAAAAAAAGTTCTTAAAATGACAGGTTAAGACTCAATAATAAATAAGAGAACACACCAATTTATTATAGACTAAAGCTAAACTCTTTTTGTCGGCATAGTGTGAATTCAGCAACTTTTTTCTATTCTCAGTATTTGTTTCAAATATTTTCTGCAAATAAATCAATCAATAATGTTAACGGAATGTTTATGCACAAAACTATGTCCTTTTTGACCCCCGTCATATTCTTGCAGCCTCTTAAACCATTTAAATTGGTCAAAAGAGAGTAGTAGGATAAAATCAAGCCAAGGTTTGATATGTAACTAACATCTAACAGTAGAAATTAAAACTAGGGTAACGAGGAAAATATACTCCTCAACTTTGCGATTTAGAGAGGATATACCCTTCATTAAAAAGGTGGTGCATATATACCCTTGTCATTTAACAAATAGTGCATATATACCCTCGTCATCTAACAAATGGTGCATATTTACCATTTTTTGTTAACAAACTAAATTTAAAAGAAAATTAAAACAGATTTTTTAATTTTAGAATGTCACATGACTTTAAAAAGTTACCTCGCTCATTTTTTACCCCTTCAGACCCAACCCAACTAAAAATAATTCGATTTTTTTTATTCAGATCCATTTCAAACTCATTTTATGTCTGAGTAGAAGAGGGATTGAGGCAAATTTTCCATTTAGGTCAGGTCTAGAGAGGTATAAAAAATAAGCGAGGTAATTTTTAAAAGCCACCGTAAAATTTTTAAAATTAAAAAATAAGTTTTAAAATTTTTTTAATTCAGTAAATATAGGTTAATTAACGAAAATGGCAAATATGCACCATTTGTCAAATGGCGAAGGTATATATGCATTATTTGTTAAAAGGCGAGAACGTATATATATGCACTATAGCTTTAACGAGGGATACCACTTTAAATCGCAAAATTAAGGATATATTTACCCTTCTTCCCTTAAAACTAGGAAGCTTCATACGTCAAATAACTGAAATCTTTTTGCTTATGATATATAAGTAAATGAAAATTCTAAAATCAATTGAAAATATCTCAAAAATGAACCAATACTAACATGTAACATGCAATTGGACTTTCTGGAGCCAACTGGACAATTTGATTCAAAAACTCCCAATAGAAAGACACAAAAATCAAAAGAAGTAATTGTCAAAATATAAAAAGTCATTTCACATCATTAACAGAAGATGTATAGTTAGGTAGCATACATAAAATTACTGTTGGTCCATACCTTTGGAAGAAAAAAAAAACATATATACGTATTTTGAGTTACCCCCTTTTCTTTCTTTTTATTCATATCCACATCTTTCCCTTGTTTTAGTCTTTTTTTTTTTTTAATTGCTATTCTAAATAAGCACTGCAAACAGGCTTTTAAGAATTTCTAACTTTCACATAATAATTTTTCAATTGGCTTCGCCATTCTTCAAATTCTTTCGGGGTGCAATTCTATTTTTTGACAAATCAAAGAATTTAAAGGAGAAGAACTAATTTTATCATCATGAAGAGGTTCAGTTTCTCAGAACCCACAAACTAATAATTCTAGTTCTGTTTCTAAGTTCAATGAACTACCAATAGGACTGATCATATTTCTTTTTTGTGTGTATGTGTTACATTGCAAAGAAAAATACAGAGAATTTGGCATATAGCAACGAATTTCAGATAACTGAAATCATGTTGCAGAAATATCAATATCATAGCATAGAAAAGCCAAAAGGAAAAAATATTAAGTAGCAGCAATAATCATATTGCAACAGAGAAGAGAGGAAGAGAAAGTAAAATTAAAAAAACAAGCAGCAGCGGTGACTTCGCAGCAAAGAATAGGAAACAAATAAGCTGCAGCAGTAGCCATATAGCATCAGAAAAGAGAAGACAGACAGACAGAGAGATGGAGAAGATAAATTGAGATTTTGAAATACATTTTACGTTGAATTTTTCAGAAAGTCAATATTTGAGAAGCTTTTTAAATTGAGATTCTGGAATATGACCGGGTTTTTTTGCCATCAAACTTCATCAATTGGCATATGGGTCGTAAAATTTTTGCTTCAAATCACTTCTATGCCTTCTCCAAGCATTTCGAATGGATCCCAAAGTCCAATTTTGCAACTTCAGGAATATTATATTTCTCCTACAATTTGGTTTCATTCGTTTATCCAATAAATGTAAAATATTTTTACAAATAATTACATATTGAAAACTTCAAATCTTGATGTATTCCCACAAATCATCTTTTGTATCCATTTTCCTCCAATCAAATATATCAAATAGGCAAAGAGTCACAGTACTTGCAAAATGTGCCTACAAAGCTATCCAACTCTATTACAACTTTATCAGTAGGACCAACAAGTTGATTGTGCCTATTCAGTAGGACCAATTTACGCTCATGTCAGCCATGTACACTATGCATTTGCATTATACCTCTTTTGTTTCGAGTGAAAACCTCTTTAGCTATAAGAAAGTATAAGAAATTAGAAGTCATGGATGAATTCATAAGTTTTTAAGCTATATGTTACCTTGTTCTTCAGATTGTTCATTTGTTGGAGTGGTAGAACCCATTTGCACTTGCTCTTCTACACTCTTCTACAGGTTGCTCCTCGATAGATTGTTACTGGTTGTTGTTCTTCAATCATTTGTAGCAAATGCTCTTTCTCTGACCGTATAGCTTGAATAGTTTCACTTATTGTCAATAACAACCGTTTTTTATTTGCCAAGAATGATAATGATCCAGGTTTAGCGTATGTCTTAGTTTTTGCGCTTTTTTTTTTTTGAAAGCCCTTTTTGACTCATGACTATCCAAATCTGTGTAAATGTAAGACTGAACAAGTTAGAAAATTTGGAGAAGGAAAATAAGCTAAACACTGAGATGATCACTTAAAATGGAAATTCCACATTTCTGAATAATCCAAATAACTGCATCTATGATATTGAAAAAGATTATTAATTACGCTTTGTATTAGATTTCACGTTCAAAAACTCGTGAGCAGAAATGCCTATTATTTTTATATCCTGATTTAATTTAAGAAATGCAGGAAGAATTACTAGGTTAAACTTAATTAGCTCAAAGTACATCTAGCCTAAAACACTAGGAAACATCACTAAGCAGTAGTTAATACTTATAGCAGCAAGTGAATATGATATTAAAACTTTGTCATTTATATATTCAACTTAACACCAAACACAAAGAATACAATGCATTCTGACTAAGCTAAGAGGAGGGAATGGAAATGATTTTAGATCAAATTCTTGTGAAAAACAATCACAAAAAGCGACAACACTGTAAGACAAAATAAGAGAATCAAGTGTTCGTCATCTCAAACTATTTAACCCAAAAACAATCATACCCGAACAACCCTCGAACATGAGCAGCTAAAGATCAAACAGCAATTTTCTGTGAAGGAAACAAAAATGAAACATAGGAGAGTAAACAGCTAGTGCGAGGAGCAGACGATTGATTAAACCAAGCAGAAAATCTAAACATATAAGTCCACTCGTGAATAGAAACGATTGAAAAAATTTAAAAGGAAGGTAATATGAGTATTTTACAAGGGTAAGAGTAGGTATAAAATGACCAACATAGTAAGATGCTCCTATTTTTCAATTGTAATTCCACCAATGCAATAATACCCGGGAGATAAGGAGGCTCAAACTTAGTTGTAACTTCATACATAGCAGCAAAAATGAAGCATGCGAAACCAACAATTTTATCTCAACGCTACAAAAACCAACTGTACATTTAAGTGACCAACAGGATATGATTGACAAAAATAAGTTGAAGCAAGACAAAATGGCACGACATTGTTATTAGAATTTCCACAAGCAATAGGTCAAATATTGAAGGAATGGCCTGAGAAGTACTTGTATACTCATTACAAAGAGTTCATAAGCCGAGATAAGATATTATTGTATATTTGAAGTAGATGCTAGTCTGGAAAAACAGTCACATCTTAGCGTTACCATAGTAGTAATATTATGAGTACACATGTAAACATAAACAACTGTAAAAATTGCATGACTGAGAAAAAAAAGATTTAGATACATATAACCACAATAATATAATCAATATTGACAAGTACATTTAATCAAATGACTCACAGATAAAAACAATAACAAAAATGGCAGCTTAAACCAAAACAAACAATATACAATCAAACACCTAAAGCATTAATCTGCCAAACAACTTGACAACAGCTAAAGTCAAAGAGATGAAATATGTAGACGAAGGGTGTTACCTTTCATCCATCTCATCATCATCCACTAAATTAGATGTCGATGAGTATAATCTCACAAGTGAGGTAGTTGCCGATGATCATCAGCAGATTAAAACAGTAAACCAGCGTCTTTATGTTCAATTAATAAAGTTCAGGAATGAGCATAATGTAGTTAATAAAGTTACAGAGCTACAGCAGAATCCACACAAACAAATGCTCCTGACTTTATGTGCAACAATTTACAATAAATATAAAACGAGATTATATATATTTTAAAAATTTTATACCTTGATGCAATGATAAGATAATCATCCTAGTTAAAAGATCAGAAAGCTATCTGTCCTACTAAATGCCCAAAAAAGAACAAGTGATGTTTAGAGGAAAGTGAAAGAACTGATAAAATATCAAAACAGGAGCATAGGTAGTATCATCATAGTTGCTTATGCTAATGAAGAATATCTTACCTTTCAACAATTAAATAGACTAAGCATCAAAAAGAAAAAGAAAATAAAGAAAAGTATTTAGAAGGTATCCAACAGCTCTTAGCACACGTGTGTTGGTTAAGTTGCACTAATTTAGAGACAAACTAAGAAAGTAAGCACATTATTAATAGAAAGAGAAAATTTTAACTCTTCAGAGGGCATTTACTACTCACTACAAAAAATTATGAATAGTATATATTTGAACAAGTTCAGAAGATGTTTTATCACATCAGCCTCCATCCCATTCCAATCAATACTATCAAAGTCATCATCTTCTTCCGATGCTTCCATAATTACATCTTCTAAATGTTGTGCAAGGAAAGACACATCAATGATATCAACGAGGAGAGATCTTCTCTCGACCATCTGACATAAACATTGAGTAAGCTTTCTGATGAACCAATGTCATCATTAGACTCCCTCGAAAATGTTTCTCTAATATTAGAACAATTCTCTTTCTCTAAATCATATAAATCAACAGAGACTTTATTTCTCACATAATAAACTTCTTTCTTAATTGGATCTACCACATAAAAAACTTGATGTACTTGAGATACTAGTACAAAAGGATCATTTGTGCTTAATATTTGTCGACATATACCCGAATCAACTCGTATTCATCGACTTTGTTATGAAACCAAAAGAGTACAACAATAAAAAAACCCAATAATCAATCTCAATGATATCTAGAATAACTCCATAATAGATAACTATTTCATTGATGGATTTTAATCCCTAGCATTAGCAAAACTATCCGTTGTTGCTGACAAAGTGACTCCACTATTTTGAGTCTTGCATGGGACATCCCGTATCATCGTATGAAATCGATATCCATTAATAAATTATGCGGTATGTCTTTTGGCCACAAACTTAGGCCCTTTAGCTAGCCATCTTAAATGATCTGGCACTCCCACATTTTTAACTTTCTTCTTAAACCAATCGTTGGACTTTTGACTATGAATTCATGCTTTTTCCTCTAGTATGATTATCAATTAAATTCTTATGTTTCCTACAAGCATGTATCACAAATTTAATCATTAGGTATTTATAAATGAAAATTTAAAAAACATTATCATACATATAAATGAAGTTCAAAATAGAAATGACTATTTTATCTTACTTGATAAATGTCTCTGCTTGTTCATCTTCAGTATTGAACAAAGCATACTCACATGCTTCAAACCACTCATGACTATCCATATCAAAAGTCTTGCTTTTTCTTTTCTTCTTACTTCCAATTGGATTACCTGTCCTAGAAAATATATTTAAAAAATTATCTTCCTCTGTTTGAGTGCCCTCATCACCCTCGATTTGATACCTACTAAATCTTGTCTTTACCTTGTCATGTAGGTGTTCGCAACAAATTTTCAAACGTGGTGAAAATTAACTACAAACCAAAAATAAATAAAAGAAAAGGTAATTTTATTGATGAATCTTATGAGTACAATTCTATCTCTCTCTTGATTTTTCTCTCCTAATCTTCTCTGTGGTTCGAGGTGCCTTCAATAGCGTACTTCTCGAATTGTTGGATGATTTGGTCTCCTTGGAGAAGTATTTTGATCGCTGAAAATATTGGTTAGTGCTTCGTTACTTCGGAAAGATCTCCGAAAAGAACGCCATCGACCACTCCTTGGAAGAACTATGTAGTTGATGTTGTATCTTTCTCTAATGCTTGAAAAATGCTTGTCCATCCCCTATTTATAGTTGTAGGGGGGGACAAGGTTGCTTATGATTGGCTAAAAGATATCATTTTGGCACTTAGCGGATTGTAATTGATTTTTATTGGAATAAGTTTTAATGATATTTGATGATGATTTAAAATATTTTTGAAACGTTGTGAAAATAGAAATAATAGAATCGTGGATTAGTACACCAAGAGTTCTAAATTAATTGGGAAGCTGGTCGATTGATACTTGACCATGTGTTACTAATTATTTGTGGAATTCTAGTGCTTTGATAATCGCGGGAAAAAGGAGGAAAAAGCTTGAAGTCAACAAGGATTCTACAAGGAAAGAAATTCCTATTGTTAGGAAAGGAATATTTGTTAATAAGGGAAGACAGAAATCATGGGCTGATAAGAAAAGAGAATATATAGAGAATGTTTGGTAAGAGATTGTGGAAGTCAACAAGAAGTCTACAAGATCTTCCAAATAAGGCAAGGACTCTCAAGTTAAGGATTCCTTTTCCTAGTAGAAGACGTGCATCCTGGTAACTATAAAAGGGAAGCAACCACATCAAGGAGGGAATTCACTCAGAAGCACTCTTTAGAAAATTCATAGCTTCTAAACAATCAATGGGCATTCAAGTTGAAGAGAGTTGAAAGGTGCTAGAGACAGTTTCCTAGTCCTGTTCCGTTGCAGTCTGGGTCTAAGTGTCAACGTGTAGTGAATCTGTGAATTTGAGTGTGTTTCAATTCTGTTTTAAATTACTTGTAATTGTGTTTAAAGTTCTTCTTGTTAAACTAAGGGTAGTTTATACAGGTTAAGAACTTTGTAAGGTCTTAGGGGTAGGTCCTTGGATTGTGGGGGTTACAATTCGAAATTGGTTCGGTGTTTTAGTAGAGATAATTTGCAATCCTACTAGGGAGTAGGTCATGATTTTTATACCCATTCGAGCCTGGGTGTTTTTTCACGTAAAACTTTGTCTCTCATTTTACTTTCTGCACTTTGTTATTTTTGCTTGAATTAGATTAGTGCTCAAAGGAACAAGGTTCAAGTCTATTCCTGTTGTAAAAGAAAATTCAAGAAAAGTTTTAATTCGGTAGGAAAATCATTAGATCCAATTCAACCCCCCCCCCCCCAGGTCTAATTTAGGAGTCATTTTTATAACAATTAGTATCAGATCAGGTTACTCAATTCTAGGTTAAACCCTTTAAGAAAGATCCGTTAAAATAACTTCTGAAATAACTCTACCTGAGGGACAATCTAACACCCGACATCCTCTCTTTAACGACCAACATTACAGCCTGTGGAAAAATCATATGGAAATTTACATGAAGGTTGAGTATTATCAGCTATGGCTAATTACCTTGAAGGGACCTCTAGTTCCTACTAAAGTAAAATCTAACGGAACAAAGGTGCCAAAAACTAAAGATGAATTTGATGTTGATGATTTCATGATGATAGAAAAGAATGCTAAGGCTATAAAGATACTCTACTTTGGACTGGGCATTGACAAATACAACCGTATCTCTAGATGCTCCAATGCAAAGGAGATTTGAGACTCTCTCACCCTGGCACATGAAGGTACGAATCAGGTAAAACAATCCAGAATTGACATGCTTATGAGGAAGTATGAACTCTTTGCCATGGGAGAAAAAGAGTCAGTCAAGGATATGTTTACCCAATTCATACACATCAGGAATGAACTCAAATCTCTTGGGAAGGAATTTTCAACTGAAGAAAACGTTAGAAAAATTCTGAAAATAATGCCTGCCTCTTGGAAACCTAAAGTTACTGCCATCGAAAAAGCAAAACAAATGAGCACAATGCAAATGGATGAGCTCATTGGTAATTTGCAAACTTATGAACTTAAAAAGATAGATAAAGCTAAGGAACCCACGAAGGAATGCAGTCTTAGCCTAAAACCTAAATTAGAATCTGATGACGAAGAAATGGCGATGCTTGTTCGAAGATTCAAAAAGTTCTTCAGAAAAGAGGGAGTCTCGCAATAAAGGTAAGTCATCTGAGAAGGGACAATTCCAATGTTGCTTCAAGTGTGGTAAGATAGATCAGTTGATAAAAGACTACCCCCTCTTGAAGGAAGAACAAAGGAAAAGCTCGAAGAAACAGCAGCAATTGGCTTCAAAAGCTTTCAAAAAGGCCATGAAATCTACTTGGAGTGAAACTTCTGATGAGGAATCAGAAGGAGAAGATGGTGAAAATGACAATCTAGCCCTCATGGCTAAAAGCGACACAGACTCAAACAACGATTCCTCTGAGGCTGAAGTGAGAGGGAACAACAAAAAATAATATCTTGACAGTGGTTGTTCCAGGCACATGACAGGTAACAAAAAACTTTTTCTCTCACTGACAGCCTTCGATGGAGGAACTATGTCCTTTGGTGGAGGAAAGAAACGCACGGTTGTGGGAATAGGTAAGATCAGTAAGTCATTCTCTCACTCTATTGATAATGTGTATTTGGTAGATGGGCTAAAACCTAACTTGTTGAGAATCTCTCAACTTTGTGATCGAGGGAACACAGTGTTCCTCTCCTCCTTTGATTGTGAAGTCGTTGACAATAAGTCTGGGGAAATTGTCTTGACTGAAAAGCGACACAGTAATATTTATAAAGCCTGTATCGTGTCGCTTTATGAAAATGAGCTAACTTGTTTGAGTATTCTAGATAATGATGTTCTCCTATGGCACAAGCGATTGGGTCATGTTAGTCTTTCATTACTTAATAAACTTGTTTCAAAAAGCTTTATCCTTGGTCTTCCTGAAATAAAATTTAAAGATGATAAGGTGTGTGATGCTTGTGCTAAAGGAAAAAAAATTAGATCATCTTTTAAGCCCAAAAAGGTAATAAGTACCTCCAAGCCACTTAAATTACTACACATGGATCTCTGTGGGCCCATGCAAGTAGTTAGCCGTCGAGGTAAGAAATTTGTTCTTGTGATTGCATGGACATTGTTTCTATCTTCTAAGGATGAAGCATTCAACATGTTTAAAGTGTTTGCAAAAAGGATTTTACGAACTCTTCGTCTGGATGTAATAAATATTCGATCTGATCATGGCATAGAATTTGAGAATGCCAAATTTACTACTTTTTGTTTCAAATATGGAATTGATCATAACTTTTCAGCCCCAAGAACACCCCAACAAAATAGGGTTGTGGAAAGAAAAAATGAAACACTAGAAGATATGGCACGAACAATGCTTATCGCTAGTGGACTTTGATAACACTCAAACCACACCTCCTTCAGAAGTATGAAATGGACGTTGTCAATAAAGAACCCAACTAGAGGTTGGGGTCGATCCCACAGAGAATACGAAAGGATGTACAAGAATGCTAGTGCTTAAACTTTGTAGTCAATTATTTCCTAAGAGGGGGGATTTGTAAAAGTAATAAATAACAATGTTGAGAAATTGTTTGTTGTTTTCAAATTAATGCAACTAACTAGGGTAAGTGTTCCCCATGACTTCATAACCACAAGGCGTTTTATACTAGTGATCTATTCCGGTGCTTAGCATGCAATATCAGAAAGTTAATTTCACCTAGATGGTTGGCCCCCTATTTAGAGGATTATCACTTCGCAACTTGGTCCGTCTACGGGTGTATGCTTTACTAACCCTTATCCTTGATATCGGATTAGCTATTTTCGGATAAGGTCAAGCTATTAGATGAGGGTTGATAGCCTCAAATCTCCGTTGTTAATCCCTTTTCTCATTCACTACCTCCTTGGTCCGGTAAGTAAGAATAAGGCAAGTTCTAACGTTTGTAATCGTTAAAAATCAATTAAAATGAAGGAAGAAACAATGCATGCATAAACTCCGTTCCAGAATCACTAAGTATTTTACCTATGTGTGTTAATTTTTCATGGTTCCCACAACCCTAGTTATGGTGGTTTTAGCCTATCATGTTTATAAGTGAATTAATAGAATTCATAAATAAAAGCAAAAATTAATACTTACAACGATGATAGGAAGAACTCGCTTGATTAATGCAAAACTCGAAAGAACAACATTACAATCGTATCTCAAATATGTCTTCTAACACGTTTTAAAATTTACTTTAAAAACTTGTTGTAAAACTTCAACTCTTGAAGACATGCTTATTACATGAAAATAAAAGGGGTATTTATAGTAGTAGATTTATGTTTTTCTTGTTCCTTGATGAATTTGACTTGGGATATAAATTTCCTTTCCCTAGTTGAAGTAGGAAAGCCAATTTTTGCAATTTTGGGAGCCTTGCGCATCGCTCATGCCAAAGTCGTGTCTCCCATGTCGCGTCACCCCTGCCATCGCGCAGGAAGAGGGATGCTTCGCGAGTGTCATAGCGTTGGGAGGCCAGTGCCTCGCGCCAGGCAGTGAGCCTACCTTGCTACCGCTCCGCACAGCCTGTAGCGCCAACGGCCTGGCGCCTCGCGCAACTGTGTGCCATTCTCGTGCGGTTGGTCGCTTCAAGCTTTGATCTTTGCATCGTTCATTCCAACTTCTTTACATGTATTCCAAAAGCCTTAAATACACCCAAATCCATCATTTTAAGCCCTAAAAATATCTAATCACGTGAGTTAGTCATTTTCACAAATATATAATATAAACACATGCAAACACATAATTTATTCTCAAAACATAGTAAATTACAGGCAAAAATATGTCTATGAAGTGCTTGAATACGCCCTTCATCAGACTTTCTAAGAGTTTTTGGGCTAAAGCAGTAAATACGGTGTGTTATATAATTAACAGATGCATGATTAGATTGCTTCTGGATAAAACTCCTTACGAACTTCTTAAAGGCAGGAAACCGAGTATCAAACACTTGTGAACCTTTGGTAGCAAATGTTTTGTTCATAATAATGGAAAAACAGCCTTAGAAAAGTTTGATGCAAGGACTGATGGAGTGTTTCTTGAATACTCCTCAAATAGCAGGGCTTATAAAGTGCTCAATTAAAGGACAAAGTGTGTAGAATAAAGCATTCATGTGATTTTTGATGAGTCTAAAATCTTTGTCGAGACAGATTTGCAGGAAAATGAGGATGAACTTGAAATAGGCCTAGTTCCATCTTCAACCAAACAGGTAAGTGCTCCAACCCCAAATGAAGGAATGGTCTTGAAAATAGACTCCTTGAACGTTCCCTCAGAACCAAGGCAGGAGCTTGAAAATTCAGGGGGAACAATCCCTGAGATAGTGGTAAGTTTAGCAAAAGGAATAGAGGAAGGAACATCACCTGACCCTATTTTCAAAAACACAAAATGACAGTCCACGGAAATTGATTTTGAGGCTCTGGAAGCACCAAAGTTCTCATCCCCTTGATCTACTAATAACTAATCTTAATAAGGGAATTCAAACCAGGGCCTCCATGATAAATTTTTATGCTCATTCAGCCTTTTTATCTTACATTGAGCCTAAGAACTATCATGAAGCCTTACAAGATCCAGATTGGGTAATGGCTATGCAAGAGGAGCTTAACCAGTTCGAAAGGAGCAAGGTATGGCATATGGAACCACCACCGATGGGGCGCACTGTAATTAGAACAAAGTGGGTGTTCTGAAATAAACTTGATGAACAGGGAACATTCACCAGGATCAAAGCCCGCCTGGTAGGGCTATAACCAAGAAGAAGGCATCGATTATGAAGAAACATTTGCACCAGTTGCAAGGATGAAGGCAATAAGAATGCTAATTGCCTTTGCTGCACACATGGAATTCACCCTCTACCCAATAGATGTTAAAAGTGCTTTCCTAAATGGGGAACTGAAGGAAGAGGTATATGTCTATCAACCTCCTAGCTTTGAAAATCCTAAATTTCCTAATTATGTTTTCAAATTGGATAAGGCCTTATATGGATTGAAACAAGCTCCTAGAGCTTGGTATGAGCGCCTTTCAAAATTTTTGATAGAATATGGTTTTTCTAGGGGGAAAATTGACAACATTTTATTTCTAAAAAGAAAAGAAAAGGATTCATTGTTGGTCGTACAAGTGTATGTAGATGATATTATCTTTGGTGCAATAAATGAAACCTTGGGTAATGGATTTGCTTTGTTCATGAGTAGTGAATTCAAAATAAATATGATGGGTGATCTTAATTTCTTCCTAGGCTTACAAATCAAACAATTTTCGAATGAAATAATGATCCATCAACAAAAATAAATGAAATGCTTAAGAAATATGACATGGACTCTTCTAAACCAATTGATACACGTATTTCTACTGCCACTAAGCTAGATAAAGATGAACATGGAAATCTAGTAAGTGACAAGAGCTATAGGGGTATGATTGGATCCCTCCTTTATTTAACTGCCAACAGACTAGATATTGTGTTTAGTGTTGGATTATGTGCAAGGTTTCAATCTTCTTCTAGAGAATCTCACATGACTGCAGTTAAGAGTATCCTAAGATACTTGAAGGGAACAGATAATCTATGTTTGTGGTATCTAAAGGGAGGCAATCTTGATCTAGCAGGTTATGTAAATGTTGACTGTACAGGTTCCCTTATAGATAGGAAAAGCACATCAGGTATGGCTCACTTTATTGGTTCATATTTAATTTCTTGGGCTACAAAGAAACAAAATTCCATAGCCTTGTCCACAGTTGAAGCTGAATATGTAGCTGTTGCATTTTGTTATACTCAACTGATGTGGATAAAACAACAATTGAGGGATTATCGGATAGATATGGGCACTGTGCCTATCTTCTATGATAACACAAGTGCTATAAATATTGCAAAAATTAAGGGAAAATGTTGAAAAAGGACTTATATCTATGCAGTTCTATAAAACTGAGAATCAAATTGCTGATATTTTCACTAAAGCTCTTGGAAGAGAACAGTTTGAAAAGATTAGAATGGAGCTTGGGTTGATCAATATTATCTCAACATCATGTTTATAATCTTCTTTCGTTTCGCTTAAAAAAAGGCTTTTCCCGACGATGGATGGATGACGACCATCTGAGGAATAATTTTTCGTCACTATTGCTTTTTTTTTAAAATTCCTTGTTATTGTGTTCCCTCTGATTATACGGATTTGATAGGAGTCACATACCTATGGAAGGGAAAATAGTCACGTATAACTCAGAATCATATTTAATTACTAATAATGTTCATGACATCAGTGTCTTGCCATATCCCTATGTCCTTGCCTACGTCACCTCAACGCCATTATCTTATTCAATTTTCCCCATTCCCTTTTCCCTCTCACCCACAAACGCCTCGACTCCCTCTTCGTCTTCTCAGCTTCCTCTACATTTATTTCCTTAGTTGAGCCTGTGCCCTATATTCATTCACCTCTTATCCATCCATTTATCACCATCCCTGCCTCTCTTCCATGGCGTCTACCCTAGAAGAAAACCCCACCATAGAACCCTCCACCACTGAACCTCCGTTCAACCCCACTACAAACCATACCCTGGAACTTATCACCACAAACCCTCTGACAACCCCACCTATCAATCTTCCCTCCTCCACCCCACAACACTCCACTAAACCCATGGAGGGACAGGGTTCTAATTCTACGGTAACTTCAATGGTTACTACTCCGGCTCACCCTCTCCTCAGAGTCCATCAGTTGATAGGCTTGGATCTGCCTCCTCTCCTCAGGTGGATTTGGCGACCCTCATTGCTGACATTAAGTGTCGATATGAGAAACTCTCATCTCCCTCTCCATCTCTGTCACCTACCGGTTCGGATGACCATGGTACAGATAAATCCCTATCCGAGGAAGACCCACCGGAGCAACTTTTTCTCTCTCTGACACAGATAGCCTAGAGGATTTGGTCCCGTCATCCACTCTCAAGAAAGGTGCTTGCAAAAGAATTTGCTTCTCTGCTTCTACCAAGACTCAGGATCCTAAGAAATCATGCAATCTTGGCCCTGATTCTCGTACTCGAGCTCACCGTAGGGATCCTATTTCATCTACATCTGCTCCTGCGATAAAATTTTGTGTAAAGGAGTTTGGTGAGCATCCTTGTTGAAAGGTAAAATGGTTTTTCCTTCAGAAAACCGTAGTATTGTTACACTTTGGACCAAGATTTCTGCTCAAGGTTGGTCGACATTGTTTACTGACAAGGAAACTATGTGTGCTCACTCTGCAATTGTTGAATTTTCTTGAAAATTTATTCCTTCTCTGGGCTGTGTTAACTAGTAGCATTGGTGGTACTATGGTGGTCTGTGACCTTCACACACTGAGTAGAGTTCTGGGAATCAAATGTGAAGTGTTTTCCTCCTCTCAAAAGAATAAATGGCCATATCCGTCTTCCCCACTTAAGCCCTTAGAGATTGTTCAGAAATACTATGGAAATCCATCTCGAATGTCTGAGAATAAAGTCTATAAACACTCCATGTCTGATTATCATAAGACTCTGTTTGCCTTTGTGATTAAAAATCTTGTGCATTGTCAAGAAAGGCATGATGCTGTTTCTTATCTTGATCTTACCCTCACGGAGTTTTTAGACCGGGAGATGCAAAAGACTTTCCTAGGTTGATGATCTCTTACTTGGTTAAATTTGTCACTGACATCAAGAAAAAGCATGTCCTTCCTTATGGCTTCCTGTTGACTAAGGTGTTTGCTAAGCTGCAAGTTCGGCTTACTTCTTTGGAATACTACTCTGTTTATGATGCGTTGGACTATTATAAAAATCGTGGTTCTCGTTAGGAGAAAAGTTTGAAGGATCCTGATGTTGGGTGCTCATCTACTAAGTCGGACAAGCTTGTTTCTCAAGAACAATTGGTTGGTGAAATTGAACTGCTTCGTAAGGAGAATGCGAACCTTAGGGCTAAAATGGCTCATTCTGAGGAATTGGCTTCTGCTCGACATGAAGAACTGCTGTCATTTCTTAAGACCTTGTCCCCACTGCCTAACCCCTCCTCTGTTGCTCCTTCATGGCTTCATCCTCTGACCCTGCCTCTTAGTTTGTTGATTAGTTTGTGTTATGAACAGTTTTAGTTTTTGTATATGTTCTGGGTATCTCTGTGTGCTATCCCTTTTTATTGGTCCTATTATGTCTATGTTGTTATTAGCTGGATTCTTCATATCAATGGAATGTTAGTTTGTTGATTGTCTATTTTCTTGTTACATATTTTTTTCCTTTACTGCTCGGTTCCTTTTCAGTGATGCCAAAAGGAGGATGGTTATGTTTGTGTGTTGGTTATGCTTGATTGTTGATTGATAATGGAGCTTACATATATCTATTCAAGCATATTTTTATTTGTCATCATTAAAAAGGGAGAATTTTTTGGAATAAGTTTTAATGATATTTGATGATGATTTAAAATATGCTTGAAACATTGTGAAAATAGAAATAATAGAATCGTGGATAAGTAAACCAAGAGTTCTAAATTAATTGGGAAGCTAGTCGATTGATACTTGGCCATGTGTTACTAATTGTTTGTGGAATTCTAGTGCTTTGATAATCGCAGAAAAAAGGAGGAAAAATCTTGAAGTCAACAAGAATTCTACAAGGAAAGAAATTCCTATTGATAGAAAAGGAATATTTGTTAATAAGGGAAGAAAGAAATCATGGGCTGATAAGGAAAGAGAATATTTGGAGAATGTTTAGTAAGAGATTGTAGAAGTCTACAAGATCTTCCAAATAAGGCAAGGACTCTCAAGTTAAGGATTTCTTTTCCTAGTAGAAGACGTGCATCCTGGTAACTATAAAAGAAGAAGCAACCACATCAAGGAGGGCATTCACTCACAAGTACTCTTCAGCAAATTCATAGCTTCTGAGCAATCAATTGGCATTCAAGTTGAAGAGAGTTGACAGGTGCTAGAACAATTTTCTAGTCCTGTTCATTGCAGTCTGGGTCTAAGTATCAACGTGTAGTTAATATGTGAATTTGAGTCTGTTTCAATTCTATTTTAAATTACTTGTAATTGTGTTTAAAGTTCTTCTTGTTAAACTAAGGGTAGTTTATACATGTTAGGAACTTTGTAAGGGCTTAGGGGTAGGTCCTTAGATTGTGGGGGTTACAATCTAAAATTGGCTCGATGTTTTAGTAGGGTTAAGTTGAAATCCTACTAGGGAGTAGGTCGTGGTTTTTACACTCATTCGAGCCTGGGTGGTTTTTCACGTAAAAATCCTTGTTTCTCACTTTACTTTCTGCACTTTGTTATTTTTGCTTGAATTTGATTAGTGCTCAAAGGAATAAGGGTCAAGTCTATTCTTGTTGTAAAAGAACATTCAAAAAAAGTATTAAATCGGTAGAAAAATCATTAGACCCAATTCACCCCACCCCACCCCTTAGGTCTAATTTAGGAGTCATTTTTATAACAATTTTTGAATTTGACTAGGACTACTACATCAATTGGACACATGGCGTCATTTTGTTGGTCTTGAATTTGACTGGGATGCCAAGTCACTGTGACACGTGGCATGGGGTTGGGCCCCTAAGGTCTAATGGACCTTGGACTTGAATTTATTAAAATAAACTAATTAAATTTGTAAAGTCGAAATTAATTAATCAACCCAAATGAACATGAATTAAATCCAAAATTTATATGAGTTTAACCCAATAAAATTTATATGTCTACAAATGTCCCTTACTTCGAGACTTGTCGACGTATAGGCTAGCCGAAACTTGACAACGAGACTTGAAGTATTAACAAATGTGTTTTTATTCTTGTGACTTCAAAGGTGCTTGTTTTCCTGTCATCGCATTTTAGCTAGACCACTACTTGCAAGTGGCCTAAATAGAATTTCTTCCGTGCACTTACCACACAGTAAAAGTCTTCTCCAAAATGATAAATGATTGTTTGTTCCGATCCTTAATATTTTTTTAGGTCATTTTCGCTGGAACACAATCTGACCCCTCTATATGGATTTGAAATAGAAGGATCATATAGAAAAAATCTTAGTTTGATTTGCCAATCTGTATGTAAGAATAAGACATGTTGATTTGAACCTTTGCACCAAAAGAAAAATATTAACTTTCCTTTGGTATTCAAAAAGAATCAGAATTTGTTTTCAAAGAAATCTCTCTAAATATGGCAATTCTTCTATTGATGAGCCAGTTGCATGGAAATTGGTATCCTATCAGGGATTTTCTTCAATCACCATGGAAGAAAATTTCTTCAAAGATTTACCTTAATTTATATTCTAAATTAAGGTCTTCTTCTTTCCTTAAGTTGTTGGTTCAATCTTTCTATATGGATATGACTTCAAAAATGAGAGATGATTTCAATCATCCCAAATCTGATTCCTTCTTCGAATTTACCGTAACATTTCTTATATAAGCTATGACAATCATTCATAAGAATCTCTATATAAGCTTCTCCAATGGACAAAGGATCCATCCAAGACTTCAAAAGCAGTAAAAAAAGGTTGCTTGAGTATTTTCTTTCTTTTTTTTTTACTGATAAGTTGCTCCTTCACTTGACTCTTTCAAACCAAAGATGTAGGCCTTCGTCATATTACAAAAAATAGAGCAAAGTTCACTTTGCACTTTCTCAGGTAACTTCAAAGTTCACTCAGCTGAATTTTGCTTCCCTCAATTTTTTTAGTTTTGAGCGACCGCAATAGGAAATTCATAACTCAGGGTAGGATTGCCGAAATTATGTGATTCTTATTCCGTTGGAAAGATATTTCAGAAAACTACAATATGTGTAAAAACCATGGCCAAAAAATCTCCGGATTTGTACAAATATTATTTTCAAACTCAACTTGAATTTTGTCTCTCTCAACTTTTCAGCTTTGCGCGTCTGCGGTAAAAAATTCATAACTCGGGGTAGGAGTATCCAAATCAGAAAATTCTTGTTCCATTGAAGATAATTTGGAGAACTAAAATATGTGTAAAATCACACCATAAAATCTCCGTATTTGTACAGGTATTATTTTCAAACTCAACTTGAATTTTGTCGCTCTCAACATTTCAGCTTTGCGCGTCTGCGGTAATTCATAACTCGAGGTACGACTGCCCGAATCATGAAATTCTTGTTTTGTTGGAAAAATAATTCACATAAATACAATATATATAAAAATCACGGTCAAAAGATTTTCGAATTTGTACAGATATTACTTTGAAGTCAGCTTGAATTCTGCCTCGTCCAGCTCTTCTCTTTCTTTTTTTTTCAGCTTCTGATTTCTCAAGTAATTCTTTTTTTTGTGATCCTCAGAAACGGCATTGTAAGATCTTGATTCCAAGGAATGACGTGTTTCAATGACCATGAGATGCCATACCCTTGCATTGAGATCGTGGATAATGAACAAAATTCGCGTGCCATAGCTTTCAACTTGAAAGTTCATCCTCCGGTGATTGGAGTCTTCCCGCTTGTTAGAAAGCAGATGGACACTCCCATCCATCTCATAGAATGGTCGACGACAGAGACGAAGGACATCATGTACAACTTCTCGGTCAAAGTTATGACTAAAAAAGTTCTCCTCTTGAAGTCCTCCATCCCATCAAAACGTTGTTGTTGCTAATCCTCCTCGCCGTGATGAGAACCTTCGCAGTTGCCATGCCCTCCTTTTGGTTTTGGCGAGGTTCACTATACGTATGGATATTAGGAATGGGTAGAAGATGTGCTTGCCCTCAGCCACGAGGTTTTGGACCGCAACAAGACTTATGATGCTATTTTTGCTTCGATGTTTATATATGATCATAATGAGAATGTGCTCAAGGACTTTTATGAAAATTGGCGTCCATCTACCAACACAGTTTTTACTTTCATTGGAGAGTTATCCATATATTTATGGGACTTAAGAACCATTGGAGGCCTTCATGTTCATGGGACTTTTTATGATGAAATTGTTCCCTCGGCTAAGGAGTTGATGCATGTAGACGACCAAGGGAAGCCTTTCCTCCCTAAAAGTTGCTCATACTTGTCTTCAGCATTCTACCGACTTACAAAAGGTGTCATCAATGAAGTCTCCTTTCGTGATTGGACCAAATTCTGGTTTCGAGGATCGAAAAAATATGTTGAGCCTTCACAAAAGTTTTCTAAGAATTGCACGAAGCCAAGGATGAATCATGACCCTTCAGGAAATATTGACATGAGTTTTTTTTACCACGAACCGAAGAGGAGAATGCCCCTTTTGTCTAGTTAGGCATGGAAGAATCACTCAGAGATGAGACTTATTTGGCGGCTTTTCTTGCATGTTGGCTCTGTAAATTTGTGCTTCCCAACAAGAAGGCTGATTTTGTTCATGCTAGCGTCTTCAAAGTTTCAAGCTTGATGGCTCATGGAGAAAAATTTTCTTTGGCGGTTCTGGTTCTTGCAAGCATCTATCGCGGCCTTAGAGAGATCTCCACCTCTTCAAACTTGGGATCCTGCAAGGTACTCCTTCCCATTCATTATGTATATAGATGGATTGGTGAATATTTTGAAACCTATTACCATATGAACCGTCCGCAACGGGGAGTGCAAATGTGGCAGATTTCTATAGAAAAGATGGTAAAATATTTTAACCTTGTTGATGCTCACAATTTGTTTCAACAAGTGAATGTACATAACCTTCATCATTTGGCCCTGATACAAGGAAAAGAGTTGCATATTGACGATAAAGGCGAACTGTCCAAGTCATGGAATGATTTCTTCATAGATCTCCGTTCAAGTTTTGTCACTTTGAGGCGTAATGATGATCTGATTGTGGAACCTTATAGCCCTCATCGATTTAGTCGACAATTTGGGTTTTGTCAAGATATTCCTGGTAATCTCAAAGAGCACCATTTTGATGATTTGCTTCTAGCTTTGTGATTCTTGTGTTCGTCTCGGAAGCTTGTCAAAGCTCATCATACCAATGTGTCCGTCATATGAAGGACCTTTAATGACTCGTGAGTATTCAGACTCGTGGCCTACCCATCAAGGGAGAGTGTTGAGATGAAGTACCCACATTATTTTGAGAGGTCCGAGGAAGGATGATGCTCCCTCATCAACCAAATAAGTCCAAACTCAGCTAAATGATCAAGGAAAGCTTTCTCACTCTTCAAAGTCCAAGGTGACACCGAGTAACCTATGTAGGCTTTTAAAGTTTTTTCCAAGTCTAAAATTTAAAAGGGCAAGGATACACAAGCTGACGAAGAAGATAAGAATTCTTCATTGACCTCCAAGGTAGCAACTACAACCGCTTCTGAGGCGATCGACGTTGCTCACAAAAGAAAGAAACCTTCTAGCTCATCAGGTAAAGGTGCTGAAAAATCACTAGAAGTTACGCCATTTTGCAGCAGCACATCCAAACCATCTATTCACTCAATGGTAATGGGATCACTAGTGCATCCTCTAGCTCAAATGAGAGCAATGTTAGTCAAGAACAACATTGGAAGCGCTTGGACAAAAAACCCAAGGATTTAAGGGACTGTCATTCTGAGTTTGCTGACTTGGATTCCATTAGTATTGATACTGCAATTTTTTTAGGATGGTGTCACTGGTTCAACAATACCATTGACTGAATTGGCGCATCAGGTAAAAATTATTTCTTTAATATTTCACCAAACTTGCTTCTTTACTCGATATTAACCCCATTTTTTTAGTTGGGTCTTGGGAGCATTTTCAGTGATGTATTTGGTACCGATATGTTTGAAGATTACATTTCAAGCCTGAACCCCCCCCCCCCCAGAGTATGGTGAAGAATCCTCATCTCCCGCTTGATGAAGTCATTGATCATGTTACAAATGAGAGCCCATCGACGAAGTTGACGCTCCCTCCTTCCGAAAATGTTGAACTTTTTCAACCTAACTTAACTGCTGATGCGAGGCTGGAGCTAATCAGACTAGATGTTCAAATGCCTCCAAGCACTTTGTCCGACCTTTGCGGTAGATTGCCTCAAATTTTGGAACACAAGAGCTTATTTCGACCTTCAAATTATCTTATGTTTCCGGAATGTGGCGTACCTTGTGTGAATATATTACACAATTCTCAACCGAGTCCTCAAAAAGCCTCAAAGAGTTGGATAAACGTGTTACCTTGATTCTTAAAGGGCTTCAGGAGGTCAACATCATCGATCTTTCTCCTCTGGAGGTTCTGCTTGAAAATTTTTTTAAGAAGTGTGGAGATTACGATGCTGCGAGGTTGTCATCTCAGAAGATAACTAGAGATTCGCATCAAGAGTTGCTTTCTGCTGCATAACAATGGCTTCATACTGCGAACAAGGAGAAAATCAAGGTGGACAAGCATTTGGGAGAGCTTCAAAAAGTCCTTAGAAGAGCTGAAAAAGAGCTAGAGTCCTGGACTTCTAAGAAGAAAAAGACCTTCTCACTTATTGAGGAGCATCAGAAGAAATTGTCCAAAAATCAAGAGAGTATCACCAAGATTGGTGATGAGATTCACTCCATCAAGAAAATCAGTCCAGTGTAGGAAACAGAAATAAAAGAACTAGCTAAGCTAAAAGAGGATGCTGATACAAGTCGCCACCAAATCCTTAGCCATAAGCTTTTCCCTTAATCTTTTGTTCTGCATAAGAATATTCTCTTTATTTTTTCTTGTTATGTTTTTGTTTTTGAAACATTATTGAGATGTAATAACAATCCTCTTTGGTAGAATAAAAGTGACATCTTTCCCTGTGACATCTTTCCCTTGAATGCCTTTTTCTTTTATATTGTGTTCGAATGTTTTTTATGCTATGTAACTTATTTTCAATCATCCTGACCCTCGCGCTTTTCCATTCGTGGCAGTAGATTAATAACTCTAAATTATGATCCACTTGTGTCATTGGAATGATAGCTCACAAAACTGGAATACGCATAAAAAATCATGTCCAAAAGATCTTTGCATTTGTACAAATTAGAACTCGACTCGAATTCTGTCTCGCGCAACTTTTCAGCTTTGACAGTCTATGGTGTGAAATTTATAACTTGGCGTAGGAGCCTCCGAATCATGAGCCGCATTTTTCATTGTGAAGAGAACTTCAAGAGCTATAATATCTATAAAAATCACGGTCAAAACCTTTACAGAATTGTAAAAATATGTCTTCAAAGTCGGCTCAATTTGACGTCTGATAGTCTATTTCACAGCTTTGGTCAGCTCTGGTAAAAAATTCATAACTTGGCATAGGAGCTTCTAAATCAGGAGCCGCTTTTTCCATTGCGAAGAGGAATTCAATAACTACAATATCAATAAAAACCACAGTCAAAACCTTTATGGATTTGTACAAATATGTCTTCAAATTGGCTTAATTTGATGCCTAATAGTCCATTTCGTAGCTTTGGGCAGCTCTAGTAGAAAATTCATAACTTGGCGTAGGATCCTCCGAATCACGAGCTATTTTTCATTGCAAAGTGTACTTCAAAATCTACAACATCTGTGAAAACCACAGTCAGAACCTTTACGAATTTGTACAGATTTATCATTGAAATCAACTCAAATTATTCCTTTCTTGATTGTTCCCCTTTGATTGTCTATGGCAAATTCCACAAAGGAATATCTATTTCACGTGCTATCTATGTCATTTTAATGAGCTATTGTGATGATCAAGTAATGACACAATCCTCCTCTTTTTTCCTTTTTTTTCTACTCATGTGAATGAACCTAGATTAAATACTCCAAGATGCCAACGTACCTCGGTGAAGAGGATCAAGTAATAATGTAGTTCAGGATGATTAGTTTTTTTTTATGTGTCCTAATTTTTGCCTAGGCTGCCTCTTTCGAGGTTTTCAACCTAGCAGACTTTTTCTTTGGGTTGTACACAATTTATACTCTTGCGGGCCAGGAGTAATATGCAGTTTATGCTCATTCCTTAAGGAGAATTTCAACTTGCAACTTAGGCTCGTGCATCGAGGAGCATTTTAACTTGCAGTTTAGGCTCATGCATTGAGGAGCATTTCAACTTGAAATCTATGCTCGTGCGTCAAGGAGCATTTCATCTTGCAGTTTAGGCTCATGCATCGAGGAGCATTTTAGCTTGTAGTTTAGGCTCATGCATCGAGGAGTATTTCAACTTGCAGTTTAGACTCATGCATCGAGGAGAATATCAACTTGAAGTTTAGGCTCGTGCGTCGAGGAGCATTTCAACTTGAAGATTTAGCTCAAATTTGATGAGATTGATGACATTCTTCAATTTGTGTAACCAACTCAGGGTGAAACACTCGTCGTGATTGCTTCATAGGACGTACTCCACTTTTGATCCCTAAATGATGAATAGCTATCCTAGGACTGAGGCCTGGCATTTCTTTGTACGACCAAGCGAAGACATCTTTGTATTCGACCAATAGTTCAAAGTATCTCATTTCTTCTTGAGGTGCAAGAAGTGCACTAATGAAGGTTGGGCGCAGATCTTCTAGAGTGCCCAGATTTAGTTCCTTGAGTTCATCTACGATTGATTGTATGTTATCTTCTAGTTGAGAGGGAGCCTCTTGAATATCATCATCCATATCGTTGAGGCATGGACTGTCTTCCACTGTTATGTGATAGGAAGTCTGCACAAAGTTTGAATCTTCCCTTCGATTTCCTTTGAAGATTGTGATGGCTTCTTCTTGATCCTCTTTTACTTCTGTATGAGTCTAGTTAGTGAAAATGATGGTACTTCTTCACACCTTCAATGAACCCTCTGTGGTGACTGATAATACAGCCATTCTCTTCATACGTGATGGGAAAAACTATGAATATCCTTTTCATCAACTTCTTCATAAAGATCTTGCTTTTCATGCTCCAATAATCTCTTTCCCGATAATGACTTCTTTATGGTCCCCAGGTGATGAAAGACAGAGGTCTTTGAGGTGGTGACACCTTCTTCCATCTGCTCAAAGGCTTCACTTTTGACTTTGCAGCCCAATCTTTCAAATACAGAGACACGATGTATTAATCTTTCTATACGTTCAAACACCAGAGTCCATCGTTGTATTTTCTTTTCCTCAGCTTTCTTTGTCTTTTCAATCAAGGTGTAGTGTGATGAAGTCGTTTCCTTACCCTTTCTCAATGAAATTCGAAGAGGCTCCACCAAGGTGAATCCTAACCCAAACTTAGGAGTGGCAACATAATACCCTTGCTTCCTCAACCTCATTTGGGACTCTGTAATCCCATGTATCTTTTCACTAGTGACTTCATCTCTGAGCTCCTAGCTTTGCTGGATTGGAGAAGTCATAACCTGGCTTCTCAAGCAATGTGAAGGCCTTTTGATCAAAGTGATATTTTATCATATTAACTTGGATATCGCCTTTAGTAGACTCTAAAGTGATAGACGGAACATGTGCAACAGGGACAGTCATATTCTCGGTCAAATCTTGGAATGCTTTGTTTCTCATTTCATTCCTCAAAGGGTGAACTTGTTGAGTGTATGTCTCTAGAAAGGGTTGTCTATCTCTTCGACGACCACGTGGAATGTAGCGAAAAACTGGATGCCCTTTATCCATCTTTGTCTGCATATCTCCTTCGGATGATGAATGCTTAGTGGAGGTCTTTTTAGTTCTCTCCTTAGACATGTTAACAGCATCTCGTTGAACTTCATTTTCTTCTTTTGAATCACCATCAGTTAGGTTGGCTGGTGTTGGTTTCTCTATGTCTAATTTACAAGAATCCAAGTAGAATTTCACATCTGCAAAGTACGACTCTGTCTCAGTGAAAGGGTTGATATCCACGTCAATTTTGACTACTTTACCATCTTTCATATACTTCAGGATTGATGCAAAATAGATGGCACCACTCCATTTTCATGAATCCAAGGGCGTCCAAGAAGCAAGTTGTATGATATTTTGGCATCTATAACATGAATCAAAGTGTTTGATTTCATGTTGCCAATGGACAATCCTACACGAATCTTTCCCATAGCTCGTTGTCCTCCTTG